>CM037587.1:17115963-18315963 GCA_021018995.1 Chloranthus sessilifolius | reverse complement strand
CAAAGGAATAGAAAAAGGGCTCATCTGTTTACCTTGCTAGCTATCCTAAAGTTGGAAATATGGGTATGCTAACAATGAAGGAGGCCAGTACGAGTGGCTTCACCTTGCATTTCATACCAAGGTTGGGAGGAGCGTTGGGAAATAATGAATTGCTCCCCATGAGGACCATAGGCCATCTCGGGCCCCTCCTATGGACCATGCCCTTTGTTGCCAGACATCTGAAAATATGGAACACATCGGTATAAGAAAGGGCTGCTAAAAAAAAAGGGGGGGGGAGAATAACAAAATATGCACTAATCCATCAAAAAATGAATGAAGAATGAGTGGTGATGAATAATGAGGAAAATGAAAAAAGAGGGGAGCATAGGCCTAAGGAATCACATATACCTGAAAGAAAAAAATGCACTACAAAAAAGAACATCAAGCATCTCAAACCCAAAAAAAAGAAGAGAGAAGGAGAAAAGTAATAAAAATGCAAAAAAAATATAATAATATATGTGTACTAATCCATCATAAAAAAAACAACAACAACAAAACAAACAAAAACAACAAACAAACAAGAATAAAGATGATGAACGGTGATGATACATGATGAATGATGAATAAAAAAGGGGAAAAAGGATGATGATGAATAAAAAAAAATAAAAATAAGAGAAACAAAAAAAAGAGAAGAACATGAGCACAAGGAATCACACATACTTGAAAAAAAAAAAAAAAAGAGAAAAAATGCATTAATTTATCACCACAAAAAGGAAGAACATCAATCATTATCAAAATTCAAAAAGGAGATGAAAGAGGGGTTAATGATTACCTTCAAGGGGAGAGGAAATAGATCCAAAAACCGATAGAGGATGAGTGTTTCTGATCCACACACACAAACCCCGGTGATAGAACTCGGGCAAAACCAAATGCCAAAACCCTAAGGGGCTGTCCCGGACTTGAGAAAGTAGGAGGGAAGAAGATAGAGTTTGAAAGAGGGGGTCCCTTTTCTGCTCAGGCTCGGGCAGTTTTAAAACTGTCGATTTTGGTCAGGCGTATATAATATATACGCCCAGCCATTTTTGGCTGCAGATTTGTCAGGCGTATATATTATATACGCCTGACCAAAAGTGGCAATTTTAAAACTACCCAGCCATTTTTTCAGCTTTGAGGCCCGACGGACCCCCCCTGTATGCTACGGACCAAGGCTCGGTCCCTCTTAGAAGCCCGCGTACCATCAAGCGATGGTGCACGCATCCCCAAATGACCCTTCGAGCTCCTTTCGATTGGCCCAAAGGGACCGTGCTACAATAAGCAGATCTAGTTCTATAAGCGCCCACCAAGTGCTCCCATAAAATCATGAAAAAAAGTTTGCAAAAAAAAAAGAAAAAAAGATTCACATAAACTAACGAAAAAGGAGAAAAAGGAAAAATGTCGAAAGACAACACTAGTTCTCAAAAGAGAGTCGCAATGACTGTTTGCGCCACTCTGAGAACCGTGTTAAATCAATTCAGAATGATTGGGCTCACCCGAAAACTCTCGAACCCTGTTTTACACAGGGACACCCCGTACCTGATCCAACAGGTAGATAATTTTACCCATCCCCGGTCCCAGTTCCCTAAACATGCCCCAGGAGGTAGCACCTAGTCCGGCAGGTAAACCAAGGACCTATCACCGGAATGTGCACATCCTTAAGGTATATCAACATGGTAAGTGGATCTGCCTAAGGATACATGCAAAAATAAAAACAGTTTGAGCATGGTCAAAGTCTCGAACTGACATGTGCAAAAAAAAAAAGAAAAAGAAAAAGAAGGAGAAGGTTCGGAATAACAACCTGTTGTTATGTAGTTAAAATCCTGAGTTGGTTGACCCCACCTTCCAGGCTTCGGCTCTGATCATCCACCTTCGGATCTATGATTGACCAAGAGTGCACTCGACTTCAGACCATTTGAAAAGTCTATTATCAGTAGAAACGGACCCGTCAAAAATGAAATTACAACCAACCAAACTATGGGCAAACATACAGACCAAAGGGCTCATTCCCCTTTATTTCCTTTTACATAGGCTTAAAACCTGTATAGGCACAGTGTCCCTATTGAATGTACGCACTTGCGTCTGGGTATCCGTAGGATGGTCGTTTATCCTCGTAAATTGTACCTTAGGGTCGAGGCTTCTGTTCGCACCTATTTGCTGCTTATCGCCCCTGATGGGTGTCTGTCTGTGCATAGTTAGTAAGATGTGATTTCATTAGGGACGGAGGCTAGAATTGACCATCTCTTTCGATGGATGTTTGGTTCTAGCCCGATCTTTTTAGCTTTGTATCAAGTTAAGGCACTCCAGTTCATGTAAATTAGGAGCACCTCGCCACCGGAACGAGCACATCCCCAAGGTGCACCCTTCCCCGGCGGAGCACACGCATTCTTAAAGCGTATCAACTGACATTTGATCCACTTAAAGAGTTGTGCAAGAATAAAATTTCCAGAGGTCCTTGAGCTTCACTTAGGGGCCTTGAAACAAAAGAAAATTCAAAAAAAAATTACTCTGAAAATGGGCATGCATTCCCAAGAAGTGTTACGACATCAATATTCGCTCCACTCAGGTAAATCATGCTAAAGCAACCTCGAGGTTGATGGGTTCACCCAGAAACTCCGAGCCTTACCTAGGTAAGGGCACCCGTGTCCAATCCAATGGAGCTGCCAATACCCCATAGGATTGGACACATTGTTTAGGCCTTTCGCCTTGTGTATTTCGCGTCGATCCCGAAGCATAGATTGATCACCCCGTTTCATGGAGCTGTCTGCTTCAGATTAATACTCAACATCACAAATCTATAATTTTCTCAGGAAGTGGATGATATCCCGGCTAGCGGGCTTACACTTTTTGTGATCATCGCAGTTATGCCCAATAATGTTGCAATGCGCTTAGGGACTGTTAGCTTTGAGGTACGGACGATATCCCAAAATGAGAGGGCTTACGAATACTCACCATCACCATGAATGTTTGAGAATTGAGTTGAACCAGGCGGACCCATCAAACATGCCTTGGACCTCCTCGGATGTCTCTTGTCTTTGGCATCTGATCATTAGTGATCGAATACCAAAGAGGGGCATCTGTAGACACTAAAATTCGGCCCAAGGCCCGATCTTTCTGTACTCTGGGAGAAATGCACCCCTGTGCTTCCGATGGCACCCCTGAACCCTTGGTAATCTATCCAGACCTTTAGGAATCACCTAAAAACCATTAGAACCATTCCCCCAACCCTTAGAAATCACCCCTAAACCCTAGGATCCCTTCCCGGACTCAACTTAAACCCTTCTGAGCATTTGATGGGAGGAGAGCTGCGAATTTTTATACAAACCACTGCTGAGGATGAGCCCTATACTGTTGGTAAGAGGACTTCTCCAGCTATCCAACGAGCCAAGGATCACCTAATTTGGATCTGTGGTTCGAAAGCTATGGCCGAATGAAAGTCCACATAAAATCATGACTTTTTACTTAGGCATATGTATTACATATGCCCAGCAAATTTGGCCCTAGTTTGGTCAGGCGTATGTATTATATAGGCCTGGCATTTTTTGGGCCAAATTTGGTATATAATACATACGCCCAGCATAGGAAGGCCCACCACGGGCACCCATCTTCTCAGATTCCCCCTGGTTTTCATGAAAATTACTGTGCATAAACTGGGCGTATGTAATATATATGCCCAGCTTGACTACAGTATCTGTCATTAAATGCTCAAATTTCCTCCATTTGGTTTAACCCTTTGACCATCCCCTTGGTTAAGGTGGGTGTCTTAAGGTTGGTTGCACCCCCTTTGAGCTTATTGGCAACCCTTAAGTCACCCATGGTCTCACCCCATCATCTACCATTGAAATCAGTTTCCCAAACCCCTAGGACCCTAAAAACCCAGAAAACCTTAGATGGAGGATTACCTAATTGCTAAACCTTAGATGGAGGATTACCCCTGTCCTCCTATCATTCTTATGTTTGGTAAATCTCCTAACCCCACTGGGCCCCTCGAATGCATTCTTATTCAACTGCCCTTCTCTGATGGCGTCCTCACAGCGGTTGGCGTTCCTTTTGAAGTCAACAAAACTAGACAGCTGCTGGTATATAAGAAAATCTGAGATCACTGGCACGGTATTCTTTGAGATCATTTCTATCTGCTCGCCGTCAGGTATCCAGTTTCTGACTTGAGCTGCCAGCGCTCTCCAATGCCCTAAGTAATCACGTAAGGTTTCATTGGAGTTCTGCTTCAATCGGGCTAGATCTGACTTGCGGGGCTCAATGTCTATGTTGTAGACATATTGATCTTGGAATAGGTGGGTCAGATCTTTCCACGTCTTCATCATGGATAGTTCCAAGGATGTGAACCATCTCAGGGCCAAACTCGCCAGACTCTTCTGAAACACTTTTATTAGCAGTCTCTCCTCCCCTTGTACTGGCACATGTCCCCACAATAGAACTTGAGGTGTGCAATAGGATTGTCGAAATCGTTGTATTTGTCGAAAGCCGATATTTTGAATTTTAAGGGTCGGGGGACCACAAAAAATAGGCACAAATATGTAAAGTCTGTGGCGTGGATTTTAGCACCACCCATTTTCATCAACTACTTTTGTATCTTGTCCAACTATTCTTTTAGCTGCTCTGACTCCTTAGATATGGGGTTTGTTTTCTCCGTAGTTGGTTGGATTTCACTTTGTGCTAGGGGGAAATGATTGGGGTGGGTTAAGGCTGGTCAATGCCCCAACATAGGATCCATTGTTCCTGATCTCATCCTCTTCATACTACTTGTCGACATAGTGCGCAGTGAGGGTGGGATTCTCATGCTGGTGTTGCATGGACTGGGTGGGGATGACATGAGTGGGGGTTGGGTGAGCCCATTAGGGATGGGGGAAGGTTTGTTGGGTGATAGGATTAGTGGATGTTAGATTTTGGAGTGGGGCCTGGTGAGACCATTGAGCATGGGGGTAGGTTTGGAGATGGCCTTGGGGTGTGGGGCCATGGGGAAATTGGGTTTAAGGTATGGTTAGGATTTGACCTGGGTGTGAAAGTTGTGAATGGGTGAGATTTTGGGAAAATTGTGATGGGTATGGATGTGAGGCTCCAGGGTTAGGCTGGGCTTGGGTTTGGGCCATAAAACCTTGGGAGGGTTAGGCCACAAAGCCTTGGTCATGATAGGTTTGGGACATGGGCCCTTGGTGGGTCTGGCCCATCGGGTCTTGATGGATCTGGCCCATTGGGCCTTGGTGGGTCTGGGCCATGATCCCTTGGTGGGTCTAGGTCTAGGGTACGTGGGTTTGATTCGTTGGGTTTTGTATGGGCCATGGGCCATTGGTGAGTTTGGGCCATGGGCCCTTGATGGGTTTAGGCCATGGGCCCTTGGTGGGTTAGGGCAATGGGCCCTCGATATGTGTGGGTGGTTGGGTTTTGGGCCAATGGGCCTTGGGGCATGTGGAAAGTGGTGATTTGGGCCAATGGACCTTGGGTTATGTGGGAAATGGGGGCTTAGGCCAATGGGCCTTGGGGCATGTGGGAAGTGGGGGTTTAGATGTTGTGGATGATGGGGGGTTGATGGGGGTCATGGGAGAGTGAGGCATGAAGATTGACTAGGGTATGGGATGGATTCATGGATATGGGGTGTGGAGGAGAGGAGGCATTTTGGGAAGCCTTCCACATGGAGTAGGCTTGCAACATCTCCTCCATCATGGTCATGGAAGGAGGGTTGGATGGAGATGGTGGATTTAAGGGGTGATGAGATGTAGATGGGGTGGATGTGGTGGGTAAATGGAGCATGGTCCCGATAAAATCGGGCATGACTTGGGTAGATGGGAGGATTTGTGGGGGGTTGGATAAGGTGGAGGTGACAGGTAAATGAGGGTGGATCTGGCCTATATGGGGAAGACGGAAAGTGGGGCATGGATGTGGATGGGGAGAATTGGGTTGGGCTTGGAATGGATGCGGGTGGAGGATGGGGTTGATTTGTCATGGATGTGGATGGAAAGTGGGATGGGTTTGGCATGGATAAGGGAGGGAAAATGGGCTTGGTTTGGGCAAAAGATGGGGAATTGGGGGGGAGGGGATATTGGATAATTTGGGAAGTGGTGGTGGGAAAATAGGGGCGCCAAAGGGGCCGGAGATGGCAAAGGGTGATTGGGTGAGGGGGATGGTGGTTAAGATTTCTCCCGAATGGGTTGGAGAATGTGGCGGGGATGAATCGGGATCGGCATAAGCCGGGTCCACTACCCACGACATGTCTCGGTATCGGGTTGGGTATGAGTGTCTTGGATAAGGCCCGAAAACTTTCCTCCTTCCCCTACGAGATGATGGAAGGTAAGATGATGCCATTGTGCTGGCACCACTATAACTCTAGTTTTTAGGTTTTTTAATTTTTAATTAATTTTTGTTTTTGGGAAGAATTTTTTTGTAAAACAAAGGTTCCAAGGCCTTGGAGTTCCCTTCTCGGGTGGCTTTTGTACCCTACATTAGGACCCGCGGCGATGATTCTAACACACTTCGAAAGAATCAAAGGAGGACCCTTGATCTATTGAAGGCATATAAATTAAGGCAAATGATCCGATCCCCCGTAATGAGTCAAAAAAAAGTTACCTTCTTTTGATCGGCGGGGGGTATTTGGTGTTAGAGATGGCGGGGCCTAAACAAAGGCCCTAAGACACTAATCGGGGGACTCGGGATGTGTAAAAGGCCACATAATCGGTCTGGGTTGTTCAGAACAATATTGGCGTAACTAATACATGCGGCAGGTAAAAAATGTCAGATTTAAAGTTGGCGCAACTATTAGTTGCACCAATATACTGTTGGGGCATTTTGCATTGGTGCAGCTAATAGTTGCACCAGAGCAATTTGGCTCTCCAGTTTGTTTGACAATGCGCATGTAGGCCTGCCAATCGTCGATTTGTGCAGAAAATTGTAAAACCGGGCTGGGGGTCTTCAACTTTGAATAGTTTGGGCCTGGTTTTTCTTCAAAAAATGGCTAAAATTAACATTGGGGGTTTAACTTATGAACCATCCCAAAGTCTGGGGTGTGTTTCTTTAGGACCCTAGTGACCCTATTAGCTTAAATTTTCACCTTTTTGTCATTCAAGTCACCACCCTATCATCTACCATTAAATCCAAATCCCTCTTCTCCAAACTTTAGAAAACCCCAAAAACCTTAGATTGCCCATTACCTAATTTCTAAACCTATTAGTGACTTAACCCTTCACTAATCACCCCTTCCTCTATAAATAGAGAGCCACCCCCCCTTGTTTAGGGCTTGAAAAAAACTCCAAAAATGAGAAAAGATTAAGACAAACCTTTTCCACCCTTTGGTACACCAATCCCATACAAATTTTAGAATTGATATTTGCCCTTTAAACCTCATTTTCCACCATCAATCTTTGAAATTTAGCTAGAACTACCCCTAGCCTTCTTCCTCTACCTCTTAGTCACCAAGCCTTAAAAATTAGAACCCTTCTCCTAACCCGTTTACTATCGGAAGTTCACCGGCAATGCTCTCGCACGAAGGACCACATCGGTGCTACAAGGGCCCGAGAGCTCTGGGCCTCCCCTTTATTCTTCTACCTTCTTTGGCTTTTCCTCTATCCTAGAATTGAGCCGTTACGCTGCCCAAATTTTGGCAAACGGGAAGGGCTCAATAGGATCGGTATGCCTTCGAGCAAGGGGAAGGGCCGCTCATTTTGCTTCTTTTATATATATATATATATATATATATATATATATATATATATATATATATATATATATATATATATATATATATTATAAACCGGCCCCACATAGACCCGACCATAGTAGAGATCGCTTATGAGCGGGTTGATCAGGTGTCTAATACCTTCCCAATCGATAATCGAAGCCCCTACCTAAGAGCCTTTGGCATAGACTAGTGAATTAAAATAATATTTTTGCAATTCGATGCTTTTAATATTGATTTAGGCTTCCTGGGACACCAAAAGCTCTGGGTGGCGACTCTTTATTTTTCACATGAGCGCATCGTCGCGACGGATTTGATAAAAATCCATGGTTGCACAGTAGGGTTGTAATGGGGCTCAGGTATGGGTAAGAAAGAAAGGGAAGTTGAGATTTAAAGTTTTCGAGAAATTAAACAAGGAACTAACTTCTAATTTTTCTATTTCCCTTCTTTCCTAATCTCTCGCTATCTTTCTCAATATTTTTCTATTTTTCTCAACTTTCTTTTCTTTTCTCACTCATTTTTCTTCTTTTGAATTTCATTTTCTTGAAGCACCTCATATTTTTCATTCTTTTTCCATTTTTTTTTTCTTCCTTTTTTTTCATATTTCTGTCATACACTCTTAGTAAACACCACAACTCGGTATCTCTCCCTTTACTCAGTTTTCATTCATTCTCATCCCTTGTTCCTAATTTCTCATAAATAAGAAAGACAAGGCTGAATTTTTGTAAATGGTGAAGGGGTAAATGTTAACATGGCTTATCAAAGAATATATAAAAGCAAATTTTTCAATAAGCTCAAAGGGATACTAGATGGATAAATTTTAATGAGGTGGGGCATTTTAAGCACAAAGGAGCCAAAGATGGCCTTCAATCATGTCCGCAAAAGATGTTATATAACATCCCCAAAAATTTGGGTTTTAAATAGTGTCCTCAGAATGTGTGCTCATCTGGTCACTGGTGAAACCAAGTGGAAGTCAACTTGATGACTTAGGTTAAATTAGGTTTGATGTGAATGTGGTGTTAGATTTCATTATAAAGTCACATACACCTATTATGGGTGTGTATGCCTTGTACCGAAGTTAATGTGTAAGAGAAGTTATTTCTCTTTGGCTTTGGTGGGTGGTTAAGATTTATGAAGAGAGAGAGAGATTGAGGAGGAAGGAGTAAATGCAAGAGATTTTATGTGGAATTACAGATTGAAGCCATATTTGAGCCATTAATCACGACGGTAACGCGTGTGGATTCAAGGAATCAAGTTAAGAACCCTAGCTCTTGGAGGCAAACCCTTGAATCACCCATACTTGGAATTGAGGTAAGATCTTTGTAAATAATGACATGGGTAATTTGATGATTATATTATTGAGCTATTAAAGAATTTAAGGAAATAGAAAAAAAAAAGAGAAAATGGAGAGACAACAAAGCTAGAGGAAATGCCTGAAGAGGGCTGGCTGGGTTTCTGTCAAATTCGATTAATCGAATTTAAAACCGATTAATTAATTTTTGACAGAATACAAATCTGGACACAGAAGCACGAAATTGATTAATCAAATTAAATTTTGATTAATCAATTTTTTATTTCGATTAATCGATTTGAAATCGATTAATCATCTGGGTACTCCCAGTGACTGGAAAATGAGGAGTCTGGGAAAATCGATTAATCAATTTTTGGATTGATTAATTGATTTCAGAATTTTGATTAATCGATTTGTGATCGATTAATCGATTTTGGAAATTCGATTAATCGATATTGGGATCGATTAATCGATTTTGATAGTTTATGAGTGAGTTTTGTTTTGGACCTTGGCATTTTGGGATGACCTTGTACCTTCTTTTACGCATCGTTCTTGATGCTTTGCATGTGATATGATGTAATTTAGGTTGAACACTTGAATACGAGCATGGGAAGCAACTATGGACCTTGACGCTTGGGAATTCAAACGCGTGAGGTAGGGAATACCTTGAACATGTACTTTAATTACAATAGCATGTATGTAGTGATATGAAAATAAATAGTTATGTGTTGAGAGTATAGAGATGCACATGTTTTTCTTGAAAAGTAGTCGAACATGTGAAATTAAAGTGTGTGTGGGTGAACACAAAGTAAGGAAATAAGTATGCTATGAGTATGTGACATCCCAAGGGGGTGTGACTGTTATAAGGGCATCTGAGTGATGTATATGAGCTGGTTACATCCCAGGGATGTATGAAAAATCGTGAACATTCGAGTAATGTGAAGTTAATTAAACGAGAATTGAATAGGCCAAAAATACTATGTTTAGCACAATCACACGGTGAATAACTATATGCAGTTGCACAATTGATTTAAGGTTTGGTGAATACCCCACTGACACGGCGATATACCCGTGACTGACTCGATAGGATATCCGTGACCGGTACGGCGGCCAATCCGTACGCCAGTATGACATCCTAGGGATGTATGTGAGCTTTATGCCCCGTCGCCTATGAGGAAGGGACCTGGGTAGTATTACATGAACGAAAAATGAATAAAAATTAGTCTGATTAGATAACAATGGTGGGTATTCCATCGGGGCTCGAGGCTATAGTGCATCGAGGATTATTTAAGTTATTGATTTAAGTTTTAAGATAGATCTTCTGGCCTAGGTGAACAAAATTGAGAACAAATAAACACATGTAGAGTAACAGATGTATTCAGTTCATGCTTTCAGTAACTTAAACTGTTTTCTAACCATTTTTATTGATAAATCATATTTCTAAATGTCATGGAATATATGTGAGTAAGATAGATTTATATGTTCATTCAGTATTTTCCTATTGAGCTATGATGTAGCTCACTCGTTAGACTATATGTCGCAAGTCCGGTGTTAGTTGCTGCTGCTGCTTTGGGAGACGTTGATCCGGAGGATTCAGATTATGTGCCTGGGGAGGAGTCAGAGCCCCCTTCTGAGGATTTCTTCTAGAGGAGCCTCTACGTACTTTGATAAATTTTTGTGAAAAAAGTTGTACGGGTTGGTATATCCAGCCCTATTTTGAGAAAATGTAATCTAAAACAAGACATTCTTTTGGCGAACAATCCAAGGTGACTGCTGAGTCGTCACTGATGGTTCGGGTTGGTTCTTTTGCTCATGCAGTGGTATGAGATCAGAACTACCTTTTGTGTTATGTGTTCTGACTTATATTATAGAACTGGAGAGTTAATTCTATAATTTCTTTAGGATATGTTTTACTGTAAAATTGTGTGGATATACCAATGTTTCGTTCTTATGTATGGGGCACGGCCTTGAGGGTCATGTCGATGGCACAGGTTTTGGGGTGTTGAAATCCGGGTTGTCACAGTTGGTATCAGAGTCGAAGACGACTCTTCTATAAGGTGGGTGGATTGTAATAATCCCACGTTGAATAGGGAAAGTCCTGACCCTGGGCTATATGTGATTGTGGACGCTACATGTCATGATGCGTTTTGGGTGGGGACTTAAGCCCATGCCAAAAACAAAACCGAGGCGAGGACCTAAGCCTAGAATCGGACAATATTGTGGCATGTGGGTCTGGGTCGTCACAGAATAGTATCAGAGTCGAGGACGGCTCTTTTATAAGGTGGGGGGATTGTAATAGTCCCACATCGGATAGGGAAAAGTCCTGACCCTGGGCTATATGTGATTGTGGACGCTACATGTCATGATGCATTTTGGGTGAGGACTTAAGCCCATGCCAGAAATAAAACCATGGTGGGGAGCTATGCCCAGAACCAGACAATATTGTGGCATGTGGGTCTGGGTCTTCACAAAATGGTATCAGAGCCGAGGACGGCTCTTCTATAAGGTGGGGGGATTGTAATAATCCCACATCAGATAGGGAAAGTCCTGACCCTCGGCTATATGTGATTGTAGATGCTACGTTTCATGACACGTTTTAGGTGGGGACTTAAGCCCATGCCAAAAACAAAATCGGGACGGGGACCTAAGCGCAGAACCAGACGATATTGTGGCATGTGGTCTAGGTCGTCACATGTTAACCTTGCCCATTTGCCTTAAACAAATATACGATATGTTCTAACACAATGATATGAATTTTATGGTGTGCAAAGTCACAAGTCAAAGCAAAATGTATGAGATTATGAAAATCGTATTCAAAGATAACTCCGAGTTTATATAAGCACTCATCAAAGACGGGAAATTAGCTCTAAAGCTTACCAGGTTTAGTCTCTACTAAGAGCCTAAGATTCAAAGTTCAAATTGGTTCCTAGCTTTCTAGATCCTAGAATGGTATAAGTACAAAAAGTATCTAAGCATGAATTTCAGAGTCATCCTCAAATTATCACCTTAAATTTCTTCATCTTATATATAATTAATCAAAATATGACATTGATATTCTCAAAATTAAATTCACATGTATCATTAACTAAAGTTTAAAAACTATCACAAAATAATATGTGTGATAGCTCCAATTTTTATTTTATTTTTGTAAATTTGGTTTTAAGGGTACAAAATAATAGTATAACAGAAACTACACCCCCAAACCTAAATTGAACAATGTCCTCATTGTTGACAATAAACAAAATATTAGAGTAAGGTGACAGAACATACATGGAGTAATGACTTGATAGCATATGGAAAAGGGAGAGATAGGAAAATCTCTCCCAAACCTGCATAAAAATATATCAGTCTATCCAAGCATCCTCACCACACAAATAAAAATGTCAACAGTAGAGAGGAAATTTTCATTACTAGCATAACACTATCATAATCAATTATAAAAATAAATGTATCTAGCCATCAATTTTTTTTTTGGTTTATTTATTTATTTATTTTTTGAAAGGAAAATAGTGAAATTAATTTATAAGGTGTAAACTCATTTTGAGTCCACCAGGATCCCAAATCTTCATGAAATTTTTTCTAAGAATGACCATTGATTTATTTAATAGTCCCTGTATTGGACTTGGCTACAACCCCATGTTGTGCCCACGTTTCACCACTATAATCTCTCTCTAACCTTTTAATCCCTACCCTGTACTTGACATTCCCAAAACCGCACTTCATATTCAAACTCATTAGCCTCTTTTGGGTCTTTTGTTGATTGTTTATATATTCAACAAATGGGCAACAACTTAGAAATTCATTTTCCTCCCTCAAACTGAATTCACATTATTAGAAAATATTATATCTCTTTCATCATAGCATTCTAAGAGTGGATATTCAACTAACATCCACTTGTCAAACTCGTCGGTCAAGCTGGGTAGATTAGCTTTCAATGGTTCATTAAGGGTGTCATTTTTTCCCTCTCTCATCTCATTTTGATTCTCAATTTCCTCCTCAACATAAGTATCGTTTCATTCCATTTCCTCTTTTCCTCGCACTCGCACTACTTTAATGCTCGTTGTATCACTCTCAAGCATAGTGACCAATTGGTCCTCATATTTTTGAATGAAATCAAAGGGTCCTCCTGAAGATGTTCTTTATTCCGATTAGTATTAATAAGGGAGTCCTCTATTTTATCTTCAATTTATAAGTACTCGGTCATCTGACTAACTTGAGATTGTATCCTAGAAAGTGATTGATAATTGGTGTGCATCAAACTTTTTAAATATTCGAAGGAGTAAGAAAAATTCTGGGCTGATTCATATGGTTCTGTGTCTTGAAAGTATTGAGTTTGTTGTGAATACTCATAAGGAAAGTTGTTAGGGTAAGAACTTTGATCATTGTTAGGCATCATATCACACATTGGAGATTGATGAAATCCACATGCTATTGGGTTGACTCTGCCAGTAACTTTGATTAGAGTAAGGCATCATATCATACATTGGAGGTTGATTAAACCACCAAATGTCATTGGGTTAACTCTGCCAGTCATTGGTGCTCCAAACAAGATTAGGACGGTCTTGTTCAGGGTAGTAATTTTGGTTGTTCAAGGGACACATAGGTGTAATGTGCATCAGATTTTCACAAATAGCACATGATTATGGATTGAATCCATGCATTGACATTATTTTACCGATAACACTAATTTTTTATTTTATTTTTTATTTCAATTTTTTTTTCAAATCTTTTTCAAATTTTAATTTTTTTTTCAAAATTCAAATTCAAATTCGAAATTCAAAATTTAAAATTCAAAATCAAAATTCAAATTCAAATTCAGATTCGAATTCGAATTCAAATTCAAAATTCAAAATCAAAATTCAAATTCAAATTCAAATTCAAAATTTACATTAAAATTTTAAAATTCAAAATCAAAATTTAAATTCAAATTCAAAATTTTAGTTCAAATTTAAAAATTCAAAATTCAAATCCTAAAAAGGCAATATCCAAAAAAGGGAATAAACTAAAAGAAACCTACAAATTCTAAAAATCCTACACAGGCAATGAACTAAAAGGCAATAAACTAAAAGTTAAATCCTAAAAAAGACAATAAACTAAAAGAAACATACAAATCCTAAAAATCCTAAAATTCCTACATAAGAAAAGAAAGAAAGAAATGAAAATCTTACAAATCATAAAGATCCTAAAAAAAAAATCTTAAAAAATCTTTTAAAATCCTAAACTAGAAACCCTAAAAATCCTACAATCCAAAAAAAAAAGAAAATCCTACAAATCCAAAATTCAAAAATTTGAAACAATTCAAATTTCAAATTTCAAATTTCAAATTTCGAAATTCAAAATTCAAAATTTCAAATTTCAAAATTTCAAATTTCAAAATTCAAAATTCAAAATGTAAAATTTGAAATTTTCTATTATTTATTTTTAACTAGTAGAAATATTGAATTAAATCTAAAAAAATTCCTAAAATTAAGTACCTCTTTCCTAAAGTTTTCAAATTTTCTACGCCCAATCGCCAGTAGCGGCGCCAAAAACTTGTTATGATTTTAAACTCACAAGCGCATGAATCAGATTGTAGTTAGTGGGTGCAGAGTATGAGATCGTTCCCACGGAGATTGGTTAAAACTATAAAATAGAAATTAATCAAAAGAATAACCATAGATTAAGCACAATATTTAAACTAGCTTGCTGATTTTCAAGGGTTTGATTAGAATAAAAACTAAACAATAAAATTAAATTAAATGAAGAATAAAAGAGAGGATCAAGATGTTAACTCCTCCCATGGTTTACCAATTATAAAATACAGATCTAACGTTTGAGATACAATATCATTATAGGATGCAAAACACATAAATATTGAACTCAATCAAATATTTAGAAAAAATAAATAATTAAATCTATAAAATCATATCTAAAGTGTGCTCTTCTTACTACCGCAAAGGAAATGAAGCAAAACATTCACTGTAAAAGGGACTTCTAATGACGATAAATTAATATCGCAAAATAAGGCAAAACATCTACTGTAAAAGAGCGACACCTAATGACAATGAATTAATGCCGCAAATATTATCAACAAAGAACCCTGAATAGATTCCTTGTTGCAGATCCAAGATCATGGGAGTGTGATTGGCACCCCAATCTTAGATGACAATTAAAAATTTACTAATTTGGTAAGAGCAATTAAACATTAATAAACTCAGCATTTGTTAATGAAAGAATATGTGATGCCTCAAAAATTTTGAGCTTAAACAGTATGACTCGGTGTGCGTGTCTGACTATTCGTGTGCTCGACTTTAGTGAGTGTGATGGGTAAGTCATGAAAAATTATTGAGATAGGTCAAAGGGGAATGTAGGATATTGTGTATAGACCTTTAGGTAAGCTGGGATACACCTAGTCATGGTGTAAGTGACTAACACCTAAGCCTAAGGTAGGATATAAGGAAGCAAACCTAAAGAGAATTTATTTCTCTTGTGAATTAGTTGTTGAGAGATTTATTGAGAGAGAGAGAAGCAAAGAACAGTTATTGAGGCTGTGTGAGTATGGTTACAAGAAGGATCTTGCCGCATTAAATTGTGAGATTTGATCGCGTGGAATTCAAAGCATCAAGCTACGAAGCCATAGCTGTACGTGAGAATCAAGATTGAGGGATCAATCGATTAAAAGGTAGGATTTTTACATAACTTTTGTAAGAATCAAACGAGTGAATTAGTTATGTAGATGAGTTGGAAAATCGAAGAGGAAAGGATAAGAATTTAGGGAAAAATATATGAGAAAAGTTAAATCAGAGCTGAGAGAAAATTGACAAAATTGACCGGTCGATTTCCAAATCGACTGATCGATTTTGTCAAGATTTAAGAGT
This sequence comes from Chloranthus sessilifolius, assembly GCA_021018995.1. NCBI lineage: Eukaryota > Viridiplantae > Streptophyta > Magnoliopsida > Chloranthales > Chloranthaceae > Chloranthus > Chloranthus sessilifolius. Next base: position 18,300,119 of record CM037587.1, on the reverse strand, counting down.
TATGGGCTTCTAAATGAAATCGACTGATCGAAATGGAATCGACTGGTCGGTTCCCACAAAACAGGGAATATGAAAACTTAGTTATGAAGAATTCGACCAGTCAATTTTGGGAACCAACCGATCGATTTGAGAAATCGACTGATCGGTTCTAGTGTTAAGAAGAGGGGTCTGGTTGTCCTGAGGAAAACTGACCGGTCGAATTGGTGATCGATCGATCAATTCTTGTTAACTTCATGGTTTTGTTTGTTTTGGAAGGGGGACTTTAGGGGAGGTTTATATCTTCCGTTTTACGTCAGTAGTGATGTTTTGTGTATGAATTCATATAGGTTAGGCATGAGCTTGAGCCTCGAACCTAGATGAGCTAACTTGAGCTAAGAAGATATGTGTGACTTTGTGTGAGGTAGGGAAAATTCTTGGAACATGAATGTCTGATTTCAACTAGCCTATGTGATGTGATGTGATGATAAGATGTGCGTGTCTTTCGATTTGTCCTCGTATCAACATGATTTTGTTCATAAATTTTGGCATGTGAACTTAGTGAATATGTGCACTAAGAAATAAGAAGCATGTGTGTGTGTGTGTGGCATGAGAAGTGTGTGCGTGGCATCAAAAAGGAAGTAACTATGTGAATATGACATCAAGAGGATGTGTATAAGTTGTGTGAAAAACTCTTTGAAACTTTGAACTAATATAATTATCACAAATTCATGGTGAATAATAATAGTTTAAATGTGAACTTTGATTTAAGGTTATATGGATACCCAACCGACACGGCGGGATACCCGTAACCGGTATGGCAGGATATCCGTACAGATTATGCTCTGGTACGGAGGGATATCCGTTCTTTGGTTTCCAAGTTGTGGAAACACTTCTTCGGCACAAGCCACCTAGTTAGAGGGAGCTTGAGCATTTTGTGTAAAAAGAGTTCATGTGAACAACGAAGGAGGGTATTCCCATCAGGGCTCGATGCTATATTGCTCGAGGGACTATTTAAGTGATTGATTTAAGTTTCCTTTGAAGTAATGTGAACATGTGAAACAAACATTTGAAAATTCATTAAGTGTGGTTTTGAAACATGTATCAATTATTCGCTTTGCCATTTATGTGCTTCCCAATTGAAATTTTATTATAGAAAATATGCTTTAATTATGTCATTTAAGATATGTGAGTTGCAAAAGATATTCATGCTGTGTTTTTCCATATTGAGCTAGGATGTAGCTCACCCTTCGATTATACATCAGAGGTTGCTACTGGTACTGAGGATCTTGACATAGAGGATTCAGAGTACATTCCTGAGGAGGAGACAAATCCCCCTCCGGAGGAGTTCTTCTAGTAGATTTCTTGTTGTGTAGCTTTTTTTTTAGAGCTAAAATTGTAAGGCTTGTTACGTTCAGCCATTTTATATTGGAAATGATGTATTATGTGATATTGTAATTCTTTTGGCAAACCATCATAGGGTGACTTTTGGGTTGTCACGGATGGTTCGGTTCGGTTCTTTTGCTCATGCGATTGGCATGGGATTAGAACCATCTTTTGATATATTTTGGGTTCATCATTACATAGAATGGAGATTTCTTTCTTATGATGACTATATCTATTTTATTACATTATTCTTTGTTTCGCTTTGTGTGTGGATGCGCCAAGTGTTCTGTGTGATATATGGGGAACGACCTCGAGGGTCATACTGACAACGTAGGTTTCAGAGTGCTGAAATCCGAGCTATCATAGTTGGTATCAGAGCATTTTCTTTTAGAAAATTATGACAAGTCTTAAATTTTATCAAAGTATAGGAACTTCTGCTAATGAAACCTTTGTTTCATATTATAGAGCGTCATGTCTACTAGAGGAAGGGGCCGACCAAGGGGCGGCCATGGTAGAAATTTGAGGAGTGGAGACGGGTACGTCTCGGTTTCAAATAGAGTACCATTGGAAAATAGAGAGTTCTTAGAAAATAGTAATCGGGGAAACAAAAATAGGAGGGGAATCAAGAGAGAGATCAAGAGAGGGTTCGAGAAAGAAATAAAGAAAGAGAAGAACGGCGGAGAATGATGCACACTATAGAAACCATGGCAAATGCCATGGCTCAGCAGGCGGCTTCATTGGCAGCTCATAATGCCAATGACCATTAGCAAACACCACCTACGCCTCCGGTTACTACTACTCCACCACCACCATTACACTTGGCATTTACAGAGTTTCGGAGGATGCGTCCTCCAAGTTTTCTAGGGCAAGAAGAACCAATAGAAGTGAAGAACTGGCTCAGTGAAATGGAGAATATATTCAGTGTGCTTACGTGCACTGAAGATGGGAGTGTTCGGTGGACAGCTTTTATGTTAGGCGGAGAGGCAGGCCTATGGTGGAAGATCGTGTCTAGGACTAGAGCACAAGAGACTCCAGGTGTGTTATGGAACTGGGATGAATTCATAGAAGAGTTTAATAAACAGTATTTCCCGGAGGTAGTGTGGAATCAGATGGAGGTGAAATTCCTTCAACTAGAATAAGGGAAGATGTCAGTGATGGAATATGGAGTAGAATTCATGAGATTCACATGTTTTACTCCTGAGTATGTGGTCTCAGATCTAATGAAGGCCAAGAGACTTCAACGCAGCTTAAGGCCGGATATCAAAGGAAAAGTTGTTGCCTTTGAATTGAAAACATATGGAGAAGTTATGAGCGAGGCCCTGGTGATAGAAGATAATGAGGATAGGTATCGGAGGAGAGATCAGCAAGGAAAGGGAAGGATAGATCAGATAAGGTGGGCAACTACGAACCAGTGAATAAAAAGTCGCGCTTCGTAGCACCTATACAGAGGTAGTTTATGCAGACACCTTATACTAGACTACCTCATATCAGTTATACTAGGCCACCTATGCCTACTTTCGTGAGATCGATCTGCTATGAGAACCCTACGACCACTACAGGAATATCAGTGACTCAGGGTGTCTCTAAAGCAACATCGTCTACTCCAGCTGAGACTTGTGCCAGGTGTGGCAAGTCTCATAAGACTTTTGATTATAGGTGGGGTACAAGCGGTGCTTCAAATGCTGAAAAATGGGATACATAATTAGACATTGCCTAGAGATGCGGAAGGAGAGGATGACATCAACTCCTATGCCTTGGTCGTTGCAGACAAAGAAACTAACAATGCAAGGACGAGCATATGCCGTAACCGCCCTAGATGCCCAAAATAGTAATGACATTATTCAAGGTGAAAATTCTTTTAATTTAATTAAAATGTTGATTGAACTTTTGATAGGGAAGGTGTATCAATAGTAGGAAGTAGTCTTAGTGTTGATAGACCCAAGGTCTACCCACTCGTTTGTCACTCCACGGGTTGCAAAGAGTATTGGGGTCATTCTAGAAGAATTGGACTTTGTTTTGGCAGTGTCAGTTTCGAAGAGGAATTCGATTAATACTGAGATGATTTGTCGCTCAGTGATTGTCGCCATCAGATATTAGGATGTTCATGAAGTAGTGGTGGATTTAGTTTTGCTAGACATGCAAAGATTCAACGTAATCCTTGGCATAGATTTGCTATCCCAACATCGAGTGAGTGTTGATTGTCGGAACAAGGTGATTGTCTTTAGACCGAATACGAGAAGATCATTTAGATTCCTTGGAATATGATTGACCTTTGTATTGCTGATCTCTGCAGTTAGAGTTGAACGTTTGATAAAGAAAGGGTGCAATGGAGTTTGCTATTGAATGTAATAGCCGAAATTCTGGTAGCATGCAAATTTGAGGACGTGTTTCCAGAAGAATTGTCGGGGTTACCACCAGATAGGGAAGTGGAGTTTGCTATTGACTTAGCACCAGGTACGGAGCCTATATCTAAAGCACCATATCGAATGGCTCTAGCCAAGTTGAAGGAGTTGAAAGATCAATTGCAAGAACTCTTAGATAGAGGGTTCGTGAGACCTAGTGTGTCTCCTTGGGGAGCACTGATCTTATTCGTGAAGAAGGACGGGTCGTTGAGACTATGCATTGACTACCATCAACTGAACAAAGTGACTATTAAGAACCGATACCCTTTGCCAAGGATTGATGATTTATTTGATCAGTTATAAGGCGCAAGGTTATTTTCCAAGATCGATTTGAGATCTGGATACCATCAATTGCGTGTTAAAGCAGAGGACATACAGAAGACGATGTTCATAACAAGATATGGACATTATGAGTTCTTAGGGATGCCATTTGGATTGACAAATGCATCGGCGTCATTCATGGATCTGATGAATCAGGTGTTTAAACCACACCTAGACACTTGCGTAGTAGTGTTCATAGATGACATACCCATCTACTCTAAATCCAAGGAAGAGCATGAAGAACATTTGAGGATTGCTCTGCAGATATTGTGTGAACACTAATCATATGCAAAGTTCAGCAAGTGCGAGTTTTGGTTAGGAAAAGTTAGCTTTTTGGGGCATGTTGTCTTAAAGGATGGAGTTACCATAGATCCGGCAAAGATCGAGGCAGTAGTGGAGTGGAAACAACCAAAGACTGGCGGAGATTTGCAGCTTCCTTGGTCTGGCTGGATATTACAGACGGTTTGTAGAGAGATTTTCCAATATCTCTGGACCACTCACTAAGCTTACAAGAAAGAATGAGAGATTCGAATGGACTGAAGAGTGTGAGAAGAGTTTTTAAGAACTCAAGAAGAGGCTAACTACAGCTCCAGTGCTGGCTATACCTTCTGGCAGTGAAGGGTTTACTGTATACAGTGATGCTTCACATAGTTGTTTGGGTTGTGTGCTCAACCAGAATAAGAAGGTTATTGCATATGGGTCAAGACAACTTAAGGACCACGAGAAAAATTATCCAACACGCAACTTGGAACTAGCCGCAGTGATCTTTGTGCTAAAGATATGGAGACACTACCTATATGGCGAGACCTTTGAGATATTCATGGATCACAAAAGCCTCAGATACTTGTTTACACAAAAAGAGCTTAATATGAGGCAACGCAGATGGATGGAATTTTGCAAGGACTATAATTGCTCCATTCAGTACCAACCAAGCAAGGCTAATGTGGTAGCAGATGCTTTGAGTCGGAAGGGTTCGACTCTATTGTCTAGCCTTATCATGGGGATTCGAAGATGGAAGCTGCTAGAGGACCCTTCATTGAACGACACCAAGATTGAGGCACAAGCATCAGGGGCCTTGTTGGCTAACATCATTGTATGACCAATGATCTTTGAGCACATTAAATAACTACAAATGAAAGATCTAGAGTTAGTAAATATCAAGCAGAGTGTGATTGAGGGCAGTAGGCCGAATTTCTCAATTAAGGAGGATGACTCATTATCGTTTAGAGGACGTCTATGTATACCCAATGATGCTGACCTTTAACAAACCATCTTACAAAAGGCCCACAAGTCTAAATATGCCATACACCCGGGTAGCACCAAGATATATCAGGACATGAGAAAGAACTACTGGTGGAGAGGACTAAAACAGGATATGGCAGAGTACGTGTCGAAATGATTAGTATGTCAGTTGGTGAAAGTGGATCACTGACATCCAGCAGGTTTACTACAACCTCTACCTATACCAGAGTGGAAATGGGAGTCCATCTCTATGGACTTCATTATAGGATTGCCACAAATGGCGAAGCGATACAATGCTATTTGGTAATCGTGGACCTATTGACAAAGTCAACTCACTTGATAATCGTGGACCGATTGCCTTATAACACTCTATATATGACAGGGAAGCTCGCTGAGATGTATATGAAAGAAATCGTCCGACTACAGGGTATTCCAGTTAGCATTGTTTCAGATCATGACCTGCTATATACTTCTAAGTTTTGACAAAAGTTCCAAGAGGGTATGGGTATACGGTTAGACTTCAATTCGACATTTCACCCACATACGGATGGATAGACAGAGAGGGTGAATCAGGTGATTGAAGATATGCTCAGAGCTTGTATGTTTGACTTTCAGGGATCATGGGGTCAACATTTATTGTTGATCGAATTTGCATACAACAACAACTTTTAGACGAGTATCGGTAGGACACCGTATGAAGCTCTATATCGACAACGATGTAGATCACCAATCAACTGGGAAGAGACTAGAGAAAAGTTTTTATTGGGTCCGAAAATACTTGAAAGCAATTCTGAGATCGTTCGTGTGATAAGAGAAAGGATCAAATCCGCTCAGAGCGGACATAAGAGTTATGCCGATATGAAGAGGATGAGCATTGATTTTTATGTTGGAGTTCACGCATTTGTTAAGATTTCACCCATGAGGGGTGTCATGAAATTTGGAAAGCGGGGAAAGCTAAGCCCACGCTACTTTGAACCTTTTGAAGTTTTAGGCTGTGTGGGTGAAGTAGCTTACAGGATTAGGTTACCTCTACCATTCGATAGAATACATAATATCTTTCATGTATCCATGCTTAGAAAGTATGTGATGAACCCCGCTCATGTCTTGAGCGAGCAACCAACAGTGATGTGTGAGGATATGACCATGATAGAGGAACCAATACAAATTCTGGATCGAAAGGAGAAAGTACTGCGTACGAAAAGTGTTCCATTGGTGCTGGTTAAGTGGCAGAATCATCCAGTTGAGGAGGCCACTTGGGAGCATGAAGCGGATGTGAAGGAACAATACCCTCACTTGTTTGAGGAGAGCTAAGCAGAAATTTATTTGTAGTTGTATTTTTCTTGTGAAAGTTCATGTATGAATTAATGATGAGTTATGAAAAGATGTTGTGTATTGGATATTTGAGTGTAGCTTAACAAAATGCTAAAGAGTCAAAAGCAAATTAATTTTGAAGTAGCAAATGAATTGGAGAAAGAAAAAACAGATCTGGAGCCAAACAGTGAAAACCGACCGGTCGAAAAATCAAACCCACTGGTCGACTTTCACAAAATAGAGAGTTTTGGGCTGACATAACAGCCTATGGGAAATGAACTAGTCGAATCAAGTTCGACCGATCGATTCTGAAAACCGACCGATCGATTTTAGAATCGACCAGTCGATTTTCCTATGGGGAATTATAGGACATTAGAATTCGACCGGTCGACATGAAAACCGATTGATCGAATTCACGAGTTTGGGGCTTTAAGTGTAAAATCGACCAGTCGATTTTGGCATATATATATATATATATATATATATATATATATATGATATATATATGAGTTGGGTTTTTTTTTTGTGGATTCTAAATTCAGAGATTGAGTTTTTATTTGCTTGGGGTTTTCTTGTGTCCTTTTGGGAAGATAAAGGAGGTGCTTTGGGAGGCCTTTTTGCTTCAATTTTTGGACAAATCGAATTCGAATCACACCACAAAAAGGTAAACCCTAGTTCTTTGGCTCTCAGTATTTGAGTTTGCATTTCTATTTGGAACCCTAGTTTCGTTTTCTTTGAGAAACCCTAGAAATGCCGCCCAAAACATGACAAACTTCGAAGGTTATGGCTTCAAAATTACCTGTTCGACATGCTAGTGCATCGAGACCACCTCCGGCACCTCACCACCACCATCACCATCAGTATCCCCATCAACGTCACACCGTTTGTCACCACCATCATCAACACCACATTTAGAGCAGCCCAATGAGTGGTGGGTGAGTAAAGATTTTGAAGACGAATACATTTTTGATGAGGCCCTGTTTAGCGAATAGGATGTCCAGGGAAATACAGTGTGGGCCAAGGAATTCATCGTTAAGGCTGGGTTGGGGAATATCCTTAAGCCACTACATGCGTATTATTACCACCATCTCGTGCGACTATTTTATCAGAACATGAGCAACATTAAAAATCTGAGTTTGATTTAGACCAAGATTGACGGTCGTGAGTATAATAAGCTCACTCTGGACCATGCTTGTAATTCCCTAGAATGTTGACTCATATGGTGATGGAATTGAGTTATTACCCCCATTCCCGAAACCCGTGGACTATTTGGAGATTAAACGGCAGATGACTCAAGGATTACATGGGTCAGTACATCAATTAGTAGAATTGATTTGCCTCCTCATCTATGGATGTTGGATACGATTATAAAATGTAACCTATACCCGATGCGCCACAACACTGAGAGGGTAGGAGAGGTGCAACAACCATTGTATTCGGCGTTCAGGGGCCGATTGTTTAGTGTGACCCAGATGGTCTTTGAAGGGATGAAGTATATACAAGGAAAGTTAATGAAAGGAGGAGCAAAGCCGAAGGATCGTCTTCATACGCTCGTCTTATATTGTGCATGTTTGAAGAGTACTAGGGGTGCCAAATTTCTGACAATGAGCACAAAGTAAATGACCATGTGGAAGTATATAGCTTTTCGGATTGGAATTGAACCTATAACCAGTTGAAGAAGGTGCTTCCTCCTGGTGAACAAGTACCACCACCCGTTCCCGAGGCCCCACAAGAACAAGGACAACCCATTCCACCTGTTCATGCACCACTAGCTCAGCAACAAGAACAATATCATGTACCTCCTGCGCAGTAGGAACCTGCTACATTTAATGATATCCTCACTCACATGGTTCAATTGGAAGAGAGTAACCGGTTGTTGCATCGCCAGATGGACTATCATGAGGACGTGTTTACACACCTGATGCAACACGCTTACCCCACCGATTACATGACTCAGCTCGCAGATGCTAGTGCTTCGATACCAGATCCATGGCACTTTACCACTGAGGGTCTATGTCTAGTGAGGCAGTCAGAGATGAGACAGTTGCGGAGGTGGAGGCAGGACCTACAGATGACCAGCCTGGGGATGGTGCGGCATGACATGAGGTTCTATGGAGTATTTTGTTTTTGTTTTGATGTTCAAAGTCACTTTTTGGAACTTGATGTAATTAAAACAGGGAAGTCTTCAAACTATTGTTGCATGGTTGCCACTTTCTTTTTGAAATCTTAAAACTGTCGTGGCATGGTTGCCACCTAAGGTGACGATAACTTTTGAATGTGATTCAATAAAAAATTTTCTTTTTGCAAAATATTTGAATTCCTTATGGGTGTCTTTACATGATATGCTATTTTCAAATACGCTTGTGCAGGTACGACAGTCAGTTTGAATTGACCCAAATGGGTTGATGTGTGAATGCCACCATTCACCCTGTGTGATGTGTGCGGATTGAATTATGTGTGGAGTTACCCTTGGCTAACATCTTTTATATAAGTTAAGACCTTGTCAATCCTCGTTAACGGATTGGATTCTCTCATAGGGAAGCTTATGTGCGATCATTTGGTGCGCGTGACAAATTAGGAGCCCTTAGTCAATTTCCGGGGATGAAAATTCCTAAGGACGAGAGAATATAATGCCCCAAAATTTTTGAGCTTAAATAGTACGACTCGGTGTGCGTGTTCGACTGTTCGCGTGCCTGACTTTAGTGAGTGTGATGGGTAAGTCATGAAAAATTATTGAGATAGGTGAAAGGGGAATGTAGGATATTGTGTATAGACCTTTAGGTAAGCTGGCATACACCTAGTCATGGTGTATGTGACTAACACCTAAGCCTAAGGTATGATATAAGGTAGCAAACCTAAAGAGAAATTATTTCTCTTGTGAATTGGTTGTTGAGGGATTTATTGAGAGAGAGAGAGAAATAAAGAATAGTTATTGACATTGTGCGAGTATGGTTACGAGGCGGATCTTGCCGCATTAAATTGCGAGATTGGATCGCGTGGAATTCAAAGCTTCAAGCTACGAAGCCCTAACTATACGAGAGAATCGGGATCGAGGGATTGATCGATTAAAAGGTAGGTTTTTTACATAAATTTTGTAAGAATCAAATGAGTTAATTAGTTATGTAGATGAGTGGAAAAATCAAAGAGGAAAGGATAAGAATTTAGGGAAAAATATATGGGAAAAGTTAAATCAGACCTGAGAGAAAACTGACAAAATCGACTGGTCGATTTCCAAATCGACCGATCGATTTTGTCAAGATTTAAGAGTTATGGGTTTCTGAATGAAACCGACCGGTCGAATGAAAACCGACCGGTCGAATTTGAAAACTGACCGATCAAAATGGAATCGATCGGTCGGTTCCTATAAAACAGGGAATACGAAAACTTAGTTCTGAAGAATTCGACCAGTCAATTTTAGATCGACCAGTCCATTTTGGGAACCGACTGGTTGATTTGAGAAATTGACTGATCGGTTCTAGTGTGAAGAAGAGGGGTCTAGTTGTCCTGAGGAAAATCGACTGATCGATTCTTGACAGCTTCATGGTTTTGTTTGTTTTGGAAGGGGCACTTTAGGGGAGGTTTATATCTTCCGTTTTATGTCAGTAGTGATGTTTTGCGTATGAATTCATATAGGTTAGGCATGAGCTTGAGCCTCGAACCTAGATGAGCTAACTTGAGCTAAGAAGATATGTGTGACTTTGTGTGAGGTAGGGAAAATTCTTGGAACATGAATGTCTGATTTCAACTAGCATATGTGGTGTGATGTGATGATAAGATGTGTGTGTCTTTCGATTTGTCCTCGTATCAACATGATTTTGTTCATAAATTTTGGCACATGAACTTCGTGAATATGTGCACTAAGAAATAAGAAGCATGTGTGTATGTGTGTGGCATGAGAAGTGTGTGCGTGGCATAAAAAAGGAAGTAACTATGTGAATATGATATCAAGAGGATGTGTATAAGTTGTGTGAAAAATTCTTTGAAACTTTGAACTATTATAATTATCACAAATTCTCAATGAATAACTATAATTTAAATGTGTACTTAGATTTAAGATTATGTGGATACCAAACCAACTTGGTGGGATATCCGTGACCGACACAGCGGGATATCCATGACCGGTACGGCGGGATATCCATATAAATTGTGCTTCGGTACGGCGGGATATCCATTCTTTGATTTCCAAGTTGTGGAAACAATTCTTCGAAACAAGCCTCCTAGTTAGAGGGAGCTTGCACATTTTGTGTAAAAATAGTTCATGTGAACGACGATGGAGGGTATTCCCATCGGGGCTCAATGCTATATTGCTCGAGGGACTATTTAAGTGATTGATTTAAGTTTCCTTTCGAAGTAATGTGAACATGTGAAACAAACATTTGAAAATTCATTAAGTGTGGTTTTGAAACATGTATCAATTATTTGCTTTGCCATTTATGTCCTTCCCAATTGAAATTTCATTTTAGAAAACATGCTTTAATTAAGTCATTTAAGATATGTGAGTTGCGAAAGATATTCATGTTGTGTTTTTCCCTATTGTGCTAGGATGTAGCTCACCCTTCGACTATACGTCACAGGTTCAGAGGTTGCTACTGGTACTGAGGATCTTGACCTAGAGGATTCATAGTACATTCTCGAGGAGGAGACCGAGCCCCCACCGAAGGAGTTCTTCTAGTAGATTTCTTGCTACATAGCTTTGTTTCCTGACGAGGAGACCCTAAACCCTAAACCCTGAAAAACAACACACCTAAACCTAAGCTAAGTATGGGTTTATATAGCAGTGGTGTGGCAGCGCATTAGGGTTAGGAAACCCTAATTTTAATGATGCCACGTGGCCTAATGGTGATCCTTGGATGCCTTGGGGCGTGTGCACAGAGATTTGAGCGTGGGAGTACATGCCCTAATCGTTGGAAATTCCCAAAAAGTCATCTGTTGAAGAGATGGAAGTTTGAGGTTCAGAGCTTCGCTAGGTAGCCATTGTCTCCCAGACTTATCGCGTGATAGCTTTTGCTCTTCGCTAGGATGATCTGATATTGAAGCTTCAACCTTCACGAAGTTGGCTTGGTTTGCTCTTCAGGCAGTCACGAGGTTTGAGTAGACATCAAAGCTTCAGTGCCGCGGGGTTGGAGTTCAAGCAGTCGCGAGGTAGCTGCACGATCGCTGGGTTGATCTTTGCGAGGATAGATTTGAATAGCGCGAGAACTTCGTGAGTTAACTCGCGAGGCTTTATTGAGTTCTGAACTATGCAAGGTTCCATGTCTTAATTGATCTTCGTGAGGATGGCCTTGCCTTCACAAGGATGCTTTCTTCTTGAATGGCGCGAGAACTGTGCGAGGAGTTCTCTTCTGATAATTGCATCCCACGGCGACTGCGCGACAGCTGCGCGAGGAGTCTTCTGAAGCTCTCTCTTCTCAGCCGTTCTGAGCGAACTGTGCGAGGTGGAGAGAGGTCTGCTTTGAACTGTGTGAGACTGAGTGATGTGTTCTACTCTTGAGCTTCGCGAGAGCTGCGTGAGTTTGTGCTTCTGGAGCTCTTCAGTCAGTCAACTACGCGAGGAGTTGTTGTATAGTCTTGGGAAGCTCAGCTGGACTGCGCGAGGCTCATTTCAGGTCTGGATTCAAAATCCATCCTTCTGAGGGACTTTTGGTGCCAAAACAGGCTCCTTAGCAGAATTCCTAGTCTTATTTCACTGCTGATTATTACCTACATAAAACACTTATCAAGAACTTATTAGATGGCTAAGGGTCTAATCAAAGGTTAAGTTAAGAGGTGAAAAGTGGTACTTTTCAGGTCTTAACACCCAGTCAAACTCTTCTGAAAGACTTTTATTAGTAGTCTTTCGTCCTCCCCGTACTGGCACATGTCCCCACAATAGGACTTGAGGTGCGCAATAGGATTGCCCGTGCCATTATATTTGTCGAAGGCGGGCATTTTAAATTTGGGGGGCAAGGGGACCTCAGCGAGCAGGCATAGGTCTGTGAAGTCTGTGGCGTGGATTTCAGCACCACCCATTTTCATTAGTTGCTTCTGTATTTTGTCTAACTGCTCTTTCAGCTATTCTGACTCCTTTCATACAGGGGCTGCCTTCTCGGCCGTAGGTTGTACTTCACTCTGGGCTATCAGGGGATGGGAAATTATGGGAGGAGGGTGAAGGCTGATCAATGCTCCAGCGTAGGCCCCGCTATTTCTAATCTCGTCCTCTTCATCTCAGGCACGGCATATGAGGGCGGGATTCTCTGTTGTTGTTGCATTTGGATGGGAAGGATAGGAGTGGGGGTTGGGTGAGCCCATTGGGGGTGAGGAAAGGTCTGTTGGGTGATGGGGATTTGGTTTTGAGGTGGGGCCTGATGGGGCCATTGGGTATGGGGGAAGGTTTGGAAATGACCTTGGGGTGTGGGGCCATGGGAAAATTGGGCTTGGGGTATGATATGGGCTTGACTTGGTTGTGAGGGTTGGGTTAAATGTTGGGGGTATTGTGAAAGGTATGGGGTTTGGGTTTGGGTTTGGGCCATGAACCCTTGATCATTTTGGGTCATGGGCCACTGATGGGTTTGGGCCATGGACCCTTGGTAGGTTTGGGCCATGGGCCCCGGGTAGGTTTGGGCCACTGGGCCTTGGTAGGTCTGGGCAATGGGCCCTTGGTGGATTTGGGCCATGGGCCCTAGGTAGGTTTGGGCCAATGGGCTTGGGTAGGTTTGGGCCATGGGTCCTTGGTGGGTCTGGCCCAATGGACGCTAATGGGTTTGGGCCATAGGCCCTTGGTGGGTCTGGCCCAATGGGCCTCGTTAGGTCTGGGCCATGGGCCCTTGATGGGTTTGACCCAATGGGCCTTGTTGGGTCTGGGCCATGGGCCATTGGGGGATTTAGATTTTATGGGTTTGGCCCAATGGGCCCTGGGGGATATGGGTAATGGGGTTTTGGGCCAATGGGCCTTGGGGATGATGGGTAGTGGGGTATTGGGCCATGGGGCCTTGGAGATCATGGATGGTGGGGTATTGGGGCAGGGAACCCTGAGACATGTGGGAAAAAGGGTTTTGGGCCAATGGGCCTTGAGGTGTGTGGGTGGTGAGAGGTTGGGCCATGGGGCCTTGGGGCATGTGGGTGATAGGGGTTTGGATGGTGTGAACTATGGGAGGTTGATGGGGGTCATGGGGGAGTGAGGCATGGAGATAAGCTAGGGTATGGGATGGGTTCATGGATGTGGGGTGTGGAGGAGAGGTGACTTGAGAAGCCTTCCATGAGGAGTAGGCTTGGAACATTTCCTCCATCATTGCCATGGAAGGGGGATCGGATGTGGATGGTGGGTTTAACGGATGATTGAGTATAGATGGGATGGATGTAGAGGGAAGATTGGGTATGGCCATGGTAGATGATGGATTAAAGGAGTGTGGTGGATTGGAGAGGTGAGGTGGGGTAAAGGATGAGGAAGGATTAGGGATGTTTAAGGGTGATGGTTGGTGGGGTATGGATGTTTGAAAAAAATCGGGCATGGCCCCGGTAAAAATGGGCATGACCCGGGTAGATGGGGGGATTTATGGGGGATTGGTTAGGGCGGAGGTGACATAGGTGAATGAGGGCAGATCGGGTCTATAGGGGGATGATGGGAATTGGGGCATGGATGTGGATTGGGAGAATGGGTTAGGGTTTTGCATGGGCATGGTTTGGGCAAAAGATGGAGAATGGGGGGTTGGATTTTGGATGTTTTGGGGGTAGTGGTTGGGAATATGGGGGCGCCAAATGGGCCGGTAACGGTAAAAGGGGGTTGGGTGAGGAGGATGGTGGAAAAGAATTCTCTCGAATGGGAGTGGGTTAGAGAATGTGGCGGGGATGAATCGGGATCGGCATAGGCCGGGTCGGGTAAGGGTGCCTTGGATAAGACCCAAAAATCCTCCTCCTTCCCCTACGGGACGATGGAGGGTAAGATGATGCCATTGTGCCGGCACCACAAAATATCTATTTCTTTTTGGGTTTTTGATTTATATATATTTTTTGAATTTTCTTGAAAAAGTTTTGAAAAGCAAAAGTTTTGAGGCCTTGGAATTTCCTTTTCGGGTGGCCCTCGTACCTTGATTCAAGACCCGCAGCGACGATCCCGATGCACTTCGAAAGAATCGAAGGAGAACCTTCGATCTATTGAAGGCACGAAAAATGAGGCAAACAACCCGATCCCCCGAAATGAGCCAAAAAGAAGTTGCCCTCTTTTGACCGACGGGGGCGTATTGGGTGTTGGAGATGGCGGGGCTTAAACCAGGCACTAAGCGCACTGATCGGGGAACTCGGGAGGTGGAAAGGCCACAGATTCGGGCTAGAGGGCTGTCAACTAGACCTGGCGCAACTAATACTTGCGCCAAGGTTGCAGGGGACCAATTTTACACTGGCGCAACTATTAGTTGTGCCATAGTAAAATGTTGGATTTTAAAGCTGGAGCAACTAATAGTTGTGCCAGTTACAAATGCCAGCTTTTTGTGCTGGCGCAACTAATACATGCTCCAGCCAAAACAGAGCTCCCAGATTGTTTGACAGCAGCTACCAATCACCTGAAATGAGTCTTTTTTTGGGTTTTTGTGGAAGCTAGGCTTCCGGGAACTGAGCTATTTTTTAGTGTTCGATCCGCTCCTCACCGCACCTAAAGGATTGAGTCCGGTATAACTCGCTAGCGTGCTCCCCAAGGGTTTTAAGCTTCGGAATGGAAACCCACCCGGTATACCTCCGGCGCGAGAGCCTTCTCAGATACTAGGTGGGCTGGGACTTTTCTGGATCATCACCACTAAGGGCTGCCGCCATACTAAGACCCGGCTATTTATATGTTTGCCTAATCCACCCCCTTTGAAAATCTAACCCGCAAACACAAATTAATTAAGCTCCCTAACTTGGTTCAATTTTAATTTTTTCAAAGATTTTCTTTTTTTTGGGAGTTTTCTTTAGTTCAAAGACCGGGGGTGATTATCCCGTGCCGCCACTATGGGCCGGTGTCCACTGGCGGTATATGAGTGCACAAGTAGGCCCGCTAATCAGCTAAGGCACTTTAAATGACGGAAAATTAAAGAAATTAAATGACAATGCTCAAGTAGGCCCGCCAATCGGCTAAGACACTAAAATGACAGAAAAGTAAGGAAATTTTAAAAGACAATGCGCATGTAGGCCCGCCAATCGGCTAAGGCTCGTAAATGACGAAAAAGTAGGGGTAAGTAAAACGACTTAATCAGAGGGGTGAGTAAAAAAAGCAAAAATACACTAAAGAAACAACAATAATATGTCAGTAGAAATAAAAAAAATAAAAATAAGGCCAAGTTCAAGGGGAAGCTCTACAAGCAAATCCCCAGCAGAGTCGCCATCTGTGCAACCGTGGGAATCGATGCCATCCCCGTCGCGACGAAGCACTCTCTAACGATGAAAAATATAGAGTCGCCACCTGGAGCTTTCAGTGTCCCGGGATACCTAGTTCATTTTTATGAGCACCTAAGTGCTAAAAATATAACTCTGAATCCGATCCACACCAAAGACTCTTGGGTAGGGGCTTCGGTTATCGATCGAGAAGGTGTTAGGCACCCGATCAACCCTCTTAACGCGGCCTCTACTTATGGCCAAAAATAAAATGATGTAAAAGAAAAGGAAATGGTTCCCTCTTGCCCAAATGGGCCTCCAATCCTATTTGTGCCCCTCCGTTCCTACCGAAAATTCGGCGGCATAACGGCACAAATGAAAGGGTAGGGAATGCCACAACGAGATAGGAGAAGAAAGGGGAGAGCTAGAGCCCTCGGGCCCTTGTAGCACCGTAGGAGAGCCTTGTGTTGGCTTGCTTTAATGAGCTTTTGAAGGCTTGTATGGTGGAAAGAGGGGTTCTAACTCCTAGAACTTAAAGCTAAGAGGTAGGGGATGGAGGCTAGGGGATCACACACACCTAGGCTAGAGGTTTTAGATGTAAGGACAAGCATGGGAAGAGGTTTTGGAATTCTAGAATTTAGATGAAAATAGTGTACAAAAGGGAGGAAGAACTTCTCACTTTGAGCTCTTTCTCTCTTAAGCAAATTTCTCAACCCTGAAACCAAGGGGTGGGGGGCTCTATTTATAGGAAAGGAGTGGATTAGGAGGCTACTTGGATGCTAATTGGAGTTAGCAATTAGGTAATCTCAAATCTAAGGTTTCCTAGGATTTTGAGAGCTTGAAAAGGTGTGAAGGTGGTTCTAATGGTGGATGATGGGGTGAGGCTTTAAGCCACTTGGAGGGTTGCAAATAGGTAAGGGATGGGTGCAATAGAACTATCAAAACACACCCCAAAGATTAAGATGGTCAATAAGTCAAACCCCAATCTCAAAATTCGAGGCAAAACCCAATAGTCACTGTTCAAATGTACAGTAAAATAGTGCCTGGAAGTGAGCTTGCGATGGTAGGGCCCACTGTTGAACCTGGCGACTATTAGTTGCGCCAGGCAAAAATGTCTGGCGCAACTAATAGTTGCGCCAAATCCCTAGGAGGGGCCACCCATTTTTACCTCTAATTGGGGTGATCCTTGGACTGTTGGAAAGCTGGCGACCTCTACTCCTCGATGGTATAGGAGTTAGTTATGGTAGAGGGTTGTAGCCAGTTCCGGTGCACCCCTCCTCCTCATTGCCCGGGAAGGTTAGGTTTAGGTTTCGGAATGGGTTCTAAGGGTCGGGATTGGTTTCTAAGGGTTCGGGGTAGGTTCTTAAGGGTTTGGGTGATTCCTAAGGGTTCCATACATGCCATCAAAAGCTCGAAATTGCACCTCTCTCGAAAGGTGTTTCGATCGAGCCTTGGGCCAAATTTGGGTGTCTACAGTACAGTTAAAAACCGATCTGTTGTCACGAATGGTTCGGTTTGGTTCTTTTGCTCATGAGAGCTCATGCGATTGGCATGGGATTAGAACCATCTTTTAATATATTTTGGGTTCATCATTACATAGAATGGAGATTTCTTTCTTATGATGATTATATATATTTTATTATATTATGCTTTGTTCCACTTTACGTGTAGATGTACCAAGTGTTTCGTGTGATATATAGGGTACGGCCTTGAGGGTCGTGACGTATTGGTTAGAAGCCGAGAAAATTTGGTACATCATAATATCACAACTATAGATCTTTATTATGAATGAAAACCTTGAATGGGATTCATTAGATCCCAACCCTCAAAGAAATTTAGCCACACATGATTGAAATAAACAATAAAATAAAGGTAGAAATTGAAAATGACATTAAAATACCGTAAAGAGCTTCAATAAAATCCATAAAAGCTTTAATCCAACCGGTAAAATCCTTCTTCAAATGTAGAAATTAAACTAATCTAGGAACTAAAACTAGAAAATGAAAAGAACAATGCTTGGAAAATAAAAGGGAAAAAAACTCAAAGAAACTAAAAATGCTAAGGAAAATAAAAGGCTCCCCAAAGGGAGAAACCCCCCAAAAAGAAGACCCCTGAACCCTAAACACTGTTTTGTTTAAATAGGGCTCAAACAGAAAATTTACCAAATATAGGTCAATGATTGAATTACTAGATTCAATCAATTGATTTTCAGATTTCAATCGATTGAGTTTAAATTCAAATCTATAGCGGCAAATAGTTGTCAAAAACTCAATTGATTGAATTATGGATCTTAATCAATTGATTTTGACATGTGACAATTATAGTTCTCTTTATCTTCGACTGAATTAATCGGTTCCTTCACGATTTTCGGTGCTTCCGTTGGCTTCATGGTTCAATGCTCCCATGTAGCCATTAATTATGCTCAATTATTCTTCTGCATGATCCAATCAACGATCACGAACACCTGAAACCACAAAAACTGTATAATAGTCGTTAGATTGCCTTCATCGGGTGGCCAAATTTAGGTTTTAGGGTGTGAAATATGATCATATTTCACACCTCATCACTTCTCACGAGCGCGCTGCAAACATCATACCAGGAGATCAGTTTGAGTAAAAGTAAAGGCAACAAAATAGAAGGTAAGAACCAATCAATAAAGCACTTACCACTTCCGCGCCCCGAAGGCCCTCAATATTGCGATAATACTCGGCCTGATTCATGGCCGACTCATAGTTCTGCACAAGGAAAAAAAGGGGGATATCAGCTACAAGAACATAAGCTCAAAAGCAAGCATTTCCTTGGAAAGAAAGCATGCAGGAAAGAAAACTCACCCTTGGGACCAGCTCGAGAGGAGGAACTCGGATCGCTTCAACAGATAAGTGGGCCCACTCATCTACATCAGCTCATAAACTCAAGAGAAAGGCATCATCAAGGAGTATGAAGGTCCCCTTAACCTCAGCAGTCGAACTACTAGAAGCACTGGTGCCAGAAGGGCCTAAAAGACCAGCGCCCGTAGCCTCAGCAGAACCTGCCTCCACCCCATCATCATCATCAGAATCGTCTCCCCCACCGAACTGTGAAAGGAAGTAAAGTTTCAGTCAGTGAAGACAAAACTGAATCAGAACTATTGGAAACTTGCCTAAAGAAAAAGGAGAATTATTTGAGATCGCGAACCGCCGAAAGCCAAGAAGTTGGCCCCAGGCATGAAATGTGGAAGGAGAGACCGGTAAGGCAGGGACTCATACCATAGCTGGTATCCCCCAGGCACGAGAAGATCGTCAATAGGGACCCATGATGGAGAACTCCAGTAGAGAGCTCCTCAATAGTACTCTCAGGAGTCATAACATCCGCGGGAGGATCCAGCGACACGACAATGTGGTCTCGATACTGATGTACCACTCTCTCCCCTAAGTAATACGCCCTAGCCTAAGCGTCGTAAAAGAAAATGACACGGCAATTAATGAAAAGGCAGGATGGTCCCATGGCGGGTCGATCCCAGAAAGGAGAACCAACATATGGATCGTAGATGACCTGCCCAGATGAAAATGTCCTATCAGTCAAACGGGTAACATAAAAAAGAAACTCTACAAAGGAGAAGGGAGAAATAGCCATACCTGCTCTGGGATCAGCAAGTCGAACTGAGACCTCAGGCCCATCTCCAAATGCTTCATTCCGACGTCCCTGTGTCGATTCTTGTGCCTGTTGCTCATAAGCGGATATGTGTAAACATCAGAAAAAAGGAGAGGGCGGCCAAGTTTGAAGTGCAAGTACCCCCAAATCTGAAAAGAGTAGTAAACATAAAAGATGTGTTAGAGGCAGGATGAATGAGTAGCCAATAAACCAAGAGAAATGAGAAAGTCAGGGGTAACCTCAATCGCAAGCTAGAAACTGACAACCGAACCAGTATCCCTAACTGAGGCTTAAGCCAGGCTAGACATCAGCACGGCGTATCTAGCCCCGCCCCAGTCGTATCGGTGCACATTGTCCTAATTTTCCATTATCCTAAGCAAGGACAATGAAACCCGGCCTCCATTGGCATTTGCAAAAGGGTTTTGCCTAAGAGGAAAAGAAGCAAAATGCGAGCCAACATCACAGCATGTTCTGGATCAATAGGGATATCGGCATCCGGCTGGCCCAGATCCAACAATTCGTTCTCATTAAAGAAATCGACCAACCAAGATAATTTAACCTCAGAGCCATGCTAATCCTAGGAAGAGAGGTAAACCCCGATTAATTGAACCACCTCGTCCCGACCTGGCACGCGAAGGTTGGTCACCGGTGCTCCCCCTATCCTAATCCTCATAATCATCGACCAATCAACCGGGGTGATACTCATCTCAGCCATCGACATGTGGAAAGTCATGGTCTTGGGTTGAAAGCGCTCAGGTAGGGCCTTCAGATAGGTCAAATCACCCCTTATAGTAGGGCACAAAAGGAAATCCCCAAAACCGGCTTGGGCACGGAGAAACTTCACAATAGGAGGGAGGTAGCGGTAAAAACGCTGGAGATCGAACCAACCCCCACAGAACATAATCGATGGCAACGCCTGCATCAAAATAAAGAAGTATTAGATCCTAAAGATAAGGAAAGCTCGCACAAAGGAAAGACAAAGCGACGAAATGAAACTTATTTTATTACCTTGCCGGGGATCCCGAAATTTGAGATATGGGCGTGCTGTTGATTAAGTAGACCGATACGGGCTACCTCGCCCTGTATCTCGTACCAAAGATGGGAAGAGTGTTGCACTGCGATGAACTGCTCCCTCCGAGGACCGTAGACCACCTCTGGCCCCTCCTCTTGCCCTTGTTCTCCTTCACTCGACATTCTAAGAGGGACACAAGCAACAATACCAAGAAATGTCAGTAAGGAGGAACCAATTACTATGAGCCGAGAGAAGGTGAGTATGCTCCATTCATCATAATCCTTTCAAAAAATGCATCAAAAAGGGCAAACCCAATTCCCACATTTTCAAAAAAAACAACAACATAACAACCATAAACAAAAGAAACAAACAAAAAACAAACAACAAAAATAAACACAAAAAAAAACACAAACAAATAAATAATTAAAAAAAAAAAACAAAATTTACATAAATATACAACAAAAAAAAAAGAGAAGAAAAAGAAGAAAGAAGAAAGAGAAAAAGGATAGGGCATCATTCAAAATCATATTTCCACTCAAAAATCAAAGCCAATGCATAGGGAATAAATCGAATGGGTCATAAATAATCTTACTTGCAAGAAAAATCATTCATCCATCATCTAAAAAAGCAAGAATCCTAACCACATTGCAAATTATTTAAGAGAAATCAAATAGAATGGGTTTAAGCATTGATTACCTTCAAGAAAAATAAACCCTTGATCCGGTGTAGGATGCACGTTTGGTCAGCAAGAGCGGACACCGACAAAGGGACGGGGATCAAATCAATCCAAAACATTACGTGAAAATCAATAAAAAGCAACAGCCCAAAACAGTTGTAAATGTCATCAGCAACGGTTTTGAGCCATTGTAAGGGTCGTTGTTTATAGAGCAGTGGTTTTCATAAACAACGGCCTAACACCGTTGTGTATTTACCAGATAAACCATGGTCCATGTCTATTGCAAGATAACAACATTTTTAAACTATTGTTTTAACGGAAAAAAGGGTTGTTATTTTTCTTCCGAAATCATGGTCTAAATCAGTGGTATCTGTTAACAACGCCAACGAGCCGTTGTTAATTTCCTCCAACATACAATTGTTATGGACCGTTGTTTATAGCTGTTGCAAAATAACAACAATGTTAAGTCGTTGTTCCTAATGGGAAAAGAGTTTTTATTTTTATTCCGAAATCACGGCCTAAATCGGTGGTATATGAAAACAACTGTTATGGACCGTTGTTTTTTGTTTATTTTTTTATTTTATTTTTAAATGCCCAACTTCCATTTTTTTTATTGTAATTAGAGTAATTTTACCTGTTACAAATATTGTATCAATCACATATCACTCTATGGGGGAAAAAATTCATAATCCATTCAACTAGATGAAAAAATAATAAGCCAAAAATAAAATTATTCTACAACATTGTATTAATAAATTCAACACGATCACATTTAATTATTCAAAGATATTATATTAATATATTCAACAACATCCTATAAACAGATTCAACAACACCCTATTCGAGCATGACTCGGGTTGCCAATAAACCCAATGACATAGAATTTTAATGTCTCATTGCTTGGCACCTTTGATTGAGCACCTTTCAACTCGTTGTCGAAATGACTTTTCTTTTATGATTTGTCTGCCCACTTCTGATATGGATCTTGTGTGTTTTCAGCTTGCACACAGCTCCCATACCACGAGTTTTCCTACCATAAAAATAAACTTAGTCACATCAACAAATTTCATAATAAAATAATACTCAGTTCACATATCAATAGTGAACCCCTTTCTTACATGAAGATTTTTATTCAAAATTCACTCAGTTCATATCAGAGAGAAAGACAGAGAATCGGGATCAGAGTCGATTCTCAGTGTTCAATCTAAACACCACTAATTAATCCACTTTTAGGCACTCTTGCTGGCTGAAATTTAGGCCCATTTGGAATTTAATAGAACCCACATTCAGAACCCTTTTAAGTGGTTTGTGACCTGCTGGTAACAGCCTCTGCTATGTGTTGAAGAGATGACCAGAAGTATAACACTACGTCAAAATCATAAAAAAACTACTTTTGTAATGTCCAAAAGAAGCCACTACCATAGCAGTAGTATATTAATCAACGGTCAAATACAGGGGTTTAATACATTAAAACAATGGTTTAATTTATTAACCCTAATCCCACGCTATAACATGTCGTGCCCAACCAAACAAAGATTATTGTTTTTGAACCGGCGCCCCCCCCCTCTCTCTCTCTCTCCCTCTCCCTCTCTTCGAAACCCTAGCCTCATCTTCCTCTTTGAAACCCTAGCCTCCATCTCCCTCTTCTTTTCTCTAATGAAATCAGACACTGAAATCTTCAAATACTCAGTGCTCGAAGAGGCCGATCTAGAGAGCGGCGTGGTTCCGGCGACAACGAGTCTCATCGCCGCCTCTTCAATATTTCGTTTGGACGGTCGAGATGTTCAGATCTGCAGTTGTTGTTGCTTCGCTCATTGCCGCCTCTTCTGGTGATCGCTACGCCCTCTTTTCTGCTTCTCCCAGTGAGGAAATGATCGAAAAAAGAAACCCTAGCCTCTCTCTCCTCTTCCTCTCTCGCTACAAACTCTCTCCGCTTGGTCACTTTCTTATGGTAAAACGAAAAACAGCAGAATAAAACCTAGTTTGCCCACAGAACACTCGTCTTCTATATCATCAAAAGGTATGTGTTTTTGAACTATTGATTGGAGTTATGAAACCCTAATCAGATCGCGAATTTACAGTCGTAAATCTTGCTCGTTCTCAATTCTGACTTCCAATCTCTGCTAAACTAGGGTTTTCGCCATCGATGTTTTCTAGGGTAATAATGGTGTCTCGATGCGAGCAAGAAGAAGGTGGTCGAAGAGAGCAAAGAAGCATGCTGCAAAGAGGGAGGGAAATCAGGGCAAAGATGGTCGAAGTCCGCGGCGGCAGGGTCAGATTCGTAAAATGGAGCTAAGAAGCTGCAGAATGGAGTCGGCTCTCTCCATATATCTGATCGGACATGTACCAGTGTTCTGTGCTCGCATCCTCTATCCAAAGATATCAATGTAAGTGGTTTCGATTTACTTTGAGGAAATATATGGGAATCGTAGTTATTTAGGTTTATATTGAGAATTGGGAAATTACGATATGAATGGAATAGGAGCTAAACTGATTTTAGTATCAATCGTGGAAAATTTAAAGCTGCGCTTGGTTGTCCAGAAAAGTCTTGATTTTGTGTGATTTTTGAAAAAAATAGAAACTTGCGCTCTTTTAAAGTTTTAAGAACTTGAAATTGATTTCTCAAAAAAAAAAAACTTGGATAGGTACTACAATAACGTATATTTTTGTCAACTAGCAGCGATATAAGTTTCATTCCACACAGTACTAACATCCCTTGAATGATATATCATGCATAATATTATGTAAAAATTAGAAAACTGATATGAAAGAAAAATTCTAGCATAAATGGATATAAATTATGCTCTATAAATAATCAGTATATGCGGTTTCAATAGTTAAAAATTAATGCAAATTGCATAAATCTGTTAAAAATTTCTACTAAGTAATGCAATACACATAAATCTGTCGGAAAATTCTGCTGATAGTCTGTGCATCAATAAGGTAGAGGTTCCACAAAAAATTTATAAAAATTGCTGCATTTTTGTGTATAGATTATAGAGTGTTGATTTCTGTGTATAGATTTTTCGATGAACGAAACTTTTTTTTTTCTGGTAAGTGAGCTTTGAGGCCACCCTCTCTTAAGTACTAATGGAGACTCTGGTCTTAGGTCTAACCTTGGTTGACCCAAGTCACCTGACCCATTTACACGCTTTCGGTCGTTGAGGTCAACGGTGTAAGATCAGAATTTCTTTTTAAACAGTTGTTGTGCGACCTTGTGCATGTGCACATGGCACCCAACTGCACTCGAGTGCAAACTCCTGGGTCTCTCTCTCTCTTCAGCTTTCTCTCTCTAAAAAGCTTAACCCAATGGAGTACACAAGATGGTATGCCAAGCTCATGTGGCACCCAAGATGTTGTTTTGGTGCAACATGGAGCTCCAGCTAGTTATACATATCAATTTAAATTATTATATTTTTAATAACTAAATTTTTAATTGAAAGTCAAGTTTTGATTGTGATTCTATGGTCCAGATTTTTAGCCTGAAAATATACATGGTGGAGATGTTGTTTGGAGATTATTATTATTTTTAAAATGGTCTAAACCAAGGATCAAAATTTCGGCCGAAAACTGAAAATTTGGCCGAAATTTC
Source organism: Chloranthus sessilifolius (assembly GCA_021018995.1). Lineage (NCBI taxonomy): Eukaryota > Viridiplantae > Streptophyta > Magnoliopsida > Chloranthales > Chloranthaceae > Chloranthus > Chloranthus sessilifolius. The sequence goes on along the minus strand of CM037587.1, from coordinate 18,275,250 downwards.
AGATCCCATACAAATTTAGACCGAAATTTCGGTCCAAATTATCGTTTCGTTGGGGACCAAAATCGATAATTTCGGCCGAAATTTCGGTCATTTTGGCCAAAATTTTTATCCTTGGTCTAGACAAGGTGGCTACCTTGCCCCACATGGCACACAAAAAATGTTTTGGGTACCATTTGGACCTTTGTGTACAGTGAAAGTATGTACATATATATGTTTTGGGTGCCACTTGCCCTCCCAATCACATTTCTTTAACCTGCATATTATACCCACTCTTTTGATCCGATATGAAGCGTTTTAAATTTTTTTTTATATTTTTACTATCATTACAATTATGGGTGATTTTGGATCTGATAAGAAGCGTTAAAAAAAAAATTTCTTATAGTTAAAGGCGATTTTGGTCAGATGGCTTCCAAGACAGAATGATCAAATTGGTGTTCCAATGTAATACCTTGCTACTTATATTCATTTAAAAATTGCTGAAGTAGGAATTGATCATCATTGTAGCGTATCCCATCTATTTGGGTATGGCTGTAGGGGTCCTGTATCTTTACTCGTTTCCCATCAGTCCTAAGCTCTCCATCACATCGTGATCTTTCATGTCCCTTTAGTGCCCAACAATGGTTCTTACTTTAGGCTTTTATATAAGCCGACTCCTACGCTAAAGAAGAACCTGTACTTTTTCTATGAGTCAATGCGCTTTATCAAATGTATTTATCAGGTTCATGTACTTTTTCTGCACGCATTCTTGATTCATAGGTTTAATTGCATTTTACCTTAGTAATCCATTGACTCATCTGAACCCATTGACTCATCTTTTACCTTCTCCCAACCCACTAGCCTTGAGATGAGCTCTGGATTTCAACTGTTTCTCCAAAACATCCTTAGTGAGCCATCTCAGCACACCTTTACTTCCCTTCCTACTTACTCCACTTTCACATTCATACCTGAGCCTTTCACCACCATAGCTCCTACTTCAGTCAGCTCATTCTCTGAGTTTGAGTTTTCCCCTATTGATCTTTAACTAATTATGCTGCTTGCTTTTATTTTGTTCTTATTTTGTTCAACTGGGCATTTACAGTAACTTAGTTCTAACAATTTAATTTCAACGTTTTTCAGGGCCAGATGGGTCTGATGGTGATTGGGTCTGCCCCAAACGCGAAAATGTTAACTTTGCATTCAGAACCATGTGCAACATGAAGTGCGGAACTGCCAAACCCACCTTTGTGAGTCCATCTTACCCACTTTGTTTTTCATGTTTTTATTGTTTTGATATCATCCTTCTAGGAAATAAGCCTAAACGATCACTTAGGGTTAAAAGACAGATGCTGTGTTGATTTGTAATTTGGATGGTCTTGCATACCTTTTTTAAGTTTTTATGATCTACTGAAAATCTGAGCTTGGTGATTTGTCAAAATGTGAGAATTCGACATCTTGTTCCTTGTAATTTCCAAAGCTAGTAGTGATAGACTAGCCTTTGGCAATTTATGTTACTCAGACACTTCAAATGGGTGTGCTTCAATTTCAAATGCAAACACCACAATCATGATGTACCCATTAGATTGGAGCACGATAAGAAAAAATATTCAAACAAGCAGATAAAAAGCTATGGGATATGTTCAAGGAATGAGAATAAAGTAATTTTTTCTTCTTCTTAATATTTTTTATAGTTTTATGGATGAATCTGAATACCTCTGCTTATTTCGGTGTTTGAGGATGGCTGAGGAAGGCACTTTTGCCACTAGTGAGATGTTAGAAGCATAAAAGCATCAGACTTGTCCTCCTCCCATGAGTATAGGCTGTAGCACACACCTGAGTAACTCAAAATTTAGAATAAATTTAAATAAAGTTGCATTTAAAATGGGTACAAATTATAGACTTGTGGAGCATAAGATACAACAATTTGCAGTAAAATTGTCTCAAAGAGATGCAAATAGAAGAACTCATTTTTTCACCTAACAATGCCAACAGATTCTATACCTAGTATTTTTGCAAAACCAGATAAACCAAAGGTAATTAATCTGTGCATGAAGTTGTGGTTAATAAGATAACCAACATGTCTATCTTAGAGCAGTTTGAATAGAACAAAAATAAAATTTTAGATTAAGAATAAGATGATAATGGGATCGTTTAGTACTGGATTAGTGTGTGCAGCTTGTTTAGTTGGCTACCTAAACGTGAGCATATGGTTCATTCCCCTGCTAATTTTTCCCCAAAACGTAGAAGCGTGGGTACTATCTTTGATGGTGCTAAGCCTTTGGGAAGCATGATGGTGAAAAAATCATCTCAGTAAGACAATCTTCTATGCTCATTAACTAATTCCATGTGGTTATATTGCTTTATGAAAAAAAAATGAAAAAAGGCAGTAGTTTATATGAACAGGGGAAGAAAACCTGTAAACCAATACGACTATCTTAATTTATAATAAATGTATGTCTTTCAATTATATGATTTATTTGGGTGCAGAGATCTGTATGTTTTTCATTCCTCCTGTAATTAGGAGCTAATTCCATTTTAGTTGGTGCCATGACCATGGGTATTGCACTCTATACTCAGATGACTTTTGGGCCATTGGGGATTTTTGAATCGTCCAAGCTATGCACTCTACATTTTATTAACCGTCGATACGAAATCTCTATAACCAAATGATTTTGGGCTGAATTTGGTACGTAATTACCATACATGTGAAACACTTAGAATGGTCAAAGATGCATGCCGCGTGGCCTAACTGGGTGCTTTTCATTGCAGTATCTGTGTCCTGTCATTGTTGGATCAGAATGGAGCGACGTGGCAAGGTGGAAGAAAAATGCCTTGTTCATGTGTCCTTTCCTATAGAGCAGAAGAGATCATGTGGGGTGGGTGATATACTCTTCCAGTATGGTGGTTAAATTTTACTACAATAAAATTCTCAATTGAGCATGCAAATTTATGTGGAAACACTAATAAATTGTTGTTTTGTATTATGCAACTAACTTTACAAGAAGGAAGAGGCTCATCTACTAGGATTTTTAACTAAACTTCTAGAGAATAAAATTATGAAGTCTCAACAGTTCATGAATAGTAGGTATATTCACACCCATAATTCTACAGCCAATTGCTTATGATGTATTCTTGATGTTCATTTGCCTAATCCTGTTCTGATTACATTTATCTTTCAAATCCTCATCCATATGAGTGTATTTCTAGATGGCTTGAAACCTTTGCACCCCGTGGATGTTTGTGGCGACGTGAGTAAACCTTAAACTCGTATGTTTATCACATGAATTTTTTCTGTGATCCAAGTATAAGGTGGAAGCTGGTAAGTTAACCTTAAACTCGTATGTTTATCACATGAATTTTTAGTATTAGATGCATTCTTTTATCTAATCAGATCACATATAGGTTTCATTATTAATGAAAGGTTCTCTGCTGGTTGACACCCTGTTAAATGAGGTCATTTTGGTATTAACAGCATTCTAGTTCATTTTGGTCATTAATTTTCATATTTAATTTTGTATCAACAGAGTAATTATGTTTGGAATCTTAGAGCCCATTTAAAGCACTCATTGATACTTGTTTCTTCTTTTACTAAGCAGGATGGTCTTGAATTATCAAACAATCTCCTTCGCTCCAATGCATCCAACCAGGTTTGTGGATAGTAAGTCCTATTAAGTCACTCTGCGATATTCTCATACTAACTATCTGTTTCTGTAGTTCAAGTGTTATTGATGGAGACTATAGGGTTTGAGCCTTTAATATCCATTTGAAGCTTCGCAAAGGCAGCGCCTATAGTTTTACACAGCAGAAGGTAAAATATCCATTTAATGCATTGTAGCTTTATTTGTGTTGTTTGATCTTAAATGGAGCTATTGCTTGATGTCATCGAAGGATATGCTGTAAAATGTATAGATGTTAATCTCAAGTTGACTGGTCAAATGTATAGATGTTAATCTCAAGTTATTAATGTGTTTTCTTCCCTTCAATAGTTGAAGGTTTAGGAAATGGACGAAGGATTTGAGAGAGATGTTATATTATTGAAATGGATGAAGGATATGAGAGAGATGTTAGGTTATTGTAAGAGGTGTGTGGGGGGGGGGGGGGCGAGAGAGAGAGGGAGTTGCTTTTATATGTTTGATTGTGCTTGAAAGAGGCATTCATGGTTCTCAAAGTCTGAGATCTAATTTTCACTGGATCCCAAATTCCCATAGGGTGGGTTCCCTTTGACACTAGTGAGACTCATATATATGAAAGTTCTGTTGACTATTGACATTTAGGCATATGCATATATGCATACATAAGGCAAGATACTATAGGCCCTTACCATAGTTCAAAATCTCATCTGACACCGAGATGTATCATGAATCGGGATGATAACTCTCGAAATTGGATAAGCCCGAGATGAGAAGTACACGTGTCTCGGGACCTGTATAAAATTCACAATTTTTATAAAAGTTTAATAATGAATCAATTTTGGTCCCCCCTTCTTCTATTGTATTACCTAGACAGTTTTTGTTGGTGATACCCAAGACGTTACATCTTGGTGTCTGTACAGACTGATACATATATTTTAGACCTTGGTTCTTAGGGTTAAATAATAATAAAGAACATATATTTGTGATCAAATAGTAGATATATACTAGATAGAAATTTTATTTTATTTTTAAATATCTCTTTACAGCTAAAACATTTCGATATTTACTATACTTTGGGTTCCATTTGTGTAGGGGTATTACCAAAATATTTCAGTTCTTAATGGTCAGTCGCCCAATTTTGATTGCATGAAGGTTCTCAATAAATCGTGGCCTTTGGTCATCAGAAGAATACAACTGTGATTCTTGGCAATGATAATTTTACATAAGTGTATAATTTTCTCTGCTTTGGGCAGCTTTGATATCTGTTGCAGCTGTTTCAGTTGCGTTGCTACCTATAGTGGCTGGAGAACAGTGTCATAGTTGGAAACTAATTTATTGTCTTCTTCAACAGCTGCTCCACCTGCTTCTTCTTTTGGATTCAGTTACGCCAAATTCAGTGGCTCTCATGACAACATCAATTGAACCCACTTCTGATGCCAATGCACCCGTAAATTCTGGTAATGTATCCCTCTCATCAGCGTCCCCTGTTTTGAGCCAGGTATGATTGATTATCTGTTATCATTACTCTTTTATGTTGGACTAAAACAGAGAATATATGTGTATAAGTTGCAGTCCTTGTTAAATGATTTATTATTTTGCTTGAACAGAATGATCCGGATCAGTCTCCATATGGACTAAGGTTTCAATATTCTTCCCATTTTTCTTTACTATATGGACAATGTTATATGGAGGACGGGAAACGGTAGTTCATTCAACGGACTGCTGATGTGGCATGATGAAGCGCAGTGGACCAGCAATGCACGTCGGGACAACCACTTATATCGCGCCACGTAAGCATCCATTGAATGGTCTGCTGTTTCCCGTCCATTCATTATAATTTTCCTTACTATATTGAAAAGAATATTGGATGGAAGTCGACCAATGGTTCACATATATAGCATTTTACTGGCAACCCCAAAACTGGGTTTGTATTTATTTATTTATTGCAAGATTGCGACTTTATATATTCAATTAAGTTTTGAAATGCCACTGTTCATTAGATTACTATTTCTCTTACTCGGATTTAAAGTCCGAGATATATCGGCGTATCGGTTGGTACCCATCATTTTATTTTTCCGATTCCCCAATGTTCTCAGAAATCATCTTGCTTGAGCCTCATTGTTTATAGGTCTAGCATTTTTTTAATAGAAATCTGATCATGAGATGGCACTTGCGACTGTTTTATTGATGGTAACCTTGCGAAGGAAAAAAGTGGTTCCTTATGGTAGATAAAAATTTGAATTGAACTGAGATAAAATTAAATATAAGTTTAATACTTGGTTATATAATTTTTAAAGGTTTTATTAGTTTCTTGGATCTACTTCATGGAGTTAAAGCACCTTTCAATCTTTTTCGAATTCCCAAATTTCTAAGAAATCATCTTGGTTGAGCATGGTCTTTTATGGGTTTATAGCATCTTTTATAATAAATATATGATAATGCATGGTTTCTATCAATATTTGCTTGTGATTATAACTAACTTCTTATAGGGTTTTCTCCAACTAACAAGTTTTTGGGATCATGGGTTATCTCAGTTGATTTTTCTTTCTATTTAATATTATGGTTTTCTCCATATTTTTTTTAAGTTTCATGGGTTCTCTCAATATTTGCTTATTTATTATCTTCTTTTGGGTTTACTTATCAACAGTTGGTATTGTATACCAACTGTAATCCACAAGTGATCATATTGTGAGATGCCTGTTTGGCACACTACCATTAATCTAAGACTATATGTGCGGGGCTGGCCCATCAATCAAGATGTGTATATGCAAGCCACATCGGCTGATCAAGAGGCTCCTTCCCATAGACAACTAAATACATATGTGCATATTTTCACATTAATGCACAAAATAACTCTTAATATTCTTCTAACTAGGACCTGACTCTCCTAACCGTCATTTATTTTTTGATTTGTTTATTTGTTAGGATATATAACTATTGCTATTTTTTTTTTTAAGTAACAAAATTATAATTTTGTTGTACTAATATCTATAACAGTGTGTTTACCTTTACAACAGGTATAACGATGCGCCCCACGACTCTTACAGCTCCAACTCTTCATAATCCAAGACCTCATCGCTTCAAAATCATCCTATCAGCACCATCTCAACAACCCTCGGCTTAACCATAGTTCCAGAGGAGGCATTGGAAATGGTTCTTTCTCAAGTCACTGATCTTAACCTGAGGCATACTTTGCAACTTGGCATTGGATTGCATCGTGCAGGGTTGAATGATAGAGACAGATCTTTGGTTGAGGAAATGTTTGCAAACAATAAGATCCAGGTACTTTTCCTTACATTATCCTCCTCTACCACATCGGCATTTTACTTGTTGACTGTAAGCTCCATTTGTACCCCATATAGGTCTTGGTATGTACCAGCACATTAGCATGGGGAGTAAACCTGCCAGCTCATCTGGTTATTATTAAGGTGAGGTGGATTGCATTTTTTATTTTTTTTCATGTACCATAGGATGTTCACTTCAGTTTGGTCTTGGCTATTAAATTTCCACTTGTTCTGCAGGGAACAGAATATTATGATGGGAAAGCCAAAAGATACATTGATTTTCCTATTACAGATATCTTGCAAATGATGGGTCGTGCAGGGCGATCACAATTTGATCAGCATGGAAAAGCAGTCATTCTTGTTCATGAACCTAATAAAAGCTTCTATAAGAAGGTTAATAAAAAAAATGGATATATTTAGCATTCTGTTTTATGCATTATCTCACATGGACCTATTTATTCCGATGATATAAGAACTCTACACCGACGGTAAGTGGCCGTCGGCGTAAGCTACACCGACGGTTGGGGAACTCTACGCTGATGTCTGGCAGGCGTCTGCGTAGGCCCCTTTTTTTATAGTGAAAACTCATCAATATCTCAATTTAATTGCTTAATATCATAAATATTTAATTACGTTATTCTTTTGATTTCAGGCGAAGTTTTTCGATTTGAAGCTCACCTCAAACGGATTACTAGGGGACGGGGATACTTGGCAGGAGAGTCGAAGCACTTTTTTTTTTTTTTTTTTAATTATGAAAATAGGTCATGCATGGGGTCCTTAGATTGTTAACTCTCTTTCTTTTCTTCTTTTTTTTTGTTTGAATAAAATGATTGAGCATGTAAAGTTTAAAATATTTGGTTGATTTGAAAGGTTGGATCATAGGTTGAGATGCAATTTTTTGTTTGAATAAAAGAATTGGGCATCTATTTTATTTATTAATGACATTGAATGATTTGCATTTGAGTTGAATGGATGTGTTTAAATATGAGATTAATAGCTTTTTTTCTTTATATAATTTTTTTTAAAGCATTAAAAAAAAGTATTACAAAAAGCATAAAAAAATATTATTTTAAAAAAATTTGCATAAAAAATTGTCGACGTAATTTTTATTTTTATTTTTTAAAATTTGCATAAAAAAACTACTGCCCTAAACAGTTGTAAAAAAAGCAGTGATTTTTTCTATGACTGTTAAGAGCAGTTGTTGTTGAAGTTCATAAACTACTGTCTTGTACAGTGGTAAAAAAAAACTACTCCCTTTTTTACAACTGTTTAGGGTAGTGGTTTTTTGAAAAAACCACTGTTTAAGGCAGTGATTTTTTTGGCTTTTTCACGTAGTGATAATGGAAATCATTTATCATTCACCGCATATGGTAGAAAAAATGTCTTTCCTTAGTGTTTGAGCAATTTTCAGTATATTTCTGCACACTGGGAAATACAATTTAGCATTCACAGTTAGGCCACGAACCTTAGTCAGTCTTAGTTGATGTCATTGAGTAATGTTTTGATATGGTTAGACCATACTTCAATGCACCAATCCAGACAAATCAACTCAGTATTGGTGATATAACTTAGATTTGGTGGTGATCGAGTTCTGTACCAAAACCAAGGTTTGACCTTGCCATAAAAGGATTCACAAAGCAACAAGTTGATCGGACAATTGAAATTGTTACTCAAAAGTACATACCTATAATCAAGAAAAAATAATAAAACAAAATTTTGACAGCTGGAAAGGGCAGACCTTATAAACTGCTTGATATCCAGGAAATGCAACTCTAGAGCATGCTGACCGAAAAACCATGGCCCCTTCAACGTCACCAATATCAATTTGTACCTGGTTTAAACAAGAATATCTTATAAAAATATGAACTAGAATGAGTATTAAGCACAATAACAAGCTTTGCTTACAAATGAGACACCACATCATAACCGAAGACCATAAAATTGTGCATTAATAATGGAACAAGAATATGAAGGCCATGCAACCATTGTGTAATGCAATGAGTATTAAACACAATAACAAGCTTTGCTTACAAATGAGAAACCACATCATAATCGAAGACCACAAAATTGTGCATTAATAATGGAACAAGAATATGGAGGCCATGCAACCATTGTGTATATTTCAAATGGAAGTGGTGTGAGTATTACGGTGGGAAAAGGTACAAATAGCATATCTAGCAGATGCAAAAAACCGTTTGCATAAGGTTTCTAAAATGCTACAGAAGCTATTTACGATTATTTGAATGTGTCAAGAAAACAAAATATGATATAAATGCCACTGGCATCACAATACTTGCCGTGATAGATCGCAGTATAACCACAGGGGAGAGTGAAGTGGAGGTCCTCTTGAACAACTCATGGCATTCACCAAACTATATGGGGTGGTCGTTGTGGGCACTCCCACTACCAAAGAGTCCATCCTCCATGCAACTGTTGGAAGGGATTTGTCAGGAGACTGAGATTGTGATGGGGGATGAAAGAAACGAAGCAAGGTACCTTGACGGTGACGATTGTATGTGGGATATGGCTGCAGAGAAGATGTCAAAGGAGGGCACACAATTGTGCTTGGGGCTTTGGGCTTTTGCCTTGCTGGAATTTGAATGGAGATTATTGTTGTCCGCCTCAGGAAGGTGGTGGGATATGAATCTCTATTGACTCTGCACCAGCAGAGTTGGAGACTCCCTTGAAGAGGTCAAAAAACTAAAATGGTGGCTGCAGTCATTCAAGAGTTCTTGAATCGAAACAATATAAGAAGTCGAAACTTACAGCTTTAGGATTATTCAAGGCAACACACGCAGGTTGATTGTTTGATAAATCCCACAGTTTCACCTAAAAAAATTGAATAGCCTATTAATGATAATAGCATAAAGAAAAGATAAATCGAGGAAAAAAGTTGGAAATAATTTGATTAAGACATTACAATCTTATCAGTTGATCCTGTCGCTAGAAGCTATACAAAAAAAAATAGCAATCAGTTCAATAAAATAACTGTGGACAGATCTTTTATCTATCAGAAGTATAATGAAATTTTTTTGCCAGAGATGAGATTTTAAGACTTACATTAGCTGCTGATGGATTATATGAAACTGAACAAACAGCTTTATCATGTGCATGGAGAGTGAAAGTTGGCTTACAAGCAGAATCTGAATTGGATGCAGCAGCCCTAATGTCAAAACCTTGAACAGTACCATCTTCGAGGCTGACCTGCAGAAAATTCAGAAAAAAGGACTAATTTGAGTCTCTAATATTTCAGCAAAAATATGATTTCCCAAATCTCTATAATTGGGATTTCTTGCTCAAAGGGGGGAGAAAGGTTGGTCTCTGGTACATGGTCGAGGTAGTATTCAAGGGATTGATGTATGTGGGCTCTGGTAAATAGGTAATGGCGACCATCAATTTCGGTCACATCGGTGTCATCAACACAACCCTTTTCCAATTTTTGGTAAAATAGGCGCACTAGCCTAGGGTAGTAATACCCATGTAGTGGCTTCAATAGGTTACCGAGGCCCGCGTTGACAAGATAGTTCTTAGCCCATGTGGTCGCACCCTCGACGTCGGGGTTGGTAAATAAGGCCTCGTCGATAATATATTTATCTTCAAAGTTCTTTGCCGCACGCCACTCATTTGGTTGGGGCAAGTTTACAGGCGGTGGTGGTAGGGTCGGTGAAGATTCACGCGAAGATGCACTTGTCGAACCGGATGTGGTATCCAATGACAATGGGGATGGGGTTTGTATAGGTGATGGTGATGGTGGTGGAGGTGCGGCTTTCTTACGCCGTACCAAGAGCTTCGAAGCCGCTTGCTTCGTGGTCAAGCGAGTTCGAGGTGACATTTTGAATCAAAAATAAAAAAATATAGGGCTGTAAAGATTGAAATTTCAAGAAAAAGTCAGAATCTAGGGTTTACCTTAGGAGTTCGATCCAAATGTGTGAGGATTTCGATTCGAAATCGGTTCAAAATCCCCAAAAATCCTAGCTTGCAAGGTAGCTCGAGGAGGAAGACGATGTGGCGCGCGAAATAAAAACAAAACAAATTTTTGAATGGGGAGAAAATCCCCCTTTTTCATATATATAGGCCCAAATTAATTAATCGATTTCTAAAATTGATTAATCGGTTTTAAAAAATTTCTCCAGCCGTGCGATATCGATTAATCGATTTCCAAAATTGATTAATCGAAATTCAAAATCGATTAATTGAGTTCATTTCGATTAATCAAATTTTTCACTCATTTAATATTCCAAGTTTGCCAGCTCACTGGCATGTGCCAGTTGATTAATCGATTTACCAAATCGATTAATCGAATGTCACCTCGATTAATCAAAATCGTTATACCCTTAAATTTTCCAAAATTTCTAGCTCACTGGTGTGTGCCAGTCAATTAATCGAATTCCTAGATCGATTAATCGATTTTCCAAATTGATTAAACGAATTCCCCTCGATTACTCGAAATTTCACTTTATTAAATTTCTGAATCTCCTTTCATTGGCGTATGTCAATCGATCAGTCGACCAAAATCTATTAATCGAATTTCAAAATCGATTAATCAATTTTCATCAAAACTTTCAAAAATTCTCTTGCTTTATGTCTCTTTTTTTTTCTTGGTAATACATGACCAGTGGGTCATTAGTCCCGTAAAGCATGTCTTCATAGCCATTGTATGGTATGATGAAACCTAACCATGCATTCTATATCGCATCACAGTACAATTTTCAATTAACATTCTTTCCATTGGATAAATTGGCCAAATGGTCAACATTGGATTACAATAGACGGTTTAAATCCGCAAACATGCTTGCGGTGATACAATTCTGACTCTCAACTCGTCGCAACAAGTCCGGGCATTATTCTTTCAGCCGGATGATTTTTCCATCGAACAAGCACTAATGGAATTACCTTCGTGCGCAACACTGGTTCTTTTCGATCCAATATCCCCACCGGTTCTTCTATCATGCTCATATCCTCGTACATCTCAAAAGGTTGTCCTCCCAAGATATGAGAAGGATCATTCACGTACTTTCTGAGCATAGATACGTGGAAGACGTTGTGTACCCAATTGTATCGTGGCAGTAAGCCAACACGATACACAACCTCTCCTACTCGACCCAAAATCTCAAAGGGTCCAAGATAACGGGGACTTAACTTCCCTCTCTTTATGAATCTCATGATGCCTTTCATAGGCAACACCTTGACAAACACGTGTTCACCCACCTTATAGTCTACACTGGTTCGCTTGATATCGACGTAACTTTTCTGCCTACTCTGAGCCGCTTTGAGTTTTGCCCTTATCATCCGAACATAGATAGCATTATCTTCAAGCATCTCGGGTCCCAAAATAAATTTTTCATCAGTTTCCTCCCAATTGATGGGCGATTTACATCGTCTCCCATAAAGAGCTTCATACGGTGTCATCCCAATGCTCGTCTGAAAACTGTTATTATATGCAACTCAATCAACGGTAGGTACTGATCCCATGATCCTTGCAATTCTAGCATGCACGCCCTAAGCATGTCCTCGATGATCTGATTTACCCGCTCTGTTTGCCCATCAGTTTGCAGATGGAATGCTGAATTGAAATCCAATCACGTTCCCATTCCTTCTTGAAATTTCTTCTAAATTTTCGACGTGTACAATGGATCATGGTCAGAAACAATAATGCTTGGAATCCCGTGTAGTCGCACGATCTCTTTTATATATAATTCTGCAAGTCTTCCCGCTGTATACATCGTGTTGTAAGGTAGGAAGTGTGCTGACTTAGTTAATTGGTCTATGACTACCCAAATGGCATTATATCTCTTCGCTGTACGCGGTAGTCCTACTATGAAGTCCATAGAGATCGAATCCCACTTCCACTCTGGTATGGGTAGAGGCTGCAATAATCCAGCAGGATGTCTATAATCAACCTTCACCTGCTGACATGTCAAACACCATGACACGTACTCTACCATGTCTTATTTCAAAGCTCTCCTCTAGTAATTCTTTTTCAAATCTTGATACATTTTCGTGCTACCAGGGTGGATCTCATAGTTTTGCTTGTGAGATTCATCAAGGATAGTCTGCCATAGATCGGTATTGTCCGGAATGCTGAGACGGCCCTTGAACAATAAGGAACCATCTTCTTTCACTGAGAAATCCGGTTTGATGCCTTCAATCACATCTTAACGAATCTTAGTTCGCATCATATAGTGCCAGATCTTCAAACAACTTCCATCGGTGCATACCCAAAATCAAACTAGTCAACTGAGCTGAACCCTTCTGACTCAAGGCATCTGCTACTACATTAGCCTTGCCTGGATGGTACTGTATGGAACAGTCATAGTCCTTGAGAAACTCCATCCATCTGTGCTGCCTCATATTTAGTTCTTTCTGTGTAAACAAATATCTGAGGCTCTTGTGGTTGTTGAAAATCTCAAAGGTCTCACCGTATAAGTAATGTCGCCAAATCTTCAGCATAAATATGACTGCTACTAGTTCCAGATCATGTGTCGGATAATTTTCTCATGTTCTTTCAGGTGTCTCAACCCGTAAGCTCCTTTTTGTGTTGGTTGAGCACACAACCCAAACCATTAGATGAAGCATCACTGTAGACTGCGAATCCTCCACTGCCTGATAGAATCGCTAGTACTGGAGCTGAAGTGAGTCTCTTCTTGAGTTCTTGAAAACTCTTCTCGCATGTCTCACTCCATTCAAACCTTGCATCTTTCCGTATAAGTCTCACGAGTGGTCCCAATATCTTTGAAAAACCCTCAACGAAACGTCGATAATAGCTAGCTAGTCCGAGGAAACTACGGACGTCAGTCACGGTCTTTGGTTGCTCCCAATTAACCACTGCTTCTATCTTAGTCGGGTCAACTATGACACCATGCTTTGTGATGACATGTCCTAAAAAGCTAACTTCCTCTAACCATAACTCACACTTGCTGAGCTTGGCGTACAGTTGGTGTTCATGAAAAGTTTGTAGAGCAATCCTCAAGTGTGCTTCGTGTTTCACTTTTGACTTGGAGTATATTAGGATATCGTCGATGAACACGATGACGCAGGAGTCCAGGTGTGGTTTAAACCCCCGATTCATCAAGTCCATAAACGACGCCGGTGCGTTCGTCAACCCAAATGGCATCACTAAGAATTCATACTGTCCGTATCATGTCCTGAATGCAGTCTTTTGGATGTCCTCTGCCTTGACTCTCAACTGATGGTATCCTGATCTCATATCGGTCTTGGAGAAATACCTTGCTCCTTGCAGCTGGTTGAATAAGTCATCTATCCTAGGCAAAGGATACCTATTCTTTATAGTGAGTTTGTTTAATTGCCGATAGTCAATGCACAAATGCATTGACCCATCCTTCTTCTTTACAAACAATACCGATGCTCCCCATGGAGACACGCTCGGTCTAACAAACCCCTTGTCCGTGAGCTCTTGTAACTGCTCTTTCAACTTCTTCAACTTAGCAGGAGCTATTCTGTATGGTGCTTTAGAAACAGGCCTCTTTCCTGGTGCTAAGTCAATGGTGAACTCAACTTCTCTATCTGGAGGTAATCCGAGTAATTCTTTCAAAAACACGTCAGCGAAGTCTCGCACAACTACTATCTCCGAAATAATATTCTTCTCTTCCTTATCCTCCTTCAAGAATGCCAAGTATCCACTACACCCTTTTCTAATCAAGCGCTCGGCCCTGACTGCAGAGATAAGTGGCATACATGTCGACCTCTCTCCTCGAAATTGAAACGATCTCCTCGTGTTAGGTCTGAAGATGACGACCTTGTTCTTGCAATCCACGATTACAGAATGAGTCGACAACCAATCCATGCCAAGGATCACATCGAATCCTTGCATGTCTAACATAATTAAATTTGTCGGTAGTTCAAAGACGTCTCCATCCATGATTCTCACGATCACGGATTTGCAAACCTTTTCGGTATCAACCAATTTTCCAGTCAGAATAGCCACGGTTAACACAAAGTCTGACTCCCCTGGGTTGACTTTCATCTTTTTTACGAAGCGAGGGGTAATAAATGAGTGGGTAGACCCCGAGTCTATCAACACTCGAGCTTCATATGTAACATCGCTTCCTTTCTCATAGATTTGTAACGTACCTAGTCATACATACACACATATATATATATAACGTATACCCTCATACCAAAATTATTACATACAGGTTCTTTTCCATTTTCTATATAGATGCACCTTCTCTATCTAAAAATTTTCAAGAATTGAAATTCTTTATTTAAAAAAGATTCTCACCTTGGATCACGTCGTTTGTATTTTAGAGTTCTTGAGCTGTGATCGCATAGGCTCTCCCTTGGACAATCGGCTTCCTCGATTGTATAGGTTGTGGCATAGAAGCTGAAGCCGTCTTCTCCTTATTTGCCTCAGGGCAATTTTTGATGAAGTGGCCTACCTTGCCACATCTAAAACAGCCCCGAGTACCCAGCCAACAGTCTGCCGTCTTGTGAGATTTGCTACACTTGGAACAAGTCTGCCGCGGGGTGAAAGATGCAGCTCGTGAGAACACGCTCCTGTGTAACTGTAGCTTCGGTGGTGATAGCAGGGCTCTCATATCGTATCGGTCTCCCCGACACAAGAATTGGAAATCTTTGCTGCGGCAGTCTCCCATAACCTCCTTGGAATGGTGGTCTCTGATTGTGGGCTACGAATCTCGACTTTTTGTTCACTGGTTCATAGCTTCCCGTTCTACTCTGATCCACACTCCACCTTCCTTGTTGTTCCCTCTGGCGGTAGCGGATATTATTTTCTTCTTCAACCACTAATGCCTTGCTCATGACCTCTCCATAGGTCCTCATCTGGAATGGTGCTACTCCTCCCCTCACGTCCGGTCTCAACCCTTGCTGAAACCTCTTCGCTCTCATCATCTCCGTGATAACATAGTCGAGCACGAAGCGAGCAAGTCGCATGAATTCCACTCCATACTCTCTAACAGTCATCTTCCCTTGCACGAGTTACAAAAACTATATTTCCATTTGATTCCTCACCACTTCTGGGAAATATTGTTTGTTGAACTCCTCAACGAATTCATCCCACGTCTAGGGCAAATCTGGGGTCTCTTGAGCCCTAGTCCTAGAAATGGACTTCCACCAAGGCCCAGCCTCCTCATCTAACATGTAGGCTGCCCAATGGACGCTCTCATCCTCTGTGCATGTGAGCACACTAAATACTTTCTCCATTTCACTCAGCCAGTTCTCAGCGGCCATGGGCTCTGTCAGCCTCGAAAAGCTAGGAGGTCTCATCCTCCTAAACTCAGTAAACGCAGAAGACACTAGCGGTGTCGGAGCCACTGGAGGTGTAGGTGGCTGATGCTACTCATGGGCAATATGAGCTACCAAGGATGCTGCCAGTTGTGCCATGGTAGTTGTAATGGTTTCCATAGTGTGCATCATCCTCTGACGCTCCTCTCTGTCTTTATTTCTCTCTCTGATTCTCTCCTATTCCCTCTGATCTCGATCCTGATGATCTCGATCCCGATTTTCTGTCTAATCTTGGCTCTCTTGGCCACCACTATTTGAAGCCCCGAGATAAATCATCTCGACTACGCAAATTTCTATTATAGCTGCCCCTGGGTCAGCCCCTTCCTCTAGAAGACATAACGGTCTGCACGTGAAACCAAAGTTTCGTTAGCAGAAGTCCCTATGCTCTACAAAACAAGAGTTGTCAAAATTTCTAAACAAAAATGGCTCTGATAGCAACTGTGATAGCCTAAATTTTGACACCCCGAAACTCATGCCATCAACACGATCCTCCAGACCGTGCCCCATAGATCAGTGCAGAACATTGGTATAGCAAGCAACAACTAAACAAGATAAGACAATTAACTGCACGATGAGGAAATAAATATGCTAATCTAGGCATAAACTCAAAAGACAGTTCTACTTTCATGCCAACGCATGAACAGAGAACCGATCCGAACCATCGGTGATAAACAGATCACCTCAGATGGTTCGCAAAAAAAATTATATCATTTAAATACATTGTTTCTCAAAATAAAGGCTTGACATACCAAGCCTCAAAAAATGCTCTCAAAACTCTCTCTATCAAAATACACAACGAAGTCTCCTAGAAGAAGTCCTCGGGAGGAGGCTCTAATTTGTCTCCGGACACGAAGTCTGAATCCCCCGGATCAGCATCTCCTGAAGCCCCTACGGCTGCAATCAAAGGACCTGCGACGTATAGTCTAAAGGGTGAGCTACATCCTAGCTCAATAGGGAATAACACAATGAACATATAAGTCAAATCCTCACATATATTCCATGATATTCTTAGTATGATATATTTATAAACTTACTGGGAAATAGTTTTAATGATTACAATATGCATTGAAGTTTACTGGTGGTTTACATGTTACATTTATTATCAACTGTTTATGAATTACACTAAATAGGCTTAAAGAAATTTAAATCTTCAACTTAAGTAATCTCCGAGCAATATAGCATCGAGCCCCGATGGAATACCCTCCATCGTCGTCTGAATAGACAGTTGTTATAAATATATCACTTTGAATACTACCCAGGTCCCTTTCTCGTAAGCGACAGGGTCTAATCTCATCTCAACATCCCTGAGATGTGCTACTATGTACGGATAGACCACCGTACTGGTGTACGGATTGGCCGCCGTACCGGTCATGGATATTCTGTCGAGTCAGTCGTGGGTATCCCGCCATGTCGATGGGGTATTCTGTTCAAACCTTAAATAATAAAAATATCATGTGCTTTATATAAAGTTATTCACCGTATAAATGTGCTACTTTATATCAATTAGGCCTTATCAGTCTTTGTTCAATCTTACTTTACAATCTCACTTACATTCCTGGGATGTCTAAATTACCCGCATCACACTGATGCCTTTATCACTTTCTCATCCCCTAGGGATGTCTTATTTTTATATGTTTACTTGGTGTCACACACACACACATGAAGATTATATGATTCATTTCATTTCTATATCACTACATACATGCTCTTGTAATTAAAGTACATGTTCAAGGTGTTCCCTACCTCAAGTGTCTAACTGTCCAGGCATCAAGGTCCCACACGGCTCCTCATGCTTGCCTTAGCTCGTACCACCTATGGTATATCATAACATATGTACAACATGAATAAGGATGCAATAGAGAAGGTCCAAGACCCTCCATGAACCTCAATGTTAAACTAAGAAGTCAACTCAAACTGCCAAAATCGATTAATCGATCTCCAAAATTGATTAATCGAAACCCTAAATCAATTAATCGATTCCCAAATCGATTAATCGAAATTCAAAAATGATTAATCAATCCCAAATTGATTAATCGAAAGTCCACAATCGATTAATCGATTCCCAAATCGATTAATCAAAATCCAAAATCGATTAATCGATTCTCAAATTGATTAATCGGTTTCCCCAAGCCTTATTTCTCCAGCCACTGGAGGTACTCAGTCGATTAGTCGATTTCTAAATTGATTAATCGAATTTTAAAATTGATTAATCGATTTCAAGATCGATTAATCGAGCACGGGCTTTTATGCCTTTTTAACTTCCAGACCAAAATCAATTAATCGATTATCCAAATCGATTAATTGATTTGGCTACAACTCAACCCCTTTTCGGGTTATTCTTCCAAATCTTTTTCATCCTATTTTTCTATTTTTTTCATCATTTTAATTCATCATTTATCCCATCTATTGACAGAATTTAATCATCAAAACTCATGCATTTAAATCTAACAAAACACACCTCAAATCAATCTTTTAAAGAATGGATTGGTTGGTTTAATGGCGAGGGTTCCAGCTCTTGCTCCAATGATTCCAATCACATTGAATCTGGCATTTATTCCTTGATCCCGTCTTAGATTTTCAATGTGCCACAACCCTCCTTTAGCATTCACCCTTCTCTACTCTCTCTTTCTCTCTCTTCTTAACTTCTCTCACCAACCAAATAAGAGAAATAACCTCTCTTCAGGTTATTAGCCCTTATGACTCCTCTTGCTTTGGTGTTAAGCACATACACCAGAGATAGGTGTATGTGACCCTTAACTAATACCATACACTATGCTTAGGGTCATACTACATCACAAAATACTTTCCTTCTCAAGTCTACTGTTTGACCATCACTTGGTTAACCTACGACCAATCGGGCATGGATCCCGAGGTCACTGTTCATCGCTCAATTTTCAGGGATATTACACTGGACTTCCAAGACACTGTACATGTGCCTGATGTGGATAAGACACACGCCAGGCTTAACTATAGTAACTGTGGGTTTTTGCCTGAATGTTACTTTTGGTGTTTAACTTGTTGACCATCCCAATGTTTAGGGTGGATTTCATTAGGACTGTTGTACCCTCATTTACCCTATTTGCAACCCTAGTGCAACATCTCCTCATCCAGATGAGGAGCACACCCCATCCGCTCCATTGCCCTGTGGAGGGCATCTAATGCCCCTCGCACACTCGCCGTGAGATGGCCCAGCTCCAGTGCAGCCAGCCTCTCCCTCAACGCTGACACCGACTCTGGCCCACCAATCGCAAAAGAATCACTCCCATGGAAGGGACGTGTGAAGAGGTGCCCGCCACCCAATGTGCTAAACCACCTCACATACTCTCAGGCGTCCGTCTCGTCACGCACCCTGGTAACCCTGGTCCCCCCAGCTCTAAAGTCCTCTATCTGAAGCGCCATCCGCTCTGCAAAGTTTCGGCCAGGAGGGTCGGTCATCCTCTTCGCCACTCTGTGGAAAATCTTTGGAGGGACTCCCTGAGGGATCCCCAGCTACCGTACCACTCGAGATGTGTAGATCCTCTCCACCCTCTCAAAATAGTGGACCGATATGTCCACATCAAAGAATGGCCGACCATACTGAATCACTGGCATGCTAGCATCCTCCTCATCCTCATAGGGCCTCTAAATCACCTACAACCAAACAAACGAGCCGGCTCCTCAATGAATCCTCAGATCCAAAAAAACTGAAACAAACGAAACAAAACATACACATGGTAGTTTATACCTACTCCACATGCATATCCTCGAAGAGGCCTCGCGCAGTTTGAAGATCCGAACACCAATGGAGACCCCTCAACGCCTCCCTCCACACGTGCATCCGCGAAAACGTGAGCCTCACCTCCAATGGAACCCCCGAATGAAGAAAAGCGAAGTGATCATATGCCCAAAACTAGAAAACAAAATAAAAGAAACGCTAAGTAGATGTTACTATCAAAATACCAAGAAAAATAGAGACACTATGACACCAATTAACTAAAACTCACCTGGAGGAAGGGAAGGAAACCTCCGATCATTGTGACACCCTGTCCCCGATGGTAAATCTGCTCATAGAGATGCGCCAATGCGACCGCACCCCATGCATAGGTAGGGACCCGATTCAAGTCCTCGACAATCATCAAAAATAACCCGGTGACGCATCCCTGAGTCGAAGAAGAAAAGAACATGGCACCAAGGCAGTGCATCAAGAACGCTCGGAGCACCCTATCCGCAGCCAACCCCGGCTCCACCATGGGCTCCCGACCCGCCACCACCACGCACCGCACCTTGTAAGACGCCCTCGCCTTCGAATGGTGCCTCGAAGGGATGAAGCCGCTGGCAAACGTATCAAAAAACTCAGTGACTCGGACTACACTCGGCCCCGATCCACTCGACCTATATGGCACACCCAAAATCTCTTCACATGCTGCCAAATACTCTCCTGCCATCGGCCCCGTGATCGGCTCACCCTCAAAACGAAGACCGGTAATGCGGACTCAGTCCTCTAGAGTCGGCAACATCATACCCATTGGAAAGAGAAGCGCTTGATGCCTCTCCCTCCACCTCTCCAAAATCGCCATGATCAGGCCACGATCGACCTGAAAGGGCTTCAGCTCCAAGATCGGTCCAAAATTGAAAGACACCAATCGCGCCCGCTGAAACTCCGGCAAGGCACGGTACCAAGTATGAGACTCGATCCATGCCGAGCTAATAGCCAGATGTGGGGGCTCCTATTGAACGAAACACAAATAATGACAGTAAGACTAACACATAGCTATGACGAACGATAAACAGGTCTATAGCTAAAAGCAAACGAAATATACCCAAACACCATTAACAACTCATAACAAACACATAAAATATGATAAGAACAACTGAACAGAAACATGACCTATCTCTAAATGCGATCATGATTCATGAGTGAGCACACAACCAATAATCAATGTAGGTTCAACATAAATTAGAAGGGTTTCTAGATGCTAATAAGTCTATGTCCTAACCTAAATGCCTAGAAAATGAAGGAACCCTCGCTCATGGGTACCTACCCGGCCTCGAGCGAAGAAATCCTCCAGCGGGAAGTGTCTGTGATCCCGATGCTCCTCACCCTCGAGCTCCTTAGCCGCATCCTCAGCTCTCTCACCCTCAGGTATCTCACCCTCAACCCTCTCACCCTCCTCGTCAGCTAAACCTTGCTCAATCTCAAGCATCTCCTCCCTGACCCCCACCTGGTCAACCTCTGGTACCTCCTCTCTACCAACCTCCCCGACGTCCACCTCTTCGACGACAACATCAGTCTGAGCCTCAGAGGTCTCACCTATCTCCCCCATCATCATCCTCTCCAACTCAGAGATAGTAAAAGCAGGTCTACCACCACCCTCAGACTCCATCCTAGAAGAAAGGGCTCAAAAAAACTAAAAAGAATGGAAGAAACGATGCCTGAAATGGACGGCTAGATCTTAAAATATAATAAAAACACGAAAACCCGAGCACAAGGAAACAGGGAAACCAAGAATCAAAGACCAAAACAGATAGCATTGGAAAAATGAACATTTTTGAACTATTTATAAGGCACAGCTAAATCATGCGCATAAACTCACGCGCTCAAATCAATCACGCACCACACCACTCGCGCTCAATTCAGATCAAGCGCCCAGCCCTGAGCGCGTAAACGGATTGTCGCCCGCTCACACTAACCTGACCACCTGGTTTCGCGCGTCCTACCGAACGCGTAATCACCTCAAGCGCCAACACAGTGGCGCGTGAATGCCAAAGGTCACCTGCACAGTAACCGGCCACCGCCCTGTTCCTGTGCTCCAAACTATGCGCTTAACTCGATTAAACGACCGGAAGTTGGCACTTAATGACCTTCCGATGCTTTGAAACACGCGCTCCTATTCGAGCGCACAATTTATTTCTACGCCCTAAGTGAGGTGCGCAATTTCCCAGAAACACGAAAATGTGTGCCCAGAACAGCACATTCATAGGCCCTAAATTGGGAAATTTCTAACAGTCACTATCAACCCCAAACCACACTCCTGTTAAGACCAATCCAAAAACACTCCTAACTTAAAGACCAAACCAAACTAAAATAAACTAAAAAAAACGCCCAACATCACTCACACACTCCAACTAAGACCAAACTAAACAAACAAAAAAATGCCCCCATCGTTTATACACTCCAACTAAGCCCAAACTAAATCAAAACAAAAAAAATACTCCTAACATGCCCTGATCCAAAATAAATAAACTAGATCAAACCAAACTTAAACAAGTAAGCCTCACCCTCAAAACTAGTCAAATAATCTATAAAGTCAACCAAACCAAAAGTTACTAAATATAAATAATCACAAGTGGAATATAAAAAAAACATAATCACTTCATAAATAAGTAATTACAAAATACACCGAGGACATACCCTCTGAATATACAACTTAAAACAAAAAATTTATGCACGTTCAGGCAATGCCCGAATCTAGATTTGTTCAAGAAACTAGAAATCCTAGAGAAGCCCGGAGGGGGGAAGCGCCCTGAACGAATTCTAACCATGATAACCTCTTCTCCTCGCACCGAACCGGCAAGAAAGGAAGAGTGGCTCACGGAAAGCCACCCAGGACTTGCGGGATCCACCTTTAGAAGCTCACCTTGGAAACCATAAAAAGGAGGAGCAACTAACACTGAATCCGCAGAGCCTACTGTGGAAAAATAGGCATCGGTCACAAGAACCCTGACCATGCCTTATCTTGGGTTTCCTTTCTACCACCTTTTTCTCCTCCACCTCTTCCCTTAGCATGGTAGCAATTCAACTGCTACCCCGCATTCCCAATCCCATTCGTTCTCGATAATCCATTCAATAGACACAACTCTTCAGGTCCAATAACCGGGATATAAAATAGAGAAGAAGAAAAAACATTAATAAAAAAATGCCCTAAATCACAAGACAAAAATATATGCCCCAAGACTTTGACCCTAAGAACAAAACAATAATTCAAACCTAAAGCCTTTGGCTCACACTTATAAATTATCCCTTTCTAAATCATAAAGTGACATGTGTCACATTTTGAAAACCCTTCCAATCTAATTAAATCTAAACCAAACACATACCCCCTTTGAAAGGCCACAATCCATCAAAACCCTAGATGAACCAATGATCACACAACACTTACCCCTCCGAAAAAACCACAATCCATGACAAACTGAGATAAACCCATAGGAGTAAAACACCCAATAGCCATCTAGAACTCTTTGAAAATTCATACACTTCCAACACGAGTGCCATCTTGAATTAAATAAAAGGACAAAAATAAAACACCCTAAACCTTAAACAAAACAAACAACAAGAACACTCTAAAATGAGATCCTGACTTGTGAGGGACCAAAAAAATGACTCAACCAAACCCATCGGAACCAAGAAAACCCTCTAAACAAACCCCATAAAAACACACTAAACTCCAAGCTAAATTAAATCCTAAAATAAGTCAAACAAATCAAATAAATCTAACTAATCCATTAATAAGTATAAACAGATAAACAAGCACGATAAAAAAAAAAACAATGCCTCTTTATTTACAACCTAAAATGAAAGCTGGGTTCAAAACTGAGACAAAGCGAGGAGCAGATTCCGCTCGGAGCGTCCAATAGGAGACTTTAGAGAGGATTGGTTGGGGAACACATCCTCCACTTGTTACTCATTCCTCTTCCGCCATCTTCACCGCCTCCGCCGTTGCCTCCTCAATGCTCCCTTCACTGCTCCCTAAAAGGGATCGATGTGAAGACTAACGCCCTCATTCCTAATACCGCTCATTCTCAGAATAACACCGTCCTCAAGCATCACCTCAGGACAAAGATCGCGTGAAATAATGAACATAGGAAGAAACGACATCTCAATTAGACGGTTAGATCGCCCAAATCACTAAAACATAAATTTTAGAACATAACATATCCAGAAAAGGTCAAAACTCGAGACTAAACTGGAGAATGAAAAACAAATGAAGGCTCCCTCGCTTATATAGAGTACAGACTCAATCACGTGCCAGAGGACATGCGTTTAAATCAATCATGTGCTAGGCACACTGCGCACAATCCAAAACACACGCTATGACCCAAGCGCTCAATGAAACCATCGCCCGCGCCAACGGCGTGACACTCCGGTCACGCGCACCCTATGGACCGTGCAATCGCATTAAACGACACACTGCAATCGCGCGACATGAAAGGACGCCCATACCCTAACCTGGTGGAACCTTGATCACGCGCTACGATTATAGCACATAATACAATCACACGCAAACTCACATACGCGTAAATAACCCCTCAAGCCTAAGATCGCACACCCGAAAATAGGTGCTCAATCGTATTGAGCGACCTAAAACAGGCGTGCAATACCTAACTTTGGACGAAATCTACACTCTCACACCTTTTTATTACATCGTGGTCAAAATTCACCCATCCCATCGCGTACCCTTACATGAGAAGGAAGCATTGATAGCACCCCCTATCCCATCACGACAGGACACATATCACAAACACAAATAACACCCCCTATAGTGACACAGTAAAAGCAACCAGCACACTACTCCGCTCTTCACAATCAGAGTCACTTTCTACTTACCCCTATCCGATTGCATAACCCCGCCACACATGCCCCATCGTGATAATATGCACACACACGATATCACCTCAATATCCGGTCCCATCATAATAAATTAGCCATGCCCTCATATCCCATCGTGAAAAGCCAAAAAAAAGCTACGCTCAGTTGACATCCCACAGCAAACATCACTACCTGAAAAGCTCAGATAACACCTATCACGCCACATGAAAAAGAGGGAATGCTCGATCATGTCTCATCGCTAAAGCGAAGAGCTCTCTCTCCTGAATTGAGCCCCACGTCCCACCAAGACTCACCCAACACGCAACCAAAGAGAGGGAGAATCCCCAAGTCCCATCGCGACATCACTTCTCCAAGACATTACATCACAACAGGCCAAGCTCTACCACAGTGGACCTGAAGAGAGGAAACCTCCAAAGTCCCGTCGCGACAGTACGACACCACCATGAATCGTACAAGCTATGCACAATCCAGGTAAGTATCACCCCCAGGTAAGTACTACCCACTTTTCAATTACTCGATATTATTTATAAATACAGTTAGCTATGATGAAGTCATATGTTTTCAAAACCCATCTCTCTCGACTCGCGAATCACTGTAGTCCTCTCATAAGAGATAATCATCAGTATTCATCGAGAAGGTTAGAAGGAGAATCTGGCATGCCAAGTGTCATATTGACAACCACATCAACGGTCGGGTCCACAAATCTGGTTCTGATGGATCTGCACAGCAACGTCTTGGAAGCCACATTTTCTACTGATTTACCACCGAATTGATCTTAAGTTAAATTCCCAAAAATCTTTTACTCCAAAAAAAAAATCTCTTACTTCTCAAACCAAAAATCTTTTACTTTGAAAAAAAGAAAAAAAAATCAAACTACCAAAAGAAAGAAACCAAGCCAAAAAAAAATGAACAAAGACACTCACCTACCAAAATTCACTTTAATTACCAGCCTAATTACTAGCCCAAACTAGCCATTCAACCAAACAATGAGTATATTTAATCTAAGAACTTACAAATGCCTACTGGATAAAGAACGCCTGACGCTCATTGGTGTGAGCAATGACGCGCCCGGTTTGACATGACTTGCGAAAGCCTTCGACATTATATTGCATTGTATTATCAGTCCCTAGACCTATTTATGGACATTTGTATGACGCCCCCCGGTACCTCGACCGCTTCATACCCCTCTGTTTGACTGCCCCTTGCAGCAAGTCGCGACATGTCGCGGGATGCCCCTACCACCCACAGATTATGATATGGTGTTTCTCCTTTTCATTTGATTGTCACTCGCAGCAGGTCATGCCACGCGATGAGATGCCCCTTGCACCCATGAAATAGGATACGGTTATTTCCCCCATCGACTGCCTATGATAGCGGGTCGTGATATGCGATGGGATAGCCCTTGGGCATCCATGGCATGAAACACGCCTTTTGATAGCTACCACTAGGCCCCCGAATGCTCCATATTAGCTTGTGCTGATAGATAAGAAAGCCAAGCATGTCATATCAGCATCCCGAGTTCACATTTGTGATTTTCCAAGAGAAACGATACGACACATTGAATGAGGGATGTTTACTTCTTCGACGCGTTCTTACTTCACAAGAGCGCACTGAAGAGGGGCATCTGTAGACACCCCAATTTTGCCCTCTAGAAATATACAAATCTGTTCAGTCAACCTTTGACCTCATAACTCTAATAGGGACCATATACTGAAATAATAATATATTGCTGGACACAGGCTGAAACAATAGCTATGTGGCTCAGGCCCCATAACCCTAACATAGGAACCATGGACTGAAACAATAGTACATGGCTGAATATAAGCTGAAACAATAGCTCTCTAGCTCAGATCCCAACGTGGGGAGAGGGGAGACTATATACTGAAATAATAATATATAGTCGAAATGCAGGCTAAAATAATAGTCTCGCATTTTAGGCCCTGTAACCCTAACGTAGGGACCATGCACTAAAACAATAGTACATGGCTGAGCACAGGCTGAAATAATAGCTCTGTGGCTCAGGTCCCAACGTAGGGAGACTATATACTGAAACAATAGTATATAGTTGAAATGCAGGCTGAAACAATAGCATGGCATTTCAGACTCGACCCGGACAACCCCGAATTAAGTGTCTAAAACCACGCGCGTAATTCGATTGCATGCCAAATCACTAGCATGCAATCAGTCCCCCTTTCAGACCATACTCCCTTTCTCAGACCACCTCGAGACTTGATTTCCCGCCCCACATGGCACGAACAATTGGATTTAGCGCCCCACCAGTAGCGTGCAATTAGCCTACACCCGACCTAGTCTTACTGTCCTTGATCCCCAAGCTTCCTCGATTAAACGCTTCGAAAGAAGTGCTTAATCAGATTGCGCACCCTATACCAAGCAAGCAATTAGTTATAATGTGATTAGAACTAGGAAACTCGCTGAGCAAGTCAGCTAGTCGCTCACTGAGTCGGTGACCGACTCAAAGCGATTAAGCACCGGGAGACTGGCGCATAGTTCGATTAAACACCGGAAACAGGGCGTTTAACTGGAGAAAAACCTAGAAAAGATTTTTTTAATTCGGCCCAAAACACAACACAAACAAGAGGCTAGCAATCTTCGAGAGAGAACAGATTTTTTTGGGATTTCAAAACCAGAGAACTCTGAGAACGAACACATAGAGCAACCTAGCCATAATTTCAAAATTCAAGCTTCGAATCTTCGAGGTTTCTCTTTTCAGCCCCGGTCCTAGGTAAAAACCTTAGTTTTAGACTTAGAATTTCCCTTAGTTTTAATTATTAATATTAGTTCACAGTTTTAGACCATAGCACCCTTTTTTAACCGTAATCTTCAATATCTAGTTCTAGTTCCCCGTTTCTAGAACCAATCCTTAATCTAACGGTCTAATTTACCGACCCTAGGCCTCAATTCCGTTCTAAAATCTTAATTTTCAGTCCTATCATTAATCTTTGATTCTTGTTCTTAGGTTCTAGAACCAGTCCTTAATCATACGGTCTGATTTTTTTGATTTTGGACCTGAATTCAGCCCTAGAATTTTAAATTTAAATTTTAATTCCTTAGTTTGGTACTTTTAAAAATCCTAATATTAATTTAGTTTTCTATAATTCTAGTTTCTCAACTTAATTCATAATTGTTACCTTGAAATCGAATATGAAAATCCAAATATAATATTATAATCTAAAGTCTAATTTTGCTTTAACCTCAGTCACCTGATTTGCCCAAGGGAGCTTATGGAGGGTACTCAGGAACGAGGCCGATCCTCCTTAGCATAGTGGGCCCAAAACCCCTTTTTTTAAAAATTATTTAGTTGCTTTAATTAGGATTAGAAAATCAGTCCCATAATTCATGCTTATAATTTTAGTACAATTAATTTACATGCTTTATTTTTATTAAATCCTTAGAATTCATTGCTTTGATTATAATTCTAGAAAAATCAGTTCCCTTATTTTAATTGGATTTTTGCATAGATAATTCATTGCTTTAATTAGAATCTTAGGATAATTAATTTTTCGCTCTAATCGTAATTCTAGTAAAATTAGTCTCTTTATTTTAATTAGAGTTTTAGTAGAATTAGTTCCCTATTCCAATTAGAATTTTGGTAGGACTATTATAATTGCTCTAGTTAGAATTTCAGTCAATTATTATATTCGTTTTAATTATAATTTCAATACAATTAGTATATTCGATTTGATTAGAATTTCAATACAATTAGTATACTTGCTTTACTTAGAATTCCAGTATAATTAGCATGCTTGATTTAATTAGAGTTTCATTAAGAATTAATATACCTGCATTCCTAGTACAATTAGGAGACCGATATTGATTGGACTTTTAGTAGTATTAGGACACTAAATTATTGGAACTCTAATAAGATTAGGAAACTGAAATTAATTAGACTCTTGATAGAATTAGAATACTAAATTAAATCAACAATAATAAACCCACACAATTATACTCACAACAGAATTGGAAATTCTAAACTGATTAGAACTACAATAATAACGGGAAAGAAAAAGAAAATTAAACTATCTAAATTATAAGAAGAGTCATGGCTATTGACGTTCGCAGGGGGACGATTCAGTAAAGAAGTAACCCACACTCGCTCTAAAGTGTGATCATTGACGTGTTACAACGTCGTTAAATATTTGCAGTTGGTGATCGCAATAAACTAGGAATCTTCCTAGAAAACCCCTTTTTTTTAGTTTCATCTCCACCATTCCAAACGCCGCATCACTAGAGTCCACTTGGACAGAATTGGAGCCACTGATTCAACGGGGATCGAGAGGAACCCAGAAAAAGTGCACACCAACACATCCTTACAGCGGTGGGTGTTCTAATTGCTCAGAAATGGATAAGTGTACATTTCAGAGTAAAGAAGGGGGCAGCCAGGCTGAAAATGCAAATACCCCCATGCCTGACGATAGTAGTGCATCAAAAATAAGTCAGAAGCAGACAACGACTATCGAAAGAAACTGATAAAAGCAAAAGAGTTAAGAGATTACCTTCAGAGCAGGACAAAAGCCAACAACAGACTTGGCATTCCCAATGAAAACTCAAACTAGGCTGGACATCAACACGACCTAGACAGCCCCGCCCCAGTCGTATCTATGCATGTCGTGCCAATTGTCCATCAGGCTAAGCAAGGGCAGGGAGACCCGTCCGCCGTTGGCATTGGTGAAGAGGGTTTTGCCCAGCAGTATGAGGAGCAAGATGTGGGCCAACATAATCGTGTGCTCAGGCTCAATGAAAACATCCAGGTCTAGCTGCCCCAGGTCTAACAACTCATTCAGTTTAAAGATATCAGACAACCAAGACATCTTAACCTCGGTACCATGCAGACTCGTGGAGGGGGGATAAGCCCCTATCAATCTGATGATCTCGTCTTGGGCCGGCACTACATGGTTGGCCACTGAAACCCCCCTATCCGGATCCCCATAATCATGGCCCAATCTACGGTAGTCAGGGTCATCTCAGCCATGGCCATATGAAAGGACATGGTCTCTGGACGGAATCTCTCAATAAGAGCCATCAAATAAGCCGAATCGGCCTGCATGGCAAGGCAGGATAGGAACTCTCCAAACCTAGCCTGTGCAAGCAAGAACTTCACGACTGGTGGGATGTAGCAATAGAACTGATGGAAGTCCAACCAGACCCCTAGAAATATGATCTGAGGCAAGTCCTGCAACAAAGGAAAAGAGGCATCAGATCATGGAAGTATGGCAAGGTTGCACATGAAAAAATAACTAAACCTATCCCTTTACCTTGCTCGCGATGCCAAAGTTAGAGATATGAGTATACTACTGATTGAGGAGACCAGCATGGGCGGCCTCTCCCTGCATTTCATACTAGGAGCCGGTAGGGTGCTCCACCACAAAGAACCGCTCTCCCAGAGGACCATAAGTCACTTCTGCCTCTCTTCCTGTTCCTCCTCCTGCACGTATTCCTCCTCGCTTGACATTTCTGGGGCAAATACAAGTAATCATGTCAAGGCTGATCAATGATAAAGAACCATTGTGCTACAGGCCTAAGGAAGGTTGTATGACCATCTTTTCTTTATCTTTATAAAATAAAATAAAAATCTCTTCTCTTTATCTTTACAAAATCGAAAACAAAAAAATCTTCTCTTTATCTTTACAAAATCAAACACAAGAAAAAATCTTCTCTTTATGTTTATAAAATCAAACACAAGAAAAAATCTTCTCTTTATGTTGACAAAATCAAAAACAAAAAAATCCCTTTACTCCATTTGCAAAAATAAAAACAAAACCAAAAAATCCTGTCTTTTAGTTACAAAATCAAAAAACAAAAAATCTCCTCTTTATGTTTATAAAATCAAAAAAAAAAAAAAATCTCTTCTCTTTATGTTTATAAGATCAAAAACAAAAAATCCCATTACTTTATTTTACAAAAAAGAATGGAAAAAAAAATAAAATCCTATCCTTTATGTCCAAAAAATGAAAACAAAATACAAAAAATCCTCTCTTTATGTTCAAAAAGAAAAAATAAAAATAAAAATATATATATATATATATATATGTCCTAATAAAATCCATAAAAACAATAAAAATGTAGGGCATTATTCATGCAATAATGATCAAACTCATCATTCATAATCGTACTTGCACGAGAAATGAACCATTTTATCATCTAAGAATGTAAGATCATGACCACATTTGCAAGAAAATTCAAGAAAAATCAAATAAAATGGGTTTAAATAGTTACCTTTAAAAGAAAAATGGGTCTTTGATCTAGCGTGGAGCGGGCGATTGATCAATGTGAGCAAGCACCGACAATGAAGAATGCTAGGGATCAATGCAAAGGAACCCTAGGAGGAGGTTTCTTTTTAGTTTGGAGAGGGGAAGAAGAAAATTTTGAAAAACAAACCCCTTTTGCCCGAACTCGGGCCCTTTAAAATCCCCCCCAGCCATGCTTGACACATGTAATACATGCGCCAAGAGCATTTTTTCCCCCATTTGGCCTGACGCAAGTATTAGTTGCACCAGGTTACTTTTTGGGCTGGGTTTTGGCTTGGTGTGGTTCATACACACACAGCCTGGCCCCTTTCTTTTGTTTTGTTGTCTCCCTCAGGTGCACACAACCCCAGATGGTATATCAACTCTCATTTGACTTGCCCAGGTAGTTGTGCTAGAATAAGTGGATCAAGATCGATGAGCACTCTCAAAGAATCTCGATCATACATAAAATAAACATTAAAAAATAAATCATATAAAATGATAGAAAATAGCATAAAAACAAAAAAATTCATATAAAATGATAGAAAATAGCATTGAAAAATAAAATAAAAATTAAATTGATGAAAGGTAACAAAAAACTCATATAAAATGATAAGAAAATTACAAAAATTATACAAAAGTGACACGTACTCCCAAAAAGTGTTGCAACATCTATTCGCTCCGCTCGGGAAGTCGTGCTAAAATAACTTTGAGATCATTGGGTTCACCCAAAGACCTCGAACCGTGCTTCATGCAGGGGCATCGGTGACCAGTTAGATGGGGCAGTCGATGCCTCATATGATTGCAAACAAATTGTGGATCCTTGCGTACTTGCTTTGCACCTATCTTTGAATGTGGGTCGATCACCCCCCTTACTTACGAAGCTATTGTATTTAGAATGAATCTCGAACATCAAACTTATTCTAATTATCTCGAGAAGCAGATGTTTTTGCTAGCTATTGGGCTTTCACAACTTGTTCCACCTTGGTTATGCCCAGTAATATCGCTAAGCGCTTGGGGACCGATTACCTTGAGAAACGGACATTTTTTCCGACATACAGGGCTTTCATTTTCTCACCATATTACCCGTCTAATGTTTAAGGCTCGCTTTGAATACAGTGGACCTGCCAGCAATGCCTTGATCCTCTTTGGATGTCTCTTGTCTTTGGCATTCGATCATTTATGATCGGATATCAAAGAGGGGCATCTGTAGACACCTAAATTTGGCCCAAGGCCCGATCGAAACATATTTCGAGAGAGGCACACTTTCGAGCTTTTGATGGCATGTATGGTACCCATAGGAACCTTTTTGAAACCTTAGAAACCATCCCAAACCATTAGAGCCTACCCCAGATCCCTTAGAACTTACCCTGAACCTTTAGAACCTAAACTTAGCCTTCCCAAGTAATAGATGAAGAGGGATGCACTAGGACTGGATGAGGTCTTCTACTACAATCAAATCATATATCATTAAAAAGTAGAAGTCTCTAGCTTTCTAACAAGCCAAGAATCACCCCAATAAGAGCTGCACGCAAGAAGTTATGGCATTCCGAAGATTCAAGGGTAAATTAGGGTTTTGGATGGGGACCACATGGGATTTGGCTCATCTATTAGATGCGCCAGACTCTAGATGGGTCTCCCCGCGGGCAGCCAACTTCCCAAACGACTATTTTTCACTGTGTTACTGTTCCTAAGCTTGGCGCATCTATTAGTTGCGCCAGGCTTAGCTACGGTAACCCTAGTTTTTTTACTTGAAATTCGAGATTGGGGATTGACTTGTTGATCATCTTGATGCCCTGAGTGTGTTTCATTTATTTTGTCGGACCCTTCCTTATCCTATTTGCAACCCTTAAGTGATTTGAAACACTAACCTATCATCCACCATTGGTGCATCTCTTCACATTTTTCTAGACTCCAAAAACCCTAAAAAACCTTAGATGGCTAGATTTCCTAATTCCTAATCTTACTTAGCCACTAAACACCCTCCTAACCCTCTTTTTACTATAAATAGAGAGGCACCCCCCCCTTTACAAAGGCTTGAAATTTTTAAAAGAAAAAGAGATTAGGAACTCTCTCTCTCTCTCCTCTAGTACCCTTTTTTACATACAAATTCCAGAATTCCCAAGCCATGTTTAGACCTTACCTTTCATCAAAAACCTCTTAGTCTATGTGAGTGCTACCGCCTAGCCTTCCCTCTCTACCTCTTAGCCTTCAAGCCCTAGGAGCTAGAACCCTAGTTCTAACCATACAAACCATCCGAAGCTCATCGAAGCAAGCCTACGCAAGGTTCCACAGCAGGGTAACAAGGGCCTGAGAGCTACGATTCTCCCCTCTACTCCTCTACCTTCTCGGTTCTTTCTCTATCCTTGCGTTTGTGCCGTTACGCCACCGAAATTTCGGTAGGAATGGAGGGGCACAAATAGGATTTTAATGCCCTAGGGGCAAGAGGAAGGCTTTTTGGCTTCTTTTATATCTTTTTACTTTTGGTCATAAGTAGTGACCACATTAAGCCGGTTGATTGGTGCCTAACACCTTTCCGATCAATAACCGATGCCCCTACCTAAGAGCCTTTGGCGTAGTTCGGATTCAGAGTCATATTTGACACTTCGGTGCATTTAAATATTGATTTAAGGTTTCCCAGAACACCAAAAGCTTTGGGTGGCGACTCTAAAATTTATTGAGAGTGCACATCGTCGCGACGAGTTCGCTCTAAATCCACGGTTGCACAATCCGACTCCTAATAGGACTAGCATATCTAGAGTAATTAAAATTTTAGAATAGTTAGAAGATTATATTAAATAGACTCTCATTAAGACCAGGAAAACTAAAGCAACTAGAATTAGAGCATGAGTAGGAAAACTATATAAACTAAACTTCTAGGTGACCCAGTGCTGCTGACGGTGGTAGGCCGATGATTCAGTAAAGTAGTCAAACCCACACCCCGAAAGGCATGATCAGTGACGTGTTGCAGCGTCGATAAATATTTGCAGTTGGCGATCACAACGAACCAAGTATTTTCCTCTTAGAATTTACCTTTTATTTCTATATCTTTCGATTTACCATTCATCGCCTTTGCCAGAGTCCACTCGGACCGAATTGGACCACTTATTCCGGGGACCGAGAGGAACCCAGAAACAGTGTGCACCAACACCCATCCCTTTCAACCCATGACCACGTGAAAGCCCTCTTTTAGGTCTACAAGTAGTAATATCATCCGTTAAGTCAGCACAAGCCAAGCTGAAAAACCAGGTGGCTTTATCCAGCTGGCTATGAGGGAATCAGTGTACATAACTCCTTCTGGTCTTTGAAAAGAAAAAGAGAGAAAAAGAAGAATTTTACAAGCTTAAAGCAACATGGACGTGGTGAAAACTTGCATGGGCGCCACGGGTAAAAAGAGTAAGCTTGTGTGGATCAGGTAAAAACCTAAAAAGGTACCTGGGGTAAAAAAAGTAAAATACCCATGGATGTAGTGAAAACCAAAAAGGATACTGCGAGTAAAAAGTGGGCGATAACGGGCATGGTGAAAACCCATCTTGGGCACTGTGAGTAAAAAGGTTTTAAAAAGAAAAGAAAAAAAAAAGAGAAAAAATCAATTACTCCTTTGGTTACACTTTCAAGCTATTTGGTTTTCAATTGGGTTGCTTATGTTAGCTCAATTCATGTCCTAATCAGGTAGATCCTTAGACTACACCTTCAAACGCATTACCAAAGGTAAGGATAGAAGACTGATTCAATCTAAATGGATGGACGTTCCTACCTTAGTAAAACTCTGAACCCCACTCGGGCCTAACCACGTGAACATATTTGAATATTCTCGAAATGGGCCAGTTGCCTCCTCTCAGTGTTCAGGCATCAAACAAAAATAAAAAAGAAAATATATATACCAAAAAGAGTTTTTTTGCTTTCATTTTTGTACTCTGTACACGCCACATAACAAAAAAAATAAGTCTATGTGGTGCTATATTCACAACCTTTACACTTTGAAAAAGAAACAAAAGCAATAAAAAAATACAGATATAATTCAAAAAAAAATCTGTCAGGGGGTTTTATACTCCTTTCCTTTGGTATTTGATCTATGCTGAAGTATGTGCAGGAATAGGTCAACGACCCAACTTGCGCTCTAAGCCACACATTTTCTCAAGAAGGGTGTCATTACGAGCATTTCGGTCACTCATCCATCAACCGTGAAGGCCCTTGTAGCGCTTTTTGGAAGCATCAGTAGGCCCGAGGACTTCGCTCAAAACCATGAATCAAAATACCAGAAAATTGGTACGTATCATCAGGTCAAAAAACTGGTACGTATCGGACGATACGTATCAGTACCGGTCCATATCGAACTATACATTGAATGTATCGTTCGATACATACCATATATTTTAACGATACAATACATTTAATGTACCATATCGTTCACGTCCGATACCGATATGTATTGGTATCGAACGATATTTTGATCCATGCTCAAAACTCCTTCCAGACGAAGGGTCTCACATTCCGAAACAGCGACTCTCGCTTGCTCTTTCGCCAGGCGCTCTTGTAAAACCTGTTTCTCATCAACAAAGAGTTCTATCCGGGTCAAAAGCACCGCTTCCTTTTTCGGCCAAGGCCCCTCCGAACTTCTTTCCTCTATCGGGTCGAGTCGTTGCTTTTATGACACCATGGAGGATACCCAGGCCTCATACTCAGGAGAAGTCAAAAGAAAGTTTCCTTGCTCCAGGTCACACATAAGCGTCGACTGACACATTTCCCAGAGAGTCGCTATCTTCTCCAAATCCCCAAATAAAAGTCAAGCCACACAAGGGAGGACTAGTAACACACGGCACGTGTTGGGCTTAGCCAAATTGGTGCAACCCGTGAAGGAGAGTAATGAGTGCTACCGGCAAGTCCCAAGAGAGTAATGCCTTCATGATCTCGGGACCGTACTATAGGGAAGGTCCCATCAAGCCATGAAAGCCTCCACATGAGCTCCGCCTCGGCCAACCATATGCGCATCTCACACACATTCTTTAGAGGCATATTGGAGCATCGACCCAAAAAGCGCCGTGCAACATCTCCTTGTACCACATAGAAGCGAGGCACGGGTCCCAAGATGGCAAGGTGTTCGCCAAGCCATATTTGAAGAAGAATTGGGTATCTGCGAAAGTTCTCCAGTTTCCATAAAGAGAAGTGTCAAGTCCATGGTAGAGCTCGGCCAATAGCATGTGAACAATAGATCGGCCACTGTCAAGCTCCACAAGCACGTCGCAATGTGTAAGAGAGAAACTCCCTCCACCAGTACAAAGAGGATTTCTGATAGCAAACCAAGTGCAAAGGCAGTAACTTTGTAAATGTTTCAGATCAGGAGTTTACGCAGGCTTTCATCACCAAAAAGTTATTTGAGGAATGCCATCAAATACCTAGTGGGCCATCGACTAGAGTTTTCTCATATTCATTCTTTTTCAAACCCAAAGACATATGAACAACCTTAACATAACCCGAGTTCGGTACTACTTTGGCAAGGACACGATGAAGCCTCAAACCGGATACAATGGACATCTCCTCAAGGGTCGAAGTAAGCTCATGCGTGTAAAAGACATGGGCTTCCAAGTCCCAATATGAAACCGCTGGAGTTCCAAGACAGAGGAACATCAAGGAATGAGGGGAGACGGGCCAGCCCAAGCCGATCCAAACCCGCAAGTTCACTCCCGCTCAAACTGTCAAACCATTGCTTGAGATATACAAGTCACACACTGAAAGTGGGAAGTATAAGGGTCGCATTATTATCTGTGAGGGTAGGGTCACTAGGTGGGTCCATGCTTATACAAAGGCATCTCGACAGACCTCAGGTTAATGTAGAACAATGGACCCACCCTTGGGAAGTCAAGAAAAAGAGGAAAGGGGCCCCAAACAAAAAATATATAGGCAAAAAAGGACCATTCCCAAGCTTTATAAAAACTCCCCGCCAACTCAAAGCATGCGTGCATACTATGCACACATGGCCAAAATAGGCATGCATGCAAAGTATGCACGCATGGCTGCTGTGGAAAACCAAAAATGGAAAAGCAAAAAAATTGGGGGGAAAATAGTGATGCGTGCATACTATGCACGCATGACCACTGCAAAGAAAAAGAAAAAAGAAAAAGGAAAAAGCGAGGGAGTTGGCTCTTTTAAGCTGTTTTTGGGTCAGACCCCATTCATGAAAAGGCATCGCTTGGCCTTTGAAAATTGAGTCACAGATCACAGACCTTGGTGCCTAACTATGGCACCTGATTTCATTGTTTTTACCATTACAGTTGCCACCTTCGCAACGAAAAGGAGGGAGTACATAACTCCTTGGTTGTTTCAGCCATGGTGACCTTTGGTCATCTCCCCCATTTGCAAAACATTGCCATTCATCTTGTAGAAGAATTTATGTCATAATTTGCAAACCCATACCATCTAACTTATTTTCTTTTCATTACAGGCAAGACCACTACATCCAAAAGAGAGGCAAAAAGAAAAGAGAACATGCATTCAATCACCAAATCTAAAATGTATCCACCATTCATAAATTGTTTTATTACCAAAGTTCTCTAAAAACACCATCCATCAAATGAGTTCAGAAGCAAAAACAAAAAAAAATGCATCCAATCGGGAGACCCGAGTTCTCATGCATCATCCCTCCCGCGCCGCTGCCTCCTCTGGTAGGTGAAGATGTTGGCATAACCAATGTGAGACCAAAGCTGGGATAGTCGACTACACACCGAGCGTGACTCTCTTTCTCGAGCAGCCTGAAAATGTTACCCAAGGAAATCAGAAAAGGAAGTACGGTCCGAAAGTGCAAAATTTCAACATAAATTATACTTACAATCTCGACCCCTCGAAGATCCGCAATGGTACAATAATACTGCATGTGCTGGGACATAGATGCATAATCTTACAGAAAAAGAAGTATAACCGACCAAATGGAAGAAATCAATGCATCTATAAAACAACAACTTACCCTGAGGATCAACTCAAGAGGAGCATCTCTAATCACCTCAGCAAACAAACAAGCATGCTCCTCTACCTCCTGACACAGCTATGAAACTAGACCATCATCCAAAACCTTGGAGCCTGAAGTCCCAGAAGGTCCTGCACTTGAAGACGAGCCCGAGCCTGAAGCCTCTCCCATTACGAACTGAAAAAGAAATAATGCAATCTTTAGAGAATGATCATGATAGCTAAAGAAAAAAATTTGATGAAAATGAATGAAGAGGAGCCCAAGATTGCCTGACTAAGAGGACCCCCGAAGGCCATAAAGTTAACTCCGGGAACAAATCGGGGAAGGACACAACGGTAAGGAAGAGCGTCGTACCATGAGCGATAGTTCAAGCCTAGTAAAATGAAACCTCGATCC
The DNA here is from genome assembly GCA_021018995.1 of Chloranthus sessilifolius. NCBI lineage: Eukaryota > Viridiplantae > Streptophyta > Magnoliopsida > Chloranthales > Chloranthaceae > Chloranthus > Chloranthus sessilifolius. The sequence goes on along the minus strand of CM037587.1, from coordinate 18,236,905 downwards.
GAGCTTCCCCATTGTCTAGCTTCTTGATGAGCTCCTCAAGCGTGCCCCCCGGAGCCAATACATCACCAGGAGGGTCCTTAGGAATAGTGAAACCATCAAAGAACTGGTGAGTCACCCTCTCTCCTAGATAATAGGCATAGGTTGAAAAGCCATAGAAGAAGATAATGCGGCAATTGACAAATGCGAGGGACTGTCGGACGTCATCCCAATCCATGAAGGGAGACCACTCGTAAGGGTTGAGCACGACCTAACCAAAGAAAAAGGTTTTTTTTTAGAGAAATGTTTCCTCATAATCTTAAAAGGACATAAAGAAAAGAGATGGAGAAAGATGTCAAACCTCCTTAGGTAACATCAGGTCCAACTGAGACCTCAGACCAAGCTCCAGATGACTCATGCCCGTATCTCCATGATGATCATCGTGGCAACAACTCAAGGGGAAGGTGGCATCCCTTGGGAGAAGAAGCGGGCGGCTTGGAAAGAAGTGTAGGTACCCCCCGACCTAAAAGAATGAGCAAAACCAAAGGTTTGAAACAACAATTATATGCATATAAAGTGGTAAGAGCAAAGGCAAAAGCAAGTCACCTTGACTAGACGGGCTAGAAGTCGCAGAGATAGGAGAGACCCCCAACCGAGGCTTAGGCTAGGCTGCTCTTTAGGGTGGCATACCAGGCATTGCCCCAATCACATCTGCACACATCCCCTAGGTCTCCATCAAGCGTAGAAGGGACAACTAGACGTGCCCCCCACTAGTGTTAGTGAAGATCGTCATGCCCAACAAATAAATGAGAAACACGCGAGCTAAGATCAGGGCACAATAAGGGAAAACATGTAGGTCAACTTCAACTTGACCCGAAGAGCTCCCTTAACCGTGACAGCTGAACCCCGGGTCTTGTCATGCAGCTAGAGGGGAGATAATCCCCAATCAGCTGGATCACCTGCTCGTACTCCAGGAAGTGGGGAAAAGTCACCGGCTCTCCCCCCACTGGGATCCCCATGATCATGGTCCAGTCGAGTGGCATAATGGTCACCTCGGCCACCGACATGTGGAAGGTTATGGTCTCTGGAAGAAACCTCTCTAGGAGAGCCATCACATGAGAGTAATCCCCTCTCATGGCAGGGGAGGAGAGGAAGTCGCCAAAGCCGACTTGGGCAAGGAGGACCCTCACTGCATAGGGTAGGCGAACATAGAGTCCTCACAGGTCGAACCAACCACCTCGAAATATGAGCGAGGGCTACATCATCAGAACATGATAATCAAAACTATGAAAGAAAATGCGCAAATGAGAAAAACATGAACCATGAAACAATCATACCTCAGTGGCAATCCCAAGTTTGAGATGTGTGTATATTGTTGGTGAAGAAGGTCGCAGCGGGCCTCATCCCTCTGCATCTCTAACCAGTAGTGTTCTTCGCCTCAGCAGTGTGCCTCTCTGTGGATTGGTGCACCTAAAACAGGCGCTCTCCCTTACTCCCTATGACCTCAGAGGGACCAGCCCCATAGCCCTGATCATTATCACCCCTTCTACCACGTGAAATCCTAGAAAAGAAACAATGAACAAACCAATTGTTAGAGGATGGCGACAAAATACAAAAAAAGAAAAAAGGAAATCAGATTTGCATTGCCAAAACAAAAATAGAAAAGAAATGGGTACGCCCCATCATTTGATTTCAAACAAAAAGAAATGGGTATGCCCCATCATTTGATCCAAAAGCAAAAAAATGGGCATGACCAGTCATTCGATTTTGAAACCTCTAAAAAAAAGGGTATGCCCTATCCTTCAATTTCAAAACAAAAAGGGTACGCCCCATTGTTCGATTTCAAAATTCGAGAAAAATCTATTTTGCTTTACAAAAAAGAGGGGGGCTGTACATGCCCCACCTTTCGATTTCAAAAAAATCTATATACCAAAAAATGTATGACAAAAAAGAAAAAGGGGAGAAATAACCATACAAAAGAGGGCACCCATTTCCCATCATCATGATAAAAGAGAAACCATCATTCAAAAAAATGTGTGTGTGTGCGTATCACCAAAAAAAATCTTTTCAAAACACGTCTCATTTTGGCAGCAAGGAAAAGCCTAGAAGATTTCAAAAATTTTGAACAAATGCCAAGAAAAAGGCCCCAAATCATCCCACATTCAGCCAAAATTCATGCAAGCATGCACACAAATCATAGTGAAGATCATAAATAATGGCATTCATGGAAAAATCAACTTTTTTTATCACCCAAATAAAAAAACCTAGCTACATTGATAGAAAAATCAAGAAATTCAAGGAAAGGCATTAGAGGCTAAACGCAGGCTGAAACAATAGCTCTGTGACTCAGATCCCATAAATGCAGGAACCATAGGCTGAAACAATAGTATATGGCTGAACACAGGCTGAAACAATAGCTCTGTGGCTCAGACCCCCTAACCCTAACGTGGGAATCATGCACTGAAACAATAGTACATGACTAAACACAGGCTAAAACAATAGCTTTGTGGCTTAGATCTTGACGTAGGGAGACTATATACTGAAACAATAGTATATAGTCGAAATGCAGATTGAAACAATAGTCTGTCATTACAGACCCGATCCGGACAATCCTGAATTATGTGCCTAAAACCACGCGCACAAATAGATTGCACGCAAACCCGCAAACGTGCAATCAGTCCCTTTTCAGAGCAACGTCCTTTCTTCAGACCACCTCGAGACTCAATTACGTGCTCCACATGGCACTCGTGATTGACTTGAGCACTCCATCACAAGCGCGCAATTGGTCCATCCTCGACCTAGTCTCATAGTCCTTGACCTCTAAGATTTCACGATTAAGCGCTCAGAATGAAGTACTTAATCGGATTGCGCACTCCAAATAGGGCGCGCAATTAGTCTTAACATGATTAGAACTAGGGAACTCAGCTGAGCCAGTCAGTCGGTCGCTCACTGAGTCAGTGAACGACTCAAAGCGAATAAGCGCTGAAAAATCGGCGCACAATTCAGTTAAACGCCTGAAACATGGCGCATAATTAGAAAAAACCCTACAAAAGACTTTTTTAGTTTCGACCACAAAAGGAGGCCACACACAGAGCAGATCGAACACAGAGAGAAACACAACAATTACTTCGAGATTCGAGTTTCAAGTCCTCCACATCCAAGCTTTGAATTTCGACATTTCTCTCTGCGGCCCCGGCCTTAGGTAAAAATTTAGCTTTTAGTTTTCGATCCTAGTTTTTAGTTCTTAGATTTAGGTTTTTCCGTTTTAACTATTAATATTATATTTTCAGTCCTTAGACCGTAGCACCTTTTTTAGACTGCAATTTTTAATATCTGGCTCTAGTTCTTAGTTTCTAGAATCAGTCCTTAATCAGACGGCCTAATCCCCGACCATAAACCTTAATTTTGTTCTGAAATCTCAATCTCCAGTCCTATTATTAATCTCTAGTTCTAGTTCTTAGTTTCTAGAACTAATCCTTAATCATACGGTCTGATTTTCTGATTTCGGTCTTGAATTCAGTCCTTAGATTTTAAATTTTAGTTTTAATTTCTCAATTTAAGATTTCTAAAATCCCAATTTATAGTTCAGTTCTTAATTTCTAGTTTCAAAATTTAATTCATAATTATAATCCAAAATCGAATTTTAAAAAATAAAATAAAATACTATCTTATAATTTAAAATTCAATTTGCTTTAATCTCAGCCACCCGATTTGTCCAAAGAGAGCTTACGAAGGGTACTCGGGAAAAGGAAAAAAAAATCCTCCTTAGCATAGTGGGCCGAAAACCCCTTTTCTTTGATTTTTTAGTAAAATTAGTTCATTACTTTAATTAGAATTTTAGTAAAATTAGTTCATTTACTTTAATTAGAATTTTAGTAAAATTAGTATACTTACCTTAATTTCAGTAAAATTAGTATAATCGCTTTACTTAGAATTTCAGTAGAATTAATATATTTGCTTTGATTAGAATTTCAGTACAATTAGCATACTTGCTTTGATTAGAGTTTCACTAGAATTAGCATATTTGCATTACTAGTACAATTAGGAGACTAATATTAATTAGACTTCTAGTAGGACTAAGAAACTTAATTTAACTTCTAGTAGGATTAGGAAACTTAATTAATTAGATTATAATAAGATTAAAACATTTAAATTAATTAGATTTCTAATAAGATTAGAACATTTGAATTAATTAGACTGCTAATAGGATTAGGAGACTTAATTAATTAGACTTTTAATAAGATTAAAATACTAAATCAATTAAACTTCTAATAGTATTAGGAGACCCTTTAAAATCACAGTAGAATTAGGACATCTAATCACAGTAGAATTCTAATAAAGGTAGGACGCTCAAAAGTAATTAGATTCTAAACTAGTTAGACTTCTAATAAGATTAGAATATTTAAATCAAGTAGACTTACATTAGGATTAGGATACTAGAATAGTAGATTAATTCACCGCGACAAATTCCCACAATTAGACTCATAATAGAACTAGGAAACTTAAGCCAATTAGAATTACTGTAATAATAAGGAGAGAAAATAAAACTATCTAAATTATAAGAAGATCCAGTGCTGCTGACATTGGCAGGCTGACGATTTAGTAAAGAAGTAACCCACACCCGCTCCAAAGCGTGATCATTGACGTGTTACAGCGTTGTTAAATATCTGCAGCTGGTGATCGCAACAAACTAGGAATCGTCCTAGAATCCCCCTTTATTTTCAACATTTGAAACACCGCATTGCTAGAGTCCGCTCAGGACAGAATTGGGCCACTGATTTATGGGATCGAAAGGAACCCAGAAAAAGCACACACCAAAAGACTGGCGATAGCAATGGGACACTTTAGCTAAACTCTTCCTTTCTTAGATAGTTATTTTTACTTTCCTTCTTTTTCTTTCCCTTACATCATTTCGAATTCCCTTAAATATATGAGTCTTCGCCAAAGACTCGAGATGTCTAGTATACGAAGAGTGAGTTTAGGAGACCCACCATTGTGGGGGTATCTTGACAACCCCGTATACGAGGAAGAATCACGTTATGATTTCAGCCTACGACAACTTGAGATTAACATGGCTAGCGATCAAGAAAATCCCTTTTCTATCCTACACACCGGTAATTACCATAATGGGAGAGATAGTAATACTGGACAAAACCTTACTGCTCAACAAATTATAGAACTTAGTATTCAGAGAATACAAAGAGGAGATGATGAGGCCGAGGAATTGCTTCGAGGACTGGCTGTTGCATACGAGACCGTTAGGGCACGACAATATTCAGAAGAACAAGAATGGCAGGAGAGACCACTGCCTACCCCGAGCACAGTGTCAGCTAGCTCCTCACCATTAAGATAGCCTGCTCACACATTCTTCAATGATGATTCTCTCGATAAGGTTTTCTCGTAGATTTCTCTAAAAGACAACACCGTCAAGATCGAAGATCTCCCCAAGATGCTTGATAAATACATGGCCAAGAGAGAGTGCCCTGATCACTCATTCAGGTTTGACAAATTCTATCGAGATGTTGAATTTAACTTACCGACGGGATTCAAACTGCCAAAATTTACCTGTGATGCCCATGCCTGTAGACAGAGACTCACCAATGAAATCATACGACAGGGCTACTTTTAGCCGACAATGATAAGAGACTGCCACCTCTACGTCTAATTCTACAAACAATGCCAAGAACACGCCGTACTTATCAAAGCTCCATTAGTTGCATTGAACACTATGACCTCGTCGTGGCCGTTTTCGATGTGGGCCTTCAATGTCATTAGACCTTTCACAGACACTGTTGGGAACACTCACAAGCATGTGTTCATACTTATGGCAACCAAATACTACACCAAATGGGTAGAAGCTGAATCCTACGTCAGAATCACCACTTCAACACTCATGAGGTTTATCATTTGGAATATCATCTCCAGGTTTGGAGTACCCAGAATGTTTGTCACAGACAACGGACCACAATTCATCGCGGAGAAGACGAAGAAGTTATGTAAGTTCGGCATCGATCTACGCCACTCATCACCGTTCTACCCTCAAGGCAATGGACAAGCAGAAGCTACAAACAAACTGCTGATTCAAATTTTGAAGCGCATAGTAGAGATAAAAAATGGAGCCGACTGGCCCGAACAACTACCAGAAGCACTCTGGGCTTATAGGACCTCTATTTGTACGGCCACTGGCCAAACTCCTTACCTCCTTACCTACGGAATGGAGGCAGTGATGAGTAGTGAAATATGATGATATTTCACCCCTAGATACCTATATTTAGCTATCCGATGAAGGCTATCTGATAAGAATTATTAGATTTGAAGTGTTTCAGGTAAATACAAGCCAAGTGCAGAAAACAGCCCAAGAATTCTGAAAATAATGTCAAAACACTGCAACTTTGGGTCATCGAGAACTTGGTGCGACTTGTAGCTCAATGTGGACATTCAAGACGGCCGAATTATGAAATTGTTAAAACACAAAAGTTGTAGATCTTTCTATCCGCTTTCCAACGGATCAAAAATCGCCTCAATCCGAGTTCGAGATAGAAAGTTATGGCCAAACTACTGAAGTAGTGTCTGATATAAAGTTTGGCGGGAATTCACGAAAATCTGGGAGGTCGATGCATCGACCCTATTGGGTCAATTAATCGACCCTAAATTTTCGAGTTGGAACACCTTTGTGGCTGGGAAACTTCGGCTCTATTTAAAGCGGATCAAACACTTCGGAAGGGGGAATTAAAGAAAGGAAATTAGAGCAAGAATTAGAGATAGGAATTAGATGGTTTTTTTAGGAAATAATTAGAGATTTTTTAGAGAGAGTTTTTTTTGAGAGGATTATTTATTCATTATTATTTTTGGTTTTAGACTCCTCTGAGCATCTTTTTAAAAGTTCTTCTTTTCTCCTTCTTCTAGGGATTGATTTGGGTAGATTGTACTTAGGATTTGCACTGTCTTTCTTTTACATTCATAGATTGTATTTAGGAAAAGACATTGTAACCAAAGATTTTTGGAAGAAATAAAAAGAGGAATGACTTTGAATGAACAAGGAGATCATACACCAAAGATGAGCAAATCGAGAATCGGGAAAGATGCGATCTCCAGATAAGTACCCAGATTTATGATTAATACCATAGTCTAATGTTTTTATTGTTTTGATCTACACATCACGAGATACGCTATGCTTCTTACATGACTCATACCGCAATGATAGGCTGAGTCATTATTTTTAGATAGGGTATGCCGGATTGATGATCATACTTTATTTCAAATCATTTTTATGAATGAATGATGGTGATGGTGTGAATGATTCTTTAATGAAAGGGGGGTACAAATCTGGGGTAACATATTTCTTGATCTTATTTAAATATTGTTCTTAGATTCATCGGTAATTAGTTATTTAGATTAATTTATTTTTCTTGCATTTAGAAAAAGTGATAAATTTTTGGTTAAATTGAATCTGCCCTTTGGTACTTCCTTGGGGACGTTTTTAAATCTATGAAAGAATTAATTAAAATTCAAGATTTCCCTGTGGGTTCGACACCTTTGTTCTTGCCATACTGCAATAGATCTTGTGCATTTGCAAGGGTTACATTTAAAATCGATCAAGTTTTTGGCGCCATTGCCGGGGAGATCGGCGAAATTTTGGTTAATTCGGTTAGGGATTTTTGTGTTTTGATTAAAAAAATAATAATAAATAAATAAAAATCAATTTTTGGATTTTTGCTTTGCAAATTCTTCTTTCCGTTATTTTTCTCTCTTAGGTAAATAATTTTTTTAAGAGTCTTTTAGGAAGTTGAGATTTTTAGGCTTTTTATTTTAGATTTTGTAGGAGTCTTTTAGGAAGTTGAAATTTTTAGACTTCTTATTTTAGTTTGTGTAGGACTCTTTTAGGAAGTTTAGGTTTTTAGGACTTCTTATTTTAGTAGGATTCTTTTTTCTTATTTTCCTCTTTTAGATATTCTAGGATTTTCTAAAATTAGTTATTAATTTTTTTTGGAAGTTTATAAATTTAGGATTTTTAGGAAGTTGAGATTTTTAGGCTTTTTATTTTAGATTTTGTAGGAGTCTTTTAGTAGGTTGAAATTTTTAGACTTCTTATTTTAGTTTGTGTAGGACTCTCTTAGGAAGTTTAGGTTTTTAGGATTTCTTATTTTAGTAGGATTCTTTTTCCTTATTTTCCTCTATTAGATATTTTAGGATTTTCTAAAATTAGTTATTAATTTTTTTTTAGGAAGTTTATAAATCTAGGATACCTTCCTTAGGAAATTTAGGAATCTTTTATTTTTTCCCTTATTTTTCTCTTTTAGATAAGATTCTTAGGATTGCCACTAGATTTAAAATTTTAATTTCTAATTTTAATTTTAATTTTTGAAATTCGAATTTTAAAAAAAAAAAAAAAAAAAAAAAAAATTTGAATTTTGAATTTTAATTTTTGAAATTCGGATTTAAAAAAAAAAAAAAAAATTAATATTTGGATTTCTGCTTTACAAAATCTTCTTTCCCTTATTTTTCTCTTTTAGGTAAGTTTGTGTAGGACTCTTTTAGGAAGTTTAGGTTTTTAGGACTTCTTATTTTAGTAGGATTCTTTTTCCTTATTTTCCGCTTTAAGATATTCTAGGATTTTCTAAAATTAGTTATTAATTTTTCAGGAAGTTTATAAATTTAGGATACTTTCCTTAGGAAATTTAGGAATCTTTTATTTTTTTCCCTTATTTTTCTCTTTTAGATAAGATTTTGTAGGATTGCCATTAAGTTTAAAATTTAATTTTTGAAATTCGGATTTTAAAAAAAAAAAAAATTTGAATTTTGAATTCTAATTTTTGAAATTCGGATTTAAAAATTAAAAAAAAAAAAAATAAATAAATATAAATTTTTAAAATTTTTTTGAATTTTGAATTTTAATTTTTGAAATTCGGATTTAAAAAAAAAAAAAAAAAAAAAAAAATTTTTTTTTAAATTTTGAATTTTAATTTTTGAAATTCGGATTTATAAAAAAAAAAAAAAAAAAAAAAATCATTTTAAATTCGAATTTTAATTTCTTTATTTTATATTCACCCTTAGGCTCACTTTTCATTAACTCTTGCACACCTTTCTCATAGCCCGCCGATTCTATCTTACCAGAGCTCGGTTATCAAGGATGGAGGAGACTGCTAAAAAGCGGGAGCGCCGCTCTCATCAGACGGTACCTTTTGCGCCTAGCAATGTTGAAATCATCGACCTCGATCCAATGATCCTTCCTTCCTGGGGAGAACCATCTAGAAAGAAGGTAAGACGTTCCAAATCTCCTACACTGTGCATCGATACTGATATCGAGATAATTGATGTGGTTCCGTCACCGTCCCCCCCATCTCCATCTCCTACTTTCGCCTCGCCGCCTCCATCCATACAATCGGCGGTGTCTCATTAATTTCCCCTTGATATTTGGGAGAAATTGTTCCCTGTGCCTAAGAACATAAATTTAAGTGAACCTAGGTGGATGGGTCCACCTAACAATGATTAACAGAGTTGGATTCATATTTAGTTTAGGATTTAGGTTTTATTTTATTATTATTATTATTTTTTTTTTTTTTTTATGTTTATTTCTAGCATATTAGTTTTTTAGTTTAGGTTGTTTTTAATACCCTAAAATAGTGTAACCATATTCCCTTCAATAAATTTTTGGTCATGTTCTAATTTTATGCACATATTCTCTGCACCTGATCTTTGTGTTGAGGTACTTTTCAACAGGTTTGGGGGTGTGCTACTTATTTCAATCAATGAGGACATTGTCATTTTTAGGTTTGGGGGTATGATTCTCTATCTTGCGTCACTTTCTTATTTTTCTTCATATAAAAAAATAAATTTTGAACCATCATATATGAATTATTTTTCGATAGTTTTCAAACTTTAGTTGATGATGCATGTGAATTTAATTTTTAGAATATCGATGTCAGATTTTGAATGCTTGTATCTAGGATAATGAAGCTTAATGTAATATTTTGTGGGTAATTTTGATATTCATGCTTAGAATTTTTACACTTATACCAAGCTAAGATTTAGAAATGATTTGCTTTGAACAGTGAATCTTAGGTTCTTAGTGGAGACTAAACCCAGGAAGCTTTAGAGCCAAATATCCGTTGTTGATGAGTGAATACATAAACTCGGAGTTTTCTTTGAATACGAATTATCTTGCATAATCTCATATATTTTATTTTGACTCGTGACTTTGCATGATATCAAATTCATATTATTGTGTTAGAACGTACTGTATATCTATTCAAGACAAATAGACAAGGTTACCATCTTTTAAGGACATGATTGAAGGCCATCTTTGGCTCGTTTGTGCTTAAATGCCCCACCTCATATAAATTTATCCTTCTAGTACCCCTTTGAGCCTATTGGAAAATTTACCTTTATACATTCTTTGATAAGCCACGTTAACCTTTAACCCTTCACCATTTCTGAAAATTCAGGTTTACCCTTCTTATTTCTGAGAAATTATGAACGAGAGATGAAAATAAACGAAAAAAGAGTAAGTGGAGAGATACTGAGTTGTGGTGTTTACTGAGAGTGTATGGCAAAAATATAAAAGAAAAAGGGGGGAGAAAAAAAAAATTGTGAAAAATAATGAAAAATATGAGGTGCTTCAAAAGAAAAAGAAAGTTGAAAAATAGAAACATATTGAGCAAAATAGTGAGAGATTAGAAAAGAACTACAAGAGAAATAGAAAAATCAGAAGTTTATTTCTTTTCCGATTTCTCAGAAATTTTGAATCTCAATTCCCTTTCTTTCTTACCCTTTCCTGAGCCCCATTACAACCCTATAAAAGACCTTCATGATCTGATCATGCATTGGTAACTGCCTTGTGGAGAGTAAATATATGATACTTATGACACTTGATATGACATACTTAGGATATACAAGTATCTGTTCTTATGAGATTTGATTTTGTTCATTGATTACATCGTGTTTCAGTTATCATGTGAGACCTTTTTGCTTGTTTTGTATTGATCTCTCACATATGTGCGAAAGCTTACCCATCATCGGAGTGATTTTATTTCGAGAGTATACCTAAAGTGAGGATTGAGTCTAGACAACAGACCCGACGGTTTTCCGTTTGGACTAGTTCTGAGATGGATGAATCTTGGTTTGGGTATACACACACTTCAAGTTTAGGCATGAATGGATGAGTTATCTAATAATTTGAGCATTAGATTAATTTGAATGGATACTAGTATGATTGATATGATATTAATATTTAAGATTGATGATTTACATATTGAAATAATTGATGCTTTTGTTTTTGAATAATATATATGTTATAAAAAAATCATGTTTTCAAAACTCAATTTTATCGATGGTTTGAAAATTTTATTGAAGTTTGTGGGTAACTTTACTGTAAACCCTCAGGAGACACAACTCCTCCACTAGGGATCACCTAGGGGTTTAAAGGCTTGTTGCACACGCTAAGTGCAATCGTGTTCCCTACGAAAGTGGCATTTATTTTCTTTAGTTTGCTTTGCTCGAGGACTAGCAAAGTGTAGGTTTGGGGGTGTGATGAGTAGTGAAATATGATGATATTTCACCCCTAGATACCTATATTTAGCTATCCGATGAAGGCTATCTGATAAGAATTATTAGATTTGAAGTGTTTCAAATAAATACAAGCCAAGTGCAGAAAACAGCCCAAGAATTCTGAAAATAATGTCAAAACACTGCAACTTTGGGTCATCGAGAACTTGGTACGACTTGTAGCTCAATTTAGACATTCAAGACGGCCGAATTATGAAATTGTTAAAACACAAATGTTGTAGATCTGTCTATCAGCTTTCCAACGGATTAAATATCGCCTCAATCCGAGTTCGGGACAGAAAGTTATGGCCAAAATACTGAAGCAGTATCTGATGTAAAGTTCGGCGGGAATTCACGAAAATCTGGGAGGTCGATGCATCGACCCTATTGGGTCAATTAATCGACCCTAAATTTTCGAGTTGGAACACCTTTGTGGCTGGGAAACTTCGGCTCTATTTAAAGCGGATCAAACACTTCGGAAGGGGGAATTAAAGAAAGGAAATTAGAGCAAGAATTAGAGATAGGAATTAGATGGTTTTTTTAGGAAATAATTAGAGATTTTTTAGAGAGTTTTTTTTGAGAGGATTATTTATTCATTATTATTTTTGGTTTTAGACTCCTCTGAGCATCTTTTTAAAAGTTCTTCTTTTCTCCTTCTTCTAGGGATTGATTTGGGTAGATTGTACTTAGGATTTGCACTGTCTTTCTTTTACATTCATAGATTGTATTTAGGAAAAGGCATTGTAACCAAAGATTTTTGGAAGAAATAAAAAGAGGAATGGCTTTGAATGAACAAGGAGATCATACACCAAAGATGAGCGGCTAAATCAGTAGATCGGGAAAGATGCGATCCCCAGATAAGTACCCATATTTATGATTAATACCATAGTCTAATATTTTTATTGTTTTGATCTACACATCACGAGATACGCTATGCTTCTTACATGACTCATACCGCAATGATAGGCTGAGTCATTGTTTTTAGATAGGGTATGCCGGATTGATGATCATACTTTATTTCAAATCATTTTTATGAATGAATGATGGTGATGGTGTGAATGATTCTTTAATGAAAGGGGGGTACAAATCTGGGGTAGCATATTTCTTGATCTTATTTAAATATTGTTCTTAGATTCATCGGTAATTAGTTATTTAGATTAATTTATTTTTCTTGCATTTAGAAAAAGTGATAAATTTTTGGTTAAATTGAATCTGCCCTTTGGTACTTCCTTGGGGACGTTTTTAAATCTCTGAAAGAATTAATTAAAATTCAAGATTTCCCTGTGGGTTCGACACCTTTGTTCTTGCCATACTGCAATAGATCTTGTGCACTTGCAAGGGTTACATTTAAAATCGATCAGGCAGTCCTCCCATATGAGATATAAGTACCATCCTTACGGATTTAACTTGATGATGAGCTATCCTTAGATGAGAGGAGAATTGCCCTACTCGCGCAGTTAGAGTAGCTCAATGAAACATGTTTAAGGGCAGGTGATCACGCTCAGGTATATCAGAGGAGAGTGGCCAGGGCTTATGATAAGAAAGTCCTCGAACGAACCTTTAATATTAGAGAATTAGTCTTGAAGAAAATCATGCTTTTCAAGCACGCCCATCCAAAAGGAAAACTGAAATTGAATTGGGAAGGCCCTTACGTTATAACAGCCGTATACCCTGGGAATGCATACACACTAGCGAACCAAGACGGGGAAGAACTCCCTAGCCCTTGGAATGCCATGTACCTTAGAAAATATTACCCTTAGCCCTATGATCATCACATCCCATGGTTAAATACTTATACTTATCACCCCCGTAGTTGTCACGACCCCATTCATTGGTCGTACGTCATCAATTCTCAGAATATCCTTAAGACCTCCAATTTATCGCCGACCTTTCTTATTCGGGCAATCTGATCAAAGGACTAGTGACATACCTAACCTCTTTTAAAAGCATAACACCCGATCCTTATTTCCCTTCCCCCTCCATTGGAGGAGACGTTAGAGCAAAAAAAAATAAACATGTCAGGTTCAATCAAAACTCATTATTCTTGCACTAGCAGGATGCTTTAAATATATATATATATATATATATATATATATATATATATATATTTAAAAAAAATTAAGTGAGAGCATTACGATAAATGAATAAGTCAATGAGCTCAGGAAAGCATAAGCAGGCCGTGAGGACATCTCTAGTAACTTTACTAAAAATATATAAGTAAACTGCGAGGGCATCCCTGGTGTTCCCATACTACTAAATATCGTTGTAAGGTGGTGGGAGGAGGAAAAACTCCTGCTAACGAACCTGTGTTACCACACCAAGTCAAAGAGAATCATACCAGATCCACCCTCTACCCCAGATGGCGCTCAACTGTCGCACCGGTCACTGGATCAGCAGGCGGCATGGAAGGAGTAACAAACGTGAGCGGGTACAACGAGAACAAAAAAATACGTCAGATAATACTACAATGACGAATAAACTATAAATGCATAAACTAAAACATACTTGAGAAGGAATAGGGGCAGACCCTTGAGGGGGAGCCTCAGGAGCAGAGTCTAGAACAACCTACACAAAAGCCAAACAAGCCAACACAAGATATGTTAGAACAAAATAAATGAAATAACCTAAACTGAATTACACCAAACTAGAAACTATACCTGACTCTCGGGGCATAGAGAGGTAGCAGTCGCCTCCCTCGTCTGAAAATGTTCGGTGACCTAACGCTGAAATACCATATGATGTTAGTAAACTATTAAGAAAAGCGAAATAATAACACCAACGAACTACTACAATCATACGGATGGGTCAAAAGATTGAAGAAACTCACCTAGTGCTCTAGCTAGGCCCGAAGCTGAGCCATCGCTGGATCCTCCCGATTGGAAGAGGCAACTGAAGACGGATCGAATGCTTGAGCAGAAGCCCCACGGCAGAAAGTTTTGCCCTCTACAAATGTCAACAAATGCGTTAGAACTAATCAAAATCCACAAAATACTAACAATTAATAAATCAAAGAAGACACTTACCAATCAATTAATCTCAGATCGCAGACTGGCCTCCACCGCTCGGCCGGCCTGCTGCTGACTGCTTAACAACTCGTATATTGCCGCATGACTGGTGACCTCAACCTCCCTCTCAGACTGGCCAAAAGAAAATGAGACACAACGGCTATATCAAAATGACTGGAAAATTGAGTCAACATAGCATATAAACGACTAGACCAATGAACTAACTTACCAGGAGCCGTCGAGTCTCCGCTAGCTGAACCCTCATCTCATCCTTCGCTCTCCTAGCCTGAGCAACTGAGGAGGCGAGGGAGCATAACATCTCCTCATCAGGACGAGGAGCGCACCCCGTTTGCTCCATCGCCCTACGAAGGGCATCCAATGCTCCTCGTACACCTGCCGTGAGATGGCCCTGCTTCAATGCAGCCAATCTCTCCCTCAATGCCGATTCCAACTTAGGCCCGTCGATCGCAAAAGAACCACTCCCATGAAAGAGATGTGTAAAGAGGCGCCCACCACCCAATGCCCTGAACCATCTCACAAACTCTCGGACATCTGCCTCATCACGTGCCCCTATCACCCTGATCCCCCCAGCTCTAAAATTAGCCATCTGGAGCGCCATCCGGCTCGTAAAGTCTCGACCAGGTGGATCGATCATCCTCTTTGCCACTCTATGGAAAATCTCTGGAGGGACTCCTTGAGTGAGTCCTCGCTACCGAACCACTCAAGATAGGTGGATCCTCTCCACCTTCTCAAAAAAATGGACCCATATGTCCATGTCGAAGAAAGCCTGGCCAGACTGAATCACTGGCACATCGGCATCCGCCCCAACTGCATAGGGCCTCCAAATCACCTGTAAACCCAATAGGTAAACTTGCCAATAAATGTTGAAACCTGAGAAACAAAAGCACCAAAACGAGAGAATATAATGACAATATAGACAACACCTACCTGCCCAGCGTGCATATTCTCAAAAAGGCCTCGTGTGGTCTAAAGATCCGAAGACCAACGACAACGACCCAATGCTGTCCTCCACACATGCATCCACGGAAATGTGAACGTAATCTCCGTCGGGACCCATGGAAGAAGAAAGGAAAAGTAATCATATGCCCAAAACTAGAAAGCAAAAAAGAGAGAAATGTTGAATAGCTACTACGACCAAGAGAAGAAAAAACCAAAGACACTATGACACCAATTAACTAAAACTCACCTGGAGGAAGGGAAGGAAACCTCCGATCATCGTGACACCTCGCTCCCGATGATAAAGCTGCTCAAAGAGATGCGCCAATGTGGCCGCACCCCAAGCATAAGTAGGGACTCGATCCAAGTCCTCGATAACCATTAAAAACAGCCCAGTGATGCATCCCGAAGTCGAAGAAGAGAAGAGTATCGCACCAAGGAAATACATCAAGAATGCTTGAAGCACCCTATCCGCAGCCAACCCCGACTCCACCACGGGCTCCCGACCCACCATCACCACGCAACGCACCTCGAAAGACACCCACAGCTCCGAATGACACCTCGGAGGGATGAAGCCACTGACGAATGTGTCAAAGAACCAAGTGACCCGAATTACACTTGGCCCTGATCCACTAGATCTATAAGGTACACCTAAAATCTCCTCACACACTCCCAGATAAACTCCCATCATCCACCCCATGTCGGCTCACCCTCAAAACAAAGACCAGTGATGTGGACCCAATCCTCTAGAGTCGGTAGCAACATACCAACCGAAAAGAGAAGCACCTGATGCTCCTCCCTCCACCTCTCCAGAATCGTCACAATCTGACCACGATCGACCTAGAAAGGCTCCAACTCCAAGGCTCTAACCCCAGGATCGGCCCAAAGCCGAAAGACACCAACCACGCCCGTTGAAACTCCGGCAAAGCACGATACCAAGTCTGAGACTCAGTCCATGCCGAGATGATAGCTAGCTGCGAGGGCTCCTACTGAACAAAAAAGAAGCAAAACAAATAATAAGACTAACACACATACCTATGACGAAAGATAGGTAGATCTACTTAAAGCAAATAAGGTATATTAAGACACACAATAACAGTTCATAACAAGCATGCTAAACATGATAAGAACAATAAAACAGAAATATGACCTATCACTAGACGCAGTCATGATGCATGAATGAGCACACAATCAATAATCGATGTAGGTTTGACATAAATTAAAAGGGTTGATCCTAATAAGTCTATGTCATAACCTGATGCCTAGAAAAGTGAAGGAACTCTTACTCACGGGTACCTACCTAGCCTCGAGCGAAGAATTCCTCCAGCGGGAAGTGTGTGTGAGCCTGACGCTCCTCACCCTGACACTCCTCATCCTCAGCTCTCCCAGCCTCATCCTCAGCTCTCTCGCCCTCATCCTCAGTCACACCCTAATCAATCTCAGGTATCTCCTCCTTGACCACCATTTGGTCATCCTCTAATACCTCCTCTCTAACCGACACCCTGATATCACGAAAACAACACTGGTTCGAGCCTTGAAAGACTCACCGATCTCTACCGCTAGCATCCGCTCCTTCTCTGATATAGACGAGTAAAACTGATCACTGTCTCTGGACTCCATCCTAGAAGAAAGAGCTTGAAAAACTAGAAAGAACGGAAGAAACAGCGCCTAAAAACGGACGACTGAATCGTAAGATATCGTGAAAACACGAAAACTAGAGCACAAGGAAACAAGGAAACAAAGAATCAAAGATAAAAATGGATAGCACAGGAGGAATTAAGAATTTTGAAGTATATATAGAGTGCGGTCAAGTCGCGTGCTTGGACTGAAGTGCTCAATAAAATTGTGCACCCTACTCCCCGCGCTTAATCCTGATTAAATGCCCAGCCTTGGACGTGTAAACAGATCATCGCCCGCTCAAACTAACCTGACGCCCCGGTTGAGCGCTACATATCAGACGCGTTACTATACCGAGTGCCTGAACTGCGGTGCGTAAATGTCAAAGATCACCCGCACAGTGACCAGGTGCCGCCCTAATCCTGTGTCCCATACAATACTTTTAATTTGGTTAAACGGCGGAGTAGTGACGCGTAATGACCTTCCGAACCCCTCAAACACGCGTGCCCATTCCGCGTGCAATTTGGTTATGCACCCAAAGTGAAGCGCGCAATTCCTCAGGTAAACACAAAAAAATATATATGCCCAGAACAGCAGACCTACAGGCCTAAAATTAGGAGATTTTCGACACTAATTCCCAACCCAAACTACACCCTTACTAAGACCAATCTAAAAAAACTACTCCTAACTTAGAAAATATACAACCCGAAAGCTAAAAAAAAATGCCCCCCATCACTTACACACTTGAACTTAGACCAAACTAAACGAAACCAAAAACGTCCCCCAACACACCCCAAAACAAAAATAATAAATAAACTGAATCAAACCAAACTCAAAGAAATATATAATGAATAAACATCACACTCTAAATAAATAAAGTAAGCTACAAAGTAACTAAACCAAAAATTTACTAAATAACCACAAATGGAATTAAAAACATGATCGCCCCATAAATAGATAAAATCATTATAAAATACACCGAGGGCATACCCTCTGAATATACAACTTAAAATAAGAAATTTAAAATCAGCATGTTCAGGCAATGCCCGAATCCGAATTTATTCGAGAAACAAAAAATCTCGGAGAAGCCTGGAGAAGGAACACACCTTGAACGAATTCTGACAATAACAACCTCTCCTCGCCCCGAGCCGACAGAAAAGAAAGAGTGGCTCATGGAAAGCCACCCAGGACCTGCGGGATCCACCTATGGAAGCTCACCTTGGAAAGTATAACAAGGAGGAGCAACTAATACTGAATCTGCAGAGCTTACCAAGGAAAAATAGGAGTCGGTCACGAGAACTCTGACCCCGCCTTATCCTTGGGTTTCCTTTTTACCACCTTTTTCTCTTCCATCTCCTCTCCCAATGGGGTGACACTTCGGGTTGGATTGATAGCACCAACCTTAACATCACCCTGAGTTCCCAATCCCGTCCATTCATTCCCAATAATTCACTTAGTAATCATAATTCTTCGGGTTCATTACCTGGGATACAAAATAGAAAGGAAGAAAAGACATTAATGAATGAAAAAAAAATGCCCTAGATCACAAACAAAAATATACGCCAAACTTTTAATTCTAAGCTTGAAGTAAAAATTCAAAATAAAAACCAAAGCCGCTCACATTTATAAAACTATACCTCCTAAACCACAAAGTGACAAGTGTCATATTTTTAAACCCTTCTAATCTAATTCAATCTAAACCAAACACATACCCCCTAGAAAAGACCACAATTCATGACAAAGCTAGATAAACCAATAACCACACAACGCTTACTCCTAGGAAACACAAATTCACCCCAAACCTAGATAACCCAATAGGATTAAGGCACCCAACACCCATCTAGAATCTTTTAAATTAAATCTTAAATTCACACAAGTGTCACGTTGAATCAGATATAAGACTAAGACTAAATACCTTAAACATGGGACTCATCCTCTCATCATGACAAATATTAATCTCAAAAATTTAAATCCTAAAGCTTAATCTAAAAAAAAAAAAAAATACTAAATACAGAAATGAATACAATAAACAACTTTTGATTCATATAACAAATATTTTTATATAATATCACCGGAGGCATACCTCCTGAACATACAACCCAAAATGAAAGCCTAGAACCTAACTTACAACCCAAAACAAAAACTAAACCTAAAACGGAGACCAAGCGAGAAGCAGCGCCCGACTTGGAGCGTCCAATCGGAGGCTTCAGAAAGGATTGGTTGGGGAGTACATCCCTCCATTCGTAACACCTCCTCTTCTGCCATCTTCACCTCCTCTGCCGTCGCCTCCTCAATGCTGCCTTCACTCTCCCTAAAAGGGACCGATGTGAAGGCTAGCCTCCTTTTTCCCAATACCGCCCATTCCCAGAATAATGTCAACCCCGAGCATCACCTTAGGACGAAGATCACGCGAAATTACGAACAAAGGAAGAAACGACATCTCAATCAGATGATTAGATCACCCAATATCACCGAAACATGGATACTCGAGCATATAGGATTCAGAAAAAGTAAAACTCGAGACTAAACTAAGAGATGTAAAAGAAATGAAGCCTTGCTGCTTATATAGAGTACGAACTCAATCACGCACCAGGACACATACGCGCAACTCAGTCACACACAGAGCATACCGCGCATAAGTTATATCACACGCTATGAACAGAGCGTGTAATAAAACCATCGTCTGCGCAGACAGTGCAATGCTCCGATCACGCGCCCACTATAGACCGCGCAACCCTATTACATGACCCACCTACACAACGCAATACGAAAGGTCGCCCGCATAGTGATCTGGTGACGTTTGAATTACATGTTTATGATAAAGCCTGTAATCTAATCACACACAGACATCCAAACACGTAAATACTCCTTCAAGCTTTCAATTGCACACCTGAAAATAGGCATGCAACTCCATTAAACGCTCGGCACCAGGCGCGCAATATCTAACTCTAGACAGAATCAACATCTTCACACATTTTATTCCATCTCGATCAAGATTCTTCTCCCATATCCCATCGCGTAGCCTTATAGAAAACATCGACTGCGCCCCTGGTCCCATTACAACAAGACATACATGCCTTATTGTGACAGTGTCACCTTTCCTTATCCCATCACGATCTGACCGGAGAGGGATAATCCCATCGCGATAAGATGCACACATACACTACCACCCCAATATCTAAGCTCACTGACCAGAATTAACTACGCCACCACACATCCCGTAGTGAAAAGCCAAAAGCAAGCCTTTGAAAAACCTGAACACACGACCAAATTCAAGGACGAATCTCGCCACGACGCAACCACAACATGATCTCATATAACCCAAGATCAGCCAAAGAAGGAATATGACGCACCTATCGCGCAAATATCCCATCGCAACCATCACTATTCGAAACATCCATACACAACCCCGCCACACATCCATGGATATGTCCCCTTGCGATGCAACAACGACTCGATCTCATCACGAACGTGTTCCATCGCGACACGGTGACATCATCTTGCAGTCCCGACACCCATCACACCTCCCCGAAATCCTCATCACGAAACCTGGCATAGAGTCAGACCTTCTAAAAATCCCATTGCTAACTATCCTCAACCAATGTCCCATCATGGAAGCAGAGAGCCTACCTCCCAAATCCCTAGCTACGAAGCAGTCGCTAGACGTCAATAGAAGAAGAGGGGCTCCTCCACGTCCCATCGCACCTCAAACACAAAAATCCTACCAAGATCCAAATGCCCCTATCAAACCTACAACCAGTAATCCCCCAACCTAACGCAGACCCCCAATGTCCCACCATGTCTATGATCCGCTATGACAGGAAAGAACAAAAAAGACTTTCTCGCGTCCCATCTCAGCCTCCAACCATTGGGACTCATCCTAGCATGCAACAGCAACAGGAAAGACCACCATGTCCCATCGTGATATCACTACAACCGGTCAGCCCCATCGCGGGCTACACAGGTAAGTATCACCACCTCAGGTAAGTATCACCCTATCTTTTACTTGATATTGATTTTGATATATATAGTTAGTGATGATTAAGCCAAATATTTTCAAAACCCATCTCTCTCAACTCGTGAATCACTATAGTCCTCCCATAAGAGACAATCATTAGTATTCGCCGAGAAGGTTAGATGGAGTATCTGGCATGCCAAGTGTCGTCTTGACAACCACATAAATGGTCAGGTCCACAAATCCCATACCAGCGACATCTCGGAAGCCACATTTTCTGAAGATTTACCACTGAATTGATCTTAAGTTAAAACTCCCAAATTTTCAAAAAAAAGAAGAAAACCCTTTACTTCTAAAAAATAAAAAATAAAAAGTAAGAAAAAGAAACCAAAATAATAATAAACAAAGAGACCTCTTACCTACCAAAATTCACCTCAATTACTTGCCCAAACCAGCCATTCCCCTTGGGAAATCGAAGAATGAGTATATTGAAATCTAAGAACTTACAAATGCCTATTGGAAAAGGAATGCCTTACGTGCATTGGTGTAAGCAATGACGCGCCCGATCTGACATGACTTGCATAAGCCTTCGACATTACATGATTTTATTATCGGTCTCTGGACCTTATTTATGAATATTTGTATGATGCCTCCCGGTACCTCAACTGCATCATATTCCTCTGTTTGACTACCCCTTGCAGCAGGTCTCGACATGTGGCAGGATGCCCCTTGCACCCACAGATTAGGATATGGGAATTCTCCTTTTCGTTTGACTGTCACTCACAAAAGGTTGCACCACGCGATGGGATGCCCCTTGCACCAATGGATTAGGATACGCTGACTTCTCCCATTGACTGTCTATGACAGCAGATCGTAATACGTGATAGGATCACTTGCATCCACAACATGGAATACGCCTTCCAACAGCTACCACTGGGCCCCCAAATGCTTAATTTTAGCTTGCGCTGATAGATAAGAAAGCCAACCATGTCATGTCAGCATCCCCAGTTTACATTTGTAATTTTCCAAGAGAAATGAGAAGACACCTTGAATGAGGGGTGTCTACTTCTTCGATGTGTTCTTACTTCGTAAGAGCGCGCTGAAAAGGAGCATCTGTAGACACCCCCATTTTGCTCTCTCAAAATATACAAATTCGTTCGATCAACCTTTAACCTTACCCGTGACTTTTTGAAAAGGACTTACCTTCTTTAGAATTTTCACAACCCTAGCATGGGAACCATATACTGAAACAATAGTATATGGCTGAACACAGGCTGAAATAATAGCTCTGTGGCTTAGGCCCCATGACCTTAATGTGGGACCATACACTAAAATAATAGTGTATGGCTGAACGCTGGCTGAAACAATAGCTTTGTGGGTCAGATCTCATAAATGTGGGAACTATATATTAAAATAATAGTGTATGGTTGAACACAGGCTAAAACAATAGCTCTGTGGCTCAGACCCCCTAACCATAACGTAGGAACCATGCACTGAAACAATAGTATATGGCTAGACACAGGCTGAAACAATAACTTTGTGGCTCAGATCCTGACGTAGGGAGACTATATACTGAAATAACAGTATATAGTCAAAATATAAACTAAAATAATAGTCTGGCATTTCAGACCCGACCCAGACTCGGACAACCCCAAATTATGTGCCTATAACCATGCATGTAATTTGATTACACGCAAACCCACAAACGTGCAATCAGTCCCTTTACAGACCTGACATCTTTTCTTCAGACCACCTCGAGACTCGATTATGCACTCCACATGGCACGCGTGATCGGATTGAGTGGTCCATCACATGCACGCAATTGGTCCATCCCCGACCTAGTCTCACAGTCCTTGACCTCAAAGATTCTACGATTAAGTGCTTAGAATGAAGTGTTTAATCAGATTGCACACTCTAAACAGGGCGCACAATTAGTCCTAACGTGATTAAAACTAGGGAACTCGGTTGAGCCAGTCTGTCGATCGTTCACTAAGTCGGTGACCGACATAAAGCGAATAAGCACCGGTTAACCAGGGCATAATTCAGTTAAACGCCTGAAATAAGGCGCGTAATTAGAAAAAACCCTATAAAAGACTTTTTTAGTTTCGACCCCAAAAGGAGGGCACACACAGAGCAGAGCGAACACAGAACGAGACACAAACCTAGCCATCCCGAGCAATGGATGAAGAGTGGTACACTGGGACTAGTTGAGATCTTCTATTATGATAAAATCATATATCATTGAAAAGTACAAGTTTCTAGCTTTCCAACAAGCTAAGAATCGCCCCAATCGGAGCTGTACATCAAAAGCTATGACATTTCGAAGGTTGGGCACACACATGGGCAAGTTTTGAACCTGTCGAGAAGTTCAATGAACCTCGCGAGAACTTCGCGAGAAGTACTGTTTACTTGGCGCAAGTAATACTTGCACCAAGTATTTTTATGCTGGCGCACCTAATAGTTGTGCCAGGTTGGTTTTAGGCAGCAACAGCCCGAATCTGAGGCCTGTTTCATACCCCGGAGTCCCCGATTAGTGTCTTTAGTGCTTCTATTTAGGCCTCGCAATCTTTGACACCCAATACACCCTTGCCGGTCAAGAGAAGGTGACTTCTTTTTTACTTGTTTTGAGGGGTTGGGTTATTTGCATCAATTTTCATGCCTTCAATAGATCAAGGGGTTTCCCTTTGATTCTTCTGAAGCGCTTCGGAACCTTTGCCACATGACCTATTTAAGGTGCAAGAGCCACCCAAGAAGGGAATTCAAAAGGCCCCAGAATCCTTATTTCTTTTCAGTTATAAAAATTCAAAAAAAATTAAAATTAAAAATCCAAAAATAGAGTCTTGATTGGTGCCAACACAACGATATCATCGTACCCTCCATCATCCCGTAGGGGAAGAAGGAGGAAGCTTTACGGGCCCCATTCGAGGCATCCGTACCCAACCTAATACTGAGCTATGTTATGGGCTGTGGGCTCGGTTTACGTCGATCCTCACTCATCCCACCACATTATCCAACCCATTCCCATACCGAAGAAGCTTTTACTTTCACCCCCCTCATCCAATCAAACCTCACCATAACCAGCCAGTTCGATGCCCCTATTTTCCCATCCACCACTTCCCCAAATATCCAAAATCCAAATTTCCCATCATTTTCCCAAGTCATGCCTTCATCCATGACCATCTCCAACCCATCTCACCTTCCTTCCACATCCGTTCAAAACCCGGCCCCATCCTCCACTTTAACCAACATACCCTATATTTCATCCGCCCAAAGCATACCCAATCCACCCACATCTATCCATGCCGCATCCGATCCTCCACACATCCCTCCATTTACCCAAGTCATGCCCATTTTTTTCGGAACCATGACCAGTTTTCCTCTCTCATCCTCCACCTCTATGCCTGATACATCTTCCTCATACATGCCTAATCCATCCACCAATGCCCCACCTCATTCATCCAACCCACCTCATATCCCGCCACTTACCTGGGTCATGCTCGATTTTACCGGGGCCATGCCCAATTTTCCCTCTTCACACACCCCATCCATACCCCTCCAACCCTCAAATAACCCATCCCCATCCGATCCCCCTTCCATGGCCATGATGGAGGAGTTGTTCCAAACTTATAATAGGTGGAAGCCCTCCCAATACATCCCCTCTCATCCATACCACACAACCATGAATCCATCCGAGACCCTATCAAGTCTCCATGCCTCATTCTCCCATGACCCCCATCAACCCCCCATCATCCACACCATCCAAATCCCCACTACCCACATACCCCAAGGCCCAATGGCCCAAACCCCCATTACCCACATACGCCAAGGCCCCATGGGCCAAAACCCAATGACCCATACCCATCAAGGGCCCATGGCCCAGACCCACTAAGGGCCCATGGCCCAGACCCATCAAGAGCCCATGGCCTAAACCCACCAAGGTCCAATGGGCCAGACCCACCAAGAGCCCATGGCCTAGACCCACCAATGGCCCATGGCCCAGACCCACTAAGGGCCCATGGCCCAGACCCATTAAGAGCCCATGGCCTAGACCCACCAAGGTCCAATGGGCTTGACCCACCAAGAGCCCATGGCCTAGACCCACCAATGGCCCATGGCCCAGACCCACCAAGGCCCAATGGGCCAGACTTATCATGACTAAGGCTTTATGGCCCAAACTTCTCAGGGACCCATGGGCTAAACCTTCACAGCCCAACCCTCCCAAGGCTTCATGGCCCACACCCAAGCCCAGCAAGGCCCTAACCTTGGAGCTTCACACCCATACCCTTCACAATTCCTCTAAAATTTCACTCACCCACAACCCCCATACCCAGCTCAAACCCATGCCTTACATCAACCACAATTCACCCATATCCCAAAGTCAGTTCCAAGCCTTTCCCCATGCCTAATGGCCTCATCAGGCCCCACCCCAAAATCTGACTTCCACTCATCGCGTCACCAAACAAACCTTCCCTCATCCCCAATGGACTCACCCAACCCCCATTCATGCCATTCCCATCCAGTCCATGCAGCACCAGCAAGAGAATCCCACCCTCACGACACCCTATGTAGACCAACAGTATGAAGAGGACGAGATTAGGAATAGTGGAGCCTATGCTGGGGCATTGACCAGCCTTAACCCTCCTCCTATAATTTCTCACTCCCTGGTAGCCCAGAGTGAAGCCCAGTCGACTGCTGAGAAAGTGGCTTCCATGTCCAAGGAATCAGAGCAGTTAGACAAAATTCAAAAGTAGTTGTTGAAGATGGGTGGTGCTAAAATCCACGCTACAGACTTCTCAGATTTATGTTTGTTTGCTGAGGTCCCCTTGCCTTCAAATTTTAAAATGGCAGCTTTTGACAAATATAACGGCACCGGCAATCCCATAGCACACCTCAAGTCTTATTGTGGGAATATGTGCCAGTATGGGGGGAAGAAAGACTATTAATCAAAGTCTTTCAGAAGAGTTTAACTGGTTCAGCCTTGAGATGGTTCACGTCCTTAGAACCATCTATGATAAATACCTGGAAGGACTTGTGTTGCGATCTCCAGATGTGCTTACTTTATTTGTTGGTGGTAAAAGCAATTTAAAATCAAAGTAAAATAAGGGATGGAATCAACACAACCGAGAAATCTTAGACCTGCAAGATACAGGGTCCATTTGTAGCAAGTTTTGATAAGTAAGAGTTTGTCCCACAGGGAAAGGTGATCTATAGCTCCAAGGGAGCCATCTCTAGTAGTCCCTCCAGATCTGACTACAGATCTAACAGTCCTAAAAGGAGGGGAGTTTAGGGTCACTTATTCTAAGTATCCTAAGGTAGCCTAATGAACTAACTACAGAAAAGGGTTGAGAAGATGGATGGAGTGAGGGAAAATAAATATAAAAGGGTGAGAAGTATGCTATTGGGTTCAGATCTACTGAAATTTATGACTCAGATCCAGATCGCTGGTATAGAAATCCTATCCAATGGCTACATTATCACCAAAGAGGAGAAAGAATTCAACTCATCTCTGTGCCATGATCCAATCCCTTAAGGTTATAACCTGTCCACTTAAATGGTCACAGACTATCCCATAGGGGAACCACACTCCAGAGATGGGTCAAAATAAGTTAATCATTGTAGGCACTACTTCATCCAGGCTACAAGCTCAGGAATCCATAGGGAACCTCAACCTCTAAAGCTCTATGTGTGGGGCTAAGGCTGTATAGGACCATGATAGCCCAGACACATAGAACCAGCAAGAGATTGAGTACCACCTTAGATCTAGCTGTCATTGCTTGAGTGGGCCTATAATGGTCCAGTCATAAGCCTACAATCTCCATACCCAGATCAGATCTGCCATCTGATGGCGGGTCTATACTAATATGGGGGAGTCTGCCTCTGTACAATCTCCTACCAGGCTACAAGCTCAGGCTCGGAGAAGAAGGATCCATTTTGATCGTGATTGGATTCACCCTAAGGCTATAACCTGTCCACTTAAATGGTCACAGACTATCCCAGAGGCTATCCTCCTCACGGAGCCCAAAACAAAACAAGAATATTGCTGCCACCACCATGGTCACAAGGCTACCAGCTCAGGCTTCCATGGGGATTTCAGATCTAGTGGGTCCTGTGGTGGGGCTAAGGCTGTATAGGACCATGATAGCCCAGACACATAGGTCACTTGGATCTGAATGGGACCTTAGAATCAGTCCTCCATTGCTTTGAATCACAGCCAAAGTAATGGCGGAACACAAGGCATCAGCCTTGCACAGAGCAACTCACAAACACATGAATCCCATAAAAGTACAACACCCAATCACAAATTCTATTAATCTAATCTTAATAAGCATACAAAGGCATGGCCAGCAAGTGCTGGGCCATGGAGAGAAGAAGGAGAAAAAGGAAAACTACTTACAACTACAGAAAAATAAGACTACAATGCTAAAAATAAAACAGAGCAAAAACTGAACTCTTCCGGCCTCCTTAAACCTAAACCAGGCTTAGGTTTATATAGCAGTGGGTGTGGCGGCGCATTAGGGTTAGGAAACCCTAATTTTAGCGATGTGACGTGGCCTATTAAAGATCCTTGGATGCCTCGGGGCACGTGTACAGAGATTTGAGCGTGGGAGTGCATGCCCTAATCCTTAGAAATTCCCAGAAAGTCCTCTGCAGAATGATGGAAGTTGGAGTTTAGAGGTTCACCAGGTTACAGTCGATTCTCAGACTTGTCGCGTTGTAGCTCTATTCTTCGCGTGGTTGAGTTTAACATTAAAACTTTAGACGTCGCGGGGTTGCAGCTTCTTAATGCTTTAAGCAGTCGCGAGGTAGGTAGTTAAGCTCTCGCTGGATTGGGCTTCGCGCGGTTGGATTGCTACTTGTGAATAGCACGAGAACTGTGCGAGCATTCCATTTCACAATAGATCTTCGCGAGGCTAACTTCTGACTTCGCAAGGCTGCTTTCTTCTTGAACCGCACGACAGCTTCTTTTCTTGATAGAACTTCGCGAGGATCCTCGCGATAGCTTTGAGGCTTTTACGCGCGATGTGTTCTCTT
Source organism: Chloranthus sessilifolius (assembly GCA_021018995.1). Classification (NCBI taxonomy): domain Eukaryota; kingdom Viridiplantae; phylum Streptophyta; class Magnoliopsida; order Chloranthales; family Chloranthaceae; genus Chloranthus; species Chloranthus sessilifolius. The sequence goes on along the minus strand of CM037587.1, from coordinate 18,208,819 downwards.
GACATTTGCATCCTGTAGCTCTTGATACCGGCAAAAGAATCTCTTAAAGCTCTCTCTCCTCAACAGTTCTGACTGAATTGCGCGAGGTTGATTTCAGGTCTTCTTAAACTGCGCAAGACTACTCGACCATTTACTCCTGAACTTCGCGAGAGCTGCGCGAGGTTGTGCTTCTGAAGCTCTTCTGTTACTCAACTGTGCGAGCACTTGTTGTGAAGTCTTGGGAAGCTCGCGAGGACTGCACGAGGCATAGTTTTCTAAATCCTTTGAAGCTTTGTCAGCTGCGTGATGCTTCAGGTATGGATTCATGGCTCATTCTTCTGAGGGACTTCTGGTGTCAATACAGGCTCCTTAACATGATTTCTGGCCTTATTGCACTACTGTTTATTATCTACAGAAAACACTTAACAAAACTTTATTAGATGGCTAAGGGTCTAATCAAAGGCTAAGTTAAGGGGTGAAAAGTGGTACTTTTCAGGTCTTAACAACTTGATGCATTTATTTCAAGAACAATACGCCTACAACATAGACATTGAACCGCGTAAGTCAGATTTGGCCCGTTTGAAGTAGAACTCGAATGAAACTTTTAGCGATTATTTGGGATGTTGAAGAGCATTGGCATCTCAGGTTAGAAACAGGATACCTGATGATGAATAAATAGAAATGATTTTCAAAAATACTTTACCAGTGATCTCAGACTTTCTAGTGTACTAGCAGCAGTCTAGCTTCACTGATCTGATAAGGAACGTAAATCGCTGTGAAGTGCTATCAGGGAGGGTTGCCAGAGCAAGAATATACCTAGTGGAACCAGTGGAGTTAGGAGGTTCTTAGAGAAGAGAAATGAGAAGAGAGCGGAGGTTGATGTCTAGAACATTGCCAACACCAGGCCCAATAATAATATAACTCCGTTCTAATTCAAGATAGCCCAACCAACACCAGTCATAAATGAACCAATGCAGAGAACAGGGAATGGACATGGGATACAGATGACTCTGAAGTAGAGAGCCTGCTACGATCGAGTGTTTATGCCCTTAGGGCAATCTTTGAATGTACTTTTGCCTTTAAAAGAAGTTGGATTAGTTATTGCTCGTCAATTGCAACCTCCTCCTAACCCAATCCCAAAGAATTATAACCCTAATACTCACTGTAATTTTCATCAGGGTCCAGGTAACCCGATTGATCACTGCTTCCCATTGAAGCATGCGATTCAAGATTTAATTGATGTCAGGAAAATCATTCCGCTTGCACCTTCTCAAGTGAACCAACACACAAACATTCATCAGGTGCCATTACCCCCACATCCTACCGGAGGAGCAGGTCCCAGACCCACCATCAGGATGATAGAAGAATGTGAGAAGGAATTTGAATTTGACCCGTCAGACTATATCAGCGACCGGGAAATTTATGTAGCACCGTTGCAACGAGATTGCGAAGAGGGGACTATCAGGGTGAGATTGAACCCTTGAATTTGTCGGATTATTTCCCCAATCCAGCACCACGAGTTTAACCCTTATATCTTAGGGCTTATTTCTCATCACCCACACCTATCAATTATGTGCACATAAATGCATATCAACCATATACAACCACCCCCATCAATTACCCAATAGCCCATCAGGTCCTCCATTCCCCACCATCACCTATCAACTATCAATGACCCATTCGTACCCCATTACCCCCGGTGCAACCACCCGCAAACCTCATCACCCCAACTTGGCCCAATTTTTCCACCCAACCATCTATCACTAAAGTAAACTAAGAATTACCCACCCTTCCGGAGCCATCAGTACAAGTGCATCAGTTACCGGCAGCCACTCCGTTTCAGATTTCGGAACCAACCTACAATCCTCATCAGGTCACGGTGAGTTTGAGCAGAGGGACGTCAACACTGGCAGCAGCAGAGGAGTAGTGGACTTTGTCACCGATCTGGGAAGATTCTAAATAGTCGAAAGCACCAGCAGCAGCAGAAGCCCAAACAAAGGGAAAAAAAGATAGTGTTGTTAATCCTTTTGAAAAAATGAATCGGGAACATATACTGGAGACTCAATTAAGAAGGATGCCAACACACATCACTGTATGGGACCTACAAATGACGTCCCCACTCCATTTTCAAGCATTAATGGGGGTGTTAAAGAATGCGCATGTTTCGCTTCAGGTAAGCCCAAATGAAGTTGGATAAATAATTGGTCAAGTTATGGCTCCAAATGTAATTTCATTTTTGAATGTCAATTTACCGGATGAGGGAAGTAGTCACTCCAAATCCCTTAATATTACTATGAAATTTAAAAACATTATAATCCCTTTGGTATTAATTGAGAATGGGTTCGCACTGAATAAATGCCCTTTAAGAACGGCCACAAAGATTGGGGTAGATCAGTGCATGTTGAGACCCACCAGAACCAGTGCTCGAAAATTTGACAATACGAGAAGAGAGATAATGGGGGAAGTTGACCTTGAGCTATTAATTGGGGCAATAACCTTCTCCATATTATTTCAAGTGATGGACATTAAATCCTTGTTCAATCTACTGTTAGGGCACCCATGGCTGCATAAAGTTAGAGCAATCCCATCCACGTTGCACCATAAGCTCAAGTTCGAGTCTGGACATAAGATTATCACTATCATTGGCGAAGGGCACAGTGAGAAGAAAAAAGCCACCAACAGCGTTGAAAAACCCAAAGTGTTGGATGTGCCGCACACTGCTAAGGATGTCGACCTACACAGCTTCTAGTATTAAGTATCGATGGTATTCCCGGTGCCCATCGAGGGAATCATTCCAAGAACCGGAGGTGGAATGGTAGCGGTAGTGGCCATGCTCTAAAAATGAGGCTATAAAAAAGGAAGAGGACTTGGGCCCAGACTACAAGGTAGAAGAGAACCCGTCACAGCCAAGGGTGGTCAAAAAGTCACGTTTGGGTTAGGTTACAAGCCCACGGAAGAAGAAGTGCTAGAGGCTAAGGAGAAAGCCCATGCAACGGAAGCTGCGAGAGCTAGGGGATACACATAGAGAAAGAACCCCGTCCCAGGCCTCATATCAGAGATTCATTCGTGAGTGTCAGGCTTGTAAAGATTAACCGAAATGGGGAAACCCAATTAACCCCACACAAGCCTACAACACCGGTTCAGCCCACCAATCCCCACATCACCCTTCCCAGCTTAGAAATAGACCTAGCCACGTTATCCCTCTTTGAGGAATGACGGTTCGTACCTGAACAAACTCTCCCTGTGTTGAATCACCACAAAACTATGTTAACATTTAAGGACATCATCTCAGACGAACTTGGGATCAACATGGTGGAAGCGGACTCTAAAGAGTTGTATCAGTCAGTACCCTCCATCCAAACAGGTAAAGGAGCAGCCTCTCAGCTACGCAACTGGGCATCTTTTTCCCAAACCTTGGAAGCAGGGAGTGACCTAAAATTCAACACTCGTTTCCCAAAAAAAAACAACCTATGAAAAGTGAGATAAGCCCTTGGCAGGCAATACTTTGTATGTACACAAATTCGCGTCGCCAAGGGTTTGTCTCTGAAGAAAACAAAAATCCCAAAAAACATTGAAAAAATATATAATCTAAAAATATTGTTATTTAAAATTCCAAATAAAATTCCATAAAAAGATGCCTTAATTGAAATACTCGTCCCATGTAAAATCGACCCCTTTCCTGTAGAAATACAAGAAGAGGTAGGAGTTACGAGTCTGGACGAGGATATCCCTTTGGAGGAGCTCCCCAATGATCTCCTTTGCCGACTTTGAGTATGGCCCTACCCCCATTGTCGAAGAAATGGAAGATATCAATCTAGGAACTGAGGAGATTCTTCGAATTACCAAAATCGGAATGTCGCTGTCTCCTGAAGAAAGAAAAAGCATGATTGACTTCCTTCGGTCATACCAAGACGTTTTTGCCCGATCGTATGAGGACATGCCTGGTCTGGACACCGATTTGGTCCAGCATGAGTTGCCTCTCTACGCTGATATGAAGTCAGTTAAGCAGAAGCTGAGACATCTCCGACCTGAGTGGATGTTGAAACTCAAGGACGAGGTCATCAAGCAGTATGAAAAGGGATTTCTCATGGTATCTAAGTACCTGCAGTGGCTAGCCAATATTATGCCTGTGCCAAAGAAGGATGGAAAGGTTCACATGTGTATCGATTTTAGCAATTTGAATAGGGCGAGCCCGAAGGAAGATTTCCCGTTACCGTGCATCGACATCTTGGTAGATAATATTGCCAAGCACGGGATGCTTTCTTTTATGGACGGATTCTCAGGATACAATCAGATTAGGATGGTAGAGGCAGATCGAGAGAAGACTATGTTCATCACCCCTTGGGGAACCTTTTGCTACCGCGTTATGCCGTTCAGACTGAAGAATGTCGAGGTAACTTATCAGAGGGCTATGACTACGCTGTTTCACGACAGAGGACATTGTCCTATTTAATTTTAGGGGATATATATTACATTAGTATTAGTATAGTATAATAGTTTTAGTTTGCTTTTTCAATAATAATTTTTTTTACTTTTTTCGATAGTAATTTTTTAAATTTTTCATAAAATTTACAGAAAATTTTAGTGAGAAAGTTAATCATTATATGTAAATTATGATAGAAAAAATATGAAAATTCAAATTCTTAACAATCCATCGTAGTAGTAGTTTAAAAATCAAAATAAAAATAGTTATATTTCAAGTAAAGCATCTCTAGAACACTGTATCAGATGAATGTTTAAAATAATATGATTAATCTGAACTGCAAAAATTTTAGATTATAGTTTTGAAATTATATAATCAGTAAGCTATAGAGCCTATTTCCTCTTCTATTATGAGAAAGAGAGATTGTTTTTATTCAGGCAAAAATTTTCTTGAACTTCTCTACTATCTGAAATCTCATATTGCTGAACTTAGAATCAATATATTCTGTAAATATGATGATTTATTTGTTTAGAACTGTCTATTAAGTATATCAAAGCAATAGGAAATTCATATTAGTAAATCGTGAAAATGACCAGAGGCTATCTTTTGTTAAACCAGGGCCAAAAAGCCAAAAATCCAATGAAACTATACCCTTTGAACCCATATTAGAAGCCTAAAATTAAATTTCTTTGTACCAAAATTTTATAAACCTTTAACCATATGTATTGACCAAAGCTAGAAACCTTTGACCCTTACAATTTCTAAGTTTAGAATGTAAAAGAAGGGGAGAAGAGGGAGTGAAAGGAGTATATGCTTAACAGATAAAGGGTATGCTGAAAAGGGTACAACTTAAATAAAAAATTTAAAAAAATTTAAAAAAATGAGAAGAAGATATCTAAAATAAGGATACCTACTAAAGCTGAAAAATAGAAGAAGAAGAAAAAGAAGAGCTAAATTCTCAAAAAACTTTTGAATCCTCTCTACCTTTTCTTGAAACCTTTTGAAAACCTAAAGCCCCATTACAAGCCGAAGGATAGACCTTTGTGATTTACGATTTATAAAACTATGAGTCTAGTAGAGATATATAAAGTAGATACTATGAATAAATAAAGAAGTTATATGAATAGAATTGATTATCCTTTCTATGAGATTTATCTGCTTAGTAATTATCAGATTTTTCCATATATATATTGTGAGAACCCAAAGTTTCGATTATTTTTTAGAGTATGCCAAAAAGTGAGAGTTTGGATGAAAATATTTTCTAAAAACTATAGTTTAGAAAAATCTATGATAAATAAACTCTTCACTGATATACACACACTCCACGCTATACCAAATTAAAATTATTGAGTTCTGATATAGGATAATTATGATTATGGAAAGCTAAGGATAAAAGATTTTAATTTTTTTCAAAAATTAATGAACATATAATGATTGACTGAGTATTGAGTATTTAGTATATATATGTTTTGAATTTTTAGTTTTAAAAAATATTTTGAAAAATCCAAAAATATTTGGAAGTTTGGGGCTGTGATCAGTCACATAATTTACTATTTTATCACCCATAACTTAGTGATGCTAGACCATAGTTTGCTACTAATAAGTTGTTGATATACAGATAATAAGGAAAAGTAGTAAAATAGAGTCAAAGTATTAATATTTACCAAAAGTAACTCAAAAGGCAGTAAGAATGACAATAGATTGAAAGACGGAAGCTCCACCTACTAAAAAGAATGAAAAATTGTTATTTATGATTTTCCTAGAGTGAGAGACTATGAAAGCCAAAGAATCGTAATTTACTATTCTACAGAAGAAGCTGCTCAAGAAAGAGAAGTATTTATGATTTTACAGAGCATCATCCGCCAAGTCTATTAAAGTCATTAGAGTGAGCAGTGTGAAGAAGTATAAAATTGTCATTTACGATTTTATAGAAAATGACAAAACTGAAGAATTTTCTTTTACGATTTTCCCTCTATGAACCCTATTGAAGCAAAAAATTATAATTTACGATTTTCCACTAAAGAAGAAAAAATAGAGAATCGTTATTAGCAATTCTACAGAAGGCTTAGCTTACTGCTGCTGATCACATGCATAGTATACTGCCATGAATCAGAAATAGAAGTCTTATACAATTAGAAGACTGACCACCCACGGATTCGAAGAAATTGATGAAGATATACTCCGAAGGACACTGCTGTTGATATATAAAGAAAATTCTAGAAGTATATCAACTGCTGAAGTAAAAGAAAGATAAGATTAGAAGTAGAGTTATATTAGGAATCTTTTATTTTTAGTAGTTTCTTTTATTAGAATTAGATCTTTGTAAACCAAGTCCTTATGATCTATAAATAATAGAACCCAGTATAAGAATAAACATTGAAGAATTTCAGCATCAAATGACTCCTGAAGTTAAATTTTCTTCCGATCAAAGTAGTGTAAAATAGTTAGAATAGATTAGATATAAGAGGTTTCTCAAGAGTAATTGACGACTACGATTGAGTGTTGAAGATTAGTATAGATATTTGTAGTTTCTCAAGGGCAATTGACGACTGCGGATGAGGGGTGAAGGATATATTTTACTTTACCTTTTAGTTTAGATTTATTTGCTTTGTAAACATCTCCATGTTTTGATTTGAATTGATGACTTAGGTTAGAATTTGCATATTAGTGTAACGGTTTTACTTTTCCATGTTCAATTTTCTAAACTCTGATTGACGCCAAGATTTTAGGAAGTTGTTGATTAGATTAAATTTGTATTGATAGGATCTTAGATTTGATTGACGCCCAATGCTAGGAGACTAGAAATATAGTGTACTGATACTGTTTAAATTTATAAATATCCGAAAGCTGAAGATTAAGATTGACGACCTAATCTAAAGGAGGATTAGGATTTATTTTATGCACTTTAGATTAAAATAATCATTCTTTTATTCATATTTCTCCAGTAGATTAGAACTTAAAGATAATTAAAAGTTTTTAAAGATAAGGATTTGAATAAAAGATAAAACTAAAGAAATGAGATAATAAACTTCCTCGTGGAAACGATCCTATGCTAGTACTATACTTTCCATTGTGCACTTGCAATAGGTTAAGACTTGAATTTAATATAAAAATATACATCATAATCGATAGCGATTAGAGGTTGCTTTTGTCCTTGGTTTTTGGCCTGTGATTGAGGTAACCCATTGGTTTTGCTCTTTGATCCCTCTTGGTTCATCATTTCTGGCTCTTTTTGTCCTTGATTTGACATATTTTCATGTTTGCCCATCTTTTCAGGTTTGGGGTTATTTGTACTTCCAACCTGGCCGTCCCCTCCTCTTTTCTGATGAGTACACGTACCCCCTGATGAGTTGTTGGCATAAGGATTATCGTCGGGACCTAGGGATGAAGCATTTGGAACTGGGTCTGAGGTCCCAGTTTGACTTAATGATTTTGGAGCAGATTTGACACCCCCCTCCCTCCCTTTGTTAGTTAAACTTTTGAGTTTTGATTGTATTACTTAATTAATGGGATTCTCCTTTCTTGGGTAGATTATATTGATCCTTATGTTTGCTCCCCTTTTTTGGACCACGCCATTGTTGGCAAGTCATGACTGTTCGCCAATCATCGTGTCGTCTTCTTCTGTTGTTCTTGGGTCCAAGCCTACTATTTGGGGGAGTGGGTAATGCATTAGCACCAGGATTACTTCGCCGTGCTAGTGGGTCCTCCTGAGGACGTTCTGTCACCAAGCGGTACAATCAAGGAGCTTACAGGGAGGCTCCTCCGACATGGGATTCCTGTTGAGGGCCTTTTTGAGCATGGGGGGGTATCAGTTGTGGTATGAGTCTCTCCCCTATCGATCCGTCCTCCCATGTTTTCTGCCTAGTACCAATTTTTTGGCATTCAGAGGTCCACGATCCCAGGTACCTTCTTCTTTCTTTCCCTTGCTTGTGGGTTTCTTTTCTGACTATCATGTTTTTGCTTTATTGACTTATTTTCTTCCTCTCCTTTCAGTTCTAGGCGAGAGAGGATCCTGACGTGGGTGTAGACACGGGTCATTCAGAGGTGCCAGGTGTGGGGCCTTCAGGGACATCCGGTGCGGGACATCCGGTGTGGGGCCTTTAGGGACATCTACTGCAGTGACTCAGGGGACTTTTAGGCGTCTTGACGATGGGTTCCTCTCGGATTTGTGTGCTGACGTGACGGAGCGTGCTCACCTCTCTACTGAGGCGGTTAGAGTACCTCCCCCCGAACTAATCCCAGGGGTGAGTTCTTTTCCCAAAAAGTTTTTTAGGGAAATTCTTACTCTTATTTATTTTTCTGCGCTGCTGACCTCTCTCTTCCCCCCCTTGCAGGTTTACGAGTCACCTATTCAGTAGGCAGAGTATTACCGTCACATTGATAACCTTTGGGAAGCTGAAGTGGTAAGTATGGCGTTGGTTTGCCCCATCTATTTCTTTGTTGCCCTATGCTTTCCCTTAACTGATCTTTCTGGTGTGATGCATTCAGTGCACTCATGAGAGGGAGTCACCTTGACTACTTAGCCAACTGTCCGAGGCATGGTCGTGGGTGGGGATGTTCAGACGTATCAGAAGACATCGCGTAGGCGGAGAAGGGACTCTGAAGGACCTGAAGCAGCTTTCATTTTTCCTTTTATGAACATTCAAACTTTTGAGTAATTTTGGAAGCAATGTAGTAACAATGATTGATTGGTGTTTTTAGAATCTTCGTGGAACAAATGTATTTAATTTTCTTTTCTATTTGTTATCTCCCACTTTGGATGTGACATGTTTGTCTTCAAAAAAAGGCTAGATGGGTGTGACGTTGTAATCATGATATGTACTCTTTTGCAGGAGGGGCTATGAGTTTGGAAAATGGGGAACTGACCCCCCCAGGTTGTGCATTGGCTGAAATGGCCAAGGTTCATGTATTCCTCCTTTATTTGTTGTGAGCATGGTACCTATAAAAAAATAAAGTGTAAAAAAGGTTAAGTGGTGAACTTTGGTGTCCCAGCTTGCAGTCTGGGGTGCCATTTGCAAGGAAAAAGAATGTTATTGTGTGCATGTGGAATGGTCTAACAGACAGGAAAAAAGGAAACTTCATTACTTGCTATTTCTCTTTTTCTTTTGTCCTTTTGTTCTAGCGTGTATATTATACACGCTAGGAATTTTCTGGGCATTTTTTGGTATGCATGCATTTTCTAGACATTTTTGGTCTAGCGTGTATAATATACACGCTAGACATTTTCTGGGTATTTTTTATCTAGTGTGTATATTATATTAGCTAAGTATTTTTCGGATAGTGGTGGGCCTATAAGGCCCGAGAATGCACACTTTTTTCTTTATTTTAAGTTGGGTTTTGAATTTTGCTCTAATTTTTTTATCTTTTCTTCCCGAGGGTTGGTCTATTGTCCTACATCGAATTGTGATTCTTTAAATGGCTTTGTATGACAATGGACGCGCTTCACGACCCTGCCCCTCCGGGGGGGCCGGGATTTTTGTACTTCCCTCCTTGGGTGTAGGGCCCAACTTTTTGTAATATTGGCTTGATAGTTTGAATGAGAGCGAGCTCGTGGGCTTAGATTGACTCGGGCTTGCTCGTCTCTCCTCTTTCCTTGTTGTTCCCTTGCTTTGGGATCTTATCCATGCAACGGTTTCTCATTGGGATGTGAAAACCCATGTCTTATGCTTTGGGACCCATGAGCTGACTCTGACACTTAAACAACTCCCTGTTTTGTCGGGTTTGAGGTTACATCGCGGTCTCACTAAGGTGGTACCAAAACCGGGTTATGCCAAGACTGTCCACGCAACTTTGAGCCTGAAGAAAAGAGAGTATGAGAAGAGCTTTGATGGCGGGCTCACCAGGTGTTCGATAAATTCCTAAGATAACTTTTCGGCAATGAAAGTTTGCAAAAATTACCGATCAGAAATATTCATAGCATGAACGCTTTTACCCTTTGCCTTCTATCGGAGGTCCTCTTTTACACGGGGGGAGAGAGTTTCTCCCTTGTACTCTGCGACGTACTGGCGGAGCTTGAAAGGAGTAGATCTGTGATGCATTTTGTGCTGGATGAGCTTTACTGTGGTCTTGATGCCTTTGCCTCGGGCAAGGTGGAGTGCTTCAGGGGATGCCCTGCTCTTCTTCAGGTCTGGCTTGGGGGGCATCTTGCTATTTGAGATCCATGCCCCACTTTTATGTGGTCCGGAAAGAGGTAGCTAGTTGCTTTTTAGGCTGATGCTCCAAGTTGCCTCAGGTGAATCCACACAAGATGCGTCTTTGGCTGACTGAGGCTGAGCTGATATGGAAGCATCCATAGCTTGACGGTACCTTCCCGATAGTTCAATCTAGAGATTATGAGGGTATCACCCTTCTAGGTTTGACTGGCAGTACTCATTACTTCCCATCTCGAGTGCTATGCCAATTCAGCTATACTTAGCATGTGCCTTGTGTGGCGAGACCTCCCCTGTGTGGTTTGATTTGCTCTCGATGGTCTTCCAGGGACTTTGATAGGATAGCCGCTCTTTGGGAAATGCATTAGTCGACACATATGTTTGATCTAGATCAAGGGACCTTCCTTTTGACTTCTCTAGAGTATGAGGCTTGGCTACTATCTGAGAGGCCTTCTGCTCGTTGATTGGATCAGGTAGAGAGCAACGATTCAGAGGGACCTTGGTTGAGGAAAGAGTTGGCACTTCGGACTCGGATTGAGTTGCTGGTAGATGAGAAGCGGGTCCTGCACGAGCGTTTAGAGAAAGAACAAGGTAGAACTAATGCTATCGAAATAAAAGTCAAAGTTATAGATTGTGAGGTCCTTCTCCTAGAAGGGGCTTTGAGTGATGCTCTTGGTGCTACTAATGCTTCCCGGAAGTGATGTAGGGGTCTCCATAGTCGGTGGATGACTAACCAGAATGCTCGTGAGGATGCTTTTCATGCACAGATCTGTATCTTAAAGCATGAGTTGGGTCGTTGACCTGGTCCTGCACATACTTTTTTCATAGATCAAACAGCATAGGAAGGGGCATAAGAACACCTTACAGATATCTTTTTGGTATATCTATATATATTTGATGTTTTTGTTTCTTTTTCAAATTTATAAAGGGGGAAACATGGTGTCACACCGATTATCTTTTTAAGATGTGGTGAAAGCAAAATATGGGCATGAAAATAGGAAAGGAAAATTTATTATTTTATATAAGTATTATCTTCTTCTTGTTTGATGTTTTTATTGCTTCTCATTTCAAACTTGTAGAGGGAGAAATAGGGTGTCAAACTGATTATCTTTTTGAGATGTGGCACAAGCAAAATATGGACATGAAAATGAGAAAGGGAAATTTATTATCTTATATAAGTATTATCTTCTTTTTGGATATCTTAACAATGAGACGAGGTGATGGGTCCCATTTTGAGCATAGTTGAACCCGTTCACGTGGTCAGACTTGAGTGAGGTTCAGGATCTTTACCAAGGTCAAAACATCCATCCATTTGGATTGAATCAACGTTTTATCCTTACCTCGGGTCATGTGTTTGATGGTGTTGTCTAAAGATCTACCTGATCAAGAACTGATTTGAACTAACATGAGTGGCCTGGTTGGCAACCAGATAACTCAGAAATGTAACCAAGGGAGTAACTGATTTTCTCTTCTTTCTTTTTTTCTCTTTTTCTTTTAACCTTTTTTACTCACAGCGCCCAAAATGGGTTTTCGCGCTCGTCATCGCCCTCTTTTTTACCCGTAGCGCCCTTTCGGGCTTCCACTACGTCCGTGGGTATGTGCACAATGGAAATTGTAGAGCTAATATAGGATCATTCTCACTAGGATGTTTGGCAATATTATTGTTAATCTTTCATAAATTTATATTTATCTTTAAGGTCCCAAACTACTTGAGAAATATGAATAAGAATTAGTTTCTTAAACTACTTTGCAGAAAATAAATCCTAAATCCTCCTTCTTCAGATTATGGTCGTCAAACACAATCTTCAGCTATTAGATATTTATAAAATTAAACTGTACCATTACACTATATATCAAGTTTCCTAGCATTGGTCGTCAATCAATACTAAAATCCTATTAATACAGATTTAATCTAATTAGCAACTTTCTAAAATCTGGGCATCAATCAAACCTTAAAAAACTAAAGATGGAAAAGTAAAAATCGTTACACTAATCAGCAAAATTTAACCTGAGTCGTCAATTCAAAATAAAACTTGGAGATGTTTACAAGTTACTTGAGAACATAATATTATACAGCAGGAAGTATCTTATGATCGATTGTATTTTACCATGATTTAAATCGTAACATACTTCTTGGAAAAAATTTCTAACTAAAGCAAAATAAAAGACTTAATTTACATATTTATAGGATTTTACTACGGATGAGTCGGTAGCTTGACGGTGCTCATGAGTATATCAGACATACTCAGGGTCTGCCAGTGATATAGTGATCATTGGCCCTTCTTTGGCTGGAAAGAAAAATTCCAAGGTTCCATATCCTCGTTTGAGAATTAAGAGGGGAGACATGAATAAAATATGTGCTCTCCTCTAATTTTTTTGGGTTTTTATAAAATGGTGACGGTACGCCGAAAGCATTAGAAAATGGTAACCTCGGTATATATGGTACTTTGGTCACAATATTCAACACACTATCTTTATTATCTTTTTGGGATCTATTTTCAATTTTTATTGTTTTTAGTTTTTCTGGTGGGAAAACATCCTCTTTAATTTCAGGCTCAGCATCCTTGGTCTCGGGGATGACTACTAACGTGGGCATCTCCACCTTGTTGTCAACAGTCTTACCACTTCATAAAGATTGAACAACTTGGATCTTTTTTGTGGGAGTTAATGTATCTCCCAGAAAAACTTGTCCTCCTGGGTTACTTAGTGGTCGTAACTGTAATTGGTTGTCCTCTCATTTCGCTAATTCCGTAGCTATCTGCCCAACTTCGACTTCTAGTTTCATATGGATTATATGTGCGAATGTAAAAATTGAGAGAATTGAGCGAGATGGGATAAATCCTTGGAACGTTGATACCACTGTTGTTGTAAATCCCTAAGGATTTCAACAATTGTATCATCAAATCCGCTACTTGGAGGACAGAACTGTTGCTGCTCATTTGGCTGATTGGCTCAACAATAGATGGTCCCTGTTGTTGGCCACCAGTAGAGGCATAATTAAAATAAGGATGGTTACTCCGCTGTGAGTTATACGTGTTACCGTAGTCAATCTGCTGGAATGCATACGCCCATTCCTAGTCTATCATCTTCGGGTATACTGGGGCTACCGGGCAATTAAACCCTCAAAATATTTATAGATTTGGAATGAGTGAGGTGCATAAACCAAATTTATTTATTTATTTTTTAGTTAAAAATCTTTATTATTATAATTTTGCAAAAAATAGCAAATTCTAATAAACATGCCAAAATAAAATATATAATAAAAGAAATATTCTATAAAAAATATGGCCCAAATCGGGTTCAGAATCACCTCCTAAACACTAAAGGAAATATTACCAAAAAAGGAAAGAAATAATTAAAAAGGAGAATTTGGAAGGGTAATCAGTGAATTTTGGGGTCATTTGTGCGATTCCAACACCCGTAGCCAAAGTTATAGCCAAATTATCGGCACGCGCCCAAAACTGCCCCAATTAGGAAAAGATCATGATTTTATGCCAAATTCTCTTTTTTTTTTGTTTTATTTTATTTTTATTTTTAAAAATAGGTAGAGAAGACAATTTTGAGCCTCTAATATCTGTGGCCAATAGAAATTGGAACCATAATTCGTCGACTCCGAATAAACCTGCAAAAGTTTAAGAAGAGATCAAATAAAAATAAAAATATAAAGAACTATAAAAAGAGAAAGATAAATACTTGTTTCCTAAAAACTAGCGATTGGCACAACAATCCCCGGCAACGGCGCCAAAAACTTGATTCGCTGTTTATTATATCTTAAATTAAGTCTTAACCTCTTGCAATCGCACAATGGAATTTGTAGAGCTAGTATAGGATCATTCCCACGAGGATGTTTGGCAATATTATTGTTAATCTTTCAGAAATTTATATTTATCTTCAAGGTCCTAAACTACTTGAGAAATATGAATAAAGAATTGGTTTCTTAAACTACTTTGCAGAAAATAAATCCTAAATCCTCCTTCAGATTATGGTCGTCAATTACAATCTTCAGCTATCGTATATTTATAAAATTAAACAGTACCGTTACACTATATATCAAGCTTCCTAGCATTGGTCGTCAATCAATACTAAAATCCTATCAATACAGATTTAATCTAATCAACAACCTTTTAAAATTTGGGCGTCAATCAAACCTTAAAAAACTGAAGATGGAAAAGTAAAAACTGTTACACTAATCTGCAAATTCTAACATGAGTCTTCAATTCCAATTAAAACATGGAGATGTTTACAAAGCTGTAAATTATATAAATAAAATCTAAATTAAAAAGTAAAGTAAAATATATCGTTCACCCCTCAACTGCAGTCGTCAATTGCTCCTGAGAAACTACAGATATCTACTATAATCTGCAGTCGTCAATTGCTCCTGAGAAACTACAGATATCTACTATAATCTTTAGCATTCAATTGTAGTCATCAATTGCTCTTGAGAAACCTTAGATATCTAATATATTCTAACTATTTTACACTACTGATCGGAAGAAAATCTAACCTCAGACATCAATTGATGCTGAAATTCTTTGATGCTTATTCCTATACCAAACCCTCTTATTTATAGATCACAAGGGGTCGGTTTACAAAGTTCTAATCTTAATAAAAGAAACTACTAAAAATAAAAGTATCCTAATATAACTCTAATTCCTATTTTTATTCTTCCTTGCTTCGAATAGTTGATATGCTTCTAGAGTGTTCTCTAATTTTTAGTAACAGAGTCCTTTTAAGAGTCTTCTTCGTCAATCTCTCAAATCCATGGTTGGTCAGACTTCTAATTATAGAAGACTTCTAAAAATATGCATGGCGGTGTATCTTCTCTCATTCAGCAGCAGTGGAAAGCTTCTAGTTTTGAGAAATTGTAAATTATGATTTCTTCTTTCTATTCTTTCTGGAAACTCGTAAATCACGATTTTCTACTTTCAGTAGGCTTCTAGCTAACGATTCTTCACTTTCTCATGTATTGTCTTTTCTTAATACGCCTTTTATATAGAGAATCATAAATGATGATTTCTCTCTTCTCAGTATATTGTTTCGCACAATCGTAAAATACGATTCTTCATTTCTTTTTAGGCGAAGATTTATCTTTTATGCCCAATCGTCTTTTAACTGTTTTTTGAGTTCATTTTGACAAAGATTAACACTTTAGCTCTATTTTGCTATTTTTCCTTAATATCTGTACATCATCAACTTATTAGTAGCAAACTAAGTCCTAGCATCACTAAGTTAAGGGTGATAAAATGATAAATTATGTGACTGATCAACTTTTACCCTAGGTGCTTTTTCAGGTTTTCACCTGGTTTACACAAGGTCACTCTTTTTACCCGAGACATCCTTTCGAGTTTTTACCACGTGCTTTTTGCTTTAAGCCTGTATATATATATATTATTTTATTTTTTTTCATTTTCTTTTCTTTTTATTCATTTTTTCAAAAACCACAATATGGACATTGATTCCGTCATAGCCGACTGGATGGAGTTCCTTTTTATCCCTCAGCTTGGTTCGTGCTAACTCAATGAATACCATAACTGCTTGTAGGCCTTAAAGAGGGTTTTCTTCAGGAATGTATCGTGGTCATGGGATAGGTTAGGAATTTTGAGGGTACTCTCGGATTTCAAAAGATTTTTCCTTATTGGATTCCAGTTTCCGTAATACACTTCTTCCATGCGGGACTTCTACTATACATGCCCCATGATTTTTCCTTTTCTACATTTTTTTTTTTTTTTCTTTTCAGTCATTCTCTTTTGGGATTTTTACTTTTTTAATTTTTTTTAGATTTTGATGGTAACTTTTTTCTCAGTTTTTTTGTTTGGTATATACACATTTTTCTTTTTCTGGGAGAGTTAATGAAGGAAAGGACATTGGATTTAATGGGTTAGTATGAGCATTCAAGGACTTTTTTTAGCTACTTGGCTCTGAAATGATAACCTCTTTTATAGAGTCCTCAAGCAGTCGCGCATCCATCCTATCAATACTTACCTTGCCACGAGAGACTAGGAGTAGAATCGGCACACGTATCAAGCACTGATGGACTCGAGAAAATTATCTCCATCCATGGTGGCGTGACAAAGCGCGTACCCTGGGAGTACTTCTCGGATGACAAAGGGTCCTTCCCAGTTGGACTTGAATTTCCCTCTCGAATTGGCGTGGAGAAAAAGGAAAATCTTCTTGAGTACGGTTCACCCACTTTTAAATTTTGAATGCGAACACGCTTATTGTACGCTCGTGCGATCCTCCTCTAATAGGCTTGTGTGTGACACAAGGCTAGGAGCATTTTCTCATTGAGGAGGTTTAGTTGTTCGAAATGGGATCTCTCTCTCCCTCGGCTTCTGGTAGATCGGTCTCGATGAGGATATAGAAGGAGGGTACTTCGACCTCAACTGGTAGCACAGCCTCGGTTCGATACATAAGGAAAAATGGTGTTGCCCTTATAGCGATACGGATCGACATTCGATAGGCCCATAATGCGAATGGAATCATTTCACTCTAATCTTGATAGGTGTTAATCTCTGAAAAGTACCACTTTTCACCCCTTAACATGAGCTATGATAGACCTGTGAGTTGACTAATAAATGCTTGTTGATTATGTCTTGTAGATAGCAGTAAAAGGCAGTCATAGTGTAGAAATCCATCTCTCAGTGCAGTTCAGACCCAACAATGGCCCACTTAGAGCATGCAGTAACAGCAAAGCAACTTTAAAGGAGTGAAAACAGGCCGAAAACAACTTGTCGAGAGGTTACTGGAACTTGTCAATAGGATCCGAAGGCTGAAAAAAGGAAGAAGTCATGAGGATGGGAGAATTTAATAGGATCCGGAACCTATCGCGCAGTCAGAAACAAAAAGGGAGCATCCTATCGAATGGTTGCCTGAGCTTGAATAGAACCTATCGAAAAGTTTGAAAACCTATCAATAGGAGCCAGAAGAGAACCTATCGAAACTTATTGCGTAGAAATCAACCTATCGAAAGGATCCCCCAACCTGTCGAACACACCAGATGAAGGTTGTGGATGTTGGAGCTTTAGTTTCAATACCAACCTATTGGAACCTATCGAAAGGATCCTGAATCCTAGTGAAAGGAACAGAAGGCCTGTTTGAAACCTGTCGAAAGCCTCAAGAACCTATCAAAATTGACTGAAGGACTTCTCAGAAAAGTTACTGTGCACACGCTACAAGTTGGTGACTTGTTGCATGCAATCCGAGGCACTCTAGTGACCGATACGAAGTTTTTAGAAGTACCCTGGGAAACCCTAACCGACCCACGTGCTCTCCCCCAACTCTAACTAACTGAGAGAGCCTTCTAGAAGGGGTATAAAAGAGGGAATATGTAATATCCTGAAAAATTAAGTGTTAAACTTTGGCCTCGGGATTCGTGTCCGACTGGTCATGGGTTTGACCAAGTGATGGTCAAACAGTGGACTCATGAAGTTATGTACTAAGGTGAGATTAGTGTGACCTAAGTGTAGAGTATGGTGCTAAGTTACAGTCACATACACCTATCTATAGTGTATGTGTTTAACACATAAGCGGGAGAGCAAATATAAGGGTTTAATAACCCTATTTCCCTTTTGTTTTGAGCTATTGAAGAGAGAGTTAAGAAGAGAGAGAGAAAAGTAAGGAGGAGTTATGAGGGCTAGAGGTTAATGTAAATCAAGAAGAGGATGGAACATTGATTGAAGGATTCAACGCGTTAGGATCATTGAAACGAAAAGTTGGAACCCTAGCCATTCCAACCTAGATCTTGATCAATTTAAGGATTGATTGAAGGTGAGTTTTAAATTAATGTAATGCATTGAGTGTGAATGATTAAATTCTGTCAAATATGCTTAGAAGGATAGATTAAAGGCATAGGAGAGAAAGGATAAAGATTTGGAAGAACAGCCCGAAAGGGGGCTGAATCTGGCCAAATCGATTAATCAAAATTAGAGTTCGATTAATCGATTTTGGCCCAGAAGTTGAAAAGTCATGAAAGCCCAATTTCGATTAATCGAATTGTATTTCGATTAATCGATCTAGATTTCGATTAGTCGATTTGGAAATCGATTAATCGACTGGGTACCTCCAGTGGCTGGAGAAAAGAGACCTGGAGAAATCGACTAATCGAGTTTGGAAATTGATTAATCGATTTTGGATTTCAATTAATCGATTTGGGATCGACTAATCGATTTCAGAATTTCGACCACTCGATTTAAGAAACGACTACTTTATGTTGGAGATTTCGATTAATCGATTTGGGATCGATTAATCGAATTTGAATCTCGATTAATCGATTTTGAGAATTGATTAATCGATTTGAGTTTCGATTAATCCATTTTGGGAATCGATTAATCGAATTGTATTTCGATTAATCGACTTTGACAGTTTTGCTTAACTTTTTAAGTTTTCTTTGAGATTCATGGAGGGTCCAGGACCTTCTTCATTACATCTTTAATGATGTATTACATGTATTGTGATGTACCATAGGTGGTACGTGTGAAAGCGAGCACAAGGAACCGCGTGGGACCTTGATGCTTGGACCATCAAAAACTTGAGGTAGGGAACACCTTGAACATGTACTTTAATTTCAAGAGCATGTATATAGTGATATAATTATCATATTTGAATTGTTTTAACTATGAAAAGCTTTGTGAAAATGGGTGCGTGTGTGACACCAAGAATGTGATAAAGGCATCGGTGTGATACAAGAAATTAAGAACAAGTATTTTAATGAGATTGAGACATCCCCAGGGGATGAGAAAGTAATAAAGGCATCAGGTGTGATCTGGGTATGTATACATCCCAGGGATGTATATGTATATATGATTGAATAATTACTGTTGAGGCCTAACTAATATAAGATAGCACACTTACACGGTGAACAACTATATGTAAAGCACATGTTATTTTTATTATTTGAGGTTTGATAGGATACCCTACCGACGTGGCGGGATACCCACGACTGATGCGACAGGATATCCGTGACCGGTACGGCGGTGAATTCGTACACCAGTATGAAGGTTTATCCGTAACCGTAAGTACATCCCAGGGATGTTGTGTGATATTTAACCCCGCCGCCTAGTGAGAAAGGGGCTTGGGTCGTATTCCCAGGGAAAATATTTTTACAACTGTCTAATTAGATGACGATGAAGGGTATCTCTTCGGGGCTCGATACTATATTGCTTGGGGATTACCTAACTTGAAGATCTAAGTTTTGCTTTAGGCCTGTTCAGTGCCATTCATAATAAATCAACAGTAAAATAATACATGCTAACTACCAGTAAACTTGAATGCAATTCATCAGATTTAAACTGTTTTTCTAGAAAAAGCATAGATACATCATGCTTAGAGTATCATGGAATATATGTGAGTTTTAACTTATATGTTCATTGTGTTTGTTCCCTATTGAGCTCGGATGTAGCTCACCCTTTAGACTACACGTCACAGGTCCATTGATAGCAGCTGTAGAGGCTTCGGCAGACGTAGGTCTGGGTGATTCAGATTACGTGCTTGGAGACGAGTTGGAGCTTCCACCCGAGGACTTCTTCTAGGAGACTCTGCTGTGTACTTTGACAGAGAGTAGTTTTTGAGAGCTAGTTGTACGGCTTGGTATGCCAAGCCTTTATTTTTGATAAACATGTAATTAAATTGAATTATTCTTTTGGCGAACCATCTAGGGTGATCTGTTTATCACCAATGGTTCGGGTCGATTCTTTGTTCATGCAGTGGCATGAAAGTAGAACTGTCTTTTGCATATGCCAGTTGGGCATATTAACTGTTTCTTCTTTATGAGATTATTTGCTTTAATTATTTAATTTTTGCTTGATATACTAATATTCCGTGCACAGTTTTGGGGCCCGGTCTAGAGGATTGTGCTGATGGCACGAGTTTCAGGGTGTCAAAATCCGGGCTGTCATAGAATAACAGAATTATTCCAGCTGAGCTGTGATTGGTGGGAAAAATAGATCTGAGGCTGAAGGGGAGAGATATATAAGGAGGGAAGCTGCTAGAAAAAGGAGGGATCAATTCTCGATATTAGAGCTTGCATCGAAATTTTCTATTCTTCCTTTTTGCCCAACTATGGTTGGCAAATTTCATTGTATAGTGAGTTTGTTTTAATGCAATGCTGGTTTTATTATTTTAATTAGATTCATAGTTCATCTGGTTTCATTTGGTGCTCGATCGAATTTGTGTAGATGGGAATAGCTCACCCACTTAACTGGTAGACCTCTTGGATACCACTTGATCTCCCTAGATCTTATGTTCCTGCAATTGCCTGTGTCTGTGGCCTGGCAGTCACAACATTTGTAGTTATTATAATGTTCTGATGGAAGCATGAGAATGGAGTGAATCTATTGGATGATCTGTGACCATTGAAGTGGACAGATCATAACCTTAAGATCAAGCTAAATCTCTGGCCTAGATCAGATTCTTCTACCTTGCAGCTATGCTTATAGCCAGATGAGGGATTGGTGCACTCTGAACTCTTTATAACCCGACAGCTCAACCCAATTACAGCAAGACCAAACTCCAAACTGCTTCTCTCCATTTTCTGTTTTTTTTTTATTTCACCAAAAATTTCCCTCACTTGCAAGATCTGAACTCTGGATTTAATCTCAAGTCATTTCTGCATTTAATGTTGTTTATGTAGTTTAGTTTAAAGTGACAACCCCTTAAAACCTCCCCTCTCTCTTTTGCTACTTTAGTATTAGGTAGGGTTCTAGATCTGCTTTAGATCTAGAGATTTACTTAATTTTCAGCTCATATTTCCCTGTGGACATTCCCTTACTTACCCTTTTAAAACTTGCTACAACAGGCCCTGAATACTTGCAGGTTTGTGTGTCTGCTTTCCTTGGTGTGTGCAACCAATAGATCCTTTAATTGTGTGATTTTAAACATTTTTTTGAACACAAGGTAAGAAGCCAACAAGTTTTTGGCACCGCTGCCGGGGATCTGTGTACTTAAAATTAGTAGATCTAAGTTTATTTTAGTATAAATTGTAGATCTGTAATAGACTGTTTAGTTTTTCACTAACTGCTTTTGAAAGTTTTTACTGTTTTGGAGTAGTTTTTTCTATTTTTAACAGATTGGAAGTTGTGTCTAAGGAGGAGCATTGTGCTAGAGGTTGTGCTAAAGTTTGCATTCCTCTACTCCTTTTATTTTTGTGATCTATGGATTTGTAGACATATTAGTTAATTGTGTTGCTCCTAATTGTTGTGGCTCTGCATTGTGTGTGTATTAAGATTGTGAGTGGTGTATGTTTGGAAGGAGAACTCTCAATCCTCAAATTGTTCCATTAAATCTAGAGGTTGAAAGAATTCTTAGGTCTAAACAAATCTCACCCACAACTGCTGCATCTGAATCTGCTGAAATGGGTGAGCAACCTAGAACCTTGAAGGAATTCAATGCACCAGGGATTTACAATTCCCCCTTCTGCATTCAATTCCCTGTTGTTCAAGGGAACTATGATATCAAGTCTTCCATAATTCAAATGCTACCCTCATTCCATGGCCTGACCAAAGAAGACCCATATAAGCACATTGATGAATTTCTAGGACTGTGCACTACATTCAATATAACAGGTTTGGGGGAGGAAGCAACTAGGATGAGACTCTTTCATTTTTCATTAAAGGATAGAGCCAGGACTTGGTTGTCAATGCTCCCACCTAACAGTATTCAGTCCTTGAGTGATCTTCAATGTTAGTTTTTGGCCAAGTTTTTCCCCATGTCCAAAACAAGCCAGTTGAGGAAGGGCATTATCTCATTTGCTCAAGACCCAACTGAGGACTTTCACCAAGCATGGGAGAGATTCAAAGAACTCTTGAAGAAATGTCCCCATCATCAAATACCTGAATGGTAACTTGTTCAAAGTTTCTATCAGGAAATTGATTCTAAAAGCAGAGATATGATAGATGCCTCTTGTGGTGGTACTTACCTCCATAAAATTGCTGAGGAGGCTTGGGAGTTGTTCGATATCATCAGTGAGAACTCCATGCATAGAGAGACATTGTCCAGGGATTTGGATACCCATAGAATGGTGAAAGAAAATACCACAAGAGGGAAGATGTATGAGGTAAGTGGGCATCCACAAGAGGGAAGATGTATGAGGTAAGTGGGCATAACGATTTGGAAAAGAAAGTGGACAGCTTGACCCAGAAGTTTGATAAGCTCATGGGAGCAATGCAATCACCCATGGTTGCTAAAGTGGAGGAGGCATGTGTTATATGCCAGTCCCCCACTCACTCCCTTGAGGAATGCCCCTCAGTTGTTCAATTTCTAGACTTTATGATGGAGCATGTGGCTGCCACTCAGTCTTTTAGACAATAGCCTACTGCTGGTTACTAATAGAGAAACCATCAACTTTAGGCAGAGACAAGATACCTTTCCAAACCAGCAGCAGTAGCCACAGCAGTCCATGCCTTATAAAAATGCTCAGCCATATCCCCAGAATTACTTTCCAAGGCTCCACTATCAACAAGCCATGACTCAGCCTGTGGCTCAGCCTGTGCAGCAAGCTGCACCCCCTTCAGCTGCTAAATCACTTTCTTTTGAAGAACAAGTTCTGGCCTCATTGTAGAATTTAGGATCCTTGTCTCAAACTGTACACTCCCATAGCCAAAGCATCAAAATGATAGAAGACCATCTTGGTCAGCTATCTAATACTTTGAACAAGAGAGAAGAAGGGAGGCTACCTAGCCAACCCATGGACAATCCAAGGAGACAATATGTGATAGGTGAGGTTTCTTCTTCCCATGAGGAAGCCAAATCTGCCACCACATTAAGAAGTGTAAGGCTGGTGGACAATCAAGTAGGTTGTGGGCCTTTAAAAAATTTAAAAAAAGAAAAAGAGGTGGTTATAGAGAAGGCAGAACAGGAGCAACCCATATTGAATAAGAAGGATAATAATGATCCTCAAGAAAATAATAAAACCAAAAAAAGAAATGATGAGTTGGCTAAGGTTGCAAATGGGGGAGCAGTCCCAAATTTTCCATTTCCTAGGGCAATGCAAGCACCTTTTCCTTTTGATAAAGGGCATGCCAAGATAGAGGAAATGATGGAAACTTTTAAGTAAGTGAAGATCAACCTGCCTCTACTTGATGCAATCAAACAGGTTCCAGCCTATGCCAAGTTTTTAAAGGACCTTTGCACCCACAAAAGACAATCAAGGATACATTTGTCCAAGAAAGTCTTTTCAGCAGAAAAAGTAAAACAGATACTGGCTATTGCAACTCCAACAAAACTCCAAGACCCTGGAGTCCCCACTATCCCCTGCATCATTGGGGATCATACCATTAAAAAAGCCTTGTTAGATCTAGGAGCTAGTGTGAATTTACTTCCATATTCAGTGTATGAGAAGCTGGGCTTAGGAGAGTTGAAGCCCACACATGTGGTCTTACAACTAGCTGACAGATCTGAAAGGAAGCCTGTGGGGATCATTGAAGATGTCTTGGAAGGGGTTGACAAATTCTTTTATCTTGCTGATTTTTTGGTGCTGGACATGGAGCCAAGCAAGTGTGCTACTTCTATCCCTGTGATCTTAGGCAGACCCTTTTTGGCCACTGTAAATGCTTGTATATAATGTAGATCAGGGGTCATGGAAGTATCTTTTAGTAATATGAAAATCAAGTTGAACGTGTACAATGCAGCTCATCAGCCCCACTTAGAGAATGAAGACTATTTTTCTATTGATGTACTAGATGAGTTTGTACAAGAAAATCTACCTCAGCTGCTACATGGTAATGATTTGTTTAATGTTTTTGAAGAAGTATGGAATGAAACGGTGGAAGAGAAAGCTTCCACATCTGAGCTTGAGCAAGTAAGAATTATAAATTCTGAAGAAAGGCCAGCAAAGCATCACCCATGGACCCCTGCTTTACTACCCCTTCCACCACCTTCTAAGGCACCCCTATTGCCTTCACTCATCAGTCCCCTAGATGTGGAGTTAAAGCAACTCTCAAAATCTTTAAAATATGCCTTTTTAGGAGCCAATAAAAAATTACCAGTGATAATCTCTTCCTCCCTCACTCTTGAGTAGGAAGAAGAATTGTTTTTTATGCTAAAAAGGCATAAGAGAGCAATAGGGTGGACTATTGCAGATTTGGGAGGGATAAATCCAGCTGTGTACATGCACAAAATTCATCTTGAAGAGGGTTCTAAACCTTCTAGAGAGATGCAAAGGAAGCTCAACCCACACATGCAGGAAGTTATGAAGGAAGTAGTCAAACTTCTTGATGCTAGGGTAATTTACCCTATCTCAGATTCTCAATGGGTGGCACCTACCCAGGTGATGCCTAAGAAATCTGGGATCACAGTAGTTCAAGCAGACTCAGGTGAGCTAATTCCAACCAGACAAACCATTGGTTGGAGGGTATGCATAAGTATCGCAAGCTCAATGAGAAAACTAGCAAAGATCACTTTCCATTGCCTTTTATAGATCAGATCTTAGATAAGTTGGCAGGCAAGGCTTTTTACTATTTTCTTGATGGTTATTCACTGATATAACTAGATTCCTTTTACCCACAAGTTCAAGAAAAAACCACATTTACTTGTCCATTTGGAACCTTTGCATATAGAAGAATGTCATTTGGACTATGTAATGTACCTGCCACATTTCAAAGATGTATGTATGCTATTTTTTCTGACATGATTGACAAGTTTTTAGAGATTTTTATGGATGATTTCTCTATTTTTGGGGATGATTTTAGCCAATGCCTGCACCATCTCAGCCTTGTGCTGCAAAGGTGTGAGGAGGCCAACTTGGTTTTGAGTTGGGAAAAGAGTCATTTCATGGTGACTCAAGGTATTGTCCTAGGACATGTTTTTTCCCAAAGAGGAATAGAGGTTGATCAAGCTAAAATTGATTTAATAGCACATTTGCCCCCTCCTAAAACTGTCAAATAAGTCAGGTCATTCTTGGGCCATGCTGGTTTCTACAGGAAGTTCATCAAAGACTTTAGCAAAATTTCCAAGCCCCTTTGCCACTTGCTATGCCAAGAGGTTCCATTTGTGTTCAATGATGAATCCCTAGCTGCTTTTAAAGTTATGAAGACATGTTTGACTACTACTCCTATATTGCAAGCTCCTGATTTTTCTCTGTCATTTGAGCTGATGTGTGATGCATCAGACTTTGCCATTGGTGCAGTGCTGAGACAAAGGAAAGACAAAGTACCATGTGTGGTGGCATATGCTAGTAAATCAATGGTTGATGCTCAATTAAATTATACCACAATTAAAAAGGAGCTGCTAGCCATTATATTTGCTTTGGAAAAGTTTAGATCATATGTGTTGGGATCTAAGATCACTGTGTTTACTGACCATTCAGCCCTGAAATACCTCTTGTCTAAGAAGGAGGCTAAAGCTAGACTAATTAGATGGATTCTTCTTCTGCAAGAATTCAACTTGGAAATCAAAGACAAGAAGGGGGTTGAAAATGTGGTTGCAAACTACTTATCAAGGATTCTAGATGCTGAAATAGAGAGCTTGCCCATCAATGATTCTTTCCCAGATGAGCAGCTTTTTGTTGTGGAGATAAATATGCCCTGGTTTGCCAACATAGTAAACTATCTTACTGTGGGAAGGGAACCCCCACATTGGAGTAAGGATGATAGGAATTTGTTCTTCTTTCAAATTCGATATTACATGTGGGAAGATCCTCACCTCTTTAAGTATTGTGCAGACCAGGTGATAAGAAGATGTGTACCTGAAACTGAGTTTGAAAATATTCTAATCATGTGTCATGAACAGGCTTGTGGGGGCCATTTTAGTGGCAACAAGACTGCTGTAAAGGTGCTTCAAAGTGGTTTTTATTGGCCCACTCTGTTCAAGGATGCCATACAACATTGCAAAGCTTGTTCTAAATGCCAGCAAATGAGAAATATTACAAAAAGAAACTCCATGCCCTTGCAGCTTGTGCTTGTTGTTGAACTATTTGACATATGAGGAATTAATTTTATGGGACCTTTTC
This sequence comes from Chloranthus sessilifolius, assembly GCA_021018995.1. Lineage (NCBI taxonomy): Eukaryota > Viridiplantae > Streptophyta > Magnoliopsida > Chloranthales > Chloranthaceae > Chloranthus > Chloranthus sessilifolius. Next base: position 18,182,328 of record CM037587.1, on the reverse strand, counting down.
CCCCCTCCTACGGATATAATTTCATCCTTGTAGTAGTGGACTATGTGTCCAAATGGGTAGAGGCCATAGCTACAAGAACAAATGATCATAAGGTTGTCATTAAGTTCTTAAAGGACAACATCTTCTCTAGGTTTGGCACTCCCAAAGCTATTATTAGTGATGGAGGAAGCCACTTTTGCAACAAATCTTTTGAAAAACTGTTGGAAAAATACTCTGTGACCCACAGAGTTGCTACTTCCTACCACCCACAAACCAGTGGGCAAGTAGAAATTTCCAACAGGAAAATCAAACACATCCTAGAGAAGACTGTGCGAGCTGATAGGAGAGATTGGTCCATAAAACTGTCAGATGCCTTGTGGGCTTATAAGACTGCCTATAAGACCCCCATAGAGATGTCCCCATTTAGGCTAGCAAGGCATGTCACTTGCATGCTGAGTTAGAACATAGAGCATATTGGGCCATTAAAACATTAAATTCTGACTTAACTTCTGCTGGTGTGAACAGAAAATTGCAATTATCTGAGCTTGATGAGTTAAGGTTGGAAGCATATTCAAATGCCCGGATTTACAAGGAAAAAACCAAAGCCTTTCATGACAGGCACTTGCTGCGGAAAGAATTCAAAATAGGTGACAAGGTATGGTTGTTCAATTCAAGATTAAAATTCTTTCCAGAAAAATTGCAGTCCAGATGGGATGGGCCTTACACAGTTTTACATGTTTCCCCATCCGGGGCTATAGAAATCATGGACCCCAAAGATGGTAGAGTCATGAAAGTCAATGAGCAGAGACTAAAGATTTGTGTTGAACAAATTTGTGAGCCTGAGGAGACCATTGATTTTCAGGACCCTCCAATTTATACATGATTTCAGTGTGTATCATATGTACTATATTTTGATTTTGTTCTATTTTGGTGATTTGTTCATTTATAATAAAATTTCCATGCTAGAATTAGGTCAACATATCAATCTTGCCAGCAGTCCAGGGACCATGGGAGCATGTCAATAATGAAAACAACATGAATGGAAGCATAGCAAAGGAGTTTGTTGGGTGTTGAGGCTGAACACATCACAAAAATGCAGTTTCTATGAGCATATGGGACCTTTCGATAGGTCATTTGAGGATTTCAATAGGCACTAAGACTTGTCGATAGGTGAAAATAACTCTTTGATAGGTTCAAAAGGTCAGAAATAAGTTTTCGATAGGTTCTGGATACTTTTAGGAACCTACCGAAAGGATGAATCATGCGCTACATGAACCTATCGATAGGAAGGATTTGACCTATCGAAGTATTTCATCTGCTCGTTGTATGTTTTATAGTGTTCAACAGGAGACTTTGACCTATCGAAGTATTTCATCTGCTCGCTGTATGTTTTATAGTGTTCAACAGGACACTTTGACCTATCGAAATCACTTAGCTCATCCTATCGAAATTGATTTTCACTCTTTATATACCTGTCGGTAGGTCACTTTTTCCCATTCAACACTTTCTATAAAACCCTAGCTCTCTCTTCCTCATTTGTCGCTGCTCTCTTTCCGCCAAATACTCTAAGGACTGTTCACCACTCAGTTTGCCATTCTTCAAGTTCATTCAGCCCGCACTAAGGAGCATTTTGTACCTGATTTTTGTGAAATTGGAATTGTGCATCACGGTTTCTGCAAAGCCTTAGTAGTTTTGGGTAAGTTGTCCCCCTACTTTCACTCTGTTGTTTTCCTAGTTGGTTACCTCAGAATTTTAATCTAAATTGGTGAGTGAGCTGTAAGAGATCAATTTCTGAGAGCAATATCGATGATTCTGAAGAAACCCTAGCTGACCTATTCCGGCAACCAGCTTCTTCCACCCTAAAGTCTTCTATAAAATCAAAGCCTACCACCAACCCACCTACCAAGAGGAAGCTTCCTGCGGGGAAGCCTAAGAAGGCTCCTAAAGCAAAAAAGGCCAAGTCTGTCGTAATTTAGGAGCCTGATGCAGAAATACCCATGGAGAGATCTGCTCCAACTGGGGAAACACCTTTGCCCAACCCTGACATATTACCTGCGGTGGAGCTTTCCACTGCATTAACCACCCCTAATGAGTTTGTGAATGGGTTGAGCCTTATCCCTGAGACAGATTTTGATCTTGCATACTTTACTGAGATAAAGGAGTGTCAGGGGACACTAATGTGTCTAAAGAAGGAGGGATTGTTACCCCTACTTGCATCTTTTAAGGAGACTGTGTACCCTAGGTTGCTTATATTGTGGTACCAGAATTTGACAAAGAAGGTGGTGCCTGGGAATGAGGCTGTGTTGGAAATTCTGATTGATGATTGGCAAATCACTGTGGATTGCAAGGACATTGGGATGGCTTTGGGAGTTCCACATCAATTTGACTCCACTAGATCTGAGGGAGCACCCAAATGGGTTGCATTTGGAGAAATGGATAAACAGCTCACCAATGGAATTGTGGGATCTGGTGAATCTTTGATGAGAAGACACCTCCAACCCAGCCTGAGATTCATTGACACTATTCTGAGGAAGAATGTGTATGTCACTGGGCACCTGCAGGAGAGAAGGCCCCCAATTATAGATGCTTTGTACTACTGTTCAAAAGGGAAATTTTTGAGTGCATCACAGCTGATTTTTGAGACAATGGTAGACATTAATGATTAGGTGCTTAAAAGATAAGCATTTGCTAAAGGTGTTGGGTTGCCTTTCAGCAGGCTCATTACATGTTTGCTCAAGGCTAGGAAATATATGGTTAAGAGAAATGAGCCAATCGAGAAGTTGACTCCAAAAGAGTATGGAAAAAGGGCATGGTCCACCAGTTGACCCTGATAAAGAAGAGTAAGCCAGCTAAGATGAAGGAGGTTGAGGAGGTGCCCACTACCATTGCAGCAGATCTTACTGCTGAGATGCCCTCATCCATCCTCTCACCTACCTTACCTACATCATCACCAATACCTCCACCCACTTTGCTTTTCCCCTTTGTATCAGCTCCTCTTCCAACAAACCCCCCTCCTAACTCTGAGCCAGTTTTACCTCCACCCACCACTCCAATTCTCGAACCCGAAGTCCTGGAACCTCCAATACTACCAGAGCCTACCCCTACCCTTTCTTCTCCACCCTTTGACCAACCCATTTCTGACTTCCCCTCTCACCAACCCCTACTTCGTACCCAGGGCTTAGACCAGTTTACCACTGCTGGGTTCACTGCCCTAATGACATCCATTGTGGAAGATGTTGGGCATGAGTACACCCCACTCCCGGACTCCCCACACTCCAACCCCCCTCATTTCAACCATGCACCCTCCTCCCCTTTCCACCCTATTCAAACACCTATCCCCTCTAATCCCACCATGCCTGATACTTTCACCCAAATTCTCTCCCTATTACAATCCATCCAAACTCAATTGACGACAAACACCAACAACCAAGCCCTCATGAGCTCCTGCCTTCAATCCATTCAGTCCACCCTTACCCCATCCTCTTCAGCTCCCTAACCCCCTCACACTTCCCCTCTTTCCCCTGTCCAATCACCTATCCATTTATCTCCTCCATCTTCACCCATAGTTCCACCTCCCATAGTTGCTACCCAATCTGAGGAGGTAGCCACTCCATTTTTCCCCATACCTATCTCATCCCCATCTTTTACCCCTCCATCACCTCCAATAGTAGCCACTGAAGTTGATGTGTCACCTACCACCCAACCACCCACTCTCACTCCCCCTGTCTTCACAGATGCCTCAACCCAAACTGATCCACTTGAGGAACTGGTTTTCTCCACCCCTCCTCATCTTCCACTCCACCCCTTTCCTTGCCCATTGTACTCAGATCCCCCATCTACATTCCCCCTTACCTCACTCTGTTGTATGCAATGAGGGACAACCCCTACATCCGTCGGGATGTCCTGAGTGGTATGGCTGCCCTCCGAGCTTCCCTGGAAGTCTCCTATTAGGAGAGGATTGCTATCATGGAATTGGAGCAAAGAATCCAGCTCCGGGATATCTCTTAGGGGTGGAAGGAAATCCTGACTCATTATGAGTCCGCCAAACTACGTGCTGATGCTCAGACTCGCATTGCCAAGTTTGAGAAGAAGAATGCTGACAATCTCCAAAAAAAATTAGTCAATGCTAGGGACATAATTAAGGCTACCCAAGCACTCTCTAAGGCCATGCTATGAAAAAAATTGAACTTCTGGAAAGAAGGATTGCCTTGATGACTTCTCAACCATATCAACCAGCTCCTCTTGCTATAGCTCCTCTGGACAATCCTACCTCCCCCCAATCCCTGTCCACCTTCTTCCACTCAACCTACTCCTACCCCACCTGTAGATGTCCCCCCCCCCTCCAGCCCGAAATCTTCCTGCACCTAAACCTTCCCCACCAAAACCTAAGAGGACTTATACAAAGAGAAAAGTTAGTGTAAAGAGATCTGTTTTCTCTGCTGCTACTCACAGTAAAGGGAAGGAACCTGCTACCCAGTCTGAAGAGGTAGCCCCCACTAAGCTCCTACCCCCACATGACACCTCCTCCACTCTACTCTCTAAGGAGGAAAGAAGGCAAGTCACGCCTTGGCCTCGATCCTCCCCTCTTCCCTTGATTACGATTACGATTCTCTTCGCTCGCCAAGAATGATAAGAAATCTGCTGCCTAGTTGAGGAGGCCCCCAAGCAGTCCACCAAGAAGTCCCAACCTGAAGGAAAAGCTCCTTTATCTAAGGATGATTTGAAATTTTTGGCAGATTTGTATGATTGGCCTGATGATGCCTATCAATAAATATAGTTTATGTTTGTTTGTTTTCTCTTACTGCTTTGGACCATGTACATATTTTAGATGTTAATAGTAATTTTTTTTCTGTGTTATGTCATTTTTTGTGCTTATTCTTCCATCTGTTTCTTCATATACCCTGTTCATTGCTACCATGCTCTTTGCATAGTGAGGAAACTGTTTAATTTAGGTTTGGGGGTATGACAGGTATGCTAATGAAATGAGTTAATGCTAGTGCAGCAATGTTGAAAAAGTTTTTAAAAATAAAGTGATTTCCCACCCGATTTTTGAAAAAAAAAAGAAATTAAAAACTTTTTAAAACTGAAATGAGTTGTAGTTTTAGCCTTTTTCATGAAGCAAATGTCTAGAATTTTCAAAAAGTGATGTTTAGTGAACCTGAAAGGAAAGAAAATTGTGAGGATACACCCCAGAAATTTGATGGAAGGCCATACCCAGTGAGATTTGGGCCTGAAAAATTTTCTTTGAAGAGTGTCTTGGCAATTTTTCTACTCTAAGGACTGATTGGATTTAGTTTTGATCACTAGAAGTAAGGCAAATCCAAATTAAAATAGCTTGACAGCATTCATGATATTGACGACATAAAGTAAGGCCATTCGCTGGACAGTTTGAGCTTAAAATGTCCCACCTTTGAACTGCCCTTGATACACACCATTTGAGCCTTAAAATTTCCAGTTTTCTTTGATGAAAACCAGAAAATTTGAATCCAAAAACTCAATGACCTGATATAGCCTGACCCTCACTCTGAGATTTCAGAAGGTAGAGTTGGTTTGATGGTTGGTTGAGAAAGAAGAAATCACATTTGGTGGTGTTGTGGCATTCCAACCCATAAAAAGAAAAATAGAGAAAAATACAAAAAGAAAAACATACAAATAGAAAAGGAATAATAGAAAATCAAAGAAAAGGAATGAGAAAGAGAAGTCATTTCATTGAAAGACTGAAAAGGGGATTAGAAAATGGCCACTTCAAATATAAAAATTCAAGAAGTAGATGGAATTGTGCTGAAATGAAGCAGGTGTTGTCTAGGCCACCTCCTTATTTTTACTAATTTCTCAATTTGAATCCTTTGTACCCCATTATTCTTTTACAAATTTCACCCATAAGCCACATTACAACCCAATAAAAAAGACCTTACTGATCTAAAATGGATTGAGCTGTCATGTGGAGATGAGGATTTGTTTAATCTATGGTGAAAAGAGTTAGAAAATTTCAAAAGTTAGAGCAATGCCTATGCTCATGCTTGCAGTCCTATTTGAGGGCTGTAGCTGTTCTTGAGCTGTGTGAGAAATGATGCACCCTATTACTTTTTTAATGAGTGAATAGCCCCGGTAAGATTTGGGTCTGAAATCAAAATTGATTGGGGCATTATCAAAACAGAATTCTTAAATTAAAGGTGAACTCTATATTAATTTTCAGGCACAATGCCTTGACATGAACTGATTGATGATGAAGGAATTACAATAGAATTTCAGGTTTTAAACTTATATTTTTCTGCTGAAAATCCTCTAAAACTGAAGGGACATGGTGTGGAATTTATTTTATTTTACTTGAACTCTATTTTAGCATGTTGCATGAGTATTAACTAATTTTATTGGAGAAGTTTGGGGGTACCTTCACTGAAAACCCTCAGGAGGATCCACTCCTCCACTAGGGATCACCTAGGGGTTTTAAAGGCTTGATGCATATGCTAAATGCATCTGTGCTCCCTACAAAAGTGGCATTTTATGTTAGGTTTGGGGGTGTGTTAATCTCTTAAAAGTATCACTTTTCACCCCTTAACATGAGTTTTGATAGACCTATGAGTGGACTAATAAATGCTTGTTGAGTATGCCTTATAGATAGCAGTAAAAGGCAGTCATAGTGCAGAAATCCAGCTCTCAGTGCAGTTCAGACTCAACAATGGCCCACTTAGAGCATGCAGCAACAGCAAAGCAGCTTTAAAGGAGTGAAAACAAGCTAAAAACAATTTGTCAAGAGGTTACTGGAACCTGTTGATAGGATCTGAAGGCTGAAAAAAGGAAGAAGCCATGAGGATGGGAGAATTCGATAGGATCCGGAACCTATCGCGCAGTCAAAAATAAAAAGGGAGCATCCTATCGTATGGTTACCTGAGCTTGAACAGAACCTATCGAAAAGTTTGAAAACCTATCGATAGGATCCAGAAGAGACCCTATCGAAACTTATTGAACAGAAATCAACCTATCAAAAGGATCCCCCAACCTATCGAACACACCAGATGAAGGTTGTGGATGCTGGAGCTTTATTTTCGGCACCAACCTATCAGAACCTATCGAAAGGATCTTGAATCCTAGCGAAAGGAATAGAAGGCCTATTTGGAACCTATCGAAAGCCTCAAGAACCTATCGAAATTGACTGAAGGACTTCTCATAAAAGTTGTTGTGCACATGCTGCAAGTTGGTGAGCTATTGCACGCAATCTAAGGCACTCTGGTGATCGATGCAAAGTTTCTAGAAGTACCCTAGAAAACCCTAATCGACCCATATGTTTTCTCCAACTCTAACTAACTGAGAGAGCCTTTTAGAAGGGGAATAAAAGAGGGAATAACATAATTATTCCAGCTGAGCTGTGATTGGCAGGAAAAACAGATCTGAGGCTGAAGGAGAGAGCTATATAAGGAGGGAAGCTGCCAGAAATATGGAGGATCAATTCTTGAGATCAGAGCTTGTATCAAAATTCTCTATTCTTCCTTTTTGCCCAACTATGGTTGGCTAATTTCTTAGGAGCAGCAAGGAGTGAGGTTGGATCTGTAATTAGGGAGAGTTGAGAATGTTATTGAGGGTCAGATGATGCACAGACTACAAATCTGAGAGCATTTCATTGTATAGTGAGTTTATTTCAATGCAATGCTGGTTTTATTATTTTAATTAGATCCATAATTCATCTGGTTTTATTTGGTGCTCGATCGAATTTGTGTAGATGGGAATAGCTCACCCACTTAACTGGTAGACCTCTTGGATACCACTTGATCTCCCTAGATCTGATGTTCCTGTAATTACTTGTGTCTGTGGCCTCACAGTCGCAGCATTTGTAGTGATTATAATGTTCTGATGGAAGCATGAGAATGGAGTGAATCTATTGTATGATCTGTGACCATTGAAGTGGACAAACCATAGTCTTAAGATCAAGCCAAATCTCTGGCCTAGATCAGATTCTTCTACCCTGCAGCTGTGCTTATAGCCAGATGAGGGATTGGTGCACTCTGAACTCTTTGTAACAAGACCAAACTCCAAGCTGCTTCTCTCCATTTTCTATTTTTTTTAATTTCACCAAAAATTCCCCTCACTTGTAAGATTTGAACTCTGGATTTAATCTCAATTCATTTCTGCATTTAATGTTGTTTCTGTAGTTTAGTTTAAAGTGACAACCCCTTAAAACCTCCTCTCTCTCTTTTACTATTTTAGTATTAGGTAGGGTGCCAGATCTGCTTTAGATCTGGAGATTTACTTAATTTTCAGCTCACATTTTCCTGTGGACATTCCCTTACTTACCCTTTTAAAACTTACTACAACAGGTCCTGAATACTTGCAGGTCTGTGTGTTTGCTTGCCTTGGTGTGTGCAACCAATAGATCCTTTAATTGTGTGATTTTAGACCTCTTTTTGAACACAAGGTAAGAAGCCAACAATAGGTGACAACCATCTTTTCAAGGATACGTATAAGTGTCTTATTAGCAGCTTTGACGGCTCCGTTGGTTTGTAGCCAATATGGTGACAAGCAATGATGTTTGATCTTGTACTGCTCGCATAAGCCTTTGATGCGCTTGTTCTCAAAGTTAGTGCCATTGTCTGTGATGTTATCCTTGGGCATGCTGAATCGACAAATAATGTTATTCTTGATAAACTTCTCCATGTGACTGGCTATGATATTCGTATAGGATGCTGCCTCTACCCATTTGGTAATATATTCAATGGCGAGGAGGATGAACTGATGCCCATTAGAAGCTTTTGGATTAACCTTTCCAATGACGTCGAGGCCCCATGTGGTGAATGGCCATGGGGTGGTCATGCTGTGTAGATCTATGGCGAGAGCAGGTATCAAACTAGAGTGTTCTTTGCATTTGTAGCACTTTTGAACATGTTTATAATAGTCAGCTTCCATGGTGGTCCAAAAATACGATTGTCGTAAGATCTTCTTGGCGAGCATGTTCCCATTGACATGGGCACCACATACCTCCTCGTAGATCTCTTTCATGATGTTGACTACCTCGCTTTCAGTTAGGCATCTGAGCAAGATATTATTATATGACCGCTTGTAGAAACATTCATCATAGATGACATAGTTCGCTGCTAAACGTTGGATGGTCCGCCTATCACTCTTAGACGTGCCTTCAGGGAAAGCTCAAGTTTCAAGGAAATTTTTGGTATCTAAGAACCATGGAGGCTCATCATCTGTCTTAATGGATCCCCGATCTGGAGGCAGAAAGTATGCTCATTTCTTTATCCGATCATGATTGGCTTCATTTCAACGCCATATGAAATTTTGACTACTGATGCCAGGATTGCAAGTGCATCGACAAATTGATTTCTCGCTCGTGGGACATAGGAGAAGGTAACGTCATCAAAGCATGCAATCAAGTCTTCGAGGTGTTCATGGTATGAGATCAACTTCTCATCCTTTATCTTTTAGTCTCCATTTGTTTGGCATATGATCAGCTGTCAGTCGCCAAACACCCTAAGGTGAGTTACTCTTAGGTCGAGAGATGCTTGTAGGCCAGCTGCACAGGCTTCGTATTTAGCCATAGTATTGGTGTAGGAGAAATTGTGCTTGATGGAGACCGGTACGTGGGACCCTTTTGGCTAGATTAGAATAGTGTTGATGCCTTGACCTTCAGCATTTGATTCCCCATCAAAGTGCATTACTTAGGGCTCTTCTGTCTCCTCTATGTCATCTTCTATCATGAATAAGATGTCCTCATCAAGAAACTCAGTTCTCAAAGGTTTATAATCAGGTAAAGAATTTTTGATAACATGATCAGTGAGTGCTTGCCCCTTGATTAACTTCTGGGTAGCATATGTGATGTCAAATTTTGATAGAAGAAGTTGCCAGCATACAGTTCAGCCAGTGAGAACCGGCTTTTTGAATAAGTACTTCAACGAATCCATTCGTGCCAGAAGGAGAATTGCCTAAGATAGCAAGTGCTGACGAAGCCTCTGGGTAGCCCATATGAGAGTCAAGCATGCTTTCTCCCGATGAGAATAGCGTGTCTCATAATCGGTAAACTTCTTGCTCAGGTAGTAAATGGTTTGCTCTCTTCTTCTAATCTCATTATGCTACCCTAGGACACATCCCATTGATAATTCTATCATGAAGAGACATTAAGAGTGGACTCCTGGGACTGGTCATACCAAAACTGGAGGATTGAGGAGATAACCTTTGATTTTATCGAATGCGGCTTGACAATCATCATTCCACTCAACGGGCGAGTCTTTCCTTAATAGTTTGAAGATCGATGTGCAGATAGGAGTTAACTGTGTAATAAACCGATTGATGTACTGTATTTTGCCCAAGAATACCCCTGACTTCTTTTTCGATAGACGGTGGCGGCATTTCCACGATGGCTTTCACTTTGTTTGGGTCAACTTCGATGCCTCTTCTACTAATGATGAAGCCTAGTAGCTTTCCTGACATGACGTCGAATGCACATTTATGAGGGTTCAGACATAACCTGTATTTCTTCAGCCTCTTAAACAGCTTTCGGAGGTTTACCAGATGATCACCTCTCTCTTAAGACTTGGTTATCATATCGTTGATATACACCTCAATTTCTCGATGCATCATGTCATGGAACAGTATTGTCATGGCCCTTTAATATGTTACCCTAGCATTCTTTAACCCGAACGACATGACTCGGTAGTAGAAAGTTTCCCATGGCATGATGAACGTTGTCTTCTCTCGGTCTGCCTCCGCCATTTTGATTTGATTGTAATCGGAGAATCCATCCATGAATGAGAGTATCCCATGCCTAGCAGTATTATTGACCAAGATGCCAATGTGTGGCAAAGGGAAGTTGTCTTTCAGGCATGCCTTGTTAAGACTTCTGAAGTCGATGCACATGCGAACCTTTCCATCTTTTTTTAGTGTTGGGACGATGTTGGCCAACAACTGCAGGTATTTAGAGACCATGAGAAATCCCACATCGTACTACTTGATGACTTCATCTTTCACCTTCAACATCCATTCTGGCCGGAGATGTCTCAACTTTTATTTGACTGGCTTAACGTCCGGATATAGAGGCAGCTCATGCTCAACCAAATCAGTATCCAAACCAGGCATATCCTCGTATGACCACGCAAAGATGTCTTGGTGCAAGGTTAAAGGTATTGCCCCGATTTCGTGTAGCCATGGGCATCCTAGCAGCAGATTGAAGGTGGATTTGATGTCCATAACTTGGAACGGGATGGAGAAGGTCATTGGCCCAACGATGAGCTCTAGGTTGACTTCTCCTATTATTTCCCTCCTTGTGTTATTGAACCCTCTTGCGCTTGTTCTGGCTGGCCTAAACGTGGAGGGATCAACCCCTATCTTAATTACAGTTCTTAGCGGGCACATATTTAATGTCGATCCATTGTCTATCAGTACTAACGAGATCACCAAGTCTCCTGCTTCTACTGTAATGTTGAGGGGTTTGGAGTGATTGTTTCCCTCATTCAAAAGTTCGACGTCTGAAAATGAGATTGTATTATGAGCCAATACCTGACTGATTATCTACCCTACCTCATTTGAGGACACTTTGCTCGATACATGTGCGTCTTTCAATGCTCCCATTAAAGCTTGGTAGTGGAGCGAAGACGTCATTAGTAGGTCCCAAACGGTGATGTCAGCCCGTGTTCTTTTAAACTATGTTTTTAACGCATATTCCCGTGTCATTTTTTCAAATGGGTTGCTTAGACATCCTCCCAGATCGTGTAATAAACTCAATTGCCCCCTCTCTGATGTTGCCCGCATTGATATCTGTCTGATTGTAATTGAGCGGGATCTAGTGGGGGTCATAGGTCAGCCCTGGGATCTGAAACGGGTTAGACAACGGTATCGGAGGCTCCTGGATTGGTGGTGCCAAATAACTAAATAAGATATGGTCAACTTATGCTAGAGGTAGATAGGTTGGAGGAGCGACAAAAGTGGGCCAAATGGGGTCTACAGGAATCGTGGATGACTGCATTGGTGGTGATGTGGCGGAGTGAAGCCAATGGTAGCTAATCGGCGTCGAAGGGGGTAATGGGGAAATACCGGGCATCAAGTAATTGGAGGGGGTTGGTGTTGTATATGGTTGATAAGGAGATAAGCTAGATTGGACATAATTGACGAGAGCTGGTGTTGGAAAATATATCCTTAGATCTAAGGGCCCTGCTTGCGGTGCTGGATTGGGGAAGTAATCAGCCAAGTTTAAAGGCTCGATTACTCCTATGTTCCCATCCTCTCAATTTCCTTGCTTTGGTGCTATGAAGTTCTCCCTGACACTGATATATTCTGAAGGATCAAACTCTTCCCCATCTTCTTCTATCAAGTTGATAGCGGGCCTTCCGCCCGTTCCTCCTAGTGGGTGCGACGATAGCGGAACCTGATAGATGTTCGCATGTTGGTTTATCTGGGGAAGTGTCAGAGGGATTATTTTTCTGGCTTCTATCAAATCCAATATTACATGCTTTAAGGAAAGAATTGGTCCATCGGGTGACCTGGCCCTTGATGGAAATTGCAATGAGTATTGGGATCATAATTTCTTAGGATTGGGTTTGGGGGCGGGCATGGTTGGAAGGGCATAACAAGATCTTTTTCAACCAACGGCGGTAAAAGGATGTTCAAGGATTGCCCCAATTAGGGCTCTCAATGGGCCGGGCTAGCCTGAATTTTGGCCCTCAGAAAAAAGTAGTATTTTTGATTAAGCAAACCCTGCCCGATATCCGGATCGGGCTAAGCATGTTGCAACCAGGATAAATCAAGGCCGGGCTTGGGTTGAGTGTTGCAACATCCGGCCCACACCCAGCCCGGATATTATATATATATATATATATATTATACTTATCGTTTTAAAATTATAATTTTTTGTATATAGTTAAGTATTTTTTACTTAAATGCCCTGAGGTTAAATCGTTGAACGATTTAAACTTTGGGCATTTAAGTCAAAGGCACAATAACCTTGTGCATATATTTTTTGGTTGGACAAATTGGATGACTTAATTTATTTTCAAGCAATCGTTGCATAGCTTTTTAGATACACAACTTGGATGGCTTGTTAATAGATTTTCAAGCAACTGTTGTCCGTTATAACCATTATGCAACAAATTAAAATAAAATATTTGAATAAAATCATGTACCTGAGCCTCTATAATGGTAATATAATTATTAATTAAATTTAAACCTTCTTCAAACTTTTATTATAAAAAAAACAACCCAACCCAATCTTATTAGAAAAAACAGCCTTAAAAAATAGCTTAACTAAATTTTATTAAAAAAAAAAAGTCAGAAAAAAGCTCGAAAAATCACCCAAGCCCGGCCCAGCCCGGTAGGTGTCGGGCTTGGGTTGAGTACATCGTACCCGGGGTTAGGGCTAGGTAGAAAAAATTGGGAACCCGACCTAGGTAGGTTAGGGCCAGATTCAACCCCAACTTGGCCCTCTAGCCCATTGAGAGCCCTAACACCAATGGCGAAGAAACTCGATTAAATCGGGCCCTTCTTTATTTTGGGATCATCAGTGCCCCTTGCCCATTGCCTGTTCTTTATACTAGTTCGACTCGTGTTAGGGCTGGCTGTGCTGCCTTGAACTGGAATGGGACTATACTAGTGTTGGGCTGTGTATTTATGATTGTCTGCATATCTGCCCCAGTTCTTTTATCATTCCTCTGCTTTGTGAACTTACGAACCCCGTTGATTACTATTTTGTTTAACCGCCCCTCTCTTATTGCATCCTCGCAACGATTGACATTCTTTACCAAGTCAGCAAAGCTAGATTATTGCTGGTACACCAAGAAATCCGAGATGACTGACAGAGTGCTTTCTGAGATCATCTCGATTTGCTCATCGTCGGGTATTCTGTTTCTTACTTAGGCTGCCAAGGCTCTTCATCTCCCTAGGTAGTCGCTAAATGTTTCATCAGGGTTCTGCTTTAGCTGAGTTAGGTCAGATTTGCGAGGCTCGATATTTATGTTGTAGACATACTGCTCCTGGAACAGGTGGGTCAGATCTTTCCAATTTTTAATCATAGATAGTTCAAGGGAAGTGAATCATCTCAAAGCTACGACCGTGAGGTTCTTTTGGAACGCTTTGATGAGGAGTGGTTCATCTTTCCCATACTGGCACATGTCCCCATAGTAGGACTTAAGGTGTGCAATAGGGGTTACCCGTGCCATTGTACTTATAAAATGTTGGCATCTTAAATTTTGGGAGAAAAGGTACCTCTGCAAATAAGCATAGGTCAAAAAAATTAGTGGCATGGATTTTGGCTCCACCCACTTCATCAGCTATTTTTGGATATTGTCCACCTGTTCTTTTAGCAATTCTAATTCTTTAGAAGGTGGGGCTGGTCCCTCAACAAGCTGTCTCCATTCACTTTGGACTGCCTGCACGGAACATTGGTATACGCAAAAAAAGATGAAACAAAATAGAAACATAAGAACTGAAATTGAATTAAATCTCCAGTTCTACTATATATAATCGTCAAAAAAATTACTCTAAAGATGGTTCTGATCTCATGCCTCTTCATGAGCAAGAGAACCCACCCAAACCATCAGTGACAACATAACAGCCACCCTAGATGGTTCGCCAAAAGAATATATTATCATTTAATTATATTTCCTCTAAAAAGGGATTGATATACCAAGCCGTACAGTACTCTCTCAAAAAACTCAGTCAAAGTACACAGAGGTCCTCTAGAAGAAGTCCTCGGGAGGGGGCTCCAAATCCTCTCCAGGCACGTATTTCGAATCCTCCAGATCTATGCCTCCCGAAGTAGTAGCATCCGCAAACATGGGACCTGTGATGTATAGTCTAAAGGGTGAGCTACATCCAAGCTCAATAGGAAAAAAACTGAATGAACATATAAGTTAACTTCTCACATATATTCCATGATATTTAAAAGCATGATGTATCAATGAAATAGCTAGAAAATAATTTAAATGACTGAAAAGATGTACTGAATGTAACTGTTACTTTACATGTGTTTATTTATTCTCAACTTGCTCATATAAGACAATGATTGGCCTAAAAACTTAAATCATAACTTAAATATTCCTCGATTTACTAGAGCATCGAGCGCCCAATGGAATACCCTCCATCGTCGTCGAATCAGACCATTTTCATATCCTTTTTCATTCATTCAATACTACCCAGGTCCCTTTTTCATAGGCGACAGGGTTTAATTCTCATACATACATCCCTGGGATGTGCAACTGGTGTACGGATTTGTCGCCGTACATATAGTTATTCACCGTGTGATTGTGCTAAATATATTATATTAGGCCTTATCAATTCTCATTCACTTTGCTTTAAATTTTCACATACATCCCTAGGATGTCCAACTCAATACATCACACAGATGCCCTTATCACATTCACATCCCTTAGAGACATCACATACTCATTTCCTTATTTAGTGTTCACACACACACCCTTAAATTTTCACATTTTCGATGCATAAGTATTCATTTCTATATCACTACATATATGCTCTTACTATTAAAATACATGTTTAAGGCATTCCCTACTTCACGCGTGTAATTTTTCAAGCGTCAAGGTCCAATGCGTTTCCCATGCTCGCACTCACTTGCATAACCTAAGATACATCATAACATAGGCAAATCATAAAAAAAGATGCATAAAAGAAGGAACAAGACCCTCTCAGAACCTCAAAGTCCAAAACAAAAGTCAACAAAAACTGTCCAAATCGATTAATCAATCTCCAAAATTGATTAATCGAATTCCCAAAATCGATTAATTGATCCCAAATCGATTAATCAAAATTTCAAAATCGATTGATTGATTTTCAAATCGATCAATCGGTTTTCCCAGGCTCTTGATTTTCCAGCCACTGGGAGTGCACAAACGATTAATCAAAATCCAAAAATTGATTGATCAATTTTAAATCGATCAATCAGTTTCGGGCATTCTTGCCCAGCTTACTTCTAAGTCAAAATCGATTGATCGATTTTCCAAATCGATCAATCGATTTGGTCAGAAATCCAGCCCTTTGCGAGCATTTCTTTCAATTTTCTTCCTTACAATTTCTCATTCATTCTACTTCTTTAATTCATTGTTTTAACATTAATTAACTGAATTTAGGCACCACAACATATCCATTTAAATCTAACAAAAACTCACCTCAATTCAACCCTTGATTGATCCAAAGGCTTAGGTCATTGGCTAGGTTTCCTAGCTCCAACTTCAACGAGTTTCAATGCATCATATCCAGAGTAATTGCTCAAGCCCGTCTTAAATTTGGAATCTACACTTAACTCTCTAGTATTTACTCCATTTCTTTCTCTCTCTCTCTTCATAAGTCTTTTACACCAACCAAACCAAGGCAATAACTTCTCTTAATTTATTTAAACCCTTTAACCCTTTTTATGTTTTGGTGTAAAGCACATACACCCAAGACAGGTATATGCTATCTCATAACAAAGTTTAACACTACGCACATGTGCACATTCACATCAAAATAAATTGAATCATAGTCATCGTGTTGACTTTCACTTGGTCAAACCTGCGACCAGTCGGGCATGCATCCCGAGGACATTGTTCAACGCCCAAATTTTGTGGATGTAACATTCTCCCCACCTTCGGAATTTTCATCCTCGAAAATGTATCCAAAGGCTTCCCGGTGGAAGATCCACACACATTGAGAGATGTATTTCCATTCAATAACAAACACCACATATCTTGCATGAAGACTTAGTATATTTGCAATGATTGGAGTAAATAAGCACAAGTCAAAAATAATTTACTAATTGACATCGAATTTACATTCCAAACAGCGGTTACCCGCACCCAAAAATAAGTTCAATCCCAAAAGTAATGGCATTCATGCCAAATAGTTCCATACATAAGAAATGCAAAAAAAAATAGTTACAATCCCCAGAAATAGTTACAATGCAAAAAGAAATGCCACAAGCCAACTGTCACGCCGTCCCATCCCCTGGCTGATCCACCTCGTTCGGCTCACGAGTGCCAGAACCCGATGCATTAGGGGCCCATGTCCGTGCCGCTGCGATGCAGTGCTGGTAATCGGTGGGATACATGAACTGCATGGTCTGGTGGAGCAATGCCTCATGAAAATCCAGCCTGTGGTCCATGCGAGTGCTAGTCTCCTCCATACGCCTATGGTGCTCCAGCATCTGGCGATTGTTCTCCGCCATGAGGGCGAGAGCATCGTCAATGGTACAAGGCGCAGGGGCCTGAGATGCTCGCCTCCGGTGAACTCATGCATAAGCAGTAGGAGTGGACTGTGCAGGAGCAGTAGGTGGTACTAAAGGATGCTCCTCAAGTAGCACCGCGTCATGAGGCTACTCCCTCACTACGTGGTCCTGTGGTGGTATAACAGGTTGCACCCCCTCTGCTGGTGGGTCCTGCTGTGGTGGTGGTGCTGCATCGCCAGCCTGGGCAGGTGCTGGCCCCTCAACTAGTAGAGCCTTTTTCAACATTCTATAGCTGTGGCCCCACGTAGCTATGGAATAATATTTCACGTGGTTGGCGGCCTTGTGCTCGGCGAGAGAAATCACATACTCTAGGGCGTCAGAGTAGCACTCCAACATACTTGAGATAAGTCAAGCGTAGGGCATACGCTCCTTGGGTCTCAAAGGGCCCTTCATCATTTTCCCTTTTATATAAATCATCCCCTCAAAGACTATCTTGGTAGCGTCGAACCAACGGCCGCGGAATGCCGCGTATAAGGCCTGTTGGACCAACTCTACCCGCTCAGTGTCGTAGCGCATAGGGTAAAGATTACACTTGATTATCGAATCAAGCATCCACATGTAAGGAGGTAAGTTGACCCTCCATAAAGATTTGTTGGATCCCTTGTTTCCCCTCGTTAATTCCATTCTAATTTCTTCATATTCGACGGGTTGTGGGAAGGGAAGAAAAAGGTTGGTCTCGGGCACGTGTGTGAGGTAACACTCCAAAGACTCGTGTATGTGGCATAGGGTAAATAGGTAGTTATGACCATCAATCTCAGTCGTAACGATGTCATCCACGTGACCCTTTTGTAGGTTTTGGTAGAACAACCTAACGAGTCTAGGGTAGTAGCAATCGTGTAAGGGTTTTGAAAGATTACCGAGGCCCGTGCTAACGAGGTATTGTCAGGCCCATTGGGTTTCACCCTCAATGTCGGGATTGGTAAATAAAGCCTCGTCGATAATGTACTCGTATTCAAATTCCTTTGCAGCCCACCACTCATTTGGTTGGGGCAAATTTTTGGGTGGTGGTTGTGGGGGCGACGATTCGCGTGATGACGCATCTGTCAAATAAGATGAAGCTGATGATGATGATGATGATGATGATGAAGATGATGATGATGATGATGATGATGATGATGATGGTGAAGGTGGTGGTGGCGCAGCATTCTTACACCATACCGAAAGCTTAGAAGTAGCTTGCTTCGTAGATAACCTAGTTTTAGGTGGCATTGTGGGTTTTTAAATCAAGAAATTTCAAAAACTAGGGTTGGAATGGTTCAAATTGAAAGCAATTTGAAAAAACTAGGGTTTACCTTTTGTATTCGATCTAGATAGCTAGGGTTTTGATCCGAACTCGATCTGCAAAAGCCTCAAATCCTAGCGGTTATGGTAGCCAAGGGAAAAAGAAAAATGGCGCTCAAAATGAAAAGAAACAGTCTGATTTTTGAAATGGGAAAAAAAACCCAAAATTGGCTTATATAGGCAAAAATCGATTGATCAATTTCAAAAATCGATTAATCAATTTTTATAACTTAACCTCAACTGCACGAAATCGATTGATCGATTTCAAAAATCGACTGATCGATTTTCAAAATCAATTAATCAAGTTCAACTCGATTAATCGAAATTTACTGCTATTTAATTTCCAGGTTGTCCGTCTCACTGGCGTGTGCCAGTCGTTCAATCGAACGAAATCGATTAATCGAAATCCAAAATTGATTAATCGATTTGGAAATTGATTAATCGCTTTTGACATAATTTTTCAAAAAAATTTGCACTTTATTTTCCTTCACTTCCTTTTTGTCTTTTCGTCCATTTGTCTATGCCTTTTAGGTAAGTCACTTGTTGACCTTACTTTTACTCCTAAGAACATATTGGCCATCCATTTCTCATGACGCAATGACCATTAAGCCTTACATTTGAATCGCACAACGGTACATTTACAATCCACATTTGTTTCATACATTCCTTACATAATTCGAGGTATTGTGCAAATTTTTTATTACATAGACGGCTCAAACTCCCAAACATAGATAAGAAAATACAATTTGGCTCTCAACTCTTCGCAAACAAGTCCGGATACTGCTCTTTCACATCCGTCTCTCGTTCCCACGTAGCTTCTTCGGCCAGATGATTCTTCCACCGAACAAGTACTAAAGGAATTACTTTCGTGCGCAACACTTGCTCCTTTCTATCCAATATCTCAGCCGGTTCCTCGATCATGCTCATATCTTCATGCATTTCCAACGGCTAACCTCCCAAGATATGGGAAGGGTCATTCACATACTTCCTGAGCATAGAGGCATGGAAGACGTTGTGTACCCAATCCAATCGTGGTGGCAATCTAACGCGATACGCAACCTCGCCTACACGACCCAAAACCTCAAAGGGTCCAAGGTAACGGGGACTCAACTTGCCTCTCTTTCCAAATCTCATAACGCCTTTCATAGGCGATACCTTCACAAACACATGATCGCCAACGGTGTAATCTACACTCATTCTCTTAATATCGGCGTAGCTTTTCTATCTGCTCTGAGCCGACTTAACTCTCTCTCTGATCATCCAAACAACAATGGCGTTATCTTCAAACAACTCTGGCCCCAAAACAAACTATTCACTGATTTCTTTCCAATTGATAGGTGATCTACATCGCCTCCCATAGAGAGCTTCGTACGGTGCCATTCCAATGCTCGTTTGGAAGCTATTGTTGTATGCAAATTCGATCAACGGTAGGTGTTGATCCCATGATCCTTGTAGTTCAAGCATACATGCTCTGAGCATGTCCTCTATCACTTGATTCACCTGCTTTGTTTTCCCATCGGTCTGTGGATGGAAAGCCGAACTAAAATCTAATCGCGTACCCATGCCTTCCTGAAACTTCTTCTAAAACTTTAAAGTATATAACAGGCCACGATCAGAGACAATGCTACTTGGAATCCCGTATAACCGTACGATCTCCTTCATATACAACTCCGTAAGTCTTCTTATTGTGTACATCGTGTTATAAGGCAAGAAGTGTGCTGACTTGGATAATCGATCCACGACTACCCAAATGGCGTTGTATCTCTTTTCTGTATGCGGTAGTCCAACAATGAAGTCCATGGAGATTGACTCTCATTTACACTCTGGTATGAGTAGAGGCTGTAATAATCCAGCAGGATGTCTATGATCGACTTTCACCTGCTGACATGTCAAACACCGTGACACGTACTTGGCCGCGTCTTGCTTCAAACCTCTCCACCAATAATTCTTCCTCAAGTCTTGATACATTTTGGTGCTACCGGGGTGGATAGCATATTTCAACTTGTGAGCCTCATCGAGTACAGTTTGCCGCAAATTGGTATCATCTGGAATACAAAGACAGCCCTTGAACACTAAGGAACCATCTTCTTTCACTGAAAACTCTGGTTTGATGCCTTCAATCACATCTTGGTGAATCTTGGTTAACTTCGGGTCTCTCATCTGTAGCTCATAGATATGCTCAAAGATCATAGGTCTCACTGATATGTTAGCCAAGAAAACTCTTGTAACTTGCACCTCAATATTTGCATCATATAATGACAGATCTTTAAACAATTTTTATCTGTGCATTCCCATAATTAGATTAGCCAATTGAGCTGAACCCTTCCGACTAAAGGCATCGGCTACCACACTAGCCTCGCCTGGATGGTATTGTATGGAGCAATCATAATCTTTGAGAAACTTCATCCATCTGCGTTGCCTCATATTCAACTCTTTCGGTGTAAATAGGTACCTGAGGCTCTTGTAGTCGGTGAAAATCTCAAAGGTCTCACCATACAAATAATGTCTCCAAATTTTCAACGCAAATATGACCGCTGCTAGTTCCAAGTCATGTGTCAGATAGTTCTTCTCGTGATCTTTCAGCTGTCTCAACTCATAAGTTATCACCTTCTTGTGTTGGTTGAGCACACAGCCCAAACCATTATGCGAAGCATCACTATATACCACGAACCCTCCACTACCTGAAGGAATTGCTAGCACTGGAGCTGAAGTGAGTCTCTTCTTGAGTTCTTAAAAACTCTTTTCACACGCTTCACTCCCACTCGAATCTCGCATCCTTCCTTGTAAGTCTCGTAAGAGGTCCCAATATTTTAGAAAATCCCTCTACAAAATGCCAATAGTAACCCGCTAGACCAAGGAAATTACGGACGTCTGTTACCGTCTTTGGTTGTTCCCAGTTTACCACTGCTTCAACCTTCGTCGGATCTACTGTGACACCATCCTTTGAGACGACATATCCCAAAAAACTAACTTTTTCCCACCAAAACTCGCACTTACTAGTTTGGCATATAGTTGGTGTTCACGTAAAGTTTGTAGAGCAACTCTCAAGTGTTCTTCATGCTCCTTCTTTGACTTAAAATATATCAGGATATCGTCAACGAATACCAGGACGCGTGAGTTCAGGTGTGGTTTAAACACCTGATTCATCAAATCCATAAACGACGCCAGTGTATTTGTCAAACCCAACGGCTTCACTAAGAACTCGTAGTGTCCATACCATGTCCTGAATGTTGTCTTCTGGATGTCCTCTGCTTTGACTCTCAGCTGATAGTATCCAGATCTCATATCGATCTTGGAAAATTACCTCGCTCCTTACAGCTGATCAAATAAGTTATCAATCCTAGGTAATTGATATCGATTCTTGAGGGTCAGTTTGTTTAACTGGCAATAGTCAATGCACAGTCGCATTGATTCATCTTTCTTCTTTACAAATAAGACTGGTGCTCCCCATGGAGACACACTAAGTCTTACAAACCCCTTATCCATGAGATCTTGCAATTGCTCTTTCAACTTTTTTAACTCAGCAGGAGCCATTCTATATGGTACTTTGGAAACAAGCTCCGTTCCAGGTGTTAAGTCGATAGTAAATTCCACCTCTCTATCTGGAGGTAATCCTGGTAATTCCTCTGGAAACACATCTTCGAATTCACGTGCAATTGCGATCTCTGAGATAATGTTCTTCCCTTCCTTATCTTCCTTCAAGAATGCTATGTAACCACTACACCCCTTTCTGATCAAACTCTCAACCCTGACTGCAGAGATAAGTGGCATAAACGTCAATCTCACTCCTCAAAATTGGAACGATCTCCTCATATTAGGTCTGAAGATCACGACTTTGTTCTTACAATCTACCATTGTACAATACTGTGACAACCAGTCCATGCCAAGGATCATGTCGAATCCTTGCATGTCTAGCAAAATTAAATTTACCTGTAGTTTAAAGACGTCTCCATCCATAATGGTCACCATCACCATCACCCTTTCCGTATCGACCAATTCTCTAGTCAGGATAGATACCGCCAAAACAAAGTCCAACATCACTGGGTTGACCTTCATTTTCCTTGCAAAGTGAGGAGTAGTAAATGAGTGGGTAGACCCCGGGTCTATCAACACTCTCGCTTCATAAGCTAGGTCACTCCCCTTACCGTACACTTCTAAAGTACCTATAAAGCATACATATTTATATACATAACACACTATATACATCAAAATTTATGGAAGAGAATTAGTTTATTCTACTTCTTACATGAATGCACCTTCTTTATCTAAAAACTTTTAAGAATTGAAATTCTTTATTTAAAAGAAATCTCACCTTGGATCACGTCAGTGGTATTATGTGCTTCTTGATCCATAACTGCATAGGCTCTTCCTTGTACGACCGACTTCCTTGCTTGTATAGGTCGTAGCATTGAAATAAAAGTTGTCTTCTTCTTAGCCATCTCAGGGCAATCTCGGATAATGTGGCCTACCTTTCCACATTTATAGCAACCCCGAGTACCCCTTCTGCACTTAGCTATCTTATGAGACTTGCCACACTTGGCACAAGTCTCAACTATGGTAGATGCTGCTCATGAGAAACCCGGTGTAACTGCTACTCCAGTGGTGGTAGCAGGGTTCTCATATCTGATTGGCCTCTGCGACACAAGCACAGGTAACCTCTGATAATTTGTTTGCTGCACTGGTCTAACATACCCTGTTTGGAACGGTTGCCTCTGAATGGGTGCTACGAATCTTGGCTTTTTGTTCACCGGCTCGTAGTTCCCAACCTTACTCTGATCTGTTCTTCCTCTGCCTTACTGATCCCTTCTTCGATATCTATGTTCATTGTCCTCTTCAATGACCAAGGCTTTGCTCATAACCTCTCCATAGGTCTTCAACTCAAACACTGCTACTTTCCCCCTGATGTCCGGCTTCAAGCCGCGTTGTAGTCATTTTGCTTTCATTAGATCCGTGACTATGAAATCAGGAGCAAAGCGAGCAAGCCTCATAAACTCAACCCCATACTCTCTCACTGACATTCTTCCCTACTCGAGCTGTAAAAATCTAACTTCCATCTGATTTCGTACAACTTCAGGGAAGTACTGCTTATTAAATTCTTCCACAAACTCATCCCATGTCCAGGGCAATCCTGAGGTCTCCTGAGCCCTAGTCCTAGAAACGAACTTCCACCAAGGGCCTACCTCCCCATCTAGTATGTAAGTTGCCCAACGGACACTCTCGTCCTCCGTGCACGTAACTACACTAAATATTTTCTCCATCTCGCTTAGCCAATTTTTCGCATCAATTGGCTCTGCTTGCCCTTAAAAGCTAGGAGGACGCATCCTCCTAAACTCTATAAATATAGAGGGCACTGGCGCTGTAGGACCTATTGGAGGTGTAGGTGGCTGATGCTGCTCATTGGCATTGTGAGCTACCAAAGACGCTGCTTGTTGAGCCATGGCGGCTGCCATGGTTTCTATGGTATGCATCATCCTCTGACGCTCCTCCCTCTCTTTATTTTCTTTCTCTTACTCTTTCTTGCTCTCGCTGATCCCTATCCTGACGATCTCTATCTTGATTCTCTGCCTGGCCACTACTCCCTGAAGCCTCTCTATTCCCCATCGGTACTCTATTCGTAGCCGAGACAAAATCGTCTTCGCTCCGTAAGTTTCTGTCTTGACTGCCCTGAGGCCGTCCTCTTATTCCTCTAGAAGACATAACGCTCTGCAAATGAAACCATAGTTTCATTAGCAGAAGGTCCTATGCTCTGACAAAACTAAGACTTGTCAAAAATTCTAAAAGAAACGGCTTTGATACCAACTATGACAGCTTGCATGGAACATTGGTATACCCAAGCAAAGATGAAACAAAATAGAAGCATAAGAACTTAAATCAAATTAAATCTCCAGTTCTACTATATATAATCGTCAAAAAAATTACCCCAAAGATGGTTCTGATCTTATGCCTTTGCATGAGCAAGAGAACCCACCCGAACCATCAGTGACGACATAACAATCACCCTGGATGGTTCGCCAAAAGAATATATCATCATTTAATTATATTTTCTCCAAAAAGGGCTTGACATACCAAGTCGTACAATACTCTCTCAAAAAACTCAGTCAAAGTATGCAAGGGTGTTAAGACCTGAAAAGTACCACTTTTCACCCCTTAACTTAGCCTTTGATTAGACCCTTAGCCATCTAATAAAGTTTTGTTAAGTATTTTTTGTAGATAATAAACAGCAGTGCAATAAGGCCATAAATCCTGTTAAGGAGCCCATAATTGGCACCAGAAGTCCCTCAGAAGAATGAGCCATGAATCCAGACCTGAGGTAAGCCTCGCACAGCTGACAAAGCTCCAGAGGATTCAAAAAAATATACTTCGCGTAGTCCTCACGAAGTCCCAAGACTTCACAATAACTTCTCGCGCAGTTGAGTGACAGAAGAGCTTCAGAAGCCTTGAGTCGCATAGCTCTCGTGAAGTTTAGAAGTTAAAGGTCGCGCTGTCTCGTGCAGTTCAAGAGAGCTTCAGGAAAATCCTCGCACAGCTGTCACGCAGTAGCCGCGGGATGCAAATGTCAAGAGAACCTGTCGCGCAGTTCAGAAAAGCCTCAAAGCCATCGCGAGGATCCTCGCAAAGTTCCATTAAGAAGTCAACTTCTCGCGTAGTTCTAGCGCTATTCACAAGTAGCAATCCAACTGCGCGAAGCCCAATCCAGCGAGAGCTTAACTATCTAGCTCGCGGCTGCTCAAAGCATCAAGAAGCTGTAACCCCACGACGTCTGAAGTTTTAATGTAAACTCATCCTCGTGAAGTCTGTGCTACCACGCGACAAGTCAGGGAATCAACTACAACCTGGCAAAGCTCTGAACTCCAACTTCCATCATTCTGTAGAGGACATTCTAGAGATTTCTAGTGATTAGGGCACGCACTCCCACGCTCAAATCTTCGTGCACGTGCCTCGAGGCATCCAAGGATCATCAATAGGCCATGTGGCATCGCTAAAATTAGGGTTTCTTAACCCTAATGTGCCGCCACACCCACTGCTATATAAACCTAAGCCTAGTTTAGGTTTAGGGATCCTTGTTTTTAGACTTAGACGCCCAAAAGAGCTCAGAACTTATCACTGATACGTGATCTGAGATCCTCTTCTTTTCTGTTCTTCTGTAGTTGTAAGTAATTTTCCTTTTTCTTTTTCTCCTCTCCATGGCCCAGCACTTGCTGGCCATGCCTATGTATGTTTATTGAGATTAGAGTAATGGAATTTGTGATTGGGTGTTGTACTTTTATGGGATTCGTGTGTTTGTGAGTTGCTCTGTGCAAGGCTGCTGCCTTGTGATCCGCCATTGCTTTGGCTGTGATTCAAAGCAATGGTGGACTGATTCTAAGGACCCATTCAGATCCAAATGACATGTGTGTCTGGGTTACCATGGTTCGATACAGCCTTAGCCCTACCACAGGGCCCATTAGATCTGAAATCCCCATGGAAGCCTGAGTTGGTAGCCTTGTGACCATGGTGGTGGCAACAATATTCTTGTTTTATTTTGGGCTCCATGAGGAGGATAGCCTCTGGAATAGTCTGTGACCATTCAAGTGGACAGATTATAGCCTTAGGGTGAATCCAATCCGTCGATCCAAAATGGATCCTTCTTCTTCGAGCCTGAGCTTGTAGCCTGGTAGGAGATTGTACAGTGACAGACTCCCCTATATTAGTATAGACCCGCCATCAGATGTTAGATCTGATCTGGTTATGGAGATTGTAGGCTTGTGACTAAACCATTGTAGTCCCACTCAAGCAATGGACAGCTAGATCTAAGGTGGTACTCAATCTCTTGCTGGTTCTATGTGTCTGGGCTATCATGGT
The DNA here is from genome assembly GCA_021018995.1 of Chloranthus sessilifolius. Taxonomy (NCBI): domain Eukaryota; kingdom Viridiplantae; phylum Streptophyta; class Magnoliopsida; order Chloranthales; family Chloranthaceae; genus Chloranthus; species Chloranthus sessilifolius. The sequence continues at coordinate 18,156,023 of CM037587.1, read as the reverse complement.
CCTATACAGCCTTAGCCTCACACATAGAGCTTTAGAGGTTGAGGTTCCCTATGGATTCCTAAGCTTGTAGCCTGGATGAAGTAGTGCCTACAATGATTATCCTGTTCTGACCCATCTCTGGACTGTCGTTCCCCTATGAGATAGTCTGTGACCATTTAAGTGGATAGGTTATAACCTTAAGGGATTGGATCATGGCACAGGGATGAGTTAGATTCTTTCTCCTCTTTGGTGATAATGTAGCCATTGGACAGGATTTCTATAACAGCAGATCTGGATTTGAGTCATAAATTCCAGCAGACCTGAACTCAATAGCATACTTCTCACCCTTTTATATTTATTTTCCCACATTCCATCCATCTTCTCAACCCTTTCTGTAGTTAATTCATTATGCTACCTTAGGATACTTAGAATAAGTGACCCTAAACTCCCCTCCTTTTAAGACTGCCAGATCTGTAGTCAGATCTGGAGGGACTACAAGAGATGGCTCCCTTGGAGCCGTAGATCACTTTTCCCTGTGGGACAAACTCTTACTTATCAAAACTTGCTACAAATGGACCCTGTATCTTGCAAGTCTAGGATTTCTCTGTTGTGCTGATTCCATCCCCTCTTTTACTTTGATTTTAAATTGTTTTTACCACCAACAAATAAAGTAAGCACACTGGAAATAACCAACAAGGGGTCCTCTAGGAGAGGTCCTCAGGAGGGGGCTCCAAAGCCACCCTAGGCACGTAATCCGAATCCTTCGGATCTACGCCTCCTAAAGTAGTAGCAGTCGCAAGCACGGGACCTGTGACGTATAGTTTAAAGGGTGAGCTACATCCAAGCTCAATAAGGAAACAACTGAATTAATATATAAGTTAATCTCTCACATATATTCCATGATATTTAGAAGCATGATGTATCAATGAAATAGATAGAAAATAATTTAAATGACTGAAAAGATGCAATGACTGTGATTGTTACTTTACATGTATTTATTTGTTCTCAACTTGCTCCTATAAGACAATGATTGTCCTAAAGACTTAAATCATAACTTAAATATTCCTCGACTTACTATAGATTCGAGCGCCGGATGGAATACCCTCCATCGTCGTCTAATCAAACCATTTTTATATCCTTTTTCATTCATTCAATATTATTTAGGCCCCTTTCTCATAGGCGACGGGGTTTAATTCTTGTACATACATCCCTGGGATGTACAACTGGTGTACAGATTTGCCGTCGTACCGGTCACAGATATTCTGCCGAGTCAGTCATGGGTTTCCCGCCACATCGGTGGGGTATTCTCTAAACCTTAAATATCAAAAGTGCACTTTTCATATAGTTATTCATCGCGTGATTATGCTAAATATATTATATTAAGCCTTATCAATTCTCATTCACTTTACTTTATATTTTGCACATACATCCCTGGGATGTCCAACTCAATGCATCACACAGATGCCCTTATCACATTCACATCCCCTGGGGACATCACATACTCATTTCCTTATTTAGTGTTCACATACACACCCTTACATTTTCACATTTTCGATGCATAAGTATTCATTTTTATATCACTACATACATGCTCTTGCTATTAAAATATATGTTCAAGGTGTTTCCTACCTCACGCATGTAATTTCTCAGGCATCAAGGTCCATTGCATTTCTCATGCTCGTACTCACTTGCATAACCTAAGGTATATCATAGCATAGGCAAAGCATCAAGAAAGATGCATAAAAGAAGGTACAGGACCCTCCCAGAACTTCAAAGTCTAAAATAAAAGTCAACAAAAACTGTCCAAATCAATTAATCGATCCCCAAAATTGATTAATAGAACTTCCAAAATCGATTAATCGATCTCAAATCGATTAATCAAAATTTTAAAATTGATTGATTGATTTTCAAATCGATCAATCGGTTTTCTCAGGCTCTTGATTTTCTAGCCACTGGGAGTGCACAGACGATTAATCGAAATCCAAAAATCGATTGATTAATTTTAAATCGATCAATCAGATTTGGGCATTTTTGCCCAGCTTACTTCTAAGTCAAAATCGATCAATCGATTTGGTTAGAAATCCAGCCCTTTACGGGCATATCTTCCAATTTTCTTCCTTACCATTTCTCAGTCATTCTATTTCTTTAATTCATCATTTTAACATTAATTAACTAAATTTAGGCACCACAACATATTCATTTAAATCTAACAAAAACTCACCTCAATTCAACCCTTGATTGATCCAAAGGCTTGGGTCATTAGCTAGGTTTCCTAGCTCCAACTTTAACGAGTTCCAATGCATCGTATCTAGAGTAATTGCTCAAGCCCGTCTTAAATTTGAAATCTACACTTAACTCTCTAGCATTTACTCCATCTCTTACTCTCTCTCTCTCTCTTCATAAGTCTTCTACACCAACCAAACTAAGGCAATAACTTCTCTTAAGTTATTGAAACCTTTTAACCCTTTTTATGTTTTGGTGTAAAGCACATACACCCAAGATAGGTATATGCTATCTCATAACGAAGTCTAACACTACGCACACATGCACATTTGCATCAAAATAAATTGAACCATAGTCATCGTATTGACTTTCACTTGGTCAAACCTATGATTAGTCAGGCACGCATCTCGAGGATACTATTCAACGCCTAAATTTTGGGGATGTTATAATGAAATTGGTAAATGTCCCTATGTAGGCTCCACTGTTCTGAACTTCGTCCTCCTCATATTGGTTACTTGCATCAATAACTGGGGGAGGAATGGGATTGATTGGATTTTGGAAGGTTTGGGCAATTGCTTGGTGAGGCCATTATGAGTGGGGGAAGACTTGTTGGATTATTTGGGGGGTAAATGGATGGGTAAAGTGAGGGTTTTGGATAGGTGCCTGGTGAGGCCATTGTGCTTAGTGGGGGTTTTGCTTATTAGGTCTGGAGATAAGAGGGTGGGTGAATTGGAGATGGTTAATGGTATGGGATGGATCCCCATATTAGGTTGGGTGTGAGGGATGTGAATAAATGGGGCTCATGCCAATTTAAAGGATGAGATGAGAGGAGTTTATTGTTTAAGGGGGAATGGGGGTTTGTTGGGGGTGAATGTAAGTGGGAAATTAGAGAATTTGTAGAAGGTTTGAGAATGTGACCCTTGGGTTTGGGCCTTGATGGGCTTGGGATTGGGTATAAGGCCTTTAAGGCCCACCTGCATAGTCCTGTGGTTGATGATGGGTTTTTGGGTGGTATGGACTATAGGCGGCAGATTGGGATTTTGGGGGAATGGGGTGTGGAGATTTTGAAGGGTTTGTGATGAATTTGGAGATCGTTGGATTTTAGGAGGAAGGCTTTGGGAGGCCTTCCAAGCTATGTAGGCTTTAACCAAGTCTTCCCTCATGGCTATTAGGTTGGTTATGGGGGTGGATGTAGGTGGCCCTCCCAATGAAGGGGGTGTATAAGGAAAATTTGGTATGACTTGGGGAAAATTGGGCATGACCTGGGTAGATGGATGAGGAAAATTAGACATGACTTGGGTAGATGGGTGAAAATATAGTGAATTTGGATTGGATGTGGAGGGAAAGTGAGGTGTATGAGGAGCTGATGTAGGAAAATTGGGCATTGGATTGGATGTGGATGGGGGAAAAGTGGGTGTATGTTGGGTGAATGTGGAGGAATGTGGTGGATTTTGGTTTGATGTGGATGGAAAAGTGGGCATGGTTTGGATGGATGGGCGAGAATTGGGCATAGTTTGATTGGAAGTGGAGGGAAAATGGGACATAGTTTGGGTGCATGTGTGGGGAAAATGGGGTGGATTTTGATTTGATGTGGGAGGAAAATGGGGTGGAAATGCAGAGGAGAAATGGGGTGGATTTTGAGTTGAGGGGAGGGGAAATGGGGTGGAAATGTGGAAGGAAAATAGGGTGGATCTTGAATAGTGGTGGATGGAAAAATGGGTGCACCGTATGGTCCGGTGAAATTAAACCGAGATCGGGGGGAATTGGAAATGGGTATCTCCTCCATATAGGAATGTGTTGGGGAATGCGGTGGGGATGATCGGCTTAAGCCGGATCAATCGCCCAAGACATGATTTGGCGGCGGGTCGGGTGTGGATTCCTCCGGTGAGGCTCGAACACTTTCTTCTTCCTTCCCCTATGGGATAATAGAGGGTAAGACGATGTCGTTGTTCCGACACCACAAGCACTTTTTTTTTTTGGATTTTTGGTTTGATTGATTTTTTTGGTTTATTTTTGGATTTTATATATGATGAAAAATTTCTTCTCCCTTGGATCAATATGGTGCTTTTTCCGAGGCTTTAGAACTCCCTTTTTAGGTGGTGTTTACACCCTTAATGCCTACTACGGCAGGGTTCCCTATAGAAGGGATTTCCGTTCCCTTATATAGGGAACGGAAATCCACATGACAACCCGATCCCTTGGAAGAGTCAATAAGAGGGCGACCTCTCTTGACCGGCGAGGATGTTTTGGGTGTTGATGGTGTGGGAATTACCGGAGGTATTAAAACAGCTAAGTGGGGGGGACTCAGGAATGGTGAAAAAGACCTCAAATTCAGGTTGCTTGAGCCAGAATAGGGTAGTGTATATATTATATACGCTAGGCTAAAATTCTGGAGATTTGACTTAACGTGTATATTATACACACTAGGCTAAAAACTCTAGAATTTTGGCTTAGCGTGTATATTATACCCGCAAGGAAAAATCTAGGGATTTTTAGATTAGCGTGTATATTATATACGCTAGGCTAAAAAGTATATATATATTTTGGACAACAGCAGCAGACCCAAATTGGTCTATATTTTTTGAGTTTTTTGGAAGCAGTGCTTCCGGGGACTATTTTTTCTTGTTATTTCGAGTCCCTCCTCACCGTACCTAGGGATACAAGGCCGTTTCAAGATGACTAATGCCCTCCCCCATGGATTTTAAGGCTTAATAACATCTTGGTCACCCACCTGATATACCTCTGGCGTAAGTGCCTTGTCAAATATTTGATGGGGTGGATCCTTTCGAGATCATCACCACTAGGGTTGCCGCTCTATCGGGAATCACGACAGGTATATCTCTACCTATTTCCCCCCCTTTTAAAATCTACCCACGTCCTCTTGGTTCAATTTTTAATATTCAATTTTAAGGGAGTTTACTTAAGTTCAAAAACGAGTTGTGAGAATCCCGTGCCCCCTCTAAGGGCCAGCGTCCACTGTTGGAATATGATGATGAGAAACGCAAGTACTCAAGTAGGCCCGCCAAACGGCTAAGGCATTTAAATGATAAAAATGAAACTAAACTATCAAGTAACCTGCTAATCAACTAAGGTGGTAAAGAGCTCAAGTAGGCTTGCCAATCGGCTAAGGCATGTAAATGACGGAAAAGTAGGGGTAAGTAAAAAAAAATGAAAGCAGAATCCTAAGGGTAAGTAAAAATGAAAAAATCGTAGGGGCAAGTAAGAAAAATACAAAGTTAGTAAAAAGAAGAAAAAAACATGCAAAGGGGGCCAACTTCAAGTAGAAGCTCTAAAATCATCCCCAGCGGAGTCACCATCTGCGTAACCCTAGACCTTGTAGGTCCGTCGCGACGATGTGCACTCTTTAAAAAATGGAGTCGCCACCTGGAGCTTTTGGTGACCCGAGATACCTCAAAAATCAATACGTAAGCACCAAAGTGAAAAAATATGACTCCTATGTACCGGTCTTTGCCAAAGGATCTTGGGTAGGGGCTTTGGTTATTAATCGGGAAGGTGTTAGACACCCGATCAACTATCTCGTAAGCAGTCTTTACTTATGGCCAAATGATAAACAAAAAAAATAAAATGAATGACACTCCTCCTTACCCGAAAGCACTATGATCCTATTTGAGCCTCCCGCAATCGCCAAAATTTCGGTGGCATAACGGCTCAAGTTCTAAGATGAAAGGAAAGAAAAAGATGGTAGAAGAATAGAGGAGAGAGTTGGAGCTCTCGGACCCTTGTTGCACCGCGTGAACCTTCGCGTTGATGCACTTCCGGTGAGTTTCCGATAGCAAATGGGTTGAGGTATGAGTTTAAACCTCCAAGGCTTGGAAGCTAGAAGGTAGGAGAAGAAGACTAAGGCCTAGTTCTAGCCAAATCTAAGGGTTTGATGATGGTAAATGGGATCTAGAAGGGTGAACTCAGTTATGAAATTTTGGAGGTTTAATGCTCAAAAGGGAAGAGGGAACTCTTTAAGATTTTCTCTCTTTTGAAAAAATTTTAAGCCCTTAAGCAAGGGGGGGTGTCTCTCTATTTATAGAGTTGGATGGGACTAGTGAACGGTTAAAGGGCTAATTGGGTTAGCAATTAGGTAATAGGGATCTAAGGTTTTCTAGGTTTTTGAGAGCTTAGATAGGTGGGAAAGGGGTTTAATGGTAGATGATAGGGTGGGACTTTAAATGGCTAAAGGGTTACAAATAGAACTAATGGGAGTGCAACAGTCCTAAAGAAACCCACCCTGAACTTTGGGGTGGTCAACAAGTCAAACCCCAAATTTGAAATCTAGACATTTTCCCAAAAAATACTATTCCTAAGTTTAGCGTGTATATTATACACACTAGGCTTGGAAACAGTGTTCCCTGAGAAAATAGGGAAGTTTGGGGCCCGCTGTGGAGCTCAATTCTGGAGGAAGAAGCCAATTTTGCCTAGTGTGTATAATATATACACTAGGCCAATTTCAGTCAAAAATTGGTCGAGCGTGTATAATATATATGCTAGTGTAATTTCCTGTACTTCTGTATAATTTTCAAATTGTAATAACTTTTTATATACAACTCGGATTGAGGCGATTCTTAGCCCATTGGAAAGCTAAGAATATTCTATTTCCAATAATATAGGTCTTAGCTCCAGCAGAGGTCTATAAAAACTTTGGCACTCCTCTTTCTATCCACTGATCAGGAGGGTTCGAACCGAGCTCGGGAAGGTTTCTCATGGGTCGGGAAAGGCTAACGTTGATTCCTAAGGGTTCGAGATGATTCCTAAGGGTATTGGGATGGCTCCTAAGAGTTTTTAGGATGATTTCTAAGGGTTTGGGAGATGCTTTTGGAAGTTCGAGGGTGCGCCTTGCTCGAAGTATGTGTCGATCAAGCCTTGGGCTAAATTTGGGTGTCTACAGTGGTGTATGTTGTTTACTAGTCACTTGAGATTCAATGCATTGTAGGATTATCGTTTCTGATTCAATATGCATGATTTATGATTCTTTGAAATTTATGATTGTGATGATGACATACTTGATTTGATTTTTATTTTTGTAAATTCTGAAATTGATTTTTAAAGGTTTGAATAATGATTATTTGATCTTAGATGGTATATGAATGGGAGAATGGAAGGATTGTTGTATCTACTCTGGTGTGGTTGTGTGACTTTGGTTTTAAAGCTTAATTATTGCCTCATTCTTTTTGGAGTGTTATTCAAAAAAATAAAATTGTGTGAGTTCTTATTGGACTTGCTTTCTTTTGCGGAGAGCCTATGAATTTCTTTTTCATATTTTTTGCTCTGACCTGTAGGTTTGTCCCCTTATCACCTTATGAAAAAAAGGGGGAGAATGTCTTTGTGTGGCTTATTTTTTTTGTGACTATATAATGCTCTTTAATGATTAGCCTTATATCTCAAGTAATGATGATGTCATGATCGATCTGTTTAGAGCTGTATGGTCTCTATTTTTAGTGCTTCAGATTACAGGTTGAAGATGCTGAAGAGCTTTTTGCTCACATCATCTTGTGTGTACTTGTCATAGGTTTAGGGGGATTGTATTGAGTTGTAATTTCTTGCATGACTAATAGATTATCTGTATAGGGTTAGTTTATGATTGATGTAATTTTTTTTCTATACCCTTGTAAACTAGGTTTTATCATAGATGGTGACAAAGGGAGAGATTGTTAGATCTGCTTTTCACGATCTATGATAACCTAGTAGTTCACTCTCATATGTATTGTTAAGTATAATTATACTCATTTGTAAATCCTACGGTGTTTGACTCGGTTATACTTATTCACAAGGGTTTTATCTAAGAAGAACGACTTATAAGAGTTGTAATCCTTTTGATGGTTGACCATGTTTCTTTTTATGGTTAACCATCAAAATATTGATGGTTGACCACAATTCTTTTCGTGGTTGACCACAACTAAAGTGACGGTCAATCATGAGAGTGATTCCGTAAAAGATTTTTCTAAACCTCATTTTAGGGTTACAACTACTATAAACAGTCTCTTAAGGACTTGTAGGTTTTTTATCTCTCTCTACTTTATTGCTCAACCATCTTTGTGAGAGAAAAACCTTTTGACCTTTGAAACTTTTGATCAAATCTCTTGATTATTCAAAGGCTCATGTTCTGTTTCTTTGTTCTGAAAAAAATTGCGCTTGAAGTTTCGAGCGTGTCTAGGCTCGTGGATTCGAGTGACCTTGGTGAAATCCGGGGTGTTGTTGTGGCTCGTCTGAATACGAGTGGACAATCATCTGACTCGGTAGTTGAAGGCGACAAATCGAGGAACTGTGGGGACTCATAGTGGGTTCTAGCATTGTGGTTTGGAAAGGTTTGATATATAGGACTAGAGAGTCTGCATTCATTCGATACTTTATGTACTCATTTAACTCGTAGTGTATTTGTTGCCTTGGATCTGGCGTAGATCCTGTGATCTTTTTGCTTTTAGGTTTCCACATAAAAATCTCGTGTGCAGTGGTGATTGATTTGCTTTGTATTATTTATTTTCAATATCATCGCTAGGAAAATCTAGGATACCGGAATTTCATTATTGAACATAACAAAATGGCATGATTGGTGGACCCTCTCAATTAAACGAGCTAGTTCGGTCATTTTCTGAGCTGTTCATTGAGATTTTATGTTTCATTCTAACCAGTAACGACATTTAGCGACGATTTAGGCATGCTGGTGGATGACTTGGATTTGCTCCCCTATGAAAGTAAGAGATGTTCCATTTTTAGTCAAGTACTGTGAACGTAATCAAAGTTCATGCTGAGGGTTCGATCTCAATTTACCCCCCAAAAATGGAATTTCACGTTAATGTTTATCATTTATCAGAGAGATACTTAAGTTTCAATGCTATTTTTATTTTAAAATTTTTTAAAGAAAAATGATCATAAGAGGGTTTTATTTCTTCAAAAATGACCTAAAAGAAGTCAATTTCAAAGAAATGCTCATAAAGCATCTTAAATAAGAGGGATGTAAATGCTATCCAGATTCAGAAGACCATGAGTAGTTGAAATGTCCAGTTCCATAGTGTTGTGTTATAGTTTTTATTTTTCATTTTTTATGGATCATTTTGTTAGATTGTCTAGCAAGGGCATTTCTCAGAATGACTTACCATTTTGAGCATTTTCTTTTAAGAATGGCATGTTCTTTGGGGATTATATGTCATGCTTTCTGAAAATGAATGTGGTTCTTGTGCTCCAACGGCTCATGTCATGATACTGAGAGAGAGAGAGAAGAGAGAGAAGGAGAGAGAGAGAGAGAGAGAATAAGACATTTGGTGTTGCAAGTTCCATCACGCTCCTTGATAAGGATGGTTTGCATTTAGGGGTCAATTTTATGTGCCCGACCCGGTAAAAAATTCGGGTCAGGTAACGGGTCGAGACAGGTGTCAGGTCGGGTCACCCATATGCCATTTTCCCATTGGGCAGAAATTTTTTTGGCCTAACTCGACTTGACTCGACCTGCTAAGAGACTGGCACATGATAGAACTTGGTTGCTGACACATAGCCTAGAAAATAGTGATGGATACTAACCCAATAGTCTGGGACAGGATTTCGGACCACTGACTTGCCCATGGGGCCTTTGCGAGTTATGTTGGCTGAGGTGTGCTTCTGTCTTTGAAGAAAAGATGTGATCACCACCTATGAATTTTTAATGACGGCCGTAAAGTCATCAACCTGATTACGACCTAAGCAGTTGAAACGGATTCTCCTTAAAAAATTAGTGATTTTCGTCAGTGGGGAAACCTTGACTGCCCTTTGGCTACTTGCACTTACCGAGAACTCGTCGAGCAAGTCGATTTGAGTACCTGTTGGGTCCTACGTTAGTACACGGATCAAAAGTTAAGTTATGGTTGTTTGAAGTTGGCACTATCCTTTCAGGTGGATCTTCACTGCGTTAAAAAGCCAAAAAAACAACTTTTGCAACATAAAAAAGAGCCACTACCCAAACAGTAGTATAATTATCCATTGTCAAAACCAATTGTTTATTATATTAAGACAGTGGTTTAAATCCTTAACCATCATCACATGCAACTCTTTTCTCAAATCACGTGCAAATCTATCGTGAACCCACTTCCAAACTTTTCTCTTTATATTTCTTTCACAACTGTTGTCTCCCTTACAAACTTATTTTCTTTCTCTTTGAAGCCCAACCTCTCTCTCCTCTTCCTCTCCCTCTCTCTCTACAAACCCTAGATTTTGCACGAGTCTCTCTCAAAATCATCCATCCTTTCCATTCAGTTCATCAGTGCAATCCATTTCAAAGTTGTTATATGGTGGATTGGGATGGATCGGAGGATTTGAGATGGATCAGGAGCCGGTGAATGCTGATCTACGCATGTTATATGGTTTTGATCTTGTGGAGCAGAAGATTTTAGAAGCTGGTGAATGCAGATCTAGGTTTGTTAAATAGTTTTAGTTACATTTTGGTTGATTTTGAGTGGGATTTGAGTTGGATTGGTTAATTCGTTCATTTTCCAATTTTTCAATTTTCTCTATCATATCCTCAAATAAAAATTTAGGTTTTTGTTTCCAATTTTCCCTTTTTTGGATTTTATAGGATATTTTAATTTCCTTTAATTCGCATCCGAACTATCCATTATAGCTTAATTGACCGATACTGATTCAGATCGCTATGTCGGACCAGTTTTGGTTGAAACGATTCAATCACCAGTTCGGAATTAGTCAAATTCTTGCTAACTAGTTAACAATGCTCCGATGCAACTTAGTTTAATTGGCAGCTGATCTCAACGATGCTCGTAATCAATTAGCTTCTCGAGAAGAATCTTTTGCCTGTGAAAGCCTAATCGGATAGGCACAAATTCTTTTAATTTACTTACAATATATCTTAATTTTTGAGATTTTTTCGGGATTAGAGTTAATTGGTGTAATGACATATTGCAAGTAGCAGAGATGAGAGCATGGATGAGAAGATTTGTCGGTTGCACCTTTTTATCTTCTCCAAGTTTCTAGATTTCTGGGGTTTTTTTTTTTTGCTGATATGCTGTGTTTTTTTTTTTTTTTTGCCAATATGCTATGTTTTTTTTTCTGATTTTTCGTAGATTTGTGGGATTTTTTACTTTTTATTAATTTTTTTTCCACATTATATCTTCTATTTATCTGTTTTCGTTTGTCGATCCATGGATCTCGATATATATTTAGAGTTTTTATGCTTAAATATTTATTTTTTACTCGAATGGTCTTACTTTTTCCATTTTTAATTGATGAATGGTTTGATTGTGGTTGGATTCCATGTGATTTTTCATGTTGTAGGGTATGTTTCATCTTTTTATTTAGTATATGTGAAATGTCGTTTGATATTTGAATGTTAGAAAGAACTCTATTAAGAATGAACTGGTCCCAATGGATTTAATTGGGCCGAGTTCAGACCAGGCTTAGACGGGCTGATGTTTAATTGGGACCCTTATATAGAGGGCTGGGGATATGAGCCCAGGCGTAGAGCCGCCTCACTGTATTGGTGCAGTCTGGTCGAGTTTCCATGATCCACAGTCCAGTTGTTCATTTATCTGCATTGTCCATTTGACGAGCCATGGACCAAAATTAGACCAATAAAGCTATAAAAATAAATAAAAAGGAGGCCATGACCACTCTAGCCCCATATTTTTAATACCTTAGATACCAAAGCCGAGTGGGCAAAGGAATACAAGAGCTGGTCTTGGAGGTTATTTAATATGTTAGTGTTAGTCCCATTTTTTGTTAATTAACAAATGAAAACCATTAAAATTAGAAGAGAACTAATTACAATAAATGTGTGACAATGTAATTAGTAAACTTATCACATTTCAGTTATTTATGTCAAAGATGAGTAGCTATCTCGTCCATGGTTTTTCTCTCCATTTTATAATCTCCAACTATGAAGTATGTCACCATGTTTTTCTTTGGCCCTGCAGATCACAAATCAAAGCCGGACTGCACATATAATCCTAGTCACCGGAATCACCGACTTTTTGAAAAAGTCACTAAACACGCAACCTTTTGGCTTACTGTATAATTTGCAATATTTTCAAAAAGTTGTGACTTTTTGAATTCACAACTTTTTGAAAAAAAAAATCCCAAATTTTTCAATTAATCGCTATTAATTCATGACTTCTTCAGTAGATCGTGAATTTTTAATATTTTTATATTTTCCGTACTTCTAAATTTTATTTTTTTAAAAAAAATTCTCCAATTTTTCTTCGACTTATTCCCAAACTTTCCTATTTTTTGCTAAATTTCTTCGAATTTTCCTCTTGCCAACTTATTCCCGAACCCTGACTTGGTGACTGTGCTTAAATTCTCCACAATCATTTCATTCTTAAGACTTCTAGTCAACAGGCACACGCACCATTCATCATTTGACAAACTTCATTCTTGTGTAATAGATGAAACATTTCCCATTCCATTACAGTTTAAGCTTAGTTGCTATTCCCTATTCTGTTTTTTTGCTATGTCAAGGCAACTCTCCAACTTGGAAACTAAATCTCCCAAAATAAATTTGCTGCAAAAGCAGCCCAATCTAGGACTACTCTGATAATGACATATCATCAATTCATCTTTTTAGATATAAGGGCGATCACCTCGATTTGTTTCACCAAATAAAGTTCTGCATTAATTCAAGACTAGAGGGAATCATTGAACCATTGAATCCAGTTCTGCATTACAAATTCAGGACTAGAGGGAATCAGGGAATCGTTGAATCCAATGATTGTAGTGTTGTCATAGATCTCTGATATATCAATCAAGTGTACCCGGTGTTTTGTTTTTTAGGTTCATGTTCTAGTTACTAATAATGTTTCTTTTTTGGTTTCGATTTTCTATGTTTAGACTATACTGCGAAACCTATACTGAATCATTTTTTGTTTCTTTGAGTGGAGGTTACAGTTTATGATATAACACGATGAGATACATTTACTAATCTTTTGGATGTGTGGGCTAAGGAAGTGGATCTCTACTCTACTAATCAAGATTGCATCAAGATGCTTGTTGGAAACAAAGTTGATAAGGTATTTCCTATGAGGATTCATTTACGATGAATTTGTTTTAGGGTTTTTAGCAAATGCCCCCTTATGTTATGCTGAAATTGCATACAACCCCCTGAGTTATGTCTATTTACACTGCACCCATACTTTTATGTTTCCTTCACAAATACCCCATTACCGTTAAATGACAGTTAACTAAGCATCATTTCTTCAATTAAATGACGCATTTGGCCTTACTTAATATTATATACAAAATGGCCATTATATTTTTCTTAAGTTTGACCGCATTTTAAACGGTGGATAAGCATAAGATTCTGCCCAAATTTTTTGGGTGGAACATGATTGATCTCCCCTAAGTTGTCGTGTTACCTGATTTTCGATTTGGGTGTCCATGATACTCAGTTGGTTTGTAACGATGGTAGGGTCGAGATGGTACAAACGGGGATTGCATTTTAGCCTTACCCACGAGTCAAGCAAGCATCATGGACATGCAAATCAAAAATCAGGTAATACGGCAACTTATAGGAGATTAAGCATGTTCCACCCAAAAAATTTGGGCAAGATCCGATACTTATCCACCATTTAAAATGCAATCAAAGTTGAGAAAAATACAATGGCCATTTTGTATATAATATTAAGGGCAAACAAGTCATTTAATTGAAAAAATTACGCCTAGTTAACTGTCATTTAACGGTAGGGGGGTATTTATAAAGGAAACATAAAAGTAGGGGGGCAAGTGTAAATAGGCATAACTCAGGGGGTTTTAAGCAATTTCAACATAACATAGGGGGGTATTTGCAAAAAACCCTTTGTTTTAATTGTTTGTTTTGTGTAGCAGCTATTTGGAGGTGGGAATTCCCCAACTTTTTCTGTAGCAGCTATTTGGAGGTGGGAATTCCCAAACTTTTTCTGTAGCAGCAGTTGTAGCCTTTTGCCACTGAACTTGTTGCCATTGTAGGCCTTCCTCGATCTTATGCGTAGAAGCTTAGGGACCACATAACTATTCAGCCAGTTCATTTACCAAAATAGGTTGGTAACATCTTCTATTTATCTACTCTATTGCTTATTAAATATTCAGCCAGCTCATTTACTAAAATAGGTTGGTAACATCTTCTATTTAAGTTTGCTGATAAGTATAGAGGGTCCTACAGTCAATTTAATTCAACCTAATGCTGCTGCAATCTGACTCGATGTTCACAACATTGAACACAACTTATTACTAGTTGTTGCAGTTGATTCTCATCAAATGTGAATTCGAGTTCTTCTTTGAAAGCACGGAGTAAATAACTTAAGAAATCTATATCTTGGCAGGCTTTAGGTGACTTTGTTGTTGATTCCCTTCTTTTTTTTAACTGCAGCTCTATCGTGTACCCATTAGTTATTGCAGTTCTGATCAACAACTACAGAGGTCACACAAAAATTGCATGTACAAATCTATTGAGCTTTTGCCGTCATCATTATTTTAGGGACTGGCAAAATCGGGTATGCTTCACAACCCGAAATTCAATGATGCCTTTGCTTTTCTTTGATTAAAGGTCCTGAGCCCCTCTCTCTCTCTCTCTCTCTCTCTCTCTCTCTATATATATATATATATATATATATGATGCAGTGCAAGCTGACAATGAAGGCTGCTGCAATTATAGATCTTAAATAGGGGGGAAAGAGTCCAGATTTCACAATATTTTGGGGCCCAAAAAATAGGGCTTAATGGGGCTGGATCTGAGGTTAAAATTGGGCAAAAAAAAAGGCAGATTAAATGGACTTTTAATGGATTTGACACTGATAAGTAATAACTTCAAAGTGGACAAGAAAAGATCAAGATCCAAGATCATAGAGAAAGAATAGCTTTAGAACAAGAGAAGGTATGTAAAGTTTAAGCTTCTTTAGTTTTCATTTTTAGATTGTAGGAAATAGTCTTCCATCTCCTCTTTTACAGTGAAATACCACTTTTGACTAGAAGAATAGAGGCTAGTAAGAGTTCATTTGAGGCTTGAAGAAGGAAAATTCAAGCCCAACTCTTCAAAAAGTGACAAGGTAAACCATGTCAACTTCCTTGTTCTAGCCATACTTTCTCTTAGTATTCTAGGTAAGATGTCCTAATGGTATAGTTTATAAAATTCTGTAATAAAATGGGTTAAATTATCTATTATTAGTGTATGTGAATACTGGTGTGTGACCTTTAATTTTGCCAGGATTGCTGCCACTCTATTTTGTTGTTGATTGTGAGCTGCCATCAACTGATTGTGGGCTGCCATCAACTATTTTGGTTGTTGATTGTGGGCTAGTTTGGCCTCTTGTGGGGCGTTTGAGTCATGTTTTGTTGTTTTGTTTCTAGGTTTTGGTTGGTTCTTAGCCTCTTCAGATCCCTGCACTTGTAATTTTATCATCTTAATAAAATTACTTGTTACGAATAAGAAAAAAGATCCCGGGAAGGTTGATCAGCATGATGTCAACAATTGTAGGGTGACATCAGCAACAAGTGTGATCTGTTAGCGACCTGCTCTAATACCAAATTTGAATCGATTGATGATGAGATGTGTCTAGGGTTTGAGAAGTGTAGGGCTAGAGGAGTAAGACGAAGGAGAGAGAGAGAGAAGGGAAAAGAATTAAGATTATATTTTGCAGGTCTCATACCCTCCAATATTGTTATATATACTACTTACAAAAAAAATCTCATGTAAGCCACTAACACCCACGTAGAAACCTAATGCAGATTACACACACACACACAATACTAACACTATAGACTCACCAACAAGGCCAATTTCTATATGCAACACTTTGCAGAATTGGAGTCGTCTTCCACTACAACTCCCACATATTCCCAAAAAAGTCCTATTAATGTGTACTAATTTAGTATGCCACTATTAAAGACACCGCAGTTCATGAACAGGGGTTGCTTTAAATTTAGCAGATCGCCTTTCAAACACATCTTTTACAAATCGTAGGCCATACAACTACAATTGCCTACTTCTAGATAAACCAATGTCCTTTCAATAGTCTTTATCTGAAATGAACAACAAATGGCCTTGATTTAAAGCAATGTGTAGAAATGTAAAGACATGAAACTGAAAATGAAACTTGGGTAAAACTAGATTCTGTTTCTTCTAAACAAATTCTGAAGCAAATTGCTCTTGGAATTTAAAATAATAGGCAAAGGATACCTTCAAGAAAAATGCCACCAGACCAAGCTAGATTACACCCATTACTAGAGGATTTCAATGCTGACATGTAAGGAATACGTGAAGCTTGATATTCCACAACAGGCCCCTCCTTGTCGAGTTATGCAAGGCTCTCACCGTCCAATATTTTCTTAAGGATTTCTCTTTCCAAACCATGAGGTTTTCTCACAATGGTGAACTCATCAATGCATCACAAGCTTCTACTTGTCGCGAGAGCGGTTTATTATCTATCTCGAGTTCGTCTCTCTTCTCACTGGCGATGGCGACTAATTTTTAGGGTTTTTAGCTCTGATTTTTACCAGGAGAATAGAGATGGAGGGACGATTCTACTCGCAATCTGCAAAAAGACAAAAGCCCTAAAATCAGAGAAGAAGATTTCATCAGATCGATCAAGAAAACCTTTGGCAGGCCAGAGATCTAGGGTTTCTTTTCATCTGTATTCGCAGCACAGATAAGTTTTTACCTGTAAATCTCCTAGCCTTTCTTTGGATCTGATTGATTAATCTATAGGGTTTACTTCTGCTTCGTTGAATCTCGTTGTTGTTCTTGTTGGTCTACCTGTATTATACATAATGGAGCGGTAGATCCCAAGTTCACGTCACACTTCTATTTTTTTTATGAGTTATCTGGGATTGAATCTGAGATTAATTGTTTAATATATGGTTTTGTAATTTTGGTAGTCGGTCTGTTGATGGGAAAGATTAATTGTTTGTAGAAAATAGAAACAGGTATACTTGTCATGGAACTCACAAGTGCCTTACTGTTGAAACTATCCATCAGGCTATGGTTATGGTTTGTTGACAAAACTAAAAACTAAAATCATTCTTTGTAATTGTTATAAAATTTCTTATATTTGTATCATTGTATTTCCAGTGAATTACCCCATAGTATGATAAATTTAGATTTTGTGGGGGTGAAATACTAGGTTGCCTTTCTAATTCCCTTGTCTAAAATATGTTTCCCATGATTTTTTCGATGATTTTTTCGATTAAATTTGATTTCTCGTTGGGAGAATGATGAGCTTGATATGTAGATAGAACGGTGGTGACCAGGTCATCTTGCATGACCATGGCACCATGTCCCTTTCTTTTATATGTTTTTTTTTTATTGGGGTTGATATCATCCTTGGTCTTGTTGAAATGCTGAGTAGGTTTTTAGCATGCTGTTGTGAGTTTTGAGTCTTTGTCCTGGGTTATTTGCTACTGTCAATGGTGTTGTTAGACTGATTTTGTGGTTGATCAGATAGTCTTTTAGGACTTGTATTGCTGCTGTTTTCTATGCTAATAATATCATATTGGTGCTGTCATTGCTGCAATATTCTGCTATTATTCTTCATCACATATTCTACTATTTCTGTTGCTAATCATCATCATGTGTAATCCAACATTGCTGATGTTCCTCACTCTGCTATTTCTGTTGCTAATCATCATCATATGTAATCCACTTTCATCACACATATTTAGAGGCAAGGTAGTGGAAGATTTCCTCCCCAGTAGCCTTTTATCATTCTATGGCTAATGCGAGGAGAGTCAACACCTTATGTTGATGAAAACTGACCAGAGTGCATTCCTATTGGCACCAATCGAGAACTCAAAACCAAGCAGCCGATGCACTAAGTAGGAGGGCAACACTACTTAGTACTTTATCCATTAAGGTTATTGGGTTTGAAGCTATCAAAGAGCTCGACAAAGATGGTCCCTATTTCGGCCATATGCTTTAACAATGCCAAGAGACGAAGTAATGCCTCGAGTGATTAGATTGTACATGCTGATTTTTTTATTGAAGGGTGCAAAGCTATATGTATCGAAAAGTTCCATTGGAGAAGAATATTATTGAATTGCATAGTGGGGAACTTGGAGGCCATTTTGGAAGAGACAAAACTCTATTGGAGAATTATTATTGGCCAAAAGTACGTAGGGATGTAGCACATTTTGTGGAAGGATCCCATGTTTGTCAAGTTTCCAAGGGGCATGCACGAAATATCAGCCTTTATACTGCCTTACCTATTCCTTATGCACCATAGGCTGATATTAGCATGAATTTCATTTTGGGATTATGGAGAACATTGGGGTACATGTATTCACTTTTATGGTGATTGATCGATTTTTGAAATGACTCGCTTTATTCCATCGAAGAACACCATGGATGCTTCCCATTGGCCAAAACTGCTATTTTCCATTGCCTTTCACTCACAAACTAACGGAACAAAGAAGGTGGTAAATCGTAGATTGGTATGTACGTGACAGCCAACATGACAAAGCCGAGTTCTCTCCAACGGGAGGATGATGCAGAGCGTTAGAGGGGAGAATTGTGGACTTTTACAAGTAAAAGAAGCTATTTTAGGGGTAGTTTAATAACTTAGAATAGGGGAGGTAATAAGATCAGGAAATAGATTAAAAGGGCCTCCATGTGATCATTTTGGAGTATTGAAAAATGAAAAAGACGGGCACTTCCAGCAAGGAAAAAATTGTACTCATTCTTTTGAAGAGAAAAAGGTACATTGTTTCATATAGCCTTCCCGGCTAAGTGGCCTTTATTTTGAAAATTTCTTGGTGACTGAATCATGATCACTTAATTGATCACATGAGTTGCAGGTCGCCGAGATGGCAAACATTAATTCCATTTTTTTTCTCTAATTTTATTTGGTCTCCAGTCCATAAAGTAAGATAAATTTATTTCTTCATTATTTTGTTAGTGAGAGTCCAAGATAAGCTGGAAATCTAGTTAGAATGCTATTATGAGTTTCTTTTTTTTTCTCTTTAAGTGGACTTTGTTAGTAGTGTTGGAATTATTTGAAGGAGACTGATTTTTTTCTTTTCTTATTTTTTCGATATCCTTATATTAGAATTTCGAAGCTCCTTAGCTTCAGCTGCTGTACTTCATGGTACTGTTGTTTCTCTTATCCATTTCATGGTATTGTTGCTTCTCTTATTCATTTCATGTACTGCTACTGTACAGATTTCTGGATCGTTTAGTGGTTTTCATCACTGCTTTATTGTTGTGTTTTTACACATAATATAAAATTTTGATCCTAGATATTTACCAGAGAGCACTCACTTTGTGTGTAAAAAGCCAAATGTTAAGTTTGTACCCCGCCCACCCCTTGCAGTACCCCTTACGTACGGGACCACAGTTGGGTAATGGAAAAGCGGCTAATGTTTAGAATTGTGTCTTCATGCAGTTTTTGTTGATATAAAAGTGGGTTTTCATCTCCTTTGGATCAGCTACATAGTTTTCTAACTTCTCTTCCATTTATTTTCATATATTTGGATGGCTGTGGGTTGCAATCTACATAATTGAAGGGTCACCTCTTGGAATGGATGCACATATAGTAGCAAAAGAAGTTGATTTGCTGTACATGAAGGTATGCATTGATTCAAGCCTATTAATTTTTATTTTGAAGTTGGGTTTGTCTCTTTCAGCTCTATGGATGTTAAATCCTAAAATTGAAGCTGGTTTGGTTTCCAAAATAATTTAACGGGTTGTCTAGAGTCTGGACTCTGTGTTTTTAGAAAATGCAACTTGTTTCAGCATCTTCATTGTACTTTTTTAGTTGTTGTAGCAAGAATGCAGTGAAGTTCATTGCCACTACTAATTTACTAAATTTTCATTCAAAAATTGTTTATCAAGAACACAATGAACTTTTAAAGTGTAGGATTTCATTTTCTGGGTAGATGTTTGAGCTGGATACTTGAATTTCCAATCAAGAAATTTAATGCCAAATTTGGTTTATGAGTTCCCCTTTTATACTGTACTTGTGTATTGAGTCAAGTATTTCAATGAATCCTCTGGTTGGAACTGTTTATAAATTAGGTGTCCATGAAGAAGATTGTTGTAGGCTGGGGTTGCTTTTCTATTATATTATGTAGGCTCGTTGTTTATGATTTCAGACAACATAGGTTTTGGGTTGCAATTATTTAACCATCTTCTATTCTTTATTATGGATTTTGTGTCCTCTAAGCTTCGTAAAACTCTTCCCTACTAACTATTCCTTGCTATTTCCTATTGCAATGCTCTTCTTTGCCATCTCAACATTTTTTGAGCTACTTTGTGTTTTTCTTTATGCATTTCTCTTCCCCAAACTTCCCATTGTCAAATACTATCGGTCAAAGGCACCTAATACTAACTCTTCTCCAATTGTGTATGGAGATCTTTGCCTGATAAAAATTGGACTCGGTATGGATGTGAGATACATTGAAACAATGCCTATGGTTTGGCAATTCTTTGCAATCTTAGTATATCATAATATGTTGTGCATCTTAAGCATATTACCATTTTCACTTCAGTGAGTGTTATCTCATTGGTACACTAGACACATTCTTGATGTATCAAAGTTTAAATTATCATTTTGGGTTAATGAAACATAAAAAAAATATAATCAAATGTTGTTATTTTCACAGGTTGGACACTTGAACAGGGGTTTGAATCCCTTCTCTATATCTGATTTTACCTTTCAGTGTTCTTATCTGACGGTAGCCATAAGAAGTGGCAGTCACTGCCATCATCGAGCTTGCTGTAAGTCAACTCCTTTTTGAAATCAATAAATTTGTGCCATTAGATATAGTGCTCAATCACGCCCACACATTCTGAATAGTTAGATTGATGCAGTGCATCATTGAAGATTAGTTTGCTAAAAGAGTGTAAATTTATGAAACACTAAAAATTATCCCAAATATGTGTGAAAAGCCATCTAAGCCTTCTAATTTGAAGACCATGATCTAAAGTTCTTTAGTGCAAAAATCGGCATAAAACACAATCGCTACCATATGATTTCACTGCAGTCAACTGTTTAATCATATGACGACTTTGTTGAAGTTAGGGGTGTATTTGGTTCAGTTTGGTCAGTTTTGGACCAAAACCACAAACCAAACTGGGCCTAATCGGTTTCTAGATTTTCAAACCAAACCACACCATCCAACTCTTAAACCAAACCAACCCGATTCGATTTAGTTCTGTTTGGTTCGGCCAGTTTCGATTTTCGTATAAGTTCTACTTGTATATCAAAATTTTCTCAATTTCTCAACCGGTTTTCCTATAAGTTCTACTTTACCGCTTTAGCATTAAAGAATAGGCTAAAGACAAGGGTAGGGTTTTATATAAAAATATGTATTTTACTTAAATGTCCTTTAAAATTAATCAAAACTCCCGCCTATATATATAATTACTTACAAACTACATTCTGTTCGATTCGGTCGGTTTCAGTTTAGGGAGGCTTGGAACCGAAACCAAACCAAACTTTTCAGTTTTCCTTTTTTCCAAACAAAACCCAAACTGACACCCGTCCAAACCAGACCAAACCCGGCAGTTTGGTCTGATTCGATCCAAAAAATGCACAGCCCTATGTTGAACCATATGATAGAGTTCGTTTATTGCTCATGCCAATCTGTTATCCCAAAGATCTTTACATCAAGGCCTTCAAATCAGATATACCTTGGATGGTGCTTCTGCATGATAAAATACAGAGTCTTTGTTTTAAGTTACGTGCAGTAAATTGTGAAATAATCATTACATGATGGGGGCGAACACATCCCTTAGGGATTAGTCCAAGCGGAAGCTTGGTATTGCCTAAGTTATAAAAAAAAACGTTACGGAGAAGTGTCAACTTTGTGTTTGCAAGTAATGCCTCCACACTTTTTCAAATGAACTAAGTCTTTGTGTCAGGTTACAGTCGGGTCGGTCGAGTAACGCAACCTGCACGACCCAAATTTTTATTTGTGTCAGGAACATAAAGTTGACCCATTAGGTTTCTAACGGACCTTGGTCTGGAAAAATGGGTCGGGATGGGTAGGCTCAACCCAATATTTTATACTTAATATAAAGGAATTAGGTTGGTTTAGGGGATTTTGAACTTGGTTGGTTTAAGCATATACCCTTGACTCATCAGGTCGGGTTGGGCATGTACCCTTGACCCATCGTGAATCCACCCCGGACTAAACTGACTTGTGAGCAGGTTCACAGACAAGTTTAGCAGATTCAATGTAGCCCAGATTGTATGCATCGCACCATAGGCTTGGCACGACTGATCATCTATCTGGATTTTCGACGGATCAGATCAATGTACGAAATTACACCGAATCAACGATTTCAACCATCCAATCGCAGATTTACAATTTGTGATTCTTCTAGTGATGGTGTTTTTGAAATACACATGCAGGAAGGTATTGCTGTTGGGAGAAGCTTTGCCATGTACAAAAATTACAACATCGATGGCAATAAAGAGATGATTGCCTTTGGGATGATGAATATTGCCGATTCACTCACTTCTTGTTACTTAACCACTGATATGTGTCTGCTAAACCCTCCATGTTTGACTGGTTTTCAATTTGTTTGACTGGTTCTTTAATAATTTTTAACAAAATTCTTATGATCAAGCTACACTTAACACAATGCTATTAAGATCTCAATGGGCTATTCTTTGGGCCTGACCTACCTATGAATGAATGAGCCTGAATGGGTCAGAAATTGAAAGAATTTCAATTTGGGCTGGGTAACCCATTCAGTATATGCTGGGTTTGGGCCCAGGCCACAGGTTCCAACAGGGCCCGAGGACTTCATTATTTAGACAGTGAATTAATCACATATATTGAATATTACAGGACCATTCTCGCGATCCGTCGTAAACTTCAATGCAGGATGCAAGACAGCCATGTCCAACATAGTGATGTCAATCGCTCTGATGTTCACCCTACTGTTCCTGACTCCCATGTTCCATTACACCCCTTTAGTGGTTTCGCCGCAATGCTTGGCCTCATTGACTATGATGCTGCTATACATCTATGGAAGGTTGATAAGATCGACTTCATCGTATGCATGGGGGATTTTCTCGGTGTCGTCTTCACAACTGTTGAGATTGGTTTGGTCATCGCGGTAAGTACCTACCCCTCTTAAGGGGCCCGTGGCTCAAATGGGGGCACAAATTTCTCAATCTCTCTCTCTCACAATCCACCTTACTCATGTTATCTACTTATTGATGTGATTGTAGGTTGCAATATCAATGCTTTGAGTAGTTTTGTCCATTGCAAGGCCCACAACCGGTGCTCTTGGCAACATCCCAGACTCCATGATTTACAAAAGTGTTGACCAGGACCCCATTGCGAAAAACGTTCCTGGGGTTTTCATACTCCAAATTGATGCCCCCATCTACTTCCCCAACTCTAGCTACTTGAGAGAGAGGTATGTAGCATCCACAACTTTAATTTGTACCCACTTCATCCATATCTACTCTTCCCCAAACTTCCTTGCTATTTCCCTTTGTCAAATACGAGGATCGGACATTATTTCAGCTAATTTGGCTGCGGGTGGCATTAAAATGCAAGTTACTCAAAAGGTGTCCTATCTGTCATTGATATAAATTTTTTATCTGATATATGTATTTACATTGTCTATTTTCCCCAGGTTTTTATCTGAGGATACTAGATCACACAGCTTGGGTTCATGGTAAGAAAATATTTTTCTCAAGCACGATCTTATTAGTTGCTTACTTGCATAGAGCACTTATTCAATTAACCATTTGATCAAAGCACTTTTTGTGCCTCAATGTGAACTGTAGAGCATGCCATTAAGCTGGCCATTTGCTTTTGTGATGCAAGGAGGAGTTTGAGGGAAAGCTGAAAGGAATCTTGGGATACACCGAAGATGATGTGGTTTCCACTGACTCTATTGGAGACAGCAGGTAATGAATAATTTTCTATAATTATCTCCTTTTGTGTGTAGGCAATAGGCACTACTTTTCTGGGTTATGATTTTTCCCCTTTTACCTTGGGGAATGATGTTGTGGGCATAGCATCTTAGGCTGCATTTGGGTTAGCTCTTTCGAGCCAAAGAGTTGCTTTTTGGCTCCAGCTAGGAACTACTTTTACGTTTCTTAACATAGCTCCTCGCTTCATTTGTTCTCACGGGAAGCTGTTTTAAGTGATGAAATCTACTCCCAAACAGGCAGAGAGCTGTGTTTGCTCTTATAAGAGTTAACCCAAAAGCAGCCTTAGGGTGTCTTGATGGTGCCGATTTTTTATATATCCCATATCCTTGTCGGCAGAAGCAGTAAATACTTCATCATTTTAACCGTCATCAGCGCCTTTTCCGGTTTTTTGGGTTCACCTTTTTTTGTCTTTTCCCCCCTTTCTTTTTGAAATGGTGATACAAATTTCATTAAACCGGAACAAAGAAGCAAAATAGAAACATGATCAATACAAACCGGATAGGCCCTCCCTCCAGAGTTGCAGAAGCTCCTGCCCAAAACCAAAGAAAAACGAACCCCGATATCACCTTCTCTTGGTTCTATTACTCTGCTTGATCTTTCATTTTTGTTGTTGCTTGTTCTTCTTTTTTATGAGTTTCCTCTTATCTCTTCTCCCATGTCTATATTGTTTCAATCCTTTATACCACTGCGCGGTAGAAGCTGATATTTTTGCTATTACACTGCAAAAATCATTTATGTTTATGTCCTTGCTACCCTCCATCTCTTTACTGGTCTTATCTCTTCTCCTATTTATTTGTGCTTAGTATTGTTTCAACCCTTTGTGCCATCGTGCATTATGATGCCAATGAATTTTAGGGTTCTTTGACATTAACTTTGATTTTATTTTTTCCTTTGGTCAGAGAGAGCCTGGAATTAGTCTTTTAATGGGTACACTAACATGTTTAGTGTCTCAACAAGCCGGGTACAGGCTAAGGTAGGTATGCCCGATGCATATGGGCAGCCCCATACTAGTATGCGTTAAGGTTGGTAGGCCCGACGCATAAATGGGCTGGCCCAACCTAGTCTGATTAGTAAAATGGGCTGTGTTTGGGCTAGTCTCAGAAGCCCAATTAAAATCGGCTCATTTAAGGCTGGCCCAAATTCAACTCGTCTCCATCAACAAGTTTTTTTATGTAGAAATTGACAAGTGGCGTGCATCCCAAAATTGGCCTTACTAGACATGGGTTGGGTATGGGCTAAGGTAAGGTATGCTTGGGCTGACCCCGGCCCGTTCAATAATCATCAGGCTGTGAATGGGTTAGACCCTGCCCGGCAATGGTCCATTAAGACCCCTAAAGATGTATTGATATTTGAACCTGTACTCCCATTATAATATCGCCATATTCCTTACAGTCGAAAATTAAATTTGTTTTTATTATTTCAGGTGAAGCTTTTAAATCTAAAACTCACCTCAAACGGATCACTAAGGGACGGTGACACTTGGTAGGAGAAGCGGAGCAATTTTTATTTTTTTTTTCTTTTAATTTGAAAATGGGCCATGGGGTCCTTAGATTATTAACTCTCTTTATTTTCTTCTTCTTTTTGTTTGAATAAAAGGATTGGGCATATAGAGTTTAAAATGTTTGGCTAATTTGAAAGGTTGGATCATAGGTTGAGATGTAACCTTTTGTTTGAATAAAAAAATTAGGCATCTATTTTTTTTATTAATGGCATTGAATGATTCGCATTTGAGTTGAATGGATGTGTTTAAATATGAGATTAAGAACTTTTTTCTTTATATAATTTTTTTAAAGCATTAAAAAAATTGCACTCAAAAAAAAATATTTAAAAAATTGCATTAAAAAAAGTATTTAAAAAAGCATTAAAAAATTGCATTAAAAAAAGCATAAAAAAATTGCATTAAAAAAAAACATTAAAAAAAGCATTAAAAAATTGCATTTAAAAAAAATATTAAAAAAAGCATAGAAAAAATTGCATAAAAAATCGTCGACGTAATTTTTATTTATTTTTAAATAGTATTTTTTTTTTTTTAATTGCATAAAAAAATCACTGCTTTTGGCAGTGATTTTTTTTATGACTGTTAAGAGCAATCGTTGTTGAAGTTCATAACCACTGCCGTGTGTAGGGGTAAAAAAAATCACTGCTTTTTTTACAATTGATTAGGACAGTAATTTTTTTTTGACTTTTTCATATAGTGTTTGTCTTTCTAAAAAGTTCTAGGCCGCTTGTTCTGGAACAGTAACTAACTTAATAAGTCCATGACTTAGACCTGTATATATATATATATATATATAGAATGTTAAGAATGTGAATAAAAAAGGGTCTCTTAAAATTTGAGGTTTGTGTATATTGGTTATGAGACGCTTATGCACTTGAATTTGATCCATCCCCCTGCCCCTTTCACTGTTGTTGAGTATCGAGCAGCGATTTCAGAGATGGTTGACCGTGCGGAAGCATCGGAGGAAGCAGCACTAATAGAAGAGGCATCACACGAGCAAAAGCTTTTCCAATAGCAAACTGCCTCTTATAGCCCCATTTCGATTATTTAGGTGTTAAAAAAGTGGACTTCGAAAGTATCAGAGGCGGCAGGTTCATGTGAATAAAAGGTAAAAAGGTTCCTGTCCAGAGTTAAGCCTTGGAATTTGACGGCGGACTTGAATAGCCACCTACAAATGCTTTATGGCCAGGCATTCTAGATAATGCTTGCATCCTCCGTGTTACAGCGGCTGTTGTACAGAGTTAGCTGATGCTTATACTCATTGCTTCTTCTCCCGGAAAAGTTCACATTCAAGTAAATTTACTCCCTATCTTTAATTGCAATGTGGAATCCTATTCTTGATGCATTATAGAGGATTTCCATTTCAAAGCTCTTGAAATCCCAAACTTGGGAGTTTATGTATTATGAGGAAATGAGGTTTTCCATTTCAAGATAACAAAAATATTATAAACATCTGTTGCTATCAGGTAGTGAAAAGGGTGATAGGAAGAGAAATTGCTCACTCAAATGTTGAGTGAGCAATGGGCAGAGAAATTGTTGAGTGAACAATGGGCTTAATCAAATTACCTTATCTGACTCAGCATGGATTTGTTTAGTTGCCTTCTCAGTTGGTTAGTGTAATTTGCATATGTAAAGTCTCTAAATTACCTTTCAGGAGAAATGTCTACTTTCGACATGTACTAGTCTTTATAAAATTTTCCTGGTATCTTACATTTGCCTAGCGTGACAACGGAAAAATAACAGATCCACAGCGAAAACAAAATACTCAAAAGCAATTTTTTTTGTGAAAAATATAACCAAGAAAAAAATCGCGAGATCTAATTTTCGATCCAAGGCACAAATCCACTACGCGAAAATAAACAATCACAGAAGGTGTCGAATGATATGCAGACTCCCTAGTCTTATCAGATCCTTCCTCGCAACTATGCTTAAATTCACAACATGCCTGTATAGTGTATCGATTTGTATCACCTCCAATCACCGAGTCTAACGATGATCCACTCATGTTCAGACAAGCTGCAGCAATCTCTTGAGTCCACAAGAACCGCACTTGAATCTATGAGTGTCACACACCACTCGAATCCTCGAGCACAAACACACTTGAGTCTTCAAGCATAAATCTCTAACGTGATCGAGGAAGGAGACCTTTGAGTTGGGAAGATGAAGGTTCACAATAATTGTTCTCAAAGGCTGTTAGAGTTTTCTCTCAAAGGATACAAAATTAGAATTACAGAAATGTCTTAAAAAGACCCAAAATATGCTTTAAATAAGTTCCCAAAATCGAAACTAAGTTATGGTCAAGTTAAACCCTCACAAACTTCCATCAAGTGCTTCCACGGACTTCCGTTCACGGATATCTGCCGGAGATCGATTCCTCTAGAGTGCTCTTTGCAGCACTTGTGCATAGAGTAAATGGACATCCGGTTCGCTTAGAAGCATCGTACCGGAGCGAACCGAACTGCGATGAAACCCTGGTTTAAACCGTATCAAAGATAAGGACCATCATGAACTATCTCTAACAGTTAGTTTGATTCACATGCCCATTTACATACAATTTGGTACAAGCCTAGACACATTGGGAGTGTTATGAGGTTTGACATGGATAGTGACAATTAAAAAAATCTTACACTTTAAAAAGCTATTATGTTCTAATTAAGCCCTGTTTGGTGTGGCTTTCAGAAACTGTTCCTCACTTTCCGCCAGTGAAAAGCAATACCACTGTCTTAAATGCTGTTTGGTTAATGCAGCTTCTCACCCCGATTTCACTTCAAATAGAAAAGTTGGAAGCAGCAAAAACTAACTTCTGGCTTTGGCGTTAGCAGGAATCAAGAGGAAGCCAGAACCTGGAGCGATGCGTTCATAAATACTACATTGGAAATTTGATTGACCCAAACATCTAAAGTCTTAGGGCCCATGAATATTTAGACCTTTCAAGGCTCAATTCCCATATATTCATCAAAACAAAAAATAAAAATTGCTCAAATCCCATAGGCCCATCAAAGCTCATATCCCATAAAAATGTCAATGTCTAATTACAGTCAGCTAGGGCCGTCAACAGGACGGGTCAAGTCGGACCAAAATTTTGGCTGCCCGATGAGAAAATGGCATGTAATCACCCGAACAGAGGGTGCACTTTACCCAACCTGACCCGATCTGATGGGTAAATGTTATAAGCAGGACTCGAGCCAACTCAACACCTGACCCGAAAAACCGACCTGTTTTTTTGAAAACACCTTATTTTCCATGATTTATATATATAAAGTATTTGGTGGATCGGGTCAAACAGACCCAAACCAGTTTCCCGACCTGATCTGACGGGTGAAGTTTATGGGCCCTACCTAGTAAAATATCATGGTCGGGTGGGTATCCTCCCATAAGCCCCTTAAAGCCAACTACTTTAAGCTTTATCAGGCCCATAATCGTAATCCCTTCGACGCCCATATCCCTTAAGCCCGTCAGGGCCTTACTACTTCAATCCTCTTTGAAGAACCATGCATCTTAAGCATATCAAGCTCATACCTTTTAATAGTGAGTACCACAGTTTTTTTACATAGGAACGAAAATCATTGACTATTTTGGATGAGGCAATGGAAATTGATTTTTGTTTCAATCTTACTCAAAACAGATCTTATGATCATGGCACACCTCTCAGACGGTCATATGTTGATTTCACATGACACACGCCCCTAAAAGTGTATGTCAACTCCTTTTCACATTATCGAAGTCACTTTAGGAGATGTGTGCTTCATAGAATCAACATTTGACCGTCTGATAGGCGTGTCATGATCTTAAGATCTTTCATGAGAAAAATTGGAACAAAAAATAATCTCCATCGTCTGATTTAAATCGGTTAATGATTTTTGTCCATAAAAAAACAGTGTGATACTATTTAACGGGTGAGAATAGCCGTACCTATAATAAAAATCATTGGAAAGAGGAGCTGATCAGATAAGCGAGAGTCTCATCTTGAACATGAACCCAAAATACAAAGGAGGATCAACCCATCCCACTAGGTTCCAGTAGTGCCCCACCTTTAGCTCTAACATCTGCCTCCCAGTTACCAGACTTCCTAACCCAATTAAAGCATACTGATTTGGAAGACAAGTTCTTGATAGTATAGACTATATGAGACATTCTTAAGGGGGATCGCAGGGAGAAGACATCCATCTGATGATGATCTTAGGGTTTCCTTTGATAATATATAAAGAGTAGCGGTTTTTGTAACCATAGATTCCTACGACCCATCTGATGGTTCCACCTCTCACACTGTTGATTGCCTTTAATAGGATGATAGAGGTCATTTTTCATTCTAATATTTCACACATTAGATCTAGAGATCGTGGCCTACATATCAGAGGGCCAATGTTGATTATAGGTGGCACACATATACAATGGTGGACTGTAATCACCGGCTTGTGTCATGTGAAATTAACATCTGGCAGTTGGATATGTGGGCCATGTTCTCAAGATATCTAAGGTGTGCAAGATTAGGACTAAAAACTACCTCTAGCATATGATTCAACGCAGTCTATGGTGTGAGAGGAGGAATAATCAGTTGTGTTGCGCCCCAAGAACGTCTAACCTCAAATAAACTATCCTCAAGATCCAATAAGTTTCTATCCCAGCCTCATTATTGAATCATTAACAATAAGCAGAACTGAGTTCATCAAGAATGGAGCCAACATGATTCATGATCATTGTTACCAAAATAAGTGAATTTTTGAAAAAACATTGTTTAAAACACGCTTTTGGCCTAAAACTTCATAAACAAAAAATCGCAATTTTTACGTTTGAAATGCATTTTTTAAGAATTTTCAAGAAAAATTTCTCATTTTTATAAAAAAATATTTATTTTTAAAATATTTCTGTTACTTTTTTCCCAAATGCTTTCTGATTTTTATCTAAAATTTACCCATTTTTTCACCTTTATTTTTTTTTTTGGCTTGCCAAAATTTTCCCGGAATGCCGACTTGGTAACTATGTTCCTGATAACTCAACCACCTCGAAAAACCTCCCTATGATATGAGAACAGATAAAAAAGACATGATATAAAGATATTTGTGTAAAAATTTTAGACAACCTCCCCCTAGGATAGTTTGATCCCTATTTTGGTCAGTTTATTCCTCCGCTGATGGCGATGCTCAATTCAGAGAGTAAATTACCAAAATAGTCACTGATTTAAACAGCAGGAGCCTCGTCCTCATGTTGATTAATCACCTCTCTTTGTTTCCTCTTTCAAAGGGTATCCCAATTCGTTCTTGAATAGCTTGTCTATTGTGGTAATCAGCCAAACGAGAACCAACTATTCTCCATGAAATTTGGGCGGTGAGTTCAGATCTGTTTGGAGGATCAGATCAACTTGTGGCATTTCGATCTGTCGGTATATATCTCAAGTTCGAATCTGCTTGGAAGGCAGCAAGAAGAATAAGAGGCAAGTTCAATACTGAGTGGGCGGCTGGGTTTTCCTGCGAACACACAATCTGGTGTGCTCTCTCATCTTCCTTCTTTCTTTTTATTTGGAGAGTAATGGTATTTGCTATGTGCTTGGTGTTCTGCCATTTCGAACTGCAGGTGTTTGATGACATGCCAATCCCAAACTTTTGGAGGTAGAAGATGGGTTTGAGGTTTTTATGCTCTCTATATGGATCAATTTGAGGGTCATCTTGGTGATTTGCTAGGCTAGGATTGTGGCAGCCCGATTTTCCTAACCTCAAAATCAGTACTGTCGGATTGCCGCTACTGACGATCCCGAAACGTAACACTTGGTATGTCCACATAGAGGGCGGGACTCAAAGCAGATATCTCTTGCAAAGCAGATTGAGTCATCATATATGACAAGAGAAAACTCCATTCTATATATAACAAGACAAAATGACGGTTCTGTCCTTATGCAGATAGTAAGTCTGACAGAACCGAAACGAACCACCGATGATGACCGACCATCACCTAAATAGTGATTCACAATATTAGTTTACATTTCATGAATCTATATTTCTAAACTAAATATGAAGGACGCACATTCCAAGCCTTAGTCACAAAACCTCTAAATGAATACTCAAAGTCCCCTAAGGGAAGTAATCCTCTGGTAGAAGATCTGATTCTTTCTCTAGGATATAATCAGGATCTTCCTCTCATTCAGACTCCTCAATTCCTAGATCAACATTTGTGCCTGTGACATATAGTCGAAGGGTGAGCTAACAATTTAAGCTCAATAAAGATTGTCAATAAACATGTACATCATATAACAAGCATAGATTTCATGACTGATTTTGAAGCATATCTTATCTCACACAAAACTTAATTTTTAAGATGTATGCATCAAACAAAATCACCTTTTAAATACACATTTTCTCACACGAAGTTCACATTCTTAACACAATTCACATTCGTACTTATTTTGGAGTTTTCATGTTGTCTTATCTCAAGTTAACTTAAAATAATAACTTAAATAAACCCTAAGCAAAATATAGCATTGAAAGTTATACATATACCGATCGAAACCTCCGAACCATCGTCATACAATTGAATCATTTTCAAAACACGATGCCAAGCCCCTGAGTTACTTTACCAAGGTTACTTGTACCGGAATGCCAAGCTCCTGAGCTAAGTTAACAGGGTCACTTGTGCAACTAAAGTTACCGTTCGCCGGTATAATTTGTACAAACTTCGTATGAGAAATTAAAGTTACCGTTCGTCATACCGGTACACGATGGGGATTTGTTTCACATGAACCTCAAATCATAGTGTAAAATTCTTACATATAGTTTATCACCATGTAGTTGATCAGTGTGATTAATTTATAGATAGATTTAAAGATCTTAAACAATTCCTATTCGGAGTTCACACATATAGGCTTACCACATTTCATATTCTAAGTTCACACACACTTATCACATTCACACACACATAAGCTTATCACATCTATTTCTCATTTCAAAATCTTACACATATATGCTTATCACACACACATGATTATCGAACTTATCATATCACATTGCCTATATGAATCATATCACACGAACAATTATTAAATTTTCCTATCTCACGGCTCACAACATACGTACTTCACGTAAAACGAGGCAAAGATCCACACGTACATATTGAATCTATAACCTATATTTCAAAGTATCCAAAGGTCACTAACTAACGCTTAAGGGATCATACCAATCGAAGTTTCAAAGAAAAATCTCAAAAATATCCAAAATAGCCCAAACTTGCTCAGTCGCGCACGCAAGTTCCAATGTCGCGCAAGTGACTCCCAGTGGTACCTCCAATCGTGCGGCTTCGCACGCTCGATTGAGCTTACCAAATTTTTAAGGACACAACCTTAATCAGTCGCTCAAGTGAGTTTCCAAGTCGTGCGAGCGACATCACATGGCACCCCCTAAGTCATGCGAGCGACTGATCGAGCTCATTTTTATGCCTATTCTGAGGCCTAGCTCACATGAGCGAGTTTCAGGGTCACGCTAGCGAATTTCAGGATTTTGAAATTTCTTCTCAAAATCTGATTTTCTTTTCTTTCCCCCCTTTCACCTAACTCTTAATTCACATTAAATATAATATTTTTGGGACATTAATTTCCTTCATTTATCACCATTAAATCACATTTATTACACTTAAAACCACAAGATCTAACCTCATAAGTTTTGCGGAGTCCTTGTATGATCTTTTGATCCAAAACTCGAGATCCATGACGCTCTTATCCCTTGCGTCATAAGGGTTTGAAGACCCAACCTCTCGCGATCGTATCATGATGCACACGAAGATTAAATCCTTCTCCACGAGTACCCTCAACTCATTAAAGCCCTTTGGAAATCACACAAGGTACTCTCTCCCTAGAGGGTTTCTCACCAAGCTTTCACACACGTTTCCACTTCGATGAATCGACATTTCTAACATATGTTCATAATGCATGGTCTTGCGCAGAAGATTGATTGTGAATTCACGTCTTCAGCGGCAATGGTTCACACGAGAACAAGGAAGTCTCCTTTCCTTTCTCTCAAAACCTCTAATTGCAAGTGTTAGGATAATGACTTCTCCAGCAAGCCCTTTCCTCATATTCCTAGTATTGGCTTCCATGTGAAACACACATACCCATCTAGGTGTTAGATGAACAGTTTGGTTCACTTGTGAACCCCACACACAAAACTTAGGTGTTCATTCATTCTCACACGTTCCATCAATCCTCACACATACTTAGAGATCTTTCCAACCCAGAATGATATAGTGCGTCGCACTGACACGTATACCCAACCGACTCACATGGTTCATGAAATTTTAGGATATTACATCCTCCCTTCCTTATAAAATTTTTGTCCTCGAAAATTAATCACAAGCACACAAGTTTACCTGTAATATACATATGCACGCATGATATATCACACTTGACTATTACGTGAAACACAAATTGAATATCCACACACATCGTCACAAAAATATAGCGTAGAATTAGTCATTGCTAATTTCAGCATTGCACTAGCAACCATGACACCCATATCTAAATTTATCTTGCAATGCACACAAATATCCACGACAATCTCATTTCCACAACACACCACCAAGATAGTCACACAAAACCATAACGCAATTCATCCATATTTCATTCTAATTAACCATGATAATTACACAAAGGCCATTCAGAAAATTGAAAACTACTTGAGCATGGCCATCATGCTACAATCCACAAAAATCATTAAAACAATTACACCTAGCTTCACCAAAATTTCCAATCATTGTCTTTAAAACTAATATCCAAAATTTGAAAAAATTACAAGTTAAACAAAAAGTTTCACACTATTTAACCACAACACCCAAAGCCAATGAGAGTAGTCCTCGACTAATCCTCATCACCACCCAGATGCTCATCCTCGTCATCGGCGCCCCCAGCACCTGAACTAGACGCGTCCAGCATGTAGGCTTGTGCCGCAGCCATGCATTGCAAGTAATCCGACAGGTACATGTACTGCATCATGCTGGCATGTGTTTCACTCATTCTGCTGCTGGATTCGCTGAAGCGCTATATCTTGCAAATTCATCCTTCGAAAAAGCTTTGTTGCCAAGTCCACACCCCCATATGGATGAATTGGTGGTTGGCTTTGAGCTTGGTGGGGTGGCATCTGCTGTTGAGCCGCTTGGTCGGGCTCGAAGGGGGGTTGTTGGGGTTGTTTTTGTTGTTGTTGTTGTTGCGCACATTGCGCAATTTCTTCAGTCATGCGGCGTTTAACACTTGCATTCAAACTGGTCAAACTAACTTTGAAGTTCTCATATTTATACTGCTGCATGTTAGTGGTGAAACGGGGCTCACCCTAGGGAATGTAGTATTTCCCATCGACGTCTTTGTTTACGTATTGCTTGATAATACGGGTGATCAATCGGGCATACGGTAAACGTTTCAGAGGTGCCCTAAGAGTTCCCTGTCTTGCATTGTTACAAGCATTATTATACACATAGACTATGCCCTCACCAACCACAACCGAAGCAGAAAACCATTTTCCCTAATAGGCAGAAAACAAGGTTTGGAGAAGAACGTCTCTCCTCTCCTTTTCATGCCCAAATGGAAACAAATTTTTTCGAAAAATTATATCCAGTGCCAACATGTGATTGGGCAATTGGGCTCGTGTAACTGACAAACCAGACTCGGAGCGTCTATTTGTCATAGCGGCAATAATGTTGGGAAAAGATACTTTCTCTTGATTCGGGGGTTCCAAAGCCCCATTACCCGCAACGTACTCTGATGGGCGTCCCATCGTGGTAGCTATATCGCCTATGTCGAATTGGAAATCGTGGCCGTCAATTGTGGTCACAAATTTTGACTCGTCACCACTCATTCTCAAGTTTTGGTAAAATAGGCGTATAATCCTAGGGCAATAATACAAGTGAAAAGGTTCTAGGAGCGATCTCATGTTTGCCGCAGTTAAGTATGTGTGTGTCCATTGCGTGATCTCGTGACCTTTAAATAGGTTCGAGTCAATCGACCATTTCAAATTTCCTTTAATCCCACCATTCTGTGGGTTGTTCTCGGACGATTGGTGGCGGAGCCACGTTCGTGCATTTGGAAGATGAAGTTTTGGATGCAGACATCTTCTGTGGTCCCATAATGGTGGATTCAAAAGAAAACGAAGAAATTTGAGCTAGAATTGTGAAATTTTTACCTTATTCACGCGAAGGAAATCAGAGAAAATGGGAGGAACGCGCTTGTGATCGAAAGTGTAAGCTAATTGGAGCATTTTCCCCAAGCGAATCCGAGCACAACGGTCGATGTTGAGGTTTTGGGAGCGAAACCCGAGCTTCAAAAATCTACTCGCGCCAACATTTGGTAAGAAAATGACCTGCATGCCGTTTATATCCCGGCAGTCGCGCGAGCGACCTAAAAAGTTGTGCAAGCGACTTATACTTAAATCTGGCGCCTGAACCAGTCGCGCGAGTGACTGTTTCACTTCTTTTTCTCACGTGACATTCTGAAAAAGTTGTGCAAGCAACCTTAAATCTTGCTCGCGCGAGTTCTACTGTTTCTTTCAATTTGCACATTCTTCGGTTTGGGTTTCTCCTATCACCTTACTTGTACCTAATTCCCATTCATTTATACCCGAAATTCGAGTATAAAATCCATACGCATACCCTTATCATGCTGAATTAATTCAAGGGCTTTCTTTAGCTCAATGTTAACTAATCACTCTATAATTAAATCTCGTATTAAATGATTTATCAGTTTATACTCCACATTGAACAACTCAAAATTTACATAGTTTCTCTCTTTAAAAGTTCACTCAAAGAGCTGCATATACACATCGCTTAGGTCCGACTCACGTTCCCACGTAGCTTTTTCCAATGAATGATTTTGTCATTTTACAAGCACTAATGGGGTGCGCTTTGTACACAACACCTGCTCTTTTCGATCAAAAATCTGCACTGGTTCTTCCCTAACCATCAAATCTTCTTGAATCTCAATCAGTTGGTTGTCCAGGACATGAGTTGGATCCTTCACGTACTTCCTTAGCATCGACACATGAAATACATTATGCATGTTCGAGAGTTATGGGGGAAAAGCAACCCTATATGCAACTTCTCCAGCACGCCTCAAAATTTCAAAAGGTCCTATGTAACGTGGACTCAACTTCCTACGTTTTTCGAAGCGCATTACATCCTTTGTGGGTGAAATTTTTATAAACACATTATCTCCATGTTGAAACTCAACGCTTGTTCTTTTCAGATTGGTGTAGCTTTTCTATCGACTTTGTGCTAATTTTAATCTCTCACGGATTAAGCGTACTACTTCGGTAGTAGCTTCAATAATTTCTGAATCGAAAATAAATTTCTCTCTTATTTATTTTCAGTTAATCGGTGATTTACATCTTCCATATAGTGCTTCGTAGGGAGTCATACCAATGCTCGTCTGATAACTGTTATTATATGCGAACTTGATCAGGGGTAGATGTTGATCTCATGATCCTTGCAAATCAAGCATATAAGCTCGTAGCATGTCCTCTATAATCTGGTTCACCCTCTCGGTCTGTCCATCTTTCTGTTGGTAAAATACAGAGATGAAGTCTAACCTTGAACCCATTCCCTCTTGAAATTTCTGCCAAAACTGTAGCGTATACAACGAATCTCGATCTGATGCAATGCTCACAGGGATACATGCAATCTATCAATCTCCTTCATGTACATCTCTACAAGCTTACTCGTTGTATACTTAGTATTGTAAGGTAAGAAAAGAGCTGACTTGGTTAGCCTATTGATGATTACCCATATTGCATTATGTCCCTTTGTCATCCTTGGTAATCCCAAAATAAAATTCATATAAATGGATTCCCACTTCCATTCTGGCATCGGTAGCGGTTGTAATAAACCGATGGATGTCAGTTATCCTCCTTCACTTATTGACACACCAAGCACTTTGAGATGTACTCGGCGACATCTTTCTTCAAGCCTCTCCACCAAAAACTCTTCTTTAGATCTTGGTACATCTTGGTACCACTTGGATGAATAGCATACTTAACTTATGGGCTCCAAAAATGGCATGTCGTAGATCGGCATCGGTCGATATACATAGACGTCCTCTAAATAGTAGTGATCCATCCTCTTTGATGGAGAAATCTGGTCTTATACCGTCGATCACACCTTGTCTGATCTCGGTAAGTTTCACATCTTTTATGTGAAGCTTGTAAATATTGTTAAAGATCATCGGTCTGATTGTGATGTTTTCCACTAAGGCTCCTGAATCTCTCACCTCGACTTCGTATCATACAACGAGATATCTTTCAGTAATTTTCATATACGTATTCCCATAATGTGGTCCGATAACTGAGTTGCATTCTTCCGACTCAACGCATCTGCCACAACATTCACTTTACCTAGGTGATATTGAATGGAGCAATCATAGTCCTTGAGAAACTCAATTCATCTTCTCTACCTCATATTCAAATCCTTCTAAGTAAACAGGTACTTGAGGCTTTTGTGGTTTGTAAATATCTCAAAAGTTTCTCCATACAGGTAAAATCTTCATATCTTCAAAGCAAAAATCACTACGGTTAGTTCAAGAACATGTGTTGGATAATTCTTTTTATGATCTTTGAGTTGTCATGAATCATAAGCAATAACCTTCTAGTTCTAGATAAGCACACAGCCTAACCCACTGTGTGATGTGTCACTAAACACAACATAACCTCCACAGCCTGATGGAATAATAAGCACTAGTGCAAAGGTAAGTCTTTTCTTAAGTTCTTGGAAACTCTTCTCACACGACTTGGTCCATTCAAACTTCACATTTTTCCTTGTGAGATGAGTGAGTGGCCATAATATCTTGGAAAAGCCTTCTACAAATCTCCTGTAGTAACCAGCCAATCCTAGGAAACTTCGTACTTCCGTTACGGTTATTAGTTGTTCCTATTGTACAACGGCCTCTATCTTTGCTGGATCGACCATAACACCCGTTTCAGAGACAACTTGTCCTAAGAAGCTCACTTGTTCTAACCAGAACTCACATTTGCTGAGCTTCGCGTACAGTTAGTGTTCAAGTAAAGTCTATAGAGCGATTTGTAGATGTTGCTCATGCTCTCCCTTCGACTTTGAGTAGATGAGGATATCATTCACGAATACGACCACACCTTTATCAAGATGTGGCTTGAACACCCAGTTCATGAGATCCATGAATGAAGTTAGTGTGTTAGTTAAGCCAAAAAGCATCACTAAGAACTCGCAATGCCCATATCTGGTTCGAAATATCGTCTTCTGAATTTTCTCTGCTTTAACTTTTAACTGATGGTAGCCGAATCTCAAATCAATCTTAGAAAAGAACCTTGCTCTTTGCAAGTGATAAAAAATATCATCAACCCTAGGAAGCGGATAATGGTTCTTGATCGTCAACTTGTTCAATTGACGATAGTCGATGCACAATCTCATCAACCCATCCTTCTTCTTGACAAATAAGATCGGTGCTCCCCAAGGAGAAACACTTGGTCTTATGAACCCCTTGTCTAAGAGCTCTTGCAATTGGTCCTTCAACTCTTTCAACTCAGCTGGAGTCATCCAATAAGGTGTCTTAGATACTGACTCCGTGCTTGAGGCTAAGTCAATTGTGAACTCCAACTTCTCAATCTGGTAGTAATCCTGGTAGCTCTTCAGAAAATACATCTCGAAATTTTTGATATGACGTTCTTCTCTTCCCGTTGCTCTTGTAAGAATGATAAATATCCACTACATCTGTTTCTCATCATCCGTTCAGCTCAAATCGTGGAGATGAATGGTACGAAGGTTGGTCGTATGCCATAATATCAGAATGATCTACCCCCATTGGAGTAAAAAGTGGTCATCTTTCTTCGACAATCGACATTCACGTTATGAGTAGATAACCAGTCTATGCCAAGGATCACATTGAATCCTTGCATATCTAATAGGATCAGATTGGCCACTAATTTATGATCTTCATAATCCGTGATGGCGACGATAACTGATCGATATACTGTGTCAGTGATAACAGAATTTCTTGTTGGGACTGATATGGCCAAGATAAAATCTAAGGGCTTGGGAATGACTTTCAACCTTACCACGAACTGAGGAGTCACAAACGAGTGGGTAGACCCTGGGTCTATCAAAACTTGCATCTCATAACAACAATAATAACCTTTTTTATACATTTGTAAAGTACCTAGATTTATATATACTACTCAATCAGATGTGCACCGAAAAAATTTTGACATTCAAAAATAGTAATGTGAAAAACTATCTGATTTTATGCAGCTTCTTCATATAAAATAAGGAAAAAAATAGATTGACAATCTATAGGCAATCATAACTTGGATCACATCGTTGTTTGTCTAGGCATCAACGACGATAACAGCATAAGCACGGCCTTGAACAGTAGGTCACATGGGTCGTGTAGTCCTCGGTGTGGCAGCTGACGCCATCCCTTCCTTTCTTAGCTCAGGGCAATCTCTAATCATGTGCCCTATTTTGCGACACTTAAAACATCTTCCCGAATTCAGTCTACAATCAGCGGTCTTATATGATTTCCCACAACGTGCACATGTCTCCACTGGAGTAGACGATGTTGCCCTTGACTGAACTTGTGGAACAGATGCCCCAGTTGTCACAGTAGGGCCTAATGGGCGAGCAAATCTACTAAGTATAGGCACAAATGGCCTTAAGTAGACACTCTGAGCAGGTTGCCTTGGTGTTGGTACTGAAAACTTGGACCTCTTGTTTGCCTGCTCATAGCCACTGAACCTCACCTGATTTGCCTTACTCTTATTCCGTTGGTCCCTTCTCTTGTACATTTTCTCTATGTCCTCTTCGGCTACAAGGGTCTTGCCCATAACTCTTGCATAAGTCTCTAATTCAAACATTGAGACTCTATCTTATATATTCGGTCTTAAGCCGCGTTGGAACTTCTTAGCCTTCATTGCATCCGAGGTTACGTGTTCCGGTGCAAATCTTGAAAGTCTTGCAAACTTTGTTCCATACTCTCGCACAGTCATATGTCCTTGTTCCAGTTAGATAAACTTGACATCCATCTGATTTCTTACTATTTTAGAAAGATATTGCTCATTGAATTCCTCAACAAATTCTTTCCAAGCCCACAAAGCATTTGGTTTAACTAGCTCTTTAGTCCTCGATACTGACTTCCACCATGGGTCGGTCTCCCCATCTAACTTGAAGGCAGCCCACCTAACTTTCTCATCATCCATGCAAGGAAGCATGCTAAAAATTTTATCCATCTCATTGAGCCACTTTTCTGTCTCTAGTGGATCAGCCTGCCCTAAGAAGCTTGGAGGACACATCTTCTTAAACTCTATGAATTCTAAAGGCATAGGTGGAGGTTAATGATTATTGGCATTATTTGCAGCCATCAACTCAGTTTGATGAGCCATTGCATTGGCCACAATCTCCATGGCTTGTATCATTCCATCTCTTTCATCTCTGCCTTGATCTCCCTCTTCAGGAGTATTCCTTTCCCCGATCGGGATCCTATTTGAACCAGTGGTGATCCCTTCACCAATCCTCGTGTTTCGTATACAACCGCCTCTCGGTCTACCTCTATCTTTAGTGGACATACTGATCTATAAACATAAAACAAAAGTTTCACCAACAGATGGTCCCTTTACTCTGACAAAACCTTAACTCATACTCCAAGTCTAGATTCTATCAGAAATTTTTAAAGCCATAAGCTTTGATACCAACTGTGACAGCCCAGATTTTCTAACCCTAAAATCCGTGTCGTCGGATCGCCGCTACCGACGATCCACGGACATAACACTTGGTATGTCCACATAGAGGGTGGAGCTCAAAGTAGATATAGTCATCATATATGGCAAAAGAAAACTTCAATTCTATATATAACAAGACAAAATGACAGTTCTGTCCTTATGCAAACCATATGTCTAACAGAATCGAAACGAATCACCTGTGATGGCCGACCATCACCTAAACAATAGTTCACAACATTTGTTTACATTTCATGAATCTATTGTTCTAAACTAAATATGAAGGCCGAACATACCAAGCCTTAGTCACAAAACCACTAAATGAACACT
Organism: Chloranthus sessilifolius; assembly: GCA_021018995.1. NCBI lineage: Eukaryota > Viridiplantae > Streptophyta > Magnoliopsida > Chloranthales > Chloranthaceae > Chloranthus > Chloranthus sessilifolius. The sequence goes on along the minus strand of CM037587.1, from coordinate 18,114,441 downwards.
CAACGTCCCCTAATGTAAGTAATCCTCTGGCAGAAGATCTGATTCTTCCTCTGGGATATAATCAAGATCTTCCTCTCATCCAAACTTCTCAATTCCTAGATCAACGTCTGTACCTGTGACGTATAGTCGAAGGGTGAGCTAACAGTCTAAACTCAATAGGGATTGTCACTAAACATGCATATCATATAACAAACATAGATTTCATGCTTGATTTCGAAGCATATCTTATCTCACACAAAACTGAATTTTTAAGATATATGCATCAAACAAAATCACATTGTAAATACACATTTTTCTCACACGAAGTTCGCATTCTTAATACAATTCACATTCGTACTTATATCGGAGTTTTCATGCTGTCTTATCTCAAGTTAACTTAAATCAATAACTTTAATAAACCCTTAAGCAAAATATAATATTGAGAGCCACACATATATCGATGGGAATCCCTGAACTATCGTCATTCAATTGAACCATTTTCGAAACACGATGCCAAGCCCCTGAGCTACATTAACAGGGTCACTTATACCGGAGTGCCAAGCCTCTGAGCTAAGTTAACAGGGTCACTTGTGCAGTGAAAGTTACCGTTGGCCAGTATAATTTGTACAGATATCCTGCCGTACCGGTACACAATGGGGATTCATTCCACATGAACCTCAAATCCTAGTGCAAAATTCTAACATATAGTTTATCACCATATAGTTGATCGGTGTGATTAATTTATAGCTAATTTGAATATCTTACACAGTTCGTATTCGGAGTTCACAAACACATAGGCTTATCATATTTCATATTCTGAGTTCACACACTTATCACATTCACACACACATAAGCTTATCACATTTATTTCTCATTTCAAAATCTTACACACACATGATTATTGAACTTATCATATCTCATTGCCTATACAAATCATATCACATGTAAGGTTATTAAATTTTCCTACCTCATAACTCACGAAATACGCATTTCACGTAAAATGAGATGAATAACCACACATACACATCAAATCTATAACCTACATTTCAAAGTATCCAAAGGTTACTAACTAACGCTTAAGAAATCATACTAATCAAAGTTTCAGAGAATAATCTCAAAAATATCTAAAATAGCCCAAACTGGCTCAATCGCGTGAGCGAGTGACTCCCAGTGGCACCTCCTAGTCACGCGGTTTCACGCGCCCGACTAAGCTTACCAAATTTTCAAGGGCACAGCCTTAATTAATCACGTGAGCGACATCATATGGCAACCCCGAGCGACTGATCGAGCTCATTTTTATGCCTATTCTGAGGCCTAGCTCGCGCGAGTTACTTAATATCGCGCGAATGAGTTTCAGGGTCGCGCGAGCGACTTTCAGGATTTCTTCTCAAAATCTGATTTTCTTTTCTTTCCCCCTTTTCACCTAACTCTTATTCACATTAAATGCAATATTTTTGGGGCATTAATTTCATTCATTTATCACCATTAAATCACATTTATTACACTCAAAATTGCAAGATCTTACCTCATAAGTTCTGTGGAGTTCTTATGTGATCTTTTGATCCAACCTCTCATCGTAAGGGTTTGAAGGCCCGACCTCTCACGATCATATCACGATGCACATGAAGCTTAAATCCTTCCCCACGAGTACACTCAACTCATTAAAGCCCTTTGGAAATCACACAAGGTACTCTCTCTCCCTGAGGGTTTCTCACCAAGCTTTCACAAACATTACCACTTCGATGAATTGACGCTTCTAACATACGTTCATGATGCATGGTCTTGCGTGGAAGATCGATCGTGAATTCACATCTTCGGTGGCAATGGTTCACATGAGAACAAGAAGGTCTTCTTTCCTTTCAAAACCTCTAATTGCAAGTGTTAGGATAATGGCTTCTCCAACAAGCCCTTTCCTCATATGCCTACCATTGGCTTCCATGTGAAGCACACATACGCATCTAGGTGTTAGACAAGTAGTTTGGTTCACTTCTAAACCCCACACACAACAATTTAGGTGTTTGGTCATTCTCACACGTTCCATTGATCCTCACACATACTTAGTGATCTTTCCAATCCGGAACGATACAGTGCGCTGCACTAACACGTATACCCAACCGACTCACACGGTTCATGAAATTTAGGGATATTATAAGGATCTATACATCGAATACCAGCTCACGTGATAAATTCTTTGCCACGTTTTCATTGCTATGGGTGAGAGAGGGGTGTTGGTTCTAAGAGTTGGGGATTGGATTTGCTCCAAATGTCATAATGTGAACTTCTGAAGAAGGTCTATTTTCCATAGGTTTCGATGCGGAGAGGGAAGGGAGAGGGGTATCACAGTCAAAGGGAATGAAACCTATATCTCAAGAGTGGGGTCTTCGGAGCAGGTCATCCTAAACGGTCGGCAAGTGAGGATATTCGAGATGGGTGGTCCATAGCGTGTAGAAGATTATGTGGTGCACGTGGGGCAATGTAGAAGGATTTGGTCTAAAGTAATGAGGTTTCTAGGAACTTGTGCCAGGGAGTTTCCTTCAGATAGGTGTTGGAGGGTGGCCTCATGGCAACATCGCATAGAGTGCATACCGGGGAACATGGCATTCATCATGCTGACGAAAGGCATCGGTTACAAGTTCCTGGTTCATGAGCACTGAGAACCTGTGAGGATGGGGCCCAACGTCTAGAACCATTTTATGGATCTTTGTACTCATCCCTAGCAGCTAACTTACCTTGCTACCAGCTTGTCCTATTTTCAAAAAGAGGAACACTTCTTTCATTACAAATTTACAAGTGGTTATATAACAGATGGGGATTTAGGGATCACCCTTCCCTTTCTAAGCTACCGAGTACAAGATTTCTTCTCCGATTTCAAAATGAGGTTGCTACGGAGGAGTTGAGTAGACAAAAGGATCTATGGATTGACGAAATTCCGGTGGGCTATGTTCGATGGAATTTTGAGGCTGGGAAGATGCGTACACATATTTGGGATGGGGGGATCTGGCTGAGGCTATTTGGTCTCCTGTTGCATGCTTGGACAGAGGAGGTCGTCAACAAAATTGGAGGATACTGCGGCTCGCTCTTGGTGGTGGACCGGATCATGGATAATTTGTGGGAGACTAGTTTCACTCAGATTCTTATCGATTCCAATAGGTGAGAGTCCATCCCAAGATCATGTGTAGTCAACATCGGCGGCAAGGACTATTGGGTCTTCATATTAGTGGAGTTGCTGGAAGGGCACCTCCTCATGGGGCATTCAGAGAACGAAGCAGAGGGGGGGAGGAGTTTTGAGGAAGACAAAATCATTAGCTCTACTCAAAAAGTTACGTCGAGAATCTACCTAGGTGGGGACAAGGTGGATCTAGGAAGGGGGTAGGGGACGGGTGGAGCGGAGAGGTGCGTGGCCTCAGACGTATCAGACCTTAGGGGGAAGCCCTCGATGGGGGGTTCTAGCTGCTGGCCGGGGGTGCATAGCGGAGAGGTTTCGGCTGTGGTGTCGTAGGGGGAGGCCTTGCTTGATCTATCACTGATGCCTAATCCGACGGGTATGATAGCCCCTGGTTCGGCCTCGTACTCTTCCTCAATGATACTTGTTCAAATTTTGAAGTGGTCGAGGATGAGGTGCTGAGTTGGAAAGATCCCCATGTGGAGATAGGAGGAGAGTATAAGGAGGACCCCATGGTTGAGGAGATAGCGGGGAGTTATGTTTCACTAGGGGGGATACTAGTATGCCTTTGGAGGATGGGAGTGGTTTTGAGACTGGAAAGGAAGGGGTTTTAAAGCCATCGTATATGGGTTTGGAATCAAAGGTGGTTATGTTGCCTTGGGTAAGAGAGGAGACACGTGGGGGTGATGCCCTATTCTAGCCTATGGTTTTGAACAATACCGGGCGGTCCCTTTTGATTTTGTCATCTTGCGAGGTGGATCAGATTCTTAGAAGGAGGGGCCCACTTCGGTAGAATATGGATGGGTCTCTGGTCTGCCTCCCTCTGGTGTGGGTCGAGGGTCTACTGCTTGGTAGATGGGGGCATAATTGAACAGCGGCGTTTCTTGGGCCCTAGGATAGGATGGCAATTGTAAGCCGGGTCTGGGGGATATGCAAGAAGGTACTTTAAAGCCTCAAATGACTGAAGAGAAGGAGATCCCTTCCTCAGTTGAGGACTCTGAGTAATTGGCTATGTTATATGGCCTCTGTGCTCTCTTCGCCAACTGGAGTCCGACGGATGGGTGGAGTGGTCCTATTCAGAAGGAGATGCGTTGGAATTAGTGGACTTGGAGGAATCCTCTAATCTGAGGGCCAGGGCGGAAGGGGGAGAAAGTGTGAAGTCAGATGTCATTGCTCGATTAATTCATTTTGGTCGTGACATCGGGATGTCTTTCAAATGGTCGAATACTTCTCTAAGAGAGCTCTTTGAGGATATTCAGGGAAGTCACTCGAATCGGGGTAAACGAAAGAAGGATCTAGAGCGCGTGAACTGGCTACACTGGAGTGGGGTCTCGAGATGAGAGGTGTGCCTTGGGATGTTGAACCTTCAGGCGTCTGGTCGGGCTTAGATTACTGTCTAATGAAGTTTTTCTCTTGGAATGTGTGGAGTATTTAATCCTATGGTACTTTCGCTGCAAAAGACTAAGTGGGGGTGTTGCGATCGGTCTACGATGGAATATGTGATAGGGGGAAATCATTGAGAGTGGATTGGGGTAGACTTCCGGGGGGATTTTGGTGGCTTGGAATGCTCTGTTGTTCTCCAAAGTGGATGAGGAAATAGGCCAGTTCTCGGCATCAGTGGTTCTCCAGAATAGAGATAACAGTCTGCGCTGGTGTTTCTCTGGGGTGTATGGCCCGAATGGCGATGGAAGGAGAGATGATTTCTGGTTCAAGCTCTCTACGATTGTGGCTATATGGAATGTGCCAGTTTTCTTTGGCAGTGATTTTAACACAATTAGGTGTCCTTCGGAGAAAATGGTGGGTCCGCTAGATAGGTCGTCGATGAGGGGCCTTAATTCCTTCATTCAAGATTGTGCATTGTTTGGTTTTCCTCTGACATGAGCTAGGTTTACGTGGTCTAATATGTAGGATCAGGTCACGTTAAGCCAAATTGACAGGTTTCTTTTTTCACCGGCCAGTATGCTTTGGCCGTGATTTTAACACAATTAGGTGTCCTTCGGAGAAAATGGGGGGTCCGCTGGATAGGTCGTCGATGAGGGGCCTTAATTCCTTCATTCAAGATTGTGCATTATTTGATTTTCCTCTAACATGAGCTAGGTTTACGTGGTCTAATATGCAGGATCAGTTCACGTTAAGTCGAATTGACCGATTTCTTTTTTCACCGGTGTGGATGAATATTTTTCCAAATGCCGCTCTGTGGGGGTTTGCCAGGGTTGTTTCTGATCATAGGTCGTTGGTCCTAGATAGTTCCTCAATTGGGAAAGGCCCTTCTCCGTTCCGTTTTGAAAATATGTGATTGCGTAATGAGGATTTTCGGGTGCATGTTCTGAGGCGATGGAGGGAGAGTGCGCCTACTGGCTCAGCTGCTTTCAGAATTATCTCTAAGCACAGGTACCTAAAAAGCAAAATCAAAAGCTGGAATAGAGAAGTGTTTAGGTTGGTTCATGTCTCCAATCCACTCCTTCTTGATAGGCTAAAGGATTTGGATGACATAGAGGAGGCTAGAGGGCTATCCGATCTTGAGAAGGGAGAGAGGGTGAGGGTCAGAATGGAGTTTCATGATAAGTGTTTTGAAGAGGAGATCAACTAGAAGCAAAAAAGCTAAGGTGCATGGTTGAAGGTGGGGGACAATAATATGAAGTACTTTCACTCGATGGCTAATGTGAGGGGTATGAAGAAGATGATCCGGCAGATTACGGTTGAAGGGGAGATGTTTATGGACCAAGAAAGCATAAAGCAACAAATTATTAGTTTTTATTCGGAGCTATACTCGGGTGAGGGTCTATTTCGTCCACAGCTGGATGGTATTGATTTTCCTAGTTTATCTTCGGCTCAGGGGGCCGAGGTGGAAAGACGCTTTGAAGAAAGGGATATTTGGGAAGGGATCAAGTTTAGCAGCAAGAATAAATCTCCGGGTCCAGACGGTTTTACTATGGAGTTCTTTAGGGCCTTCTGGGATTTGCTCAAGAGTGATTTGTTGGAGTTCTTTGTGGAGTTTCATGCGAGAGGTTTTTTGGGTCGGAGCCTTAGTTCGACTTTCATTTCCCTCATTTTGAAGTCGGAGGGAGCGGAGGATATTAAAGATATTCATCCCATCAGTATTCTGAATTGCCTTTACACTTTACAAAATTCTCGCCAAGGTGTTAGCGAATCAGATCAAACCTTTTATGGGTAAGATCATATCTGCTAACCAAGGAGCTTTTGTCCATGGTAGGGTGCTTACTGATATGGTGGTTGTGGCACATGAAGTCGTGCATAGTGCTCATCATGATAGAGTTCCCGTGGTGGTTTGGAAAGTGGATATGGAGAAGGCATATGATAGGGTCAGCTAGGTTTACTTGGATTATATGTTGAAGCAGTTTGGGTTCAGAGAGATTTGGAGGGGGTGGATTAATGGCTCGCCTGCTGGCTATTTTAAGAGCTCGAGAGGTTTGAGGCAGGGAGATCCCTTGTCGCCCATGTTGATTACAATGGTCGGGGAAGCGCTAGGGGGTCTTTTATCGCAAGCTAGGCAGAGGAACTTGATCTTCGAAATTCCGGTGGGGGGTCAAGGTCAGGTGGTTACCCATCTCTAGTATGCTAATGATACAGTGCTTTTCTATAGGGTTGACCCGGCTAAGATTCAGTCAATGGTGGATGTGTTGGTAATTTTTGAAGCAGTTTCAGGCCAACGAGTCAATCTTCTTAAGTCCTCGAGTCAATCTTCTCAAGTCCTCGGTGGCCGGGATTGGGGTCGAGGCTCGACTGCTATCTCGATTAGCTGCAATGGTTGATTGTGCTCCTCAGCAGCTGCCAATTAGCTATTTGAGGCTTCCTCTTGGTATTGGCAAGCTTTCGATGGCAGATTGGGATCCGGTGATTCGGAGATGTGAGGCTCGGATGGCCTCCTGGAAAGGTAAGTTGTTGAGTAGTGGTGGTAGGTTGACCCTTGTTAAGTTGGTTTTGGCAAGTTTGCCAGTTTTTTATCTCGATGTTTAAATGTCCAAAATTAGTTACTGGCAAGCTCGAGCGTATTCAGAAGAATTTTCTTTGGGAAGGGTCAGGGATCAAGAAGAGATACCACCTTGTCAACTGGGGCATTTGTCAACTGCCTAAAGAGGCGGGAGGGTTGGGCACAGACAATCTTCATTTGGTCAATAAAGCCTTGATGGGCAAATGGCTATGAAGAGTTGGGTTAGAGGAAGAAAGGAATAGTTTGTGGGTTCAAGTGTTGTCTCATAAGTATGGCTGGAGTTGCGGGGAATGAGGTATCTGAACAAACTACATCAAAAATGTTTCAGCTTGGTAGAAGAGAGTTTGTTCTGTTTGGCCGGATTTTGTGAGAGGGATCCACTTCAGTTGGGGCGATGGATCTCGCATCCGATTTTGGGGGTGGATCCCTGGATTTGTGGCAGCCCTTTGCTAGTCAATTTCCCTAGCATTTATAGGATTACGGATTCCCCTATGTGTTTGGTGGACGATGTCTCGTTGGATCAAGAGGGTCGGACAGTGTGGAATATTGCTACGCGGCAGGTCCTTAAGGATGAAGAGGTGCTTTTGTTCCTTGGGTTGTTGGAATGTGTGAATAATGCTCGAACGAATCAGTTAAGGTGTGATATTAGATGCTGGCACCATAATGCTAATGGTAGGTTTTCGACTCATTCTTTCTATCAGATGGTGTCCCTGAGGCCTCTTGTGAAAGTGGAGTGGGCAGCGATGTGGAGAGCTCCAATGCCCTCCAAAGTTAAGTTCTTTATGTGGACGGTGCTAAGGGGAAGGGTTTTGACCGTTGATCAGCTTTTGGTGCGAGGCAAGGTCATGACAGATAGGTGTGTCATGTGTCTACAATCAAAAGAGATGGCGTCCCATCTCTTTCTTTGGTACTAGGTAGCGGAGGAGATATGGGCAATTATCTTGAGATTCTTTGGTATGGCTTGGGTTTGTTCCAGTGATATTCCTCCTCATTTTGTTTCCTAGTTTGGGGCCCACTTGGAGGGCCAATTGATGACTTTTTAGAGGGCGGGCTTCTTTGCAGTCTTTTAGACCATTTGGCTCGAGAGGAATGCTAGGATTTTCCATAGGAGGCGTCGCTTGGTGGGTTTGATTTTGAAGGGTATCCTTGATTTGATGTGTCAGTGGCTTAGGCTTGACAAGCTTAGGACTAGGGAGTTCCCGGAGCTGTTTCATTTTAGCTAATCTTGTTTTTTCTCTCCCTCCCTCGTAGTTTAGGTGGAGGGTTTTCTATTTTCTCCTTTTAGTTTTTTCTTTTTTGGCTTAGTGCTTGGTCCCTGTTTTGGTCAGGGTTTGTATCTTTCCAGCTTCTCGTTGGGTTTTTAATATATTTGCCTTTATCGATCAAAAATCAAAAATAAAAAAAATAACTCCACCACCTCCCATAGGTCTTGGGTTACCTCTTACCAACTCCCATCAAAGTTGAGCTTAAGGACTACATCAAATTGGAATTCCACTTAGGGATCATTCTCCTCTGGGAGCGACCAGATTGAGAAAGTTATTAGTCAGAAAATTAATTAAGGAACAAAGTCTTGGTATTCTTTGCCTAATGGAAACTAAAATCAGTAAGTCTAGAAGTGACAAGATTATGCGTTTGATAAAAAGAAGTTGGAATTGTATCATGAATTATAATAGTCACACGTTTGGGCGGGTGTGGATCATGTGGGATCCTGATAAATTCTCGATTGACAGACTGGTAGAAACCGATCAATTGGTTCATGTCAATGTTACTCGGAATGATGGCTTGCAATTTTATCTTTTGGCTATATATGCTTCAAACTTTGCGTCTGATAGAAGATTGTTATGGAGCTCCCTCATAAACATTGTTGCTAACATCAATGGACCGTGGCTACTAAATGGTGACTTTAACTGTATCAGACGTCCTAAGGAAAAGATTGGGGGATGCGTAGTCCCAAGACGTATTATGAGTGAATTTAACAGTTGCCTTGATACCTGTCAGGGCAACTATTGCTCAATGACATCCCGAAGTCCACTGACTGTTCCCAAGCCTTAACAATGACATACCGAAGTCCAATTTGAGAGGTCCACACCATAAAGAATTTGAAAGGTTTCGGTCCCTATGGAACAGAAAAGTGAAATCTAGTGATCAGAGTAGAAGCCATCAGGGAATGGAATAGAATGGACTTTGGACATATTCAGTCTAGAGTTCGTGTTGCTCGATCTATAGTCACAACCATTAAGAATTCCATTCAAGGAGATCCTCTCAATGGGGAACTACCAAAGCAAGAGAAAACTGCATTGATTGAGCTTAACAGAGAACTAAATATAGAAGCGGAATTCTATTTTCAAAAGTCTCGCCATCAACGCATCAATGATGGGAATCGAAACATCAGGTATTATCATGCTACTGTCAATACTAGAAGGGTTACAAATAATCTTTATGAGATGGAGGATGATGTTGGGAATAGTATTGTTGAGTCGAGGCAGATTGGGGACTATCTTGTTCAGCACTATAAAACTATTTATATCCCTTCTAACACTAATCATGTTCCTGCCATTCCTTTTAAGAGAAAATTTCTTCTCGAAGATGCCACAAAGATCTCACGGCCGGTTTCTAATGATGAAATCACCAAGGTGGTATTTGCTTCACCAAATGGAAAAGCGCCTGGACCTAATGGCTTCCCTGCTGACTTTTTCAAGATTTACTAGGATATTGTCAAGGAGGATTTCTCTGGTGCAGTAAGAAATTTATTTCATAAGAAAAAACTTTTAAAGTTTATTAATTCTACTTTTATTAGACTTATACCGAAATAAAATGATTCGAATATCATTGAAAAGTTGAGACCTATCGCCCTTTGCAACTTCGTTTATAAAGTTATCACAAAAATTATTTCAAATAGACATGCTTTGGTGCTTCCAAATCTTGTGATCCCGAATCAATCTGCCTTTGTGAAGGGAAGGCATATCACAGAAAATATTTTACTTACTCATGAGATGGTTATAAAGTTCCACCTAACTAGTGGTTTGAAGCTTTGTGTGCAAAAATTAATATCCAAAAAGCTTATGACCGAGTGAGATGAGATTTCGTTATTAATATCATTAGACAAATTAGACATTTGGGTAGTATGGGTTACCCAATGTATTACTACCCCCACCTTCTCCATCCTTGTTAATGGGTCCCCTCATTGTTTCTTTAGTAGAACATGTGGTCTTAGACAAGGTGATCCTCTGTCTTCTTTATTATTTATGCTTGTAATGAAAGTTTTTACTTGTATTCTTGAGCAAAAGGTTGATGAAGGGAGGATTCGTGTTCCTAACTTTCTAGGTGGGCCTAGCGTATCTCATCTCATGTTTGCAGATGATCTCCTTCTCTTTTTGGATGATGACGTTGAATCTACAAAAGTGGTGAAAGAATCTCTTGAATTCTTTCATAGCTGCTTCGGACTTATGACGAATGATTACAAAAGTTCAGTTATATTTAGTGAAGCTTGTCATGTCAAAAATGGCATCCTGGATGGTTTAAATGTCAAGCAAGGATCTCTATCGATTCGTTATTTGGGCATTCCATTATTCTCTTCAAAAATGACTCATTCTATGTGCAGTCCTCTCACTCAGAAAATCAGGAATCGTTTGGAAAGTTGAAAGGGACACTTTCTCTCTCATGTTGACAGACTTGTTTTGATTTCTTCAGTTTTGAGAACTTTCAGGTTTACTGGACGGGTGCCTTTATCCTTCCAAAGCGAACTATTAAAGAGATCAAAAATATCTTTTGTCAGTTTCTTTGAAGAGGACCGTTGATGGCCGAGCCTATGCATCCTATCAGTTGGAAGAGAATCTGTGAACCGAAAGAGGAAGGAGGTCTTAGCATTCACAATCTTGCTGATTGGAATCGTGCTAGTATGGCAAAACTCTATCGGTCTATTGTTCATAATGATTCTCTTTGGGCTCAAGCTATGCATGCTAAATATGTGGGGAGACAAAGCATTTGGAATTATTCTTGGCCAAGTGATCCTCCTTGGGCATGGAGGGGAATTCTTGCTGCCAAAGACATTGTTTTAAGAAACTGACGGTTAGTTTTGGGGAATGGGGCTACTACTAGCTTCTGGTTTGATCCTTGGGTTAATGGCAAATCTCTTATCCCGACTTATAGTAGAAGACTTCTTCATTCTGGACTTGATGAGAACACTACGGTGAATGATGTGGCCTATGATGGAGTGTGGATTTTGCCAAATCCCTCAACGACTCGCTTGGAAGGATGTTCGTACTATTGTTGTGCCAAATACTGATGTACATGATAGATGGAGTTGGGAACCTTCAAGGGATGAAAATTTTTCTCTTCAATAAGCTTGGCATGCCATTAGAACCAAAGGTATGGTGGTTGATTGGAAATGCTTCATTTGGAATTTCAAAAATATTCCAAAGTACTCTTTCTATGAATGGCAAGCAATAGATTTTAAGCTTATGACCATGGATAATTTTTGCAAAAGGGGTATTAGTATCCCTTCTAGCTGTGTTTTATGCTGGGCTGATTCGGAGAACACTGAGCATTTATTTTTTGGATGTGGTCATTCTCAATGGATTTGGAGATCCATCAAATCTAGGTTGGAAATCAGCACCAACAATAAATTTCCGTTGCTTGAAGAGTTGAAAAGATGTATGGAAAAGTCTAAGGGGAAGAAGTGGAAGGACCATATGATTCGTAATGCTATTTGTATTACCATTTCTTTTATCTGGAGAGAGCGAAATGACCACATCTTTAATGATGTGATTACTCGAAAGCAGACAATTCTTCATAATATCATCAGAGAAGTATCCTTGCTAGTGGATTCTTTAAAGATTCCCGATGATGATAACTGTATTAGGGTGGCATGGAATTTGCAATAGGGTGATTGGGGAGATTAATAGGGGTGATGGCAATGTCGAAGCTCCTGTTGATCTTTAAACTTTGATTTGCTTTAGATTCTTTGTACTATGTTACTTCTTCTTTAATAAAATGGGTGAGGGCCCTACAACCTCAAGCTTACCTATCAAAAAAAAAAAAGTTGTTATTAGAGTACCATTGAAATTGAAATATGACATTACAGCCCCCATAATATATGTACTCTTATATCTATTTTTAATATAAATTTATTTTAAATATAAGTAAATTATTGGCCCATAACTCATCCCTGCCCGACCTAGAATTGGGCTAGGGCAGAGTATGTGGGAGCTGGGGTGGCCTAGTTGGGCCTGGCTGAAATTGACCTCGGTCCAAAGACAACCCTAGTTGGGCCTGGCTGATATTGACCTCGGCCCTAAGACAGCCCTAAAGTCTAAGTGGTTGCACAATTGACAAGACGTCAACTAACTATCTAGAATGAGTTTGCATTGAGCCATCGGCTCATTGTAGACAAATTCTTAATCCTTTCTAAGGCTTGATTACTTGAACTATCTCAAGGCCCAAAACTTTAAATTTTTTTAGGCCCATTTAGCCTTCATACTCTTACATGGCCCAAATAGTTTAACCTCATCAGTGCCCACCCCCCCCCTTCCCCCCTGGTTCTACTGAAATTACATAAAACCCTCTAGATATGGCTATTTGCTCTACACCCCTTACTTTTATGTTCCTTTTACACATACCCCCCTGCCGTAACTCGCCGGTACCTAGATTTGGTTAATTAAAAACCCTACAAGTAACTTTTAGCAAAAATAAAAAATACCTCTTACCTTTAGGTTTGACTACCTTAGAATGAAAACCCTATTGTTGTCTCTCGTTCTCACTCCTTGGAATGGAAACCCTTCAAAACTCCGGCGGCTGCTGAGGCGGGGACGAAGGGTGTTTTGCTCTTCCAAGTTGACGATCCTTGAACCCTTTCTCTTCAAAGACTAATATGAAGCACTGAAGCGCATCCGTCAAGAGGGCATCCAGTTCTTCAAATTCAGAGCATCTCCTAAGGTTTTCAAGCAAAAGTCGAATATCCAAAGCTCTTGTTCTTCAGGTACTTTTGATTTGTGACATTTTTAATTGTATTCTTGGTTTTTTCAAGGTTATTTTCTACTTTTAAACATTATTTTTAATGGTTTTCGAATGGCTATGTCTGTGTTTGTTTTAGGGGTGTTTTATATCTAGAATGACTATATTTGTGAGACTTTCGAATGGCTATGACTGATTATGTTTGTCAATTAAGGATTGTTACGTTAGACCCAATATTAGGGTTATAAGTGCACCTAATTGGGGCTTAGGCAAATAAATGATATAGATCAGATGACACACACTAATCACCATTAAAGCAGCTACGACTGCTAGTTCTGATGGATCATATGGTGATGTGAGGCCCTTGACTTGTAAAAAATATCATGTGATTGAGAACTTTAGCACTCATGGCTCTCACATTCTATTAGTTGGAACCCGTGGTGAGAGATGGTGGGATTAAAACCAGTGTACCATTGCTAGGCACCAGTACTTTGTTGGTCAATTTAAGGAGTTTTTGAATCTTACAATTATACATTGATCATGGGGGCTTAGGCAAATAAGTATAGATAAGATGGCACACACTGGTCACTATTAAGTGTGTATGGCACACACTTAGGGTCATTTTTAGTAGTAGATTAGATGGCTCACACTCTTCACCACTAAGTCTTTATGGAACAGACTTATTGTTGCCAAGTTGAAATTTTTTTGTTGCAACTGTATGCTCAATACACTATGAGAATGGGGATTTTAATGGTTGTTGAACTGACTTTAACGAACTGCATATGCATTAGTTCTTTGTGTGTTTTTATTGTACAAATTTTCTAGTTGCCATATGTTCTATTTTATGATTGAGTTAGGAGATATGTCAGCTAACTTTGAATGTGATAACTATGAGGAAGTGGAGTATGATTCAAATGAGTCATTTGATGATAATGAAGAATGTACGGGTAGTCTTCCCAAAAAGAAATCGAATAAGGATGACAATCTGTCAAACTATGAGGATCCTCAAGGATCTGAGTCATTCTCTAGTTTTGAAAGTCAGGATGGAGATGAGATAGACGATGAAGAGCAAGATTTTTGGATTGCAGAAAGATAATGCAAGAGAGGAGAAGCCGAAACTGATCTTATATATTTGCATGATGTATATTCGGTGTATACATTTCACGATGCGTTGCTCCACTTTGTTGTGATGCAATGTTTCCATTTAGAATATATCAAAAATAAAAAAATTAAGGTCACAACTATATTGTATAAGCAGACTGTCCCTGGAGGATCAACGCATCAGTATATGAAGATAAAACGACGTTCTGAATCAAGACATGCCAAGAACATACAGGCAAAAGGTGTCATGCTGGACAAGCGCCAAATGGATATCGAAACCCAATGAAGAACAAATTCGCGATGACTGTGAGATTAAGATAAAGAAGCTAATGAGGAACTTGTTTAGAGAATATGGGGTGACGATATCATATCATCGCATATGGCATGGAAAAGAGTTGGCCCTAGGTAGAGTATATGGATCATCCTGCAATGCAATACTTCAAAGCAACCCAGGAAATATTGCAAAGCAAAAATTAGAGGAAGATGAGGCTTTTTAGAGAGTGTTCATATGTCTCAATGCTAGTCGTGTTAGCTTTTTAAGTGCATGTTGATCCTTTATAGGGTTGGACGGATGTCACTTAAAAGGAAAATATAAATGATGCCTTCTTGCCATGGATCAAAATATCGTCCGATACCAATACGTATCGTCCGATACGTATCGATTTTGGACCTAGACGATACGGTGAATTGGGTATTTCTCAAGACCCCTTCAAAACAGTCTAATTATCATCCAATTTATTGTTTGTATCGCCCATATCGTTCAATGTATCATTCGTATCGTCTAATTTATCATCCGATAATTTCAAATTATCGTCCAGTGAGGCCCCCAACTTCATGTGACAGAGAAAAAATACCAGTATGTATCATCCAGTACGTATCGATTTTGGATATGGACGATACGTATCGATTTTTCGAGATTTTGATCCATGCTTCTTGTGGCGACATGTTTGGACGGAAATCGAGACCTATTTCCTCTAGCTCATGTCGTGGTTGAGATAGAAAATGAAGAGTGTTGGGGATGGTTCTTCGAGTAGTTACAGTTAATCATTGGCTTCCTGAACAATCTCGTGTTTATGTCGGATAGGCAAATGGGGCTTATTAATGTCGTAGAGAAGAAATATCCGAGTGCGGAACATAGTTAACACTTGTTATGTAAATTTGACATTAATCTTATGATTTTGAGTAGTTGAGTCATATTTCTTAAGTGGATCTCTCACTCATTTCAAGAATTGTGTAAAGCATTTGTACAAGAACTTCAAGAGATTTTTCAAAGGAAAGGTGTATGAGAAGTTATTCTGGAGTGCTGCAAGGGCATATGTGAGGTATGAATTTAGGGCGAACTTAGACGTCATTGAGAGAAAATCAGAGGCAAACAAATGGATTGGAGAGGTTAAGGGGTACTGGAGGCGAGCACAATTTGGGGAAGGGGTCAAATGTGATGTTATCACCAACAATCTTTCGAAATCATTTAACAATGCAGCCTCTGAATCTAGGTTCATGTCAATCACCGACATTATTGATAGCATCCGTTCATTGATGGCTAGGATGCAGGCACATCGTATGGAGGCGTCGAAGTGGACGAGTATTGTTATGCCATCAGTTGAGACTATGTTAGGGAAGTTACGAGAGGAGGCCAAACATTATTGGATTCAACATGCATTCGAATATGAGTATGAGGCCACTCATACGACGATGCTTGGCAATTTCAGACATACTGTACGATTAGATCGGTGATATGTACAAACCGAGTATGATAAATATCTGGTATTCCTTGTGTACACTCAATTGCATGCATTGTAAACAAAAGGCACAATTCCAAGGTGTATTGCTCCCACTATTATAAGGTTGATGTATACAAGCTTTTGTACAAAGAGAATTTTCACTACTTATAAAAAAAAAACTTTTAGCCGCATTCGGAAATCATTTGTAACCCTCCACATGCACGTCGACATAGAATTAGGGGAGCACCTCTTGAAGAACAAAGAAACATAGAATTAGGGGAGATGACGAACTGCCATCTTCTCCAACGAGAGTTCAATCTACAAAGAGGTGCTCCTTTTGCAACATGTGATAGTATAATCAGAGAAAATACAAAGAACCTCCAACCAGACGTGGCAGGCAAGATGAAGAGGGGACCTCAACTAGCTCTGGACATGGACAAGGAAGTGTACATGGACCTATTATGGGTGGCTCTGGATGTGGACATGGACCTGTTATGGGTGGCTCTGGACGTGGATGTGAACCTGTTATAGGTGGCTCTAGATGTGGACCTATTATGGATGACTCTGGACGTGAACAAGGGCCCACAATGGGTGGCCCTGGCTGTAGACATGGACCCACAATGGGTGGCTCTGGACGTGGACATGGTGATTAAAGTAGACCATCTCTTTTTTTTAGTTCAGTTATGAACAATGGGTGGTAAGAACAATGGGTTAGTTTCAACATTTGGTAACATGTTTTGATGGGTACTTTTAAAGGTTAATTTGAACAATGGTTAAGTAAAATTTTATGGGTACCACTTTTTTTATTAACACTGTTATTGGTACCACTTTTTTGTTGTTATCAGTACCAATCTTTTGATGTTGGTTATATATGGGTACCCCTATTATGATTATTTTTTTAGGCACATTGCTTATATATGCTCATTGGTACCACTTTTTTGTTGTTATCAGTACCAATCTTTTGATGTTGGTTATATATGGGTACCACTATTATGATTATTTTTTCAAGCACATTGCTTATATATATGTTCATTGTTATCGGTATTTTTTTCAGGCATATAGTTGGTGAACATGTTCACTATTATGGGTATCTTTTTAGACATATAGTTGGTAAACATATTCACTATTATAATATTTTTTTCAGTCATATAGTTGGTAAACATGCTCATTGTTATGGGTATCTTTTTTGACATATAGTTAGTATATGTGTTTACTGTTATGAGTATTTTTTAGGCATATAGTTGGTATATATGTTCACTGTTATGGGTGTAGATATCAGGTCTTTTGCTTAGACAGGTACCACTGTTTTCAGGTCTTTTGCTTAGACAGGTACCACTATTATGGGTGTAGATTTCAGGCCTTTTGCTTAGATGGGCGTCATTGTTTATGTTTGTAAATTTCGGGCCTATTGATTATATGGGTACCACCATTATGGGTGCTTTTTTCAAGGCTATTGCTTACATACAAGCTGCGTTGTTACGAGGCCTGCTGCTTATATGCGTACCACTGTTATGAGATCTATATATTCAGCTTATGGGCTATATATGAGTTAGCTTATTTTTTATTATTTTTAAAAATCAATTTTATATCTTTGTTTAGGTATTAGACATAGACAGGGACATGTGTTTTGGATGTCGGGTCCGAGGACATTGGGTCAAAGATTGCCCCCAAAAGAAGATGCTTGAAGGAAAAGAAATACTTCTCTGCTACTGTCAAATGCCATCAACGCATCGCATTTCCAACTCTGAGAAGAATCTGGGGTGCAAATATTTCTAATATTATCACTATGGATACATGGGAGGATGACAGCTTTGAAAGCCCGAGCCCGAAGGTCGTCAATGATGAAAATGATCAAACAGAAAAAGACATCTAAGTTAAGGTGACCGTGGAGATTGAAGAGCTCTCTAAAATTTTGAAGTCACAACCTCAATAAGTAACACATGAAAAGTAAATGTCATATTTCATCGGTCGCCTTAACCGATTTTCGCTTCTCCTTAAGACGATGTTTTATCTTTGTAATGAACTTCGTTAGGTGTTTAATGTACTTTGGCCTAGTATACTGGCATTAGAGATAATCGTTAATTTTGGGCATATGAAACCCAATATTTTTCACTCTTTTGATGAATCTTGAAACCACAATCTATCGTGTTTTGCATTTCAGATTGACACTATTTGCAGTTCAAATGTTTAGCCTAGTTAAGCGTTTGATCAACCACCCCTAATATCGATAATATATGATCAAATGTTCATAGTTCAGATCTGATTTGCAAATCTGAGACGTCTGATTTGCAGTATTGAATGTCAGCCACCCTTAAAACACTTGTGATACTAGTTGGTATCATAGTGGTGTAACGGTAATATTTCATAAGTGCAAGGGCGACGTATATAACATATAATAGCACCAATTTGTAGCCATATGTAGATAGTGGCAATTCCATAATTTCATTTCGTAAGAGCAAATATGGAAGTTGGGTTGTTCTTTGACGACTAGTTAACTATTCAAAGTAGCCTCCGTTAAGGATGGTGTTTTATATACACGAAAATGCTAATGCAATTGCAATTTCAGTATAGCTGTTGGGAGGGGGTGGGGACAGAAAAACCCAAGTTTGAATTGTGCAAGTTTCTCAATGCCAAAATGCCTGAAAAACCTCTTAAAGCCTCACAAAGCACAAACACTTCAAAAGCGTTTGAATCCATAAGTGAACTTAGAACTCTAATGAAAATATGGGCTCTGCTTTTGCGATTTGGTGTTGCGGACTTTATCAATGAATTGAAGGGTCATGGACTCTCCTGCTAATCGGGGGTGTAGTGGCGTGCTTAATTAAATCGTGAAATAATTGTGGCATGGGTGAGGCTCTACACCCACTAGGAATTATTCCAAGTGTAAACTGAGAAACCCAGCGTTATGAAAACAACAATAATAATAAATTTGGACTACAGTGAAAGGAAAAAGCACCTGAAGGATTAAAAAAATAAAGGGTAATCATTTTGCCAAAGCCTACCACTTACAAAATGGCAAGCCTATCACCATGTCCGAAGTGGATGATGAGGTAGTGTGGATTGCTAGATGATGAGGTAGACCGCTCACGCGATGCGACCCGCCACCAGTCGGGTTTGGGTTGAAGTTTTTAACCGACTCGCTGAGTCAATAGTTGAAAATCCTGACCTATTCTTGACTCAAATCTGACCCGACCCACCTGACTCCTTTATGTTCTAACTTAGTTTTCCAACCTACGTCGACCTGACCCGAGTTTTCGCTAAACGGCTGGCTCACGTTTTGGCTAGGGTTAAGGGTGATTGCCTAAGTGGTCAAGTTTGGGTTGATCCTTATTCCTTACCCATCCTAGACAAGACTCATCTGCACCCTTACATAGCTCACTATAAAAATAAGATGTTTCAGCGACACTTGGTGTTAAGACAGTTTTTGGTAGCGATATGACCAAGTTTTTGTAGCGATATGACTAATTGCGACAGTTTTTTGTAGCGACGAGACTAATAGAAGCAATCTTTTGTTAATAAAACAGTTTTTGGTTGCCGTTAATAATCTTATCGGGCACTTTAGAAAAACAACCTTGAAAAATAAACGTTTTAGCAAAACAACCCCGAACTTAAACGTTTTAAAAAAACAGTGCTTTCACGGTTTTCAGAACTTTAAAAACCCGTAAAAGCACCATTTTCACGAGTTTTTAAAGTTCTGAAAACCGTAAAAACACTATTTTTTTAAAAAGTTTAAGTTCGGATTTGTTTTGCTAAAATGTTTGTTTTTCAAGGTTGTTTTTCTAATTATCCCAATCTTTTATATTTGGTAGTGACTCCCATGCTACGTTCCATTGAACACTATAGCCCTTGCCTAATACCATGTCATAAAATATTGGCACGAGCCCTACTTCAAGGTTACCAAGCATAGAAAAGTTTAGGTACATCTATTCGCACAGACCAAATCCCTGAAAACACCTAGTTAGTTAAAGGACCCACTAATCATTTCAAAAGTTATAAAACACTCACTTAACTTTTATCAATTTAATAAAATATGTACCCGGCCATACACCTTTATTGAAAGTGAAAGATGGTCTATTACTTAGATAAACACAGATTGGCCTAGCTAGAGGGGGGATGGGAGAGGGGGTGAATGGACAATTTAAATTAATTGATTTAGTAGGCGCCAGGACGTCGTCCAGAGAAATAAATCCACTAAGAAAGTTATGAAGAACTGACAAAAGTACCGAATGAAATGATATACAGACCTACCACACTGATGCAGCCTACGATTACAACCCTTTCAAACCTTTAAGCCTATCAACGAATCCTAAATCTAACCCTTCAAAGTGCTCCTGATTTGCTTTCAAACAATCGCTAATATTACCCACGATGATCAACACTCAAATTCTTGAGCATCTATGTGCTTGAATCCACAAGCACTCGAACACCAATAGGAAATAGTAAAAAGTCTTTTTGATCAAGGAATATGTTTTATAAAAAAGTTTTCAAACAGGGCAAAGTATTATGAAGGGTTTCTCTTTTCTCAAAATTAAGAATTCATTTTTTTTTATAAAAGGCATATAAAATTATCTATCTTTGTTGATCTAGATATTTGTTTTCTAAAAAAGCAAAAACTGAGGAAAGGTTCTTCTCTTCTAAAAGCCACTAAGAAAACCTATCCCGAAGGACAATGATATAACTAGGAGCTGTTGAAAATAGGAAGAGGCAAAATCTAAAGATGGGTTCTTCTCGTTTAAAAAGTAGAAAGATGAATTTTGGAAGAGAGTAAGAAATATATTTTTCTTTAACAAAAAACCCTTAAAATTAAAATAGTGAAAATTTATGAATGAAAGAAATAATATATATCCTTTTTGTTTTAAAAATTGAAGCATAAAAAATTAGAAACATAAAAAAGAATAAAACAAGCTTAGGCTATTTTTTCTCTTCAAAAAGATGAAAAATCGATTCAGGAAGAGATGATTAATGATTTTCGAAATAGTATTTTCATAGGAAAAAATTATTGAAAATTTTATTTTATGTAAAACTTACCATTCGAGTAAAAATTCAAAATTTAAAACTTGACCACCAGCTTGTCGCAGCTGACTTTCTTGAAAAGTTTGACCTTTTTTCTTTTTCCGATTTCGGACTCAATTTAGATCCAATTTTGACCAATGAGCTGTCGATTTCTATCTACTCAACGAGCTTTACATAATGGAAAAGTTATTGCAATATTTTGTGATTTTTAAAAATTATTAAGGTTGCCTCAAAGACGTGAGTCATTATGAGCAATATTTCCTCGTTGATTTCTTTTGCTTCTTTGACTTTTCTGATCTGTTGACTTTCACACACATCTTCAGTTGGCCACATACACTTTTTGGATAGGAGTTGCACTAAGTTTGGCATAACTGTGTTAATAAACAACTTGATAGAAAGAGCTTTTCTTACTCAACTTAAATCCTAAACTAGAAACTCGCTTGAAACCCACATGCATCCCATAAAAAACCTACCTGAAATCAACTCTAAACACTCTTGAAATTCTCATAAAACCCATGAAATCTAGCAGAATAGACCCATGAAATGCTCTTGAAACCCATGGCCAAATTTGTCTTGTCGTAGTCCAAGAAGGAGATAACGTTGTCATCGTTGTTGCGACTCACTAGATCATCCATGAATGGCTTCTTCTTCTTCTTCTTTCTCAACTCCGGCAATTCAGGACGATGCCAACGACATCATCTCCAACAAGTAAACAAAAGAAACCTCTTCTTCTTCTTCTTCTTCTTCTTTTTCTTCTTCTTCTTCCTCAACTTCGGCATTGTTGAGAATGGTGGAAACAGGGTGCGTCCCTGTCTTCTTCCTCAACTCCGGCAGCATCACCGCCCTCTTCTTCTTCTTTTCCCCAAGCTCCATTAATGGTGGGAGTAGGGCTGGTCCAAACCTAGGAGAGGAAATGAGGATAAAACAAGTGTGGGTGTCATCCTTCAAATGGCTGGGTTGTAAGTTGTTTTGCACTCCCATGAAAAAAAGAAAGGGTATTTTACCCTCGTCCATCGGAAAGTGTTGTCAAAGATTCGGTAGGTGCAAATAGAGACACCCAAAGTTTATTCCATAAGGTTCTTTTACCATACTCAAACCAGGCTTGAACCTAGCTTGGCCTGACTTGAGCCCGGCTAGGCCTGGCCAGTTCAAAACTTGCAGGGTGGTCCAGTCTAGAGCTTAGTCTTTTTCGTTTAAGGCTGATCTTTAGAAAACCCCGACACGTCTCATTTAGGGTTTTCAAAGGGTCGTAGAGTCAAGAAAAGTAATGGGAGCATGTCCAACCCAGCCTGACTCGGTGATGCACCCCCGAACTGATGGACCACCCAATCCGCAAAACTTGACCTATGCCTGACCTAAAAACTCAACCAAACCTGGTAAAAATACCTATTTTTCATAATTTATATATATAAATATCGAGTCAGATCGGTCGAGTCGACTTGACCCGAAAATTATTCTGACCAGACCTCTTAGTCGATGGTCGTGGTAGATGTCTCATGCTTCCATGGTTCAAAACATTGGATGAAACCAATATGAATTGGTTTAAGTTTAGAATGGGTTGATACATTGAATGTATCGATCCATATATTTTTGTATGTATCAGTATGTATTAGTTGATACATACCAATGTATCGTCTGAAACCGAAATCAGATAATACGTATTGGTTTTGGTGTTGAACAATACGTACCTGAAAATCGAGATTTTAAGTTATGCATGCGCCCTCCAAGTCTTCACTGGTCTTCCTCATTCCTACTTCCTTATGCTTGTAGAATCTCAACCCTTCTACTGGCCTTCGATGAATATGTCCAAACCACCTCCAACGGCATTCCATAATTATTTCAATTATGGATAAACATAGGGTTGATCATTGATTGTCTAAAAAAATTCTTTTTACACCATTGATTTTATGGTCAAAGGTGAAAATATCAATGGCAAAATTTTTAGATAAAAAACCCATATCCTTGACTCCTGAAATGAAAGGCAAAGAAGTTAAAAAGATTCTAAATCCCTCTAGAGACTGGTGAACTCTGTAGAGCTACTCGTGCTCGCTTGGTAGGTGGCACATGATCTAGCATCCTAGAATGAATTTTCTCATTTTCCATGTGTTAATATGTAGCACCCTGGAATGGATTTTACCATTTTCCCTATATTAATATGTGATTTTTTCCAAAAAATATTTTCAAATAAACTGATTGCACTTCGACCCATGGTTTAAAAACTCATTCGAGTTATCAAAACTCGGCCGAGTTGTTGTTAAATTTATAATACTCCAATTTGTGATAGACCTTGGTTCTAATGAAAGAAACCAAGCTTTCGCCTTATCTCTAAGGGAAAAAGGAAAAAGCTTCAACTTAACGATTTCGTCAGACACATTATTCACTCTAAACATTTTGCACACTCCAATGAAGTCAAACAGATGAGCATTTGGGTACTCATTGCTCAACCTGTTGAATATTGATACCAGTTGGATCATGGTCGATTTGAAATGAAAATAATTTTCCAAAATTGGTGGGTGATTAATGCAGTATTGATCCTCGTATGGTCCAGGATCGTTATAATCTTGCAAAGTTCTTTGGTCATTCGGTGGAACCTCATTGTGGTTCACATCTCTTCCATCATTAATGTAATTAATATTTCCGCCTCCTCTTCCCTGTCTATTATTCTTAATTTTTATATTATTCTAATTGCAAGCGCACAATAGAAATTGTAATGCTAGTATAAGATCGTTCCCACGATCTGAGGAAGTGATTTACCTATTTATTTATTTTTTGAAAACGTATATTTATCTTTTAAGATCCTAAACTACTTGAGAAATATGAATGAAAGAATGATTTTTAAACTAAAATACAGAAAATAAATCTTAATCTTCAAACTTCAGGATTCTGATCGTCAATCAGTTTCCTTCTGTTCTCAGATATTTATGAAATTAAAAGTACTATTACACTATATATCAAGTCTCCTAGCATTGATCGTCAATCAAAACTAGAATCCTATAAATACAGATTTAATCTAATTAGCAATCTCCTAAAACTTGAGTATCAATCAAATTCTAGAAAATTGAAGATGAAAAAGTAAAATCGTTACACTCAATCTAAGTCGTCAATTCAAATCAAAACTTCAAGATGTTTACAAAGCAGTAAATATATAATAAAATAAATCTAAACTAGAAAGAAAAAGTAGAACCATCCAAAGGGTTGATCTTTCAGCTTCCTCAGCCTTGGTTGTCAGGAAACACCTTAGAGAACTGTGGACAATTTTACTTGATAAATCTAATATACAATAGTGATCAGAAGAAAACTCATACCTCAGTCGTCAATTGATGCTGAGAAATTCTTCGATAAATTATTTATATGTCAAGCTCTTTTATATATAGTTCATAAGGAGTCGATTTACAGTGATCTAATCCTAATAAAAGAAACTACTAAAATAAAAGTTTCCTAATATAACTCTAATTCTAATCCTAGCTTTCTCTGTTTTAAATAGTTGATGGCTTCTGGACTTTCTCCTTAATTTCAGTAATCGAGATCTTTAGGAATCTTTCTTCATTACTCTTCTCCGATCCGTGATTCGCCAAACTTCTAATTTAGGAGTTCTTCTATTTTCATGCATGGCGGTGTATATCTTCACTTGATCAGCAGTGTTGAGAAGCTTCAATTTATACAATCGTAAATTACGATTTATCTTTCTTACATACCTTTCACTCTGGACGATTCTAAATCATGAACGATCGTTTTATTCTTTATATTGCCTTCCGCTAGAACGTCTTCTGAAGAATCGTAAATTACGATTTTATAGATTTCTCTGTATAGCGCTCCATCGTCTTTTACGATTTCTTATTCTTTCAGCAGGGTCTGATAGTCTTTTTTATTCAATCGTCTTTCTTATTGCTTTTTGAGTTCATTTTGACAAAGATTAACACTTTGGTTCTTTTTTACTGATTATTCTTAATAACTGCATATCATTAACTTGTTAGTTGCAAACTAGGGTTTAGCATCACTAAATTAAGGGTGATAAAATGGTATATTCTGTGACTGATCACACCCCCAAACTTACGTTTTGCTAGTCTCTAGGAAATAAGGAAAGGAATACTAATCTAAAATTTAAATGCCACTTTCGTAGGGAGCATGATTGCATTTAGCAGATGCAACAAGCCTTTAAACCCCTAGGTGATCCCTAGTGGAGGAGTTGTAGTCTCATGAAGGTTTTCAGTGAAGTTATCTACAAACTTTAAAATATTTTTAAATTTTTAAATTTTTCAAAGCAAAACAAAAATTAAAAATCTACTCTAATTTTATACACTAGCTAAATTAATAATCATATGGTTATTATGATTTTCAAAAATAGGATTCCATTAACCACCATTTTCCATCCTAACAGTTATCCTTGATCAAAACTTAGCAATTTCAATTCTGTAAAGCGTAGAGTGTGTGCTATCAGCGAAAAGTTTATTCATCATAAATTTTTCTAAACTGCAGATCTAGAAAACATTTTCATCCAAACTCTCACTATTGGCATACTCTCAAAAAGATTTCAAAATTTTTGGGTTCTCTCAGTATGATATATCTTTTGAATTCAAAGAATAATTAAAAAAAAATACTAATCTCATAGAATGGATAATTAATTCTATTCATATAATTTCTTGTGCAATCCATAGTATCTATTATTCACATCTCTACTAGGCTTATGCTTTTGCAAATCGTAAATCAAAAAGGATTTTCCTTCGACTTGTAATGGGGCTTTGGGTTAAGAGGTTTCAAAGAAAGGTAGATAAGATTCAAAGATTTATGAGAATTTAGTTATTCCTTCTCTGTTTTCTTTTGTATTTCTACTTCAGTAAGTATCCAAAAAGTTTGATAACTTCTTCCCATTTTTTATTTTATTTTTTTTTGTAAATCCCATGTCTTCTTTTTATTTTTTTTTAGTTGTACCCTTTTGATTTTCAGTTTTGGAAACATTTTACTTCTCTTTTCTTTTCTCAGAATCGTACTTACGATTTTTGACTCTTTTCTCATATTTTTTTCTTTTTATTTCTTTTCAGTTATACCCTTTTTCGACATATCCCTCATCTATTTTCTTTTACTCCTTCCACTCCCTCTTCTTCCATTCTTTTGCATTCTAAACTCTCAAAAAATTATAAGGGTCAAAGGTTTAAAGCTTTAGATAGTACATATGGTTAAGGGTTATAAAATCTTGGTACAAAGAAATTCTGTTCAGGCTTCTAATATGGGTTCAAAGGATAAATTATTTATGGGATTTTAGATTTTTGGCTTTGGCTTAAATAAAAGATGGCCTTTGATAATCTTTACGATTTACTAGCATAAATGCCTTATTGTTTTTATGTTTCTAATAGATAGTTCTAGACAAAAAAAAAAAAGGTTATCATAATTATAGAATATTTTGATTCTAAGTTCAGCAATATGAGATTTTTCATAATAATAGTCGAGAAGTTCAAGAAAATTTGAATTGAATAGATAACAATCTCTCTCTCCAAAGAAAGGAAAAATTAGTGTCTAAAGCTTTCTGGTTTTAATTTTGAAATTTTAGTCTAAATATTACAGTTCAAATCAACCTATTATTTCAAACATTCAATCTGATACTGTAATATCTAAAAAATTTGAGCGTTTAACTTTGACCTCGGGATCCGTGCTCGATTAGTCATATGGTTGACCAAGTGATGGTCAAACAGTAGACTCATGAAGTTAGGTACTAATGTGAGATTAGTGTGACCTAAGTGTAGAGTATAGTGTTAAGTGAGAGTCACATACACCTATCTCTGGTGTATGTGTTTAACACACAAGCAGGAGAGAGGATATAAGGGCCTTAATAACCATAGAATCCTTTTCTTTTGGTTGGTGAAGGAATTAAGAAGAGAGAGAGAGAGAGAGAAAGCAAGAGGAGTTATTGAGGAAGGAGTGAATGCAAATCAAAGGGCTAATTAGAGCATTTATTATCGGATTCAAAGCGATTTGGGATCGTTTAAGCAAAGGCTGGAACCCTAGCCATCAAAACCAACAAAGCAAATCCTTAAAGGGATTATTGAGGTGAGTTTTGATTGAAGTTAATACATAGATTGTAGATGATTCAATTCAGTCAAGTAGGGTTAAAAGAGTAGATTAAAGGTTTAGAAAAGAAGGGAAAAAGATTTTGAAGAAAAGCCAGAAAGAGGGCTGAATCGGACCAAATCGATTAATCGAAATTGGGATTCGATTAATCAATTTTGGTCTGGAAGTTGAAAAGTCAGGTATGCCCAATTTCGATTAATCGAATTGGAGGTTCGATTAATCAATTTGGGAATTGACTAATCGACTGGATACCTCCAGTGGCTGGAGAAACATGACTTGGGGAAATCGACTAATCGAGTTGAGAAATTAATTAATCGACTTTGGATTTCGATTAATCGATTTGGAATCGACTAATCGATTTCGGACTTCGACTACTCGATTTGAGAATCTACTTTGCTATGCTAGGGATTTCGATTAATCGATTTGGGATCGATTAATCGATTTTGGATTTCGATTAATCGATTTTGGGAATCGATTAATCGATTTGGGTTTCGATTAATCGATTTTGGGAAACATTTAATCGATTTTGGCAAACTCAGTTGACTTTTGAATTTTACTTTAAGATTGGGGGAGGGTCTAGGACCTTTTTTATTATATCTTTAGTGATGTATTGCATGTGTTGTGATGTACCATAGGTGGTACGTGTGAAAGCGAGCACAAGGAGTCGCGTGAGACCTTGATGCTTGGACCTTCAGAGAATTGAGGTAGGGAACACCTTGAACATGTACTTTATTTACAAGAGCATGTATGTAGTGATATATTTATCAGAATTGAAAGTGTTTTAACTATGAAAAGCTTTATGAAAATGAGTGTGTGTGACACCAAGAATGCGATAAAGGCATCTGTGTGATGCGAGTAACTAAGATCAAGTAATCTAATGAGAATGAGACATCCCCAGGGGATGAGAAAGTAATAAAGGCACCGGTAGATGCGATTAAGTTATACATCTCAGGGATGTATATGTTATTGAATAATTACTGTTGAGGCTTAACTGATATAAGATAGCACTTTACACGGTGAATAACTATATGTAAAGCACATGTTATTTTTGTTATTTGAGGTTTGTTTAGGATACCCCACCGACATGGCGGGATACCCATGACTAATGCGGCAGGATATCCGTGACCGGTACAGCGGCCAATCCATACACCAGTGCGGGGGTCTATCCGTACAGAGTAAGCATATCCCAGGGATGTTGAGATGAGTTTTAACCCCGCCGCCTATTGAGAAAGGGGCTTGGGTCGTATTCTTAGGGAATACATTTTTTACAACTATCTATTTAGACGACTACGAAGGGTATCTCATCGGGGCTCGATGCTATATTGCTCGAGGATTACTTAAGTTGAAGATTTAAGTTTTGCTTTAGGCATGTTCAGTGTCATTCATGATAAATCAATAGTAAAGTAAGACATGCAAATTATCAGTAAACTTGAATGCAAATCATCAGCTTTTAAACTGTTTTTCTAGCAAATGCATAGACTCATCATGCTTAGAATATAATGGAATATATGTGAGTTTTAATTTATATGTTCATTGTGTTGTTTCCTATTGAGCTAGGAAATAGCTCACTGTTAAGTAGTGAAAAATACCATTTTTCACCGCTAAACATGAGCCTTGAAAGACCCTTGAGAAGACTAAATAAGTGCTTTAGTGTGCATTTCTACTAACCAATCAGGGCAATACAAATCCGAAAAGCATCCCAAAAGATCAAAAAGGCTGACTCATGTCAAGTTTAAAGAAGGAGTGAAAAGCGACAAACAATGGCTAAAGAGGGTCTAAAAAGCGGACAAAGACACGAAGCAAGAGAGAGAGCCATTAGCAAAGAAAAATCAAGTTAAAGTCAATTCGCAAGAAGAATGGGAGCCTAGAGTTCAATTCGCAAAGAACTTCTACTATTCGTAAGGAACCTTGGACTTTGCGAAAAGAAGAAAACACTCCTGGAAAAGAAGATTGGACTTTGCGGACCGAGCTTCAGAAGGCACTGTACTTTGCGAAAGGGCCCCTAAACTTCTGCGAAAAGGACTAAAACTCAGTGTAGCTTTGAAGAGCATCTGAACTCCTCGAAAGAAGATTGAACTTTCGACGAGCTTGAAGTCATTGAACTTTCTTGAAAAGGCCCTGAACTTCTGCGAAAAGGTATTACGGAGATTCGCGGCTTTAACAAGGGCAATTCAATGAATCTGAAAGACCAGAACATTCCGGAAGGTTCCAATCAAGATCCGAAGGCATATTCCAACCCATGTGGCGCCCAAAGATAAATTACGGGGGAACTTCCGAGCTCAAGCAATTTCAAACCCATAATGTAATTGATGCTTGCACGATTGGCGAACCGGATCGGAGCATTTCCATTGGCCAAAACAGATCCGATCCCCGTGCTCAACCCTCATTGGGCAATCCAGATCTAAAGCATTCTGATTGGTCAATCCAAATCATGCGCAGGATGGAGGAAAAAGTATAAATAGAAGCCATTAGCCCAAATTGGGCATCCAGTTTTAGAGTTTTCATCTCTGTTTCCCTCATTCCTCGGATAGCTTATCCGAACCCTGTAATCCTTCTTGTAGTTTACCTTTGAGAGCCATTGTGAGTGATTTGTACTTCAAGTTCGGATTCAAGGATGTAAGTCCGAGGGCTCTCTAAGAAGCTCGAGTAAGTCGAGGGCTCTCTAAGCCGTGCTCGTAATTGTAATTTTGGATTTTAAAAGGTTCTTGTAATTTGTGTCTTCTCCATTGGAGTCATGTCGAGGGTTCCGAATGTTCACCTTAGTGCATTAGACTTCTTTAGATTCACTCATCCGCATGCAACTTCCTTAATTCATCACCCCATGCGAATTAGCGTTGGTAACCTAATTCTAGCAAAGCATTTCTGATGATGTTCATGTTACGAACTAAAGAATAGGCCACAACTATTGGCCATAAGTCTAAACCTATTCCTTAATTTGGATTTATTTCTCTTACATATCTCCGGTAGCAGATGAAGATTGAATCTGCTCTGTTGAACTCTGATTCTCCATTAAAATTCAGAGGCTAAAGTACATGAAGCTATTATTTCTGCATTTGTCTTATTTTAAACATCTCCCCAACTCGGATCTGGATCATGTAGTTAGTTCTTTTCTTTATTTGCTTATAGTTAAACGTGACAAATTCAACCTCCCATCTTATGTGCTTTGTAGATAGGATCAGAGGCCAGATCTGGTAGCTCAGATCTGGAGGTTTATCTTAAATTTTAAATCAATTCCCTGTGGACGATCTTTTACTCACTTACATTTAAAACTTGCTACAATTGGCCCTGATCTTGCAGGCCAGTGTTAGCCCCAATGTGCTGATATCCCTTTCATAAGTTAACATCCATATAACCTAGCATTCTTTAATTCTTTAATTTTTGATTCATAATGCACACAATTATGGCACACTTGGAGCGACATCACTCACCCCTTTAGACTATACATCGCAGGTCCTTTGTTAGTAGCCGCGGAGGCTTCGGGAGGCGTTGATCCGGGTGATTCGGATCACGCGCCTGGAGACGAGTTGGAACATCCTCCCGAGGACTTCTTCTAGGAGACTCTGCTGTGTACTTTGTCAGAGAGTAATTTTAAGAGCAGATTTATACGGCTTGGTATGCCAAGCCTTTATTTTGTTAAAACAATATAATTAAATTAATTTATTTCTTTTAGAGAACCATCTGGGGTGATCTGTTTATCACCGATGGTTCGGATCGGTTCTCTGTTCATGCAGTGGCATGAAAGTAGAATTGTCTTTTGTTTATGCCAGATGGGCATGTTACTTTTCCGCTTTATGAAATTAATTGCTTATTTATTTATTTGTGCTTGTTATACCAATGTTCCATGCATAGTTTTGGGGCACGGTCTGGAGGATCATACTGATGGCACGGGTTTCGGGGTGCTGAAATCTAGGCTATCACAGTTGGTATTAAAGCATTTTCTTTTAAAAATT
The DNA here is from genome assembly GCA_021018995.1 of Chloranthus sessilifolius. Lineage (NCBI taxonomy): Eukaryota > Viridiplantae > Streptophyta > Magnoliopsida > Chloranthales > Chloranthaceae > Chloranthus > Chloranthus sessilifolius. The sequence continues at coordinate 18,083,547 of CM037587.1, read as the reverse complement.
CTGATAATCATTCTTTTGTCAGAGCATAGGGACTTCTGCTAATTAAAACTTTGTTTTCATGTACAAACCGTTATGTCTTCTAGAGGAAGGGGCCGACCTAGGGGCGGCCATAGCAGAAGCTTGCGTAGTCGAGATGATTTTATCTCGGACGTGAATAGAGAGCTTATAGGACATGGAGGGGCTTCTGACAGTGGTGGCCAAGGGAGCCAAGATCAGGGAGAGAACTAGGATCGAGATCATGAGGATTGAGATCAGAGAGAACAGGAAAGAGTTAGAGAAAGAAACGAGGATAGAGAAGAGCGTCAAAGGATGATGCACACCATGGAGACCATGGTAGCTGCTATGGCTCAACAGGCAGCATCTTTGGCAGCTCATACTTCCCACAAGCAGCATCAGCCACCGACACCTCTAGTAGCTCTGACACCGCCAGTGTTTGCAACTTTTACCGAGTTTAGGAAGATGAGGCCTCATAGCTTTTCAGGACAGGCAGACACGATGGCAGCTAAAAACTGGTTAAGTGAGATGGAGAAGGTGTTCAGTGTGCTTACTTTTACAGAGGACGAGAGCGTCCGTTGGGCAGCCTATATGTTGGATAGAGAGGCTGGGCCTTGGTGGAAGTCCGTTTCTAGGACTAGGGCTCAGGAGACCCCAGATATGCCTTGGACATGGGATGAGTTTGTCGAGGAATTTAATAAACAATACTTCCCTGAAGTGGTGAGGAACCAGATGGAAGTTCAATTTCTATAGCTTACTCAAGGGAAGATGACTATGAGAGAATACGGAGTGGAGTTCATACGACTCGCTCGCTTTGCGCCTGACTACGTCATCACAGAGATGATGAAAGCAAAAACGTTTCAACAAGGTTTGAAGCCGGACGTGAGGGGAGGAGTAGCACCATTCCAACTGAGGACCTATGGTGAGGTCATGAGCAAAGCGCTCGTAGTGGAGGAAGAAAATAATAGTAAATATCATCAGAAAGAGCAATAAGGAAGGTGGAATATGGATCAGAGCAGAATGGGAAATTATGAACCGGTGAACAAAAAGCCGAGGTTCATACCAAACAATCAAAAACCACTGTTTCAAGGAGGCTATGGAAGACCGGCATAGCAGAACAGCCAGCAAAGACTTCCATTGCTCTCGTCGGGGAGACCAATTAGATACGAGAGCCCTCTGATTTCTATCGGAGCTACAGTTACTCAAGGGTTCTCGCGAGCAGCTTCTTCCACGCCACGGGAGACTTGTGCCAAGTGTGGCAAGTCTCATAGGATAGCTGACTGTAGGCAAGGAACTCAGGGTTGCTTTCGATGTGGCAAGGTGGGCCACTTGATCAAGGAGTGCCCTGAGATGAACAAAGGGAAGAAGGCTTCAGCTCCTGTGCCACGACCTATACAAGCGAGGAAGCCGATCGTCCAAGGGAGAGCCTACGCAGTCACAACTCAAGAGGCTCAGAATACAAACGATGTCATTCAAGGTGAGCTTCCTTTTTAAATAAAGAAATTCAATTCTTGAAAAATTTTAGATAGAGAAGTCGCATCTATATATAGGAGATATAAGAAAAACTTGCATGTGATAAATTCCAGTATGATAATAAACACTATATATATGTGTATGTATGGTTAGGTACGTTACAAATATATAAGAAGGGTGACATACGAAGCTCGAGTGTTGATAGACCCGGGGTCTACCCACTCATTTGTTACCCCTCGCTTCACCAAGAGGATGAAAGTCGACCCAGAGGAGTTAGACTTCGTTTTAACAGTGACTGTTCCTACTGGGAAATCGGTTGATACCGAAAAGGGTTGCAACTCCGTGATCGTGAGGGTCATGGATGGAGATGTCTTTGAGCTACCGGCGAACCTAATTCTGTTAGACATGCAAGGATTCAACGTGATCCTTGGCATGGATTGGTTATCAACTCACTGTGCTACGGTAGTTTTTAAGAAAAAGGTCGTCATCTTCAGACCCAACACGAGGAGATCATTTAGATTTAGAGGAGAGAGGTCAACACACCTACCACTTATCTCGGCAATCAAGGCCGAGTGATTGATCAGAAAAGGGTGTAGTGGATACTTGGCGTTCTTGAAGGAAGATAAAGAGGAGAAGAATGTTATATCTGAGATAGTAGTTGTGCGAGACTTTGTCGATGTATTTTCGGAGGAGTTACTCGGATTACCTCCAGAGAAAGAAATAGAATTCGCTATCGACTTAGCACCAGGAACGGAGCTTATTTCTAAAGCACCATACAGAATGGCTCCTGCTAAGTTGAAAGAGTAGTTACAAGAATTAATGGACAATGGGTTTGTTAGACCAAGTGTGTCTCCATGGGGAGCACCGGTCTTATTTGTAAAGAAGAAAGATGGGTCAATGTGTCTGTGCATTGACTATCGATAACTGAAAAAACTCATAATTAAGAATCGATACCCTTTGCCTAGGATAGATGACCTGTTTGATCAACTGCAAGGAGCGAAGTACTTTTCCAAGATCGATCTGAGATCTGGATACCATCGGTTGAGTGTCAAGGCAGAGGATATTCAGAAGACTGCATTCAGGACTCGATACGGACACTATGAGTTCTTAGTGATGCCGTTTGGGTTGACAAATGCCCTGACGTCATTCATGGATTTGATGAATAGGGTGTTTAAACCACACCTAGACTCTTGTGTCGTAGTGTTTGTTGACGACATCCTGTTTTATTCAAAATCAGAGGAAGAGCATGAGAAGCACTTGAGAGTAGCCCTACAGACTCTACGTGAACACCAGTTGTATGCCAAGCTCAGCAAATGTGAGTTTTGGTTAGAAGAAGTTAGCTTTTTGGGACATGTCGTCTCAAAGCTTGGTGTCACTCTAGATCCAGCAAAGATCGAAGCAATGGTGAATTAGGAGCAACCAAAGACCGTGATCGACATTCGCAGTTTCCTTGGATTTGCGGGTTACTATCGACGTTTTGTTGAGGGTTTTTCAAAAATATCAGGACCACTCACGAGACTTACAAGGAAAGATGCAAGGTTTGAATGGAGTGAGGCATGCGAGAAGAGTTTTCAAGAACTCAAGAAGAGACTCACTTTAGCTCCAGTGTTAGCTATTCTTTTAGGCAGTGGAGGGTTTGCAGTGTATAGCGATGCTTCATATACTGGTTTGGGCTGTGTGCTTAATCAACACAAAAAGGTGATAGCGTATGGGTCAAGACAGTTGAAAGAGCATTAGAAGAATTACCCGACACATGACCTGGAATTAGCATCGGTCATTTTTACGCTGAAGATTTGGAGACATTACTTGTACGGTGAGACGTTTGAGATCTTCACCGACCACAAGAGCCTCAGATATCTGTTTACATAGAAGGAACTCAATATGAGGCAGCGCAGATGGATGGAGTTTCTCAAGGACTATGACTATTCTATACAGTACCATCCAGGCAAGGCTAATGTAGTGGTCGATGCCTTGAGTCGAAAGAGTTCAGCTCAGTTGGCTAGTTTAATTTAGGGTATGCACCGATGGAAGTTATTTGAAGATCTGGCATTATATGATGCAAACATTGAGTCACAAGCTACAGGAGCCTTCTTGGCTAATATCTTGGTGAGACCGATGATATTCGAGCATATCCATGAACTACAAATGAAAGACCCGGCGCTAACTAAGATTCGTTAAGATGTAACTGAAGGCATTGGATCTGAGTTTTTGATCAAGGAGGATGGTTCCTTATTGTTCAAGGCTTGTCTTTGTATTCCGGACAATGCCGATCTGCAGCGAACAATTCTGGATGAATCACACAAATCAAGCTATGTTATCCACCCGAGAAGCACAAAGATGTATTAAGATTTGAAAAAGAATTACTGGTGGAGAGGCTTGAAACAAGATGTGGCAGAGTACGTGTCGCGGTGTTTGACGTGCCAATAAGTGAAGATCGATCATAGACATCCCGCAGGCCTATTACAGCCTCTACCTATACCGGAATGGAAATGGGAATCGATCTCTATGGACTTCATCGTTGGGCTACCGCATACTGCAAAGAAGTATAATGCCATTTGGGTAGTGGTCGATCGATTGACCAAGTCAGCGCACTTCTTGACTTACAACACAATGTACACGGCAGGAAGACTGGTAGAGCTATATATGAAGGAGATTGTCCGTTTGCATGGAATTTTGAGTAGCATTATTTCAGACCGTGACCCATTATATACATCAAAATTTTGGAAGAAATTTCAAGAAGGAATGGGAACGCGACTAGATTTCAGTACGGCATTCCATCCACAAACCGACGAACAGACTAAGAGGGTCAATCAAATCATTGAGGACATGCTTAGGGCATGTATGTTAGAATTGCAAGGGTCGTGGGATCAGCACCTATACTTGACTGAGTTTGCATATAACAACAACTTTCATATGAGCATTGGGATGGCACCATATGAAGCACTATATGGACGGCGATATAGATCGCCCATCAATTGGGAAGAAACGGGTGAAAAATTTATTTTAGGACCCGAGGTACTAGAAGATAATGCCACTTATGTTCGTATGATAAGGGCAAAACTCAAAGCGGCTCAGAGCAAACAGAAAAGCTACGCCGATATCAAGCGGACGAGTGTAGACTTCAAGGTGGGTGAACATGTGTTTGTGAAAGTGGCATCTATGAAGGGGGTGATGAGATTTGGAAAGAGAGGGAAGCTAAGTCCCCGCTATCTTGGACCGTTTGAAGTTTTAGGTCGAGTAGGGGAAGTTGCTTACCGCATTGGATTGCCACCGTTATTTGATGAGGTACACAATGTGTTCCATGTATCTATGCTCAGGAAGTACCTTAACGACCCTGATCACGTGTTGAGTGGTCAATCATTTGAGATGCATGAGGATATGACTATGATCGAAGAGCCGACGGAGATTTTGGATCGAAAAGAACAAGTGTTGTAGACAAAAGTAATTCCATTAGTACTTATTCGATGGAAGTATCATACGGCCGAAGAAGCTACGTGGGAACGAGAGGCCGACGTGAAAGAACAGTATCCGAGTTTGTTTGCGACAGCTTGAGAGTCAAAATTGTATCACCGCAAGCATGGTTGTGGATTTAAATTATATGTTGTAATTCAATGCCGACCTTTTGATCATTTCATTCAAGAGAAACAATTTTATCCACATAGCGTTCCTAATGCAATGTTAAATACCATGATGACGTGTTTCGTAGAATCAATGACCAACTGGCCTTATGTTACAAGACAAATCAAGGGGACATGAAAAATAAGAAAATTATGAAGAATCTGATCAAAACCGATTAATCGATTTTGGTCGATTAGTCGACTGGCATGCGCCAGTGAGTGGAAATTTGATAAGGATTCAGGAAAATGACAAAGTGAAAATTCGATTAATCAATTTGGGTTTTGATTAATCGATTTATGATTTCAATTAATCGATCTTGGGATTCGATTAATCGAGTAACATAAGAATTTTAGAAAAATTTGAAGAATTTTATACTATTTCGATTAATCGAAGAAGAATTCGATTAATCGATTTGGGATTTCGACTAATCGATCTGGAAGATCGATTAATCAAGTCACTTGAGGAATTGGGAAAAATTTGAAGAAACCTCACGATTTCGACTAATCGAAGTAAAATTCGATTAATTGATTTTCGAATTTTGATTAATCGAAGTAAATTTTGATTAATCTACTGGCTCACACCAGTGAGCTCCAAAACTTAAAAATTTAAATGACTACGATTTCGATTAATCAAAATGGTTTCGATTAATCGATTTTGAGTTTCGATTAATCGATTTTGGAAATCGATTAATCAATTTCGCATGGCTAAACCTAGTTTTGGAACTCGATTAATCGATTAATCGAACCGGGGCCTATATATATAAATCGAGGGGGATTTCTCCCCATTCGAAATCATTTGGAGTTTTTACTTTTTGCGCGCATTCTTCTCTCTCCGACCGACTTTGAAGCTAGGGTTTTTGGGCATTTCGGATTGATTTCGGATCGAAATCACGTGACATTAGGTCGAATATCTAAGGTAAAACTCTAGTTTTCGCTTCTTTTCCATTTCAAACCACATAAACCCTAGTTTTTGTGAATTTTCACCTAAAATGCCGCCTAAAACGCGTTTGTCTTCGAAGAAGGCAACGTCCAAACTCCCAGTCCGACGTAAGAACGGCGCACCGCCACCACCTATCCCATCACCGGTGAGGACTTCGTCACCGTCGGCATCGGATATCACATCCAGTTCGACGAGCGCGTCTTCGCGCGAGTCTTCTCCAATGCCACCACCACCCACCAATGTACTCCAACCCAACGAGTGGTGAGTGGCTAAAACATTTGAAATCGAGTACATTATCGATGAAACGCTGTTTACAAACCCTGATGTATCGGGCAAGACCCAATGGGCTCGTAATTACCTTGTGAAAGCCGGTCTCGACAATATTTTGAAACCAATCCGCGGGTCCTACTACCCAAGATTGGTCTGTTTATTTTACCAAGGACTGACGGACAGACCTACCGACGATATAGTCATGACCAAGATAGAGGGTCATGACTACACATTCACTCGTCGCCACATCCACGAGGTTCTCGAATGTTACCTCGACTTTGTACCCGAGACCACCCTCTTTCCACCCTTTGAGGAAGAGGTTAGATTTGAGGAGATCATGACTAGGATGACCAACGGGAAGAAGGGGTCGGGATCGTTCATACGGAGGGTCGACCTTTCCCATTACATGTGGATGCTTGATTCCATAATCAAGTGCAATCTCTACCCGTTGCGTCACGACACCGAGCGGGTAGAAAAAGTACAGCAGGCACTCTACGTGGCCTTCTGTGGCCGTTGGTTTGATGCCACAATGGTCATCCTAGAAGGGATGAGATATATTAAGGGCAAGTTGATGAAGGGCAACTTGAGGCCCAAGGAGAAAATGCCCTATGCTCGGCTCATCTCGAGCATGCTGGAGTGTTATTCCGATGCTCCAGAGTACGCCATATCGCCCTATGAGGAGAGGGCTACGGACCGAGTGAAGATGTTTTCAAACTCTTCATAGAGTCTTAGTTACAATTTACTTAAGCGAATCCTACCGGCTCAGGGTCCAGCTCCAGCAGCAGCAACAGTATCAGTAGCACCACCACCACCCCCACCACAACATCAGGACCCACCAGTGGGGGGAACACACCCCATTAAGCCACCAACAGAGGGGGCACCCTCCCATACCACTGCCTCACCTACGCTGCCAGCGCACTCTGCGGCAGCCACACCGACGTCTTCTTACCACCGACGAGCGGCTCGCCCGGCGCCCACGAAAGAGGATGTGTTGGCCCGGATGGAGGCCAACAACGAACGAATGAACTGACGGATGGACTTTTTAATGTACCACACTCTACGGTGCATCTATCCGTTGGACTACCAGCAGCGCCTCGCACAGGCGGACGCATGGACAGCGGGTCGGACTGCCTTCCATACGGGTCCAATTTTCCATGCGAGCACATCTACTACCGATGCATTTGGCTCGGCGCCTCAGCAGCCCGAGCAGCCTACTGAGACGACCTAGCCACCACTTGAGCCGCCAGTTCAGTCAGAGCAGCCCGCCCCTGCATCAGATCTGGCAGGAGAGGGGACAACGTGAGCCTGCGATGAGGATAGTTCATTTGATTGTAATCAAAATGATGTAAACGATAAAATTGTAAATTTTGAAAATTTCATAGTGAAATCTACAAATCTTTTTGCCATTTGGTTGCATTCTGTTATGTTTTACATTGTATGACATCTTGTTCACATTTTGTGGGCTGGTACGCAACACCCCAGGGTGAAATCTACAAATCTTTTTGCCATTTGGTTGCATTCTGTTACGTTTTACATTGTATGACATCTTGTTCACATTTTGTGGGTTGGTACGCGACACCCCAAGGTGTGGGGTACCCAACCAACGCGCCCTTGGGTTATTTTCAAGGACGAAAATTCTCAAGGTGGGGAGAATATAATATCCCAAAAATTTGAGCGTTTAACTTTGACCTCAGGATCTGTGCCTGATTAGTCATATGGTTGACCAAGTGATGGTCAAATAGTGGACTCATGAAGTTAGGTACTAATGTGAGATTAGTGTGACCTAGGTGTAGAGTATAGTGTTAAGTGAGAGTCACATACACCTATCTCTGGTGCATGTGTTTAACACACAAGCAGGAGAGAGGATATAAGGGCCTTAATAACCCTAGAATCCTTTTCTTTTGGTTGGTGAAGGAATTAAGAAGAGAGAGAGAGGGAGAAAGCAAGAGGAGTTATTGAGGAAGGAGTGAATGCAAATCAAAGGGCTAATTAGAGCATTTATTGTTAGATTTAAAGCGATTTGGGATCGTTGAAGCAAAGGTTGGAACCCTAGCCATCAAAACCAACAAAGCAAATCCTTAAAGGGATTATTGAGGTGAGTTTTGATTGAAGTTAATACATAGATTGTAGATGATTCAATTCAGTCAAGTAGGGTTAAAAGAGTAGATTAAAGGTTTAGAAAAGAAGGGGAAAAGATTTGGAAGAATAGCCAAAAAGAGGGCTGAATCGAACCAAATCGATTAATCGAAATTGGGATTTAATTAATCGATTTTGGTCTAAAAGTTGAAAAGTCAGGTATGCCTGATTTCAATTAATCGAATTGGATTTCGATTAATCGATTTGGAGGTTTGATTAATCGATTTGGGAATTGACTAATCGACTGGGTACCTCCAGTGGCCGGAGAAACAGGACCTGGGGAAATCGACTAATCGAGTTGAGAAATCGATTAATCGACTTTGGATTTCGATTAATCGATTTGGAATTGACTAATCAATTTCGGACTTCGACTACTCGATTTGAGAATTGACTTTGCTATGCCAGGGATTTTGATTAATCAATTTTGGGAATCGATTAATCGATTTGGGTTTCGATTAATCGATTTTGGGAATCGATTAATCGATTTTGGCAGACTCAGTTGACTTTTGAATTTACTTTAAGATTGGGGGAGGGTCTAGGACCTTCTTTATTAAATCTTTAGTGATGTATTGCATGTGTTGTGATGTACCATAGGTGGTAGTGTGAAAGCGAGCACAAGGAGCCGCGTGGAACATTGATTCTTGGACCTTCAGAGAATTGAGGTAGGGAACACCTTGAACATGTACCTTAATTGCAAGAGCATGTATGTAGTGATATATTTATCAGAATTGAAAGTGTTTTAACTATGAAAAGCTTTGTGAAAATGGGTGTGTGTGTGACACCAAGAATGCGATAAAGGCATCTGTGTGATGCGAGTAACTAAGATCAAGTAATCTAATGAGAATGAGACATCCCCAAGGGATGAGAAAGTAATAAAGGCATCAGTGGATGTGAGTAAGTTATACATCCCAGGGATGTATATGTGATTGAATAATTACTGTTGAGGCCTAACTGATATAAGCGGTGAACAACTATATGTAAAGCACATGTTATTTTTGTTATTTGAGGTTTGTTTAGGATACCCCACCGACGTGGCGGGATACCCACGATTGACGCGGCAGGATATCCGTGACTGGTACGGCGGCCAATCCGTACACTAATGCGGGGGTCTATCCGTACACAGTAAGCACATCCCAGGGATGTTGAGATGAGTTTTAACCCTGCCGCCTATTAAGAAAGGGGCTTGGGTCGTATTCCCAGGGAATACATTTTTTATAACTGTCTATTTAGACGACGATGAAGGGTATCTCATCGGGGCTCGATGCTATATTGCTCGGGGATTACTTAAGTTGAAGATTTAAGTTTTACTTTAGGCATGTTCAGTGTCATTCATGATAAATCAACAGTAAAGTAAGACATACAAATTATCAGTAAACTTGAATGCAAATCATCAGCTTTTAAACTATTTTTCTAGCAAATGCATAGACTCATCATGCTTAGAATTTCATAGAATATATGTGAGTTTTAATTTATATGTTCATTGTGCTGTTCCCTATTGAGCTAGGATGTAGCTCACCCCTTTAGACTATACGTCGCAGGTCCTTTGTTAGCAGCCGCGGAGGCTTCGAGAGGCGTTGATCCGGGTGATTCGGATCACGTGCCTGGAGACGAGTTGGAGCCTCCTCCCAAGGACTTCTTCTAGGAGACTGTGCTGTGTACTTTGACAGAGAGTAGTTTTGAGAGCAGACTTGTACGGGTTGGTATGTCAAGCCTTTATTTTGTTAAAATAATATAATTAAATTGATTTATTTCTTTTGGCGAACCATCTGGGGTGATCTGTTTATCACCGATGGTTCGGATCGGTTCTCTGTTCATGCAGTGGCATGAAAGTAGAACTGTCTTTTGTTTATGCCAGATGGGCATGTTACTTTTCCGCTTTATGAAATTAATTGCTTATTTATTTATTTGTGCTTGTTATACCAATGTTCCGTGCATGGTTTTGGGGCACGGTCTGGAGGATCATGCTGATGGCATGAGTTTCGGGGTGCCGAAATCTAGGCTGTCACAGATACAGTTTTCTTGAAGAGCTAAACATGAATTGTAACTATTCTATTTTCTTATTGTTAAACTTCTACTACGATGGATCGTTAGGTTTTCAGGATTCATAATTTTATCTATCATAATTTACATATAATGATTAACTGGTCCTAATATTTACAAATTATTCTAAAACAGAAGAGTTAAAATTTTTTTTTTTTTTTTTTTTTTTTTATATGTAAAAAGTAAACTAAACTAAACAAACTATTATAATATACACAGAAGTTGTGTATCCTTCCTAAACTTAAATAAGACAATGCCCTCACTGGCACAAAAACAGGGGATACTGTCAAAATTTTATCGTAAATAAATTATAATTGTTGATATTGCATTAGGTGTAAAAATCTTCTGATAAGAATTTCCCCCAAACTTGAGGAAAAATACATCCAACTTAATCTCATATCATAAGTAACAAAAATGGGAAAGAAAAATTAGAAACAATAATTACATTAGACAGTTAGTCAAAAGAAAATTTCATATAATTATGGAATATTTACAATGAGATGGAAGAAAAACTATACATAGAAAGAACTGAAAAATTAAAAATTAATTACATGAAGGGTATAATCTTAGGAAATTAAAAACTAATTACATGAAGGGTATAATCTTAGAAAAAATCTAAACACACACTATCTAAGACACTAGCAGCAGCATCCGAGATAAAAGGTTCTTTCGACTTCTAACCACCTTCAATTAGAGTCTCTCATTCCTTCCTACCACAATTTGGTAGGATTGCTCCCCCAAGAGTTGCAAAACACTCCTGCCTGCCCTTCAAAATCTCTCCCAAACAGAGCGCATCACAAATCTTCCTTTGAAGAAATGCAATGCTATTGTGGAAGTTCTTTGAAGAGTGGGGAAGTGAGCACATCTCCGAATCACCCTTCACCTAGACTACTCCCCTGCGAAGATTCAATGAAGAGATTATAATGCAGGCAAAGGGAGAAGATAAGAAATGGAGAGAGGCGGCGAGGCACAGTTCAACCCACCATCAACATAAAAGAACTCGCACTCAGGGTAGATTGTAATGGCGTAAAGGTTAGGAAGTGGGGGAAGGTGGGTTCTTGGAATATGATTTCAGATTTGGGTTAGATTTAGGGTAAAGGATAGTTTCGGTGGATGATTCAGCATCCGGGACGGGTCGCTGACGCTTCAAATTTTTTACTTTCTTTATTGTAGTCAGGAGCTCGGCGTTGTGTATCTCAAGGATTCTGTCAAGTCGTTTGCTAAAATCGCTTGGGTTATTCTCTTCCGTCATAATGGCTAGAGTTATGAAGAAGGAAGACAAAAGAGATGAGTTTTTAGGAAGGAAAGGTCTAATTTTATAGGGAAGGGAAAGGTTCAGTGTCAGGTGTAGGCTTTTAGGCATAGGTAGTTGACAAGTGACAAAATTGAATGCGATGCGTGTCCACTTCCTCTATGAATTAAATGGTTTGAGTTCCAACGTAACCAATCAGACTGATCACTGGAATCGCCTGCTCCTTAGAATTATCGTTTACAATTCTGGAGAACGATAATGAGACTCTATGACGCTTCGAATCGTAGTCTCTATGAATCGACTCTATAAATCATGAGAAATCGTAAATCCATACGCTCAAAGTGATTATGACATGACAAAAGAGTCTTTACGATTTAATGCACTCTTATACACTGTAGATCGTAGAGTACTCGCTAATATTAAATTATATACATATGTTACAGGTGTTTGCTACGGGTGAGTCGGTAGCTCGAAAGGTTCTAGAGGGGCTCAATTTGAATCAGAGGGAGTTGATGTGCCTCCCATAAATATATGTCCTCTAGACGTACCAACTGCATGTGAAGGAGATAAATTACTCTCTCTCTCAAAAAGGGGTAGTTGCTCAATTTGAGTTTCTAACTTTACGATAGATTGCCGAAGAGAATTGAGTAACTATGTCTAGATACGACCATGCTGTAGCCAGCTTTCAGCTATTTGCAACAAGGCTTCCTTTGCAGCAGTGTAGTTTTGAGCTTCTGTGGGGTGAGGAGAAACAATTAGAGGTTGGGGAACTACCTGAGTTGTGCCATGGTTAGGACCACAAGCTTCTCTATTTTGAGATGCTGGGTATGATTTTATACCCACCAGAGATTAAATTTTTACTTTCCAAAGCTTCAGCCTCAAAAGACTTTTCATCATTGACTTTAATTTATATAATCCTCCTTGCCTAGGAGGTGTATTCCTTAAAGTCTCCGAATCAACCTCACTCGGTGCGTGGTGTTGCACCGATTCCTTGCTAAGGGTCTCAAAGATTTTCCAAGCATCCTCTGTTGTCAACATATGGAACATTCCATCACAAGCCACATCAATCATATGTCAGGTTGCATTGTCAAGGCCTTCATAAAAAGTGAGCATAATTTGCCAGCGCGTAACCCCGTGGTGAGGGCACTTGTACAGAAGATCCTTAAGATGGTTCCAACATTCCTGAAGAGATTCATCTGAAAATTGATGAAATGTTATAATAAGATGCCAAATTTTATTTGTTCTGCAGATTGGAAAGAATTTCATAAGAAACATGCGTTCCAATTGGAAAGAATTTTATAAGAAACATGTGTTCCAATTCTTTCCAATTAGCAATTGAATTACTAGGTAAAGAGTTTATCCACTGCTTTGCCTCATCTCTAAGGGAATATGAGAACAGCCTCAATCGAGCGGATGCTTCTAACAAGTTCTTAATTTGAATAATGTGCATACTTCTAGAAACTTTTTTAGATGTAAATAGGGATCTTCATCCATTAGCCTGTAAAAAGTAGGAAGTATTTGAAGCACATTGGGCGTAATTTCAAAAGTCCTATTACCAGATGTAGGGGATAATTGAGTACATGGGGGAGGTGTAAGAGGTTTCAATGCGTAGTACTCCCCCAATGCTTTAGTCGCATATTGGTCTTTTCTTGCCATAATAAATGGAGTTAGAGTAGAGCAGGGTGGCTAAAACAATTATTGTAAATTATTAAGCTCTGAAAAGTACCACTTTTCACCCCTTAACCTAGCGTTTGATGGACCCTTGAGCATATTAATAATATGTTTTAAGTATACTTTTGTAGATAACAAGAATTTCAGAGCTTAATGCAGCAATTCACACTTTTCATGCCAAGAAGACTGCATTTTATGTCAAGATGAGGAGCTGTTGGGCAATCATTAAAGGCACCATGGTGGTTCACTCCATTTGAGCTATTTGGCCCACCATTAGGACCACTTTGGTTGCCTAAGTGGACCCTGGGAGTCCAACTGGTGGAAGAAGTGTGGACTCGAGCAGGCAGGACTGTTGCTGTAAACACTGGACAATAGCAAGAGCATAAAAAGTGACCTCGTGAAGCTCTCGCGAGGTTCAATTTAATCAGAAGGGAGCCTCACGAGTATCTCGCGTAGCTCAGCACTACAGCAGCATGAGGAAATTAGCCTCGCGAGCTTGCTGTCTTGAGCCTAGCAAGCTACACGCATTTAATTCTCGCATGGTTCTTCTCATCCTCGTCAGCCGCACAGAGCTTCAGAAGATCAGTCGCGCAGTTCTCATGGACATCAGTGAATAGCCAGCCATGTGAGATCCTCAGATACATCCTGGCGAATAGCCACTCGAGAGGCCAAACGTGCATTCAACTTGGCGAGCATCCTCGAGAGCCTGGAAGGGAGCCACGCGAGCTGTGTTATGCCCATTTAATCCTCGTGATCAGCCTGACGAGTTGCACAAACTAAAGCCAATCCAGCCCCGTGAAAGCCCAGCAAGAGCTTAGCGACCTGAACACCTGAAGCTCCATCTGCGCGACCAGCCACGCGAGCTGCCTTTAACTGCAAACTTAACCTCGCGAAGCTCGGGCTCTCAACTTCTCAGTCCACTGCAGGGACTATTTGGGCAATTCACACATTTTAGGGCACACCTCCCAAGGCCCTAATCTGTTCCCACACATCTCGAGATAATCCAATGGTCACAGTGAAGCCAGGAAATCAACTCCAAAGCATTCTCAAATCTGATTGACTAATGCACATTAGGGTTTCAAGGGTTGCATATATAAGGGATTGTTATCTACATTTGTAAATTATCTAGGAATAGCATGAGATCTGAGCTAGGGTTTCTTGTACTAATTTAGAGTTTAGTTTCCTTTTCCACTTTCTTCTTGCCTTAGCACAGCAGCAATGATGGGCTAGGTTCTATGTAATAGTTAGTTTTATTTCATGTTTTGCAATCAGTTTTGTATGAAATGGAGTGAGCTGATTTGGGGATTGCACAGGCTGCTGCCATGAGGGCAGAACATTGTAAGTTTCATTTCAATCAATGCAATGCCTATTTTAATATTTATTCAATCTGTTATTTTCCTATTTTCCCATAGTTTTGTTTAGGCTATAGCATGCATTTAAGATTTGAACTTATTGAAAGGCCCATGGACGCTTGAGCTTGTAGCCCTGGGACCATAGTGGTAGCAGTAGTTTATATATTCTATCTCATCATTTATAGGGAAGGCAGCCTCTGTGGATAGCCTGTGACCATTTGAGTGGACAGACTATAGCCCTAGGACAGGTCTTAGTCACAGATCTGAGATAGATTCTTTTTCTCTGCACTTGAGCTTGTAGCCTAGTAAGAGATTGTGCAGAACCAAACCTACTCTGTTTTGCATCACCATTATCAGTGTGTAGATCTGAGTTGTTGTAGAGATTGCAGACTTGTGAGCTGGGTCATTGCAGGCCTTTTGTAGCAATTCCAAGCTGAATATAAGTCCTCATTCAGCCTGAGATACCTTGTGGTTTCCACCTGGTTTTCAAAGTCTGCTTGCTCTTATGAATGCCTGCCAGATCTGTAACAAATCTGGGGAGCTTGTAGCCTTGCAAACATAGTGTCTGCAATGGTATTCATGGCCTGATTTAATTCATTAGCTAAAGGAAATCTATTGGATAGTCTGTGACTATTTAAGTGGACAGATTATAGCCTTAAGATCAGTCCACTCTTTTGGATTAGGTTAGCTTTTATGATTTAATCAATGGGATTTGACAAACTCTATTGGATAGTCTGTGACTATTTAAGTGGACAGAGTAGAGCCTTAAGAGCAGTCTAAATGGCATGGGTTAAGTTTGCTTCTTCTCCCTTTCTGAGGTTTTTGATAGCACATCAGCAAGGATATGCTACAGATTCATGACTAACACTGAGTTGCATAACTGATTTTTCCCTAGCTATTTACTTTTCCATATTTTATCTTTATTTTGTCACACACATCATCAACCTTCTTTATCCCTTTCTTTAGCTATAGTTTATTCCTATTTTTCTTAGTTTTTAATATAGCTTAGTGGCACTTAAACACCCTTCCTTTAAGACTACTAGATCTGTTGCTAGATCTGGAGATTACTGTATGCCCTTGTGGTTCAAATCAATACTCCCTGTAGGACAAACTCTTACTTATCAAAACTTGCTACAATAGCCCTATATCTTGCAGGCTGTGTGCATCTTAAGTTGTTATTTCCGTAGTCATTTCACTCCACTCTTGCATTCTGATTTTACCATCTCATCACTTAAATAACATCAGCACCTAGACATGAAATTACACCAACATAAATATCTATTTTGCTTTCAGTTTTATCTGATTTTTATTTTAAAAAGAAGGAAGAGAAACAAATTTGGGCTTCTAACTTCTCTGATCAGGGGAAGTTGAAACTTTGATTCACTGGCTCCGAATAAACCTGTAAAAGCTTAAGAAGTGATCAAGAAAATAAAAATATAAAGAAATATAAAAAGAGAAAGATAAATATTTATTTTCTAAAATAAAAAAATATAAAGTAAAATCCGCTTCCCCGGCAACGGCGCCAAAAATTTGTTCTTGATTTCTCTGTTATTCTAATTAAGTCTTAACCTATTGCAAGCGCACAATGGAAATTGCAATGCTAGTATAGGATCGTTCCCACAAGGAAGTGATTTACCTATTTATTTATTTTTTAAAAACTTATATTTATCTTTTAAGATTCTAAACTACTTGAGAAATATGAATGAAAGAATGGTTTTTAAACTAAAATGCAGAAAATAAATCCTAATCTTCAAACTTTAGGATTCTAATCATCAATCAGTTTCTTTTTGTTATCAGATATTTATGAAATTAAAAGTACCGTTACACTATATATCAAGTCTCATAACATTGGTCATCAATTAAAACTAGAATCCTATCAATACAGATTTAATCTAATCAACAATCTCCTAAAACTTGGGCGTCAATCTAATTCTAGAAAATTAAAGATGGAAAAGTAAAACCGTTTCACTAATCTGCAATTCTCAATCTAAGTCGTCAATTTAAATCAAAACTTCAAGATGTTTATAAAGCAGTAAATATGTAATAAAATAAATCTAAACTAGAAAGCAAAAGTAGAACCATCCAAAGGGTTGATCTTTCAACTTCCTCAGCCTTGATTGTCAGGCAAGACCTTAGAGAACTGTGGATAATTTTACTTAATAAATCTAATATACAATGGTGATCAGAAGAAAACCCAGACCTCAGTCGTCAATTGATGCTGAAAAATTCTTCGATAAATTATTCCTATGTTTGGCTTTCTTATTTATAGTTCATAAGGAGTCAGTTTACAGTGATCTAATCCTAATAAAAAAAACTACTAAAACAAAAGTTTCCTAATATAACTCTAATTCTAATCCTAGCTTTCCTTGCTTTGAATAGTTGATGGCTTTTGGACTTTCTCCTTAATTTCAGTAATCGAGATCTTTAGGAGTCTTTCTTCATTAATCTTCTCAGATTCGTGATTCCCCAAACTTCTAATTTCTTTTTGAGTTCATTTTGACAAAGATTAATACTTTGGTTCTCTTTTAGTGATTATTCTTACATTATTAACTTGTTAGTAGTAAAGTAGGGTTTAACATCACTAAGTTAAGGGTGATAAAATTGTATATTCTGTGACTGATCATCTGTTATCAATCATACTTTTAGAATTATCATGTAGATTCCTACGATTTTTACGGTTTGCTTTACACGTTCTTTCGATCTCAAATTTCAAAGGTTGCAAATCAGGTTGATGAGATCGAGTAAAGCTCATACACTGAGCAAATCATAACAAAGATACACTTAACGGCTCAAATACTAGGATAGAGGAAAAGTAAAAGAAAGTAGAGGAATAGGAGCGATGAACCGGAGCTCTAAGGCCCTTATAGTACCGTCACTGGATCTTTGCTTTGATGCTAGCTCTAGTGAGCTTCCAAAAGTACAATGGGTTAGAGCAAGGTTCTAAGTAGCTAACGCTAGGAAAGATGGATGGTATGGAAGATGAGCTAAGATTTCTAAATTGGCTAAGGCCATGGGAAAGATATTGAGGGAAGTGGGGTGGTATTTGATGAACTGGGGTTTCAAGACATAGAAGGTTTAAGCTTTTTGAAAATTTTCTCTGCTCTGAGTCGGTCCGTATCTCTGTTCTTTTTTCTTTGTGAAAACTTTTCTAGGTTTGAAAATTTTCTCTCATCTTTCTTTTCTCCCCTTTTTTTTTAAAGGGTGGGGGCCTCTATTTATAGAGTTGGGGGTGATTAGCGAGTGGTTAACTCACTAATTGGTTTAGAAATTAGGTAATGGTCTATCTAAGGTTTTCTAGGGCTTGGAAAAAGGTGAAAATGGGATTTAATGGTGGATGATGAGGATAGCCACGATCACGACTTTGAAAATTGAATCCTGTTTACGAATGCATCTTGAATCCTGATTTACGATTGCATTCTAAATACGATTTTGCATTCTAAACCTTGTTTACAATCGTATGTGCATTATGAACCCTATTTACGATTGCATTCTGAATACGATTTTGCATTCTGAACCTGTTTACAATCGTACGTGCATTTTGAACCCTGTTTACGATTGCCTTCTGAATTCCATTTTGCGTTCTAAACCCTGTTTACGATAGTGCGTGCCTTCTGAATACAATTGTAAGCAGGATTTAGAATGCAAAATCGTATTCAGAATGCAATCAGAAATAGGGTTTACTGAATTCCTATATTTCTGCACATTCTTCATTTCGCCAAAACATTTGATATACAACTCGGAATCAGGGATTCCTAGCTCGTTGGAAAGCTAGGAACTTCTACTTTCCAATAATATAGGCCTCAGCTCCTAAAGATATCTATGCAAACTTTGGGACTCCTCTTTTCATCCGCTATTTTGGATTGGTTCAAATCGGATTCTATGGATCCAGTTGGGTTTTCTAAGGGTCTCACTACAAAAAATAAGACTATTAGCGGTAGCCAAAAACTGCCGCTAATGACAAAAAACTATTGCTAATACTCTTGCCGCTAATAGTCTTAGTAACTTTTTTTGTTAATAGCGGTAGTTTTTTACAATAAAAAATTGTCGTAATAGTCTTATATTTTGTAGTGTTTAGGTTGATTCCTAAGGGTCTCGAAAGGGTTTTTCTAAGGGTTTGGAAGGTGCTTTCAGAAGCTCGGGAGTACACCTTTCTAGAAGTACGTGTTGATCGTGCCTTGGGCCAAATTTGGGTGTCTATAGCTTCCTAAATGTTTTTGAATTTTTAATTCTTTCAACTTTTTTAATTTATATAATTTTTAATTAACATCTTATTACAGATTTTCTTATTTGTTAATTCAACCTTTTTTCTCGAATTTGATGAATTTTGCCAACATTTTTCGAACTTTTTTCAAGCCAATTTATTATCAAACCCCCGACTTGGTAACTATACACTTTAGTCACACCCATGACTCAAACATTGACTGCAAACGACGTGAACGGTCACAACTCAAGTCACACATGACAAGTCATATGATCATTTCTGTAATATCCCAGAAAATTTAAGCGATGAACAGGGACCTCGGGATGCATGCCCAACTAGTCGTAGGTTTGACCAAGTGAGGGTCAAACAGCGGAACTAGTGAAAGAATGTATTGATGTGATGTAATATGACCTAAGTGTAGTGTATGGTGTTAGTTAAAGGGTCACATACACCTATCTCTGGTGTATGTGCTCAACACACAAGCAAGGGAGGGTTATAAGGGTTTTAATAACCTAAAAGTTTTCTTGTTTGGTTGGTAGAGTTAAGAAGAGAGAGAGAGACCAAGCAGAGAGTGAGAGCTAGGAGTTAATGCAAATCAAGAGGAGATCGAGCAATAAATGCCAGATTCAACGTGATTGGAATCGTTGGAGCAGAAGCTAGGAGCCCTAACCTTCAAGCCAAACCACTAAATCAGCCAAGGGTTGACTTGAGGTGAGTTTTGTTAAATTAATTGAGTATTATGTTGTGCATTAGCTCTAGGGAAGATGGGTTAAAATCATAGAGTTAAATTGATAGAAAAGAAAGAAAAATAGAGAGAAAAAGATTCGAAAGAACAGCCCGAAGAGGAGTTGAGTTCTGGCCAAATCGATTAATCGATTTGGAGAATCGATTAATCGATTTTGGTCTAGAAGTTGAAAAGGCAAGAATGCCCGAATTCAATTAATCGATCAAGAAATCGATTAATCGATTTTGAAAGTCGATTAATCGATTTAGAAATTGACTAATCGACTGAGTACCTCCAGTGGCTGGAGAAATAAGGCTTGGAGAAATCGACTAATCGAATTGGGAAATCGATTAATCGATTTTGGATTTTGATTAATCGATTTGGGATCGATTAATCGATTTTGGAATTTCGACTACTCGATTTAGGGATCGATTAACTATCCTTGGGATTTTTGATAAAACGATTTTGGATTTTTGATTAATCAATTTGAGAATCGATTAATCGATTTAGGGTTTCGATTAATCGATTTTGGAGATCGATTAATCGATTTTGGCAATTTGACTTGACTTCTTAATTGGACCTTGGGGTTCATGGAGGGTCTTGGACCTTCTCTATTACGTCTTTATTGATGTGTTGTATATGTTATGGTGTACCATAGGTGGTGCGTGTGAATACTAGCATGAGGAGCCGTGTGTGACCTTGATGCTGGGACAGTCAGACACTTGAGGTAGGGAACACCTTGAACATGTACTTTGATTTCAAGAGCATGTATGTAGTGATATAGAAATGAAATGAATCATATAATATGTGTGTGTGTGTGTGACACCAAGTAAGCATATGAAAATGAGACATCCCCAGAGGATGAGAAGTGATAAAGGCATCAGTGTGATGCGAGTAATTTATACATCCCAGGGATGTAAGTGAGATTGTAAAGTAAGATTGAACAAAGACTGATAAGGCCTAATTGATATAAAGTAGCATATTACACGGTGAAGAACTATATGTAAAGCACATGATATTTTTGTTATTTAAGGTTTGAACAGAATACCCTACC
Organism: Chloranthus sessilifolius; assembly: GCA_021018995.1. NCBI lineage: Eukaryota > Viridiplantae > Streptophyta > Magnoliopsida > Chloranthales > Chloranthaceae > Chloranthus > Chloranthus sessilifolius. The sequence goes on along the minus strand of CM037587.1, from coordinate 18,062,823 downwards.
AACGTGGCAGGATACCCACGACTGACTCGGCAGGATATTCGTGACCGGTACGGCGGCCAATCCGTACACTGGTACGGCGGTCTATCCGTACGCAGTAGCACATCCCACAGATGTTGAGATGAGATTAAACCCCGTCGCCTATGAGAAAGGGACTTGGGTAGTATTCAAAATAATATATTCATAACAACTGTCTATTTAGACGATGATGGAGGGTATTCCATCGGGGCTTGATGCTATATTGCTCGGGGGCTACTTAAGTTGAAGATTTAAGTTTTCTTTAAGCCTATTCAGTGTAATTCATGAACAGTTAATAATGATGGAAAACATGCAAACCACCAGTAAACTTTAAGGCATATTGTAATTATTTAAAACTGTTTTCCATTAAGTGCATAGATACATCATGCTAAGAATATCATAGAATATATGTAAGGATTGACTTATATGTTCATTGTGTTGTTCCCTATTGAGCTAGGATGTAGCTCACCCTTTTAGACTATACATCGCAAGTCCAGTGCTTGCAGCGACCGAGGCTTTGGGAGACATGGATCCGAGTGATTCGGATTACGTACCCGAGGAAGAGTTGGAGCCTCCTCCCGAGGACTTCTTCTAGGAGACTCTACTGAGCACTTTGATAGAGTGAGTTTTGAGAGCTTATTGTGCGACTTGGTATGTCAAGCCTTAATTTTTGGGAAATGTAATTAAATAGATATATTCCTTTGGTGAACCATCTAGGGTGACTAAGTGATGTCACTGATGGTTCGGGTGAGTTCTTTTACTCATGCAGAGGCATGAGTAGAGGCATGAGTTTAGAACCATCTTTTGGATTATAGATTTTGGAGTATATGTATAGAACTGAAGATTTATTTCAGTATCAGTTCTTATGCATTTCATTCTCTTTATTACTTATTGCTATACCAATATTCCACACAGATCTATGGGGCACGGTCAGGAGGATCGTACTGATGGCACGGGTTTCGAGGTGCCGAAATCTGGGTTGTCACTGTTGGTATCAGAGTATTTCTTTTAGAAATTCTGACAATCATTTTTTTTGTCAGAGCATAGAAACTTCTGCTAATGAAACCAAGGTTTTCATGTGCAGACCGTTATGTCTTCTAGAGGAAGGGGCCGACCCAGGGGCGGTCATAGTAGAAGTTTGCATAGTCGAGATGATTTTATCTCGGATACCAATAGAGTGCTTATGGGAGATAGAGGGGCTTCAGGCAGTGGTGGCCAAGGGAGACAAGATCAAGCAAAGACTCAGGATCGAGATCATCAAGATCGAGATCAAAGGGAACATGAGAGAGTCAGTGAAAGAAACGAAGATAGAGAGGAGCGTCAGAGGATGATGCACACTATAAAAACCATGGCGACTGCCATGGCACAGCAGGCATCATCTTTGGCAGCTCATACTACCCACGAGCAGCATCAGCCACCGATACCTTCAGTGGCTCTGACACCGCCGGTGTCTTCTGCGTTTACTGACTTTAGGAGAATGAGACCTCCTAGTTTTTCGAGGCAGGCAGAGCCCATGGCACCTGAGAACTGGCTGAGTGAGATAGAAAAAGTATTTAGTGTGCTCACATGCACAGAGGACGAGAGTGTCTGTTAGGCAGCCTACATGCTAAATGGGGAGGCTGGGCCTTGGTGGAAGTCTGTTTCTAAGACTAGGGCTCAGGAGACCCCGGATTTGCCCTGGATGTGGGAGGAATTCGTCGAGGAGTTCAATAAGCAGTATTTCCCAGAAGTGGTGAGGAACCAAATGGAGATCCAGTTTTTATAGCTTGTGCAAGGGAGAATGAATGTTAGAGAGTACAGAGTGGAGTTCATGCGACTCACTCATTTCGCTCCCGATTACGTCGCCACTGACGTGATGAGAGCAAAGCGGTTTCAACAAGGCTTGAAACCAGAGGTTAGAGGAGGAGTGGCACCATTCCAATTGAAGACCTATGGAGAGGTCATGAGCAAGACACTGGTGGTAGAAGAAGAAAACAATAACCGCTACCACCAGAGGGAACAGCAAGGGAGAGGGAACTCAGACCAGAGTAGAACGGGGAACTACAAGTCGGTGAATAAAAAGCTGAGATTCGTAGCCCACAATTAGAGACCACCATTCTAAGGAGGGTATCAAAGACCGGCGCAGCAGCGCAACTAGCAGAGATTTTCATTACTTGCGTCGGGGAGACCGATACGATATGAGAGCCTTGTTATCATTACCGGAGCTACAGTTACATAGGGTTTCTCGCAAGCAGCTTCTTCCACTCCTCGGGAGACTTGTGCCAAGTGTGGCAAGTCTCATAGGATAGCGGACTATAGGATGGAAACTCAGGGTTGTTTCAAATATGGTAAGGTGGGCCACTTGATCAAAGATTGCCCTGAGGAAAACAAGGGGAAGACGGCTTCAGCTTTTATGCCACGACCTATACAATCAAGGAAGCCGATCCTCCAAGGGAGAGCCTATGCAGTCACAGCTCAAGAAGCACAAAATACAAACGACGTGATCCAAGGTGAGATGTTCTTTTAAATAAAGAATTTCAATTCTTGAAAGTTTTTAGATAGAGAAGGTGCATCCATATAGAAAATAGAAAAGAACCTGTATGAAATAATTTTTGTATGATGATATATATTATATATATGTGTATGTATGATTAGGTGCGTTACAAATTTATGAGAAAGGAAGCGATGTCACATATAAAGTTCGAGTGTTGATAGACTCGGGGTCTACCCACTCATTTATTACCCCTCGCTTCACAAAGAAGATGAAAGTTAACCCAGAGGAGTTAGAATTTGTGTTAACTGTGACTGTTCCGACTGGGAAGTTGATTGATACCGAGAAGGTTTGTAACTCCGTGATCGTGAGAATCATGGATGGAGACGTCTTTGAGTTACAGGCAAATTTGATCATGTTAGACATGCAAGGATTCGACGTGATCCTTGGCATGGATTGGTTGTCGACTCATTGTGCAACCGTGGATTGTAAGAACAAGATAGTCATCTTTAGACCTAACACTAGGAGATCGTTTCGATTTCGAGGAGAGAGATATATGCACATGCACTTATTTTTGCAATCACAGCCAAGCGCTTGATCAGAAAGGGGTGCAGCAGTTACTTGGCATTCTTGAAGGAGGATAAGGAAGAGAAGAATATTATCTCCGAGATAGCCGTGATGCGAGAGTTTGAAGATGTATTTTCGGAGGAATTACCAGGATTACCTCCAGATAGAGACGTTAAGTTCGCCATCTACTTAGCACCAGGAACGGAGGCTGTTTCTAAAGCACCATATAGAATGACTCCTGCTGAGTTGAAGGAGTTAAAAGAGCAGTTACAAGAGCTCATGGATAAGGGGTTTGTTAGATCGAGCGTGTCTCCATGGGAAGCACCGGTCTTGTTTGTATAGAAGAAAGATGGGTCAATGCGTCTGTGCATTGACTACCGGCAATTAAACACACTCACTATAAAGAATCGATATCCTTTGCGTAGGATAGATGACTTATTCGACCAGCTGCAAGGAGCAAGATATTTCTCCAAGATCAATCTGAGATCTGGATACCATTAGTTGAGAATCAAGGCAGAGGACATTCAGAAGACTGCTTTCAGGATACGATACAGACACTATGAATTCTTGGTGATGCCGTTTGGGTTGACGAACGCACCGACGTCGTTTATGGATTTAATGAATCGGGTGTTTAAACCACACCTGGACTTTTGCGTTGTGTTGTTCGTTGACGATATCCTGATATACTCCAAGTAAAAGGCAGAACACGAAGAACACTTAAGGATTGCTCTACAATCCTTGCGTGAACACCAACTGTACACCAAGCTCAGCAAGTGCGAGTTTTGGTTAGAGGAAGTTAGCTTTTTGGGACATATTGTCTCAAAGCATGGTGTCACAGTTGACCCGGCTAAGATAGAAGCAGTGGTCAATTGGGAGCAACCAAAGACCGTGACTGACGTCCGTAGTTTCCTCGGACTAGCTGGCTATTATCAACATTTCGTTGAGGGTTTGTCAAAAATATCGGGACCACTCACGAGACTTACACAGAAGGATGCAAGGTTCGAATGAAGTGAGACATGCGAGAAGAGTTTTCAAGAACTCAAGAAGAGACTCACTTCAGCTCCAGTACTAGCGATTTCTTCAGGCAGTGGAGGGTTCGCGATCTACAGTGATGCTTCGTATAATGGTTTAGATTGCGTACTCAACCAACACAGAAAGGTGATAGCTTACGGGTCGAGACAGCTGAAAGAACATGAGAAAAATTATTCGACACATGATTTGGAACTAGCAGCGGTCATATTTGCGCTGATGATTTGGCGACATTACTTGTACGGTGAGACTTTTGAGATTTTCACCGACCACAAGAGGCTCAGATATCTGTTTACACAGAAAGAACTGAACATGAGGCAACGCAGATGGATGGAGTTCCTCAAGGACTATGACTGTTCCATACAGTACCATCCAGGCAAGGCTAATGTAGTAGCAGATGCCTTGAGTCTGAAGGGCTCAGCTCAGTTGGCTAGTTTGATTTTGGGTATGCACAGATGAAAGTTATTTGAAGAGCGCCTGTCTCGCTATCTATCCATCTCTCTCTCTCTCTCTCTCTCTCTCTATATATATATATATATATATATTACTATTCTAAAATAGAAAATGGGAGTTAAGGATACGTGAGGAAAACTTTCAATTTGGACAAAAAAATCCCTATAGTTTTAATTGATTTTAGTTTAATTGAAGAAATCGGTATCGTCAAATGAAAACTTTTATAGGTTATTTAAAGAAATTATATTTAGGATGTGAATAGTCTCATAAATATCCCTTTAAAATTTATCTTTCTCTTTTATTTCTTTATTTTTTTGTCGTCATTTTTATTTTATATAGGGACTAAAGTGGAATGAACTAATTGTTATTAAATAGTATTAAGATGTTTTTATTAAAAATTTTAAGCTATCTAATTATAATAAATATGAAAAACAACTCAACGCCCCTTCAATGCCCAATAAATCATTCTTCGTGACACCCAAACATAAGTCAGTTTGTAGAAATTTTTGTAGCACTAACCGAGTGAATCATTTTGCTCTACTTCCTACCCCTGGTTCAATATTTGTACATATGGTATTAGTTTGTAGAAAATTGTTGTAGTTTTGTGTTGAGATAGTGGCTTCTTATCGACTTCTAAACGTGTTTAAATAATCTCATACTATTGAATTGTCATGTTGTGAGCATCATTCATCAATCTCATACTATTGTATTGAAAGATGTCTTAGTTCAAAGAAACATGCTTATAAGTGGATGTGAATTATCCAATTTCTAATACTTGGAAAGGTGTCCCATGAGAGGTGTTTTGGGATTATAGGGTAGGGTGAAGGAGGTAGAGAATCGATGTACGAGAATGCGGCATTTAGAGGAGAAGATACGCTGAGCTACTTTCATTTGATGAGAAGATACGCTGATCTAATACTTGCATACATAGTTCATATTGTTCCATATAGTTTAAAAGAAGGACGATATTTTTGGGATCTACATTTAATGCCAAGTGAATTTCATTAAAACAGTCTAATTTGAAGGCTATGCTGAATCAGATGATGGATATGATGCTTTTTGATGATCTTTCACAACCACTTCACGTCCTTCAATCTAGACGACCTAGATGGTGTGTCAATTGGCATAGGTTCTGAACATATCAAGTCGTCTATAACCTACGTGCAACGGTACAAATCTCGTGTGCGAGTAATTGCCCATAAAGAAAAATATTAACTAGGGTAGCTTTGTTTCCGCCTACCGAATTACTGAGGACGCCTACGCTGAAAAACCCTTGACTGCTTTGAATCAAGTGATGGTGATCGATTTTCATTCCAACTTCCGCACAATACATTGAGATCATGTCCACGGTGAATTTTTGTTTCCACATGGCATAGAACCCAAAAGTTCCCTATGTTCGATTCTTTGAGTTCTTTTTGGAATTTGTGCCACGTGGAATAAAAATTAGTCGTCTGATGGTGCGCCCATGCTCTCAAAATTAATTGTCTAAAAGATTAGGATGAAAATCAATCTTCGTCATCTGATTCAAAGGAGTTAATGTGTTTTCAGCATAGGTGCGCCCTCTTTAATAGGCATAAATAGAACTACCATTGTGACCATGGATCAAAATAGTGGTTTCATTTTCAGTTTCGGGGCATCACCGAAACCGAAAATTTGAACCAAAATTTTGGCCGATAATTTCCCCTCCATATATATTTGGACCGAAATTTTGGTTCAAATTATCATTTCGCTGGGGACCGAAACTGAAACGAAATTTTGAACCATGCTTGTGAGTAATAGGCTTGAATTTTATTTTAGCATAAAGGTAGTTTGGTCCTAAGGACCAAGTAACTTACATGGTCCTAGGCATGCAATAGAGCCAAGCTAACTCGAGAGCTCGGCTTGGTTCGGCCCGAAAATGAGAGTTTTTGCTCTCTTAAGCTCGGCTCGAGAGCCAATGCAAAGCTTTTTATTTAAAGCTCGTTTGAAGTAGAGCTGAGCTAGTAAAGCTCGGCTTGGCCCAGCTCAGCTTCATTAATAGTATATGTAAAAACTTTTGTACTTGGGAGGGATTTGGATTTATCTTTTCTACTTGGGAGGGATTTGGCCAAAATGGGAGAGGAGTTATAGGTCGGGTTCAAGCCAGAAGGTGTTGATTCAAGGTGGACTCTTGGGGATAGATGGTTTGATTTTTCTGGAGAAGGTAAAGCAAAAGGATGAGAAGGGATTGGATCAGTCTGAATCGGGTATTGGTTAGAATTGATAGTGTTTGGCTTATTTTGGGTTTGGTTATTTTGGCTCAAATGGGTTGGGATTAAATTAATCTTGGATTTGTTAGGAATTCTACCCACTCTATCGAACTCCCGATCGCAATGAATGCAGAAAAATAAGAAGATGCAAAAGAACATTCACACACAACACAAAGATTTACGTGGTTCACCCAATCGAGGGCTACATCTACGAGAGTATATGCACTATTTATGAACGTTTACGATGCACACATTCTCTTCTCTCTAGTGCAAACTCAATCAAGATCTGACACAATCTGAGGTTCACCAGATGGCTGAGATTTGGCTTTCGCCTTTTTCATCGGAAACTCATATTCGTTGAAAGTAACATCTCTTTCAACTATCACTTTGTGAGATTGTGTATCCCATAAACGATAACCCTAGACTCCTTCACCATTCCGAATCAAGACACACTTTTTAGATTTTTGATCCAACTTGAATCATTTACTTCCCTGAAGTAATGCATAAGTCGCACTTCTAAACACCCTCAAGTGAGAGTAACTCCAGTGTCTTCCATACCAAACCTCATCTACAGTTTTTGAGTTTGATGCCACTGAAGGCAACCGATTGACTAAGTAACATGCCGTGATTACTGCCTCTACCCGGAATCCATGACTCAAGCCGAAATGATTCAACATATGTCGTGCTTTTTCTAGAAGTGTTCTGTTCATCCTCTCTTTCACGTCATTTTATTGATGATTTTCAGGAATTTTTAAGTGTCTAACAGTCCCTTGATTTTCACAGTAAGCCTTAAACTCTGATGACAAGTATTCCCCACCATTATCTGATTTGAGAATCTTCACCTTTCTATCTGTCTGCTTTTCAACCATATTCTGCCACTGCTTAAATTTTTGAAACATATCCGACTTATTTTTAATCAGATACACCCAAACTTTCTTAAAGTAGTCATTTATAAATGACAAAAAGTAGTTGACTCCACCTACTGAAGTGACTTTAGTCGGTCCTCATATATCTGAATATATATAATCAATCAGCCCCTTCAAAGTATGCTTTTCTGTGAAGAAACTGACTTTCTTCTGCTTTCCGAATATACAATCTTCACAAAAATTCAGTTTTCATATTTGAATGCCAGAAATTTCTTTATTCTTTATGAGCTATGTTAGCCCACGTTCACTCATATGACCAAGCCTCTTATGCCACAAATCTGAAAGGTCAATAAAATCTTTCATAGCCACAACACCACTGTCGCTGATTGTGTTGCCTACTAAAGTATACAGATTTTCCATATTTTCACCTTTCATCAAGGTCATAGCACCACGTATGACCTTTAGTTTTCCGAATTCTAGGATGACTCAACATCCTATCTCATCCAATGCCCCCAACGAGATTAGATTTTTCTTCAGATTAGGCACATGCCTAACCTCAGTAAGAGTGCGAACACAACCATCAAACATCTTGATTTTGATAGAACTGATATCCATTGCTTTACATACACTATCATTTTCTATCAAAATCGCCCCACCATTGGCTACCTTGTACTAGTCAAACCAATTCCTGTACGAACACATGTGATATGATGCCCCTGAATCTAGGATCCATCTACTATCAAACTGACCGGAGCCTAACAATGCAGACAATAGGTCTTCACCGGAATCTCACTTAGCAACACTAACATGTTGCAAAGTCTCTTTATCACCCTTATTTTTATTCATTCTCTACTTGTAATATTTGCGAATATGTCCAGATTGCTTAGAAAAGTAACAGATTATATCCTTTCTGTCATCCCTTGATTTGGACCTATTGTTTCTTCTCAATGATTTATTATCTCCTCTAGACTTGTGTCTTTTGCGATCATGGTTTCGATCCCTTTCACTTAAGAAACTAATCCCTTCGGAGTTAGATTCGAGTTATTTTCTCAATTCGTCGGAAAGAAGTGTAGAGCAGCAATAATATCTTTATCATCAATTAATGTGATAACAAGGTGCTTATAAGATGCAGGTAATGAGGAGAGCAAGAGAAGTGCGAGATCTTCTTTTTTAAGTTTCACCTCAATGCTTAATAGTTTAGTAACTATTTTATTAAATGAATTCAAATAGTCATGAATACACGTACCAACTTTCATACGAAGGGTGTAGAGTTACTTCCTCATGAAGAGTCTATAGGATAACGACTTTGTTATATAGAGAGATTACATCTTCCATAGATCCATGGTTGTCTTCTCATGAAGAACGTTATACAGAACTTCATCAGACAAGCATAATCGGATAATGTTTACATTTCTCTTATCAATAGAGATCTACCCTTCATCGGACATCTCTGTCTTCTTCCACATCTCCTTTCCAAGTAGAGCATTATCAATGCCCTGTTGGACAAGGAGATCTGTGACCTTGACTTGTCACAAAGTGAAGTTGTTCTTCCTAAAAAACTTCTCCACCTCAAATCATGCATTCGAGACCTTCATCGCCATTATAACGTAAACTTGGCTCTGATACCACTTGTTAGGAATTCTACCCACTACCGAATTCCCTGATGCGATAAATGCGAAAAAATAAGATGCAAAAGAATAATCACACGTAATACAAAGATTTACGTGATTCACCCAATCGAGGGCTATATCCATGGGAGTATATGCACTATTTATAAAATTGGTAATAAAACATAAAATGAATTTTTATCATTAATTTTTTTGCATTAACTCAATAGAAATATTTTGCTTTCAATGCCTTTGACTTTGATTGGATGTTTAATGTTTATCCATTTTTCTGAGGGCAAAGTATTGTACCGACAAGCACTTATTGTGGCTCTGGTATCCATTAAGACACAAATTATATGGTTTATAATTTTGAAACATAAAATTTTCTAAGACATACGTATATCATCTTTTTCCATAACTAGGAGAAAATAAGATTTCAGCACTTTTTGACTGAAAATGATAAAGTTGAACTATTTTTAGTTCATGAGTTTGTGTTCCAGGTAGGATAGAGACTTGTGTATTTTTTACTGCTATATGTGTTTGGTCTTGAGTTGGTTCGAGAGCACTGGATGTTGATGCTCTAGACTCAATAGGTTTTACAGGAAGCCATTCATCTTTTATAGTATTAAAAGAGGCAGTCCTTGTATCTCTAAAATATAAATTATTTTCAGAAGCTTGTATTTCAATCATCTGGGTTTGAGATTTTAGTTTTTGTTCTAAAATATCTTCAAATAACCATTGTGTAAGTATCTGTAAATCTTTCTAGTTTATTAACCTTGGTTGAATTTCTGAATCATATGGTTTGGGTTCAAATATTTCAATAAGGTTTTTGTCTGATTTATGCATTTTTGTTATTGGTGTAGAGGTTAATTCATGTTCTGTTTGTCAGGTTATGACTAGGTTGTGTGAATCTTCTTTCATTTCTAATCCTTTTGTTTGAATTTTAATTTTTATTGTGTCTTCAATATTTGGGTCGTCAAGTGAAATAAAATAATTTGATTTTAATTTAAACCAAACCATTTCATAAGCTAAATTTGATTAAATCCCTCCAATCAAGGATTGTAAAGGATTAAGTAATCTTTTATCCATTACTACAACTAGTATAGGTATTTCTATACCATTTCTGAATAATCCTGTTAGCATATTTGAAGTACACCAATATGAATATATTTTAATTTTGGATTGTCTTTTTTCCATTGTAATATTTTCCTTTTATCAAACAGTGTTATTTCAGCTGTAAGATTAGATGTACTTTTTGTAGTAGCGTTTCCTGAAAAAGCTTCAAATATTCTTCTAGACAAGAGTTTGTCTAAAGGAGAAATTTTATAGATATCTTTTTTATTAAGTTTTTGTTGTAACTCAAATTTTCGAAGTTGTTCTTTAGAGAAAGATATTTCTTTACCTATTACGTCTTTCAACGTAATCATTTGGTGTTCTTCTTCTGATGTTTCGACTATATTTAACCTAAATATTAGATCATCTATGTCAGAATCGGAGTCTGTCTCGGATTCTAATTCATACATGATACTATTATCCTCACTTGAAATTTCTTCACCAAAATACACATCTAGATTTGCTTCATCTAAATATTTAATCATTTTAGTTATATTTTTTCCCCGTTTTGGGCATTGAGGAGCATAATGTCCTTCTTCGTTACAAATAAAATAATGACATTTCTTTTTAGCCATGGTCGTTTTATCTGTTTTCTCAGTCTGTTTTTTCTTTTTAATATATTTTTTATTTTTAATAAATCTTTTTCTTTTGTTCCAAGGTTTTCATTTGAATTTTTTCTTCTTCAAACCTTTCTTGTATCCCTTTCTTTTAGGGATATTACATCCTATTTTCCAATTTTCTTAGAGAATTTTATCACAACATTTATGACCAAAGTTAGAATTCGTTATTTGATTCTTAATTTATTTCTTAGCTTTAATTTCTAAACATCTATCTGCTATTAATCTTAGGACAAAAGATGTTCTAAGTCCTAAAGTATCTTGTTTAGCTAATTTACTAATAAAATCTGGATAGCCTTTAATGGCTAATTCATCCCACGGTGCTGGGAGTTTATGATAAAATTATTCTGACCATGATATATTAATTGGGGGTTCCAATTGATAATAATATTTTTTAAAAGTGCTGTAATATTCTTGAAATTGGCAAATATTGCATAGTTCTAATTTTGATAAAATATATATTGCATCTTCTTGTAGGTTTTGTTCACCTGTATTTCCACAAAGATGTTCTTTAATGATTATCGTAAAGTATTTTAAGATATCATCAAGATTATTAAAACTTCCTAATAATGATGTTTTTTGTATTTTACCTTCATTAGATTTTTCCCATTGTTTTAATCATTGCAAAGCATCACCTTGAAGTGTTGCTGCAATATAGTCAAGAAATCTTTCTTTGGACCAAACGACTTTTTGGTTTGTAATTACTATGGACATGGATTGTGCCCAATCGTCAATTACCTTTTTTGATCTTTAAAAGGAACATTGGTTAAATCTAGATATGTACCACCTTGAGCTACGTTTTGTTTGTTCAAATTGTCTCTTCTATTATTTGTAGGAATTGGGATTTCCTCATCTTTTACTCCGGATGAAGAACTGTCATCATTCATATGAATATGATGTTTTAAATATTCCTCTTGTTCTTCAAGAGTTAATGTTTTTAAATATGATTCTAAATTTTCAAATTCCTCTAATGGTTCTTCAGCTTTTCTTTTTCTAGGAGTCAGAGGAGTTTGTGACTCACTAAGATCTGAAGAAGCATCTGAGTGATCAGAAATGATATTCATTGTATCAGTTTCTGATTCTTCATTTAATTCCTGGTTTTGGAAGTATGTTAAAAGAGGTTCATGGTTTAAAGAAACTTCTTTTATTTGAGAAATGATATTATTTCTATCTTCAATCGGAAAAGTTTCATCCATATATAAATGTTATCAATACTCGATTTCTTTTACATTCAAGTATTCTTGATAATTATATTCAATATTTTCTTGTAAGACACAGATGTCATCGGTATTGATTTCATCAATTCCATCAGTTCCATAGAATAATCGGATATTCGAATATTCATCTTTTTATTTTTCTAAATCTAACTGCTCTAATTTGGTTATTAGATTTTCTATTTTTGATTTGGTTTCTTTTTTTAAATCCAAATCGATTAATTTGCCTAAGGCCAAATTATTTTCTTTATTTATCATTACTTCATTGTGAATAACATATAGTTGTATTTTCATATCGTCTTATTTCTTATATATTTTCTTTAACCAAGTACCCGTTATATCTAATAGACTATTTATACAACCATTTATTATATGCATATTACTTTCAGAATTTTTATCTATATGGAATATATGCCTATGATCTTCTTGGTTTTTATTTGTCCAAGAACTTATACAATCAATAGGTATTTCTAGATTTTTACTAGATGTTTTTGCCATATTATTTGACACAGGTACCTAAGACCACTTAACGTATGATTAGTGCCTAAACCGTTCCCAAATAGACGAAAAGCTTATACAACTATCAAAGTCTTTGAAGGGATATGGGCTTTACCAAATGATAAGTATATGGGTTTTATATCAAATAAGTTGACTGATATATTTTGTAAAAATCAAAAATACTTTTTATTATTATTATTATTATTATTATTATTTGATATAGTCCCAAAGGAAATAGATTCAAGTGGATCGTCATGGGTTGAGCAACAATTAGTGGAACAAATGGATAGGGTGAAGGGATGAATCCGAATCGGTTCGCTGTTTATGAAGGTGCAATAGATCCATTACAAAGGATTCTTTAGTGTTAGGGATTGTATATTGCATGATAACTTTGTATCCCTTCTTTTATTTTGTAATGGATTTACTCCTATGGACTAAGTCCTGTGGAGGTTTCTTGGAAAGGATTTTACCATGTTAAAAAATCTGTGTGCATTAATTGTTATTTATGATAATTGTTTGTTGTTATGCTTAGTATCATATTAATTAATTTGGGGAAATTCGAAAAACAACCTTAGTTTCCAAACGTTTTAGCCTATTATACAGAAACCCAACGTTTTAGAAAAAAGGGTTTTAACATTTTTTTTTAACTTCTAATTTTAGTGAGATTGGAAACCCTTTCTCACATGGTAACTAAGGCTATAAATATGACTTTACTAAACTACCCTTCTATAAAGGATAGTTTAGAAGCAAAAAATCTGGAAACAGGATTTACAACTTGCGCAGGAGCTTCTCCTTGTTTACTCTTTGCAAATAAACTAATGTGCAAGTTGTTCTCTTTGGTATCTCCTTACACTCAATTATAGAAAGGGTCGCCCAATTACAACAACACATTTGATTATGCACGGTTCTTCTCTCTGGTTTCTGCTCTATCGATTACAACAAGGGCAAATCGCAAGAAGATTCCAGCGCATTTGTTGAAGAAGGTTGTTCTCTTAGGCAAGGATAAAAATATCGGGTAAAATTTCGGTTTTGGGCTTGACCGAAACTGAAAATTTGAATCGAAATTTCAGCTGAAATACTGAAAATTTGGCCGAAATTTTGGGTCCCATACAAATTTGGACCGAAATTTTGATCCTTGCTCTTAGGTATCTCCTCTACCTTGCGAAAACGTATTTTCTTTTCGGTTGTATTTTTTTGCCGGTTGTATGATTCGAAAAGGTTCATCTCTTTGATTTCTTCTCCGATTGTATTTTTTTGGGCTATTCAAGCGCCCATCGCCCTCAGTTTTGTTTTGTGGACCAGTTTACGGCGAAACCTCACTCGCTCCGACAACCATCGAATAGTGTAAACCTTCTAGCTGGAAATCGACTGCGAGCTGCTGAGATTCCTCCGCGTGATCCGCTGTTTCTCGAATCGTTGGTGAGTCGCTCAATCGAATTTCTAGCTTTTGAATCCAATCCTTTTTTTGTCAGAAAATGAATGCATGTGGGTGGGCGAATTAAGATATCAATTTAATTTCTACTTTTTTGCTACCAAGTAGAACAATGATCATTTTCCATTTTTGTGTTATGAAATCTAAGAAGCCGCATCCTATTTTGAAAAGCCACATCCTTTTTTTGTCAGAAAATGAATGCGCGTGGGTGGGGAGTTTAGGTAAATATTTTTCAGATCTATTTTGCAGATCTGTTATGCAGATCAGCCTTGCGAATGCTTCGATTACCCTTATATCTACTATTACTTTATCTGTATCGAGACCGACTAATTTAATTATTTTTATTATATTGCCTAAATTGATTACAGCGTAGCCCTGTTCTTGAACTAACATTATTTCTTACGGTGGTCTAAAGTCGTAGATGTAGTACTGAATTTTCTAACACGAAAGTGTAAATAATTAGACAAAGATTGACATTTATCTAATTTCAATTAAAATTGGAATCAACAGCTATTGATCCTTTCCATTATGCACGCATGACAGAACATCAAAAAACTATAATAAAACAATTTTCAACTCCCTATCCATTAGTAACTAGAACTAAAGGTTCCGAAAATACCAAAACATGGCTTTCATTTGCCCTTAATGAATATGAAGTTTCCAGAAATCAAAGTAAAAGGGTCTCCAATTTATAAAGATAAAGAAATCTTTGAAGTGAGAAGAAACAACAAGAGAGCTCTGAACAGAAGGGTCTCTATATAAATATAGGAGAAACCCAATTATTAATAGATGAAATATAAAGTTTATGAACGGGTTTAGAAATCAAATATCATGAACAGAGTAGTCGGCCATTAAATTATTCGATGGAGTTCATTTTTGGTCCCAATCTTCAACACAATTGATCTCGAGATCATGTATTACAATGAGACGATGAGACGATGATTCCACGCGGCACATATCCCAAAATAATCATGCTTCGGAAGAGCATAATCTCAAGAGCTATTGTGTCGATGATTTGGACATAAAATGATAGCCGTTGAATGAAAAGAAAAAATGTTTGATAAATTGTACGACACGAAAAAAGTCAATTTTTGTTAGGGCATAGCTTATGAGTAACCCTATGTAGACACCCAAATTTGGCCTAAGGCCCGATCGAAACACCTTTCGAGAGAGGTGCAATTCTGAGATTTTGATAACATGTATGGAACCCTTAGAAATCACTCCAAACACTTAAGAATCACCCTAGATCCCTTAGGAACCTATCCCAAACCTTTAGAAACCAATCCCGACCCTTAAAACCCATTCCGAACCCTAAACCTAACCTTCCTGGGCAATGGATGAAGCGTGGTGCACCAAGAATAGTTGAGGTCTTTTACTAATATCAAATCATATACCATTGGAAAGAGGATTTCTCCAGATTTCCAACGAGTTAGGAATCGCCTCAATCAGAGTTATATATCAAAAGTTATGACCATTTGAAAGTTGGACAGAATTTTAGGATTTTTGCCTAGCGCAACAAATAGTTGCACCAAGCCATTTTCCCCCTGGATTTGCTTGGCGCAAGTAATAGTTGCGCCAAGCCATTTTCCCCCTGGATTTGTTTGGCGCAACTAATAGTTGCGCCAGGCATAAATGGGTCACCCCACCCCTCGCGAGGCCAACTTCCAGGCTACTGTTTATTACTGTTTTACTGTACATTTGTCTGGCGCAACTATTAGTTGTGCCAAGCATATAAATAGTAACTATGGGTTTTTGTCCCAAATTTCGTGTTTGAGGTTTGACTTGTTGACCACCTCAACCTTTGGGGTGTGTTTTGATAGTTCTGTTGCACCCATTCCTTACCTATTTGTAACCCTCCAAGTGGCTTAAAGCCTCACCCCATCATCCACCATTAGAACCACCTTCACACCTTTCCAAGCTCTCAAAATCCTAGGAAACCTTAGATTTGAGATCACCTAATTGCTAACCTCAATTAGCATCTAAGTGGCTTCCTAATCCACTCCTTTCCTATAAATAGAGCCCCCCACCCCCTGGTTTAGGGGTTGAGAATTTTAGCCTAAGAAAGAAAGAGCTTAAAGTGAGAAGATCTTTCTCCCTTTGGTGCACACTTCCCATACAAATTCCAGAATTCTAAAACCTCCTTTGAGTGATATTTTTCACCTTAGATCCCTTAGTCTAGGTATATGCTACCCATTCACCTTCCCTCTCTACCTCTTAGTTAGCAAGCCTTAGAGGTTAGAACCCCACATTCCACCATACAAAGCCTTCAAGAGCTCATCAAAGCAAGGCTCTCTCTGATGCTACAAGGGCGAGGGCTTGCCTCCCTTTCTTCTCCTATCTCTTTTTGGCATTCCCTACCCTTTCATTTGTGCCGTTATGCTACCGAATTTTCGATAGGAATAGAGGGGCACAAATAGGATTGGAGGCCCATTTGGGCAAGAGGGAACCATTTCCTTTTATTTTACATCATTTTATTTTTGGCCATAAGTAGAGACCGCGTTAAGCGGGTTGATCGGGTGCCTAGAGCCTTCCCGATCGATAACAGAAGCCCCTACCCAAGAGCCTTTGGTGTAGACCAGATTCAAAGTCATATTTTTAGCACTTCAGTGCTCATAAAAATGAACTAGGTATCTTGGGACACCGAAAGCTCCGGGTGGCGACTCTATATTTTTTTCGTTAGAGAGCGCATCGTCGCGACGGGGATCGTCCCGATTCCCACGGTTGCACAAATGGCGACTCTACTAGGGAGTAGCTAGTAGAGCTTCCCCTTGAACTAGGCCTTTTTTTTTTCTAACATTTTATTACTATTTTATTTTATTTTTGCTATTTTGTTGTACTCACCCCTCCGATTACGTCATTTTACTCACCCCTATGTTTTCGCTTTAAATTTCAGAAATCTTCGCCTAGTCACTTGACTGGCACCTTTTTTACTCACCCCTACGATTCCGCTTTAAATTTCAGCAAATTTTGCCTAGTCACTTTACTTGCACCTTTTTCACTCACCCCTACGTTTCCGCTTTAAATTTCAGCAATTTTTGCCTAGTCACTTGACTGGCACCATTTTTTTTACTCACCCCTATGTTTCCGCTTTAAATTTCAGCAATTTTTGCCTAGTCACTTGACTGGCACCTTTCTTACTTCCCTTTACAATTCGGCTTTAAATTTTAGCACTTTATATTTCCCGCCTAGTCGCTTGACTAGCCCCGTCTTTTTTATTATTCATATCCTAACAGTGGACGCCGGCCCGTAGTGGCGGCACGGGATAATCACCCCCGGTCTTTGAACTAAAGAAAACTTCCAAAAAAAGAGAAAAGCTTTGAAAAAATTAAAATTGAACCAAGTTAGGGAGCTTAATTAATTTGTTTTGCGGGGTAGATTTTTCAAAGGGGTTGGTTTAGGCACACATACAAACACCCGGGTCTTAGTATGGCGGCAGCCCCTAGTGGTGATGATCCAGAAAAGTCCCAGCCCACCTAGTATCTGAGAAGGCGCTTGCGTCGGAGGTATATCGGGTGGATTCCCATTCTGAAGCTTAAAACCCTTGGGGAGCGCATTAGTGAATTATACCGGACTCAATCCTTTAGGTGCGGTGAGGAGAGAATCAATCACCAAAAAGAGACTCATTTTGGGCATCAGGGGCTGCTGCTTTCTGTTCTGGAGAGGCAGTTTTTGCCTGGCGCATGTATTAGTTGCGCCAGTGTAAAAACACTGGAATTTATAACTGGCGCAACTAATAGTTCCGCCAGCTTTAAACTCCTACATTTTACCTTGGCGTAACTAATAGTTGCGCCAGTGTAAAAGTCCTCTCCTGCAACCTGGGTGCAAGTATTAGTTGCGCCAGGTCTGTTTGGCAGCATCCAACCCGAATCCTTGGCCCTTTCCACCTCCCGATTTGCCCAATCAGTGTGCATAGTGCCTTGTTTAGGCTCCGCCATCTCCAACACCCAATACGCCCCCGCCGGTCAAGAGAACGCAACTTCTTTTTGGCTCGTTTCGGGGGATCGAGTTGTTTGCCTCGATTTTTGTGCCTTCAATAGATCGAAGTTTCTCCTTCGATTCTTTCGAAGTGTCTCGGAATCGTAGCCGTGGGTCTTGAATCAAAGTACGAGAGCGACCCGAAAAGGGAATTCCAAGGCCTCGGAACTTTGTTTTTCAAAAACTCTTTCAAATAATTCACAATATATATATATATATAATCAAAACCCAAAAAATATTTAGTTTGTGGTGCCGGCACAACAGCATCATCTTGCCCTCCGTCGTCCCGTAGGAGAAGAATGAGGAGGATTTTTGGGCCTTATCCAAGGCACCCTTACCCGACCCGCTCCGGAAGAATGTCGTGGATAGTGGACCCGGTTTACGCCAATCCCGACTCATCCCCACTACATTCTCCAACCCACTCCCATTCGGGAGAAGTCTTTTCCACCATCCCCCTCACCCAACCCCCCTTTACCGTTACCGGCCCATTTGGCGCCCCCATATTCCCAACTACTACCCCCCAAAATATCCAAAATCCAATCCCCAACTCCCCATCTTTTGCCCAAATAATGCCCATTTTCCTTCCCATACCCATGCTAAACCCACCCCATAGTCCATCCACTTCCATGCCAAACCCATTTTTCCAATCCACATCCATGCCCCAATTCCCATCATCCCCCTATAGACCCAATCCACCCACATTCACATACACCACTTTCGCCCTATCCGATCCCCCACAAATCCTCCCATCAACCCAGGACATGCCCCTTTTTACTAGGGCCATGCCCAATTTTCCTCATCCTTCCTCATCATGCCCCCCATCATCCCAAAATACATCCCCTCATCCACCCCATACACCCCCACCTACCGTGGCCATGCCCAATTCTACCATGGCCATACGCAATTTTCCCCCCACATCCACCTTGTCCATACCCAATCATCCCTTAAATCCACCATCCACATCCCACCCCCCTTCCATAGCCCTGATGGAGGAGATGTTCCAAGCATACTCCTCATGGAGGGCTTCCCAAGATATCTCTCCTCCACACCCCACATTCATGAATCCATCCCATACGTTAGCAAACCTCCATGCTTCACTCCCCCATGACCCCCATCAACCTCCCATAATCCACACCATCCAAACCCCCATCACCCACATACCCCAAGGCCCATTGGCCCAAACCCCCTTTTCCCACACATCTCAGGGCCCCATGACCCAATACCCCACTATCTATGATCTCCAGGGCCCCATGGCCCAATACCCCACTACCCATCATGCCCAAGGCTCATTGGCCCAAAACCCCATTACCCATAACCCCCAGGGCCCATTGGGCCAAACGCATCAAATCCAAGCCCATCAGGGGCCCATGGCCCAAATCCACCAATGGCCCATGGCCCAGACCCAAAAAGAGCCCATGGCCCAGCCCCATCAAGGCCCATTGGGTCAGACCCACCAAGGGCCCATGGTCCAAACCCATCAAGGCCCATTGGGCCAGACTCACCAAGGGCCCATGGCCCAAACCTACCTAGGCCTATTGGCCAAAACCTACCCATGGCCTAAACCTACCAGGGGCTCATGGCCCAAACCCATCAGTGGCCTATGGCCTAAAATGATCAAGGGTTCATGGTCCAAACCCAAACCCCACAGTCATACCCTACACAATACCTCCAACATTTAATCCAACCTTCACATCTGGGTCAAACCCATGCCATACCTCAGACCCAATCTCCCCATGGCCCCACACCTCAAGGCCATCCCCAAACCTTCCCTCACATCCAATGGCCCTATCCGGCCCCACCTCAAAACCAAATTCCCATCACCCAACAAACCTTTCCTCACCCCCAATGGGCTCACCCAACCCCTACTCATGTCATTTCCATCCAACCCATGCAGCAACAGGTTGAGAATCCCGCCTTCACTGCACATTACGCCGACCAGCAGTATGAAGAGGATGAGATTAGGAACAGCGGGGCTTATGCTGGGGCATTGACCAGTCTCAACCCTCCACTAGTAATTGCCCCCTGGTAGCCCAGAGTGAAGTTCGACTGAAGGCCGAGAAAGCGGCCCCTATATCGAAAGAGTCAGAGTAGCTGAAAGAACAGTTAGACAAAATACAAAAACAGCTGATGAAAATGGGTGGTGCTAAAATCCACGCCACGGTCTTCACAGACCTATGCTTGTTCGCTGAGGTCCCCTTGCCCCCCAAATTTAAAATGCCAGTATTCGACAAGTACAATGGCACAAGCAACCCGATCGCACACCTCAAGTCCTATTGTGGGGACATGTGCCAGTACGGGGGGGACGAAAGACTGCTAATAAAAGTCTTTCAGAAAAGTTTGACCGGACCGGCCCTGAGGTGGTTCACATCTCCTGAACCATCCATGATGAAGACATGGAAAGATTTAGCGCATTTGTTCCAGGAGCAGTATGTCTATAATACTGATATTGAACCACGCAAGTCTGATTTAGCCCATTTAAAGTAAAATCCAAACGAGACCTTCAGTGACTACTTAGGGCGATGGAGAGCACTGGCGGCTCAAGTCAGAAATAGAATACCGGATGATGAGCAGATAGAGATGATTTCAAAAAACACTCTGCCAGTGATTTTTGATTTCCTTGTGTACCAACAGCAGTCTAGTTTTGCTGATTTGGTGAGGAATGCCAACCGCTGCGAGGATGCCATCAGGGAAGGGCGTTTGAGTAAGAATACTTCATGGGGCCCTAGCGGGGTCAGAAGATTTTCTAAGCAGAGGAACGAGAAGAGAACAGGGGGCGATGTCCAGAACATAGCCAACACCAGGCCCAATAATAATACTGCTCCATTTCAATTTCAGGCAGCCCCACTAGCACCAGTTAGGCCTGAGCAAATGCAAAGAATGGGGAATGGGCAAGGAATGCAAATGACCCCGGAACAAAGGAGAGCTCGCTACGACCAAGTCTTTACACCTCTGGGGAAATCTTTGAGTGTACTTTTGCCCCTGTTAGTAGAAAAGGGATTAGTGGTTATCCGCCAACCGCAACCTCCTCCTCACCCAATCCCAAAGAACTATGACCCAAATACCCACTGTAATTTTCATCAGAGTTCGAGTCACCCTACTGATCGCTGCTTCCCATTGAAGCACGCCATCCAGGATTTGATCGATGATGGGAAAATCATTCCCCCTGGACCTTCTCAGCATGCCAATATTCATCAAGTACCACTACCCCCACATCCTACCGGAGGAGCAGGTCCCAGACCTACCATCGGAATGATAGAAGATGAGGAGGAGTTTGAATTTAACCCATCCAATTACATCAGTGATCGGGAGAGTTATGCAGCACCGCTGTTAAGAAATGTTGAAGAAAGGAATATAGGGGTAGTTGAACCCCTAAATTTGTCAGATTATTTCCCCAACCCGACTCCACAAATTGAACCCTTGGATCTTAGGGCATACTTTCCATCGCCCACACCCGTCAATTACGTGAATATCAATGCATACCAACCATACACCACAACCCCCATCAATTACCCAATAAGCCAACAGGCCCCCAATCCAACACCCGCACCCGCCAGTCATCAATGGCCTAAGCCCGCCCCATTCCAACTACCACCATACACCACAACCCCTATCAATTACCCAATAAGCCACCCAGCCCCCAATCCAACACCCGCACCCATCAGTTATCAATGGCCTATGCCTACTCCATCACCCCCAGCTCAACCACCGGCAAGTTCCACCACCCCGGTCAATTACCTGACGGCCCATCAGCCGCCCGCACCCACTAGCTATCAATGGCCTACTTTTACCTCCTTCCCTTCAATTCCACCACCCTCGAACTTCACCACCCCCATTTGGCCCAATTTTTCCACCCAACCCACTGCCACTGGGGTGAATCAAGTATTGCCCACACCTCCTGAGCCGACAATACAAGTATCTCAAGCACTGGCTGCCACACCACTCCAGCTCTCAGGACCAACCTATGATCCTCATCAGGTCCCCCTAAGCTATGAACAAACAGATGTCAATACCGACGATAGCAACAGAGATGGGGCAGTAGATTTTGTTACCAGGTCAGAGAGAATATTGAAATAGCCCGAAGCACCAGCAGCAGCACAGGCCCAACCCGAAGGAAAGAAAGACAGCGCGGTGAACCCCTTCAAGAAAATGAGTATAGAACATATACTGGAGACTCAGCTGAGAAGAATGTCTGCCCATATCACTATATGGGATTTGTTGATGACGTCCCCACTCCATTTCCAAGCATTAATGGGGGCATTAAAAAATGTGCATGTATCACTCCAAGTTAGCCCAGATGAAGTCAGGCAGATAATTGGTCAAGTGATGGCTCCAAATGCCATTTCATTTTCAGACACCGATTTACCTGAGGAAGGAGGTAGCCACTCGAAATCTTTGAATATAACCGTGGAGTCCGAAAATATGATTGTCCCCTTGATACTAATTGATAATGGGTCTGCATTGAATATATGCCCGTTGAGAATCGCCACCAAGATCGGGGTTGATCCGTGCATGTTAAGGCCCACCAGAACCAGCACTAGAGGGTTTGACAATACCAGGAGAGAAATAATGGGAGAAGTTGATCTTGAGCTATTGATAAGGCCAATGACCTTTTCCATCTTGTTTCAAGTCATGGATATCAAATCCTCATTTAATTTGTTGTTAGGGCGCCCGTGGCTGCATGAAGTCAGAGCCATACCTTCCACATTGCACTAGAAACTCAAATTTGCATCTGGGCATAAGATTATCATGATCATTGGAGAGGGGCACTGTGAGAAAGAAAAGGTTGCCAATAGCATTGAAAAACCTAATATGCTGGATATACCACACACCGCTGAGGACGTCGACCTCCACAGTTTCGAGTATGAGGTGTCGGCAATACTCCCATAACCCATTGAGGGCATCATGTCTATCAGAAAGGAAGGGGCCTAGGACCCAAATTACAAGGCAGAAGAGAGCCAGTTTTGGCTAAGGGAAAAAAAGTAAGATTCAGGCTAGGATATAAGCCCACAGAGCAAGAGGTCCGAGAGGCCAAAGAGAAAGCCAGGGCCGTCGCGGCTGCAAGAGCTTGAGGAATCAACATAGAGGAGAAACCTTGCCCTAGGCCACACATCAGGGAGTCCTTTGTCAGCACAAGGGTCATAAAAATTGATCAAAATGGGGCATCCCATTTGACCCCACACAAACCTATAGCCCCAGTCCATCCCACCAATCCCCAGATCTCCCTTCCTAGCTTGGAGATAGACTTGGCCACGTTATCCCTTTTCGATGAACGACGGTCGATATCTGAACAAACCCCCCCTATGGTGAATCACCATAAAACCAAGTTATCATTTGAGGACATGATCTCAGACGAAATGGGGATCAATATGATAGAGGCTGACTCCAATGAGCCATATCAGTCAACACCCTCTATCCCAACAGGTAAAGAAGCGGCCCCTCAGGTACGCAACTGGGCATCTTTGCCCCAAACTCTGGAAGCAGGAAGTGGTTTAAAGTTTGGCGTCTGTTTCCCAAAAAAAAATAACCTATAAAAAGTGAGATAAGCCCTTGGCAGGCAATACCTTGTGTATACACAAACCCGCCCTGCCAAGGGTCCATCTCCAAAGAAAACAAAAATCTCAAAAACATGGAAAAAATATAAAATCTCAAAAACATACAAAAAACACAAAATCTCAAAAACATTGAAAAAATCCAAAACTCAAAAATATTATCATTTAAAATTCCAGAAAATGTCCCACAAAAGGATGCCTTAATCAAAATACCCGTCCCACGTGAAATCGACCCCTTCCCTGTAGAAATACAAGAAGAGGTAGGGATCACGAGTCTGGACGAGGATGTCCCCTTCGAGGAGCTCCCCAATGAGCTCCTTGACCAATTTGCCGACTTTGAGTATGGCCCTAACCCCATTGTCGAAGAGACCGAAGACGTCAATCTAGGAACCGACGAGGTTCCAAGAATAACCAAAATCGAAACGTCACTATCTCCTGAGGAAAGAAAAAGCATGATCGACTTCCTTCGGTCATACCAAGACGTTTTTGCCTGGTCGTATGAGGACATGCCTGGATACTGATTTGGTCGAGCATGAGTTGCCCCTCTACCCTGATATGAAGCCAATCAAGCAGAAGTTGAGACGTCTCCGACCCGAGTGGATGCTGAAAGTAAAAGATGAGGTCATCAAGCAGTATGATGCAGGGTTTCTCATGGTATCCAAATACCCGCAATGGCTAGCCAATATTGTGCCCGTACCAAAGAAGGATGGAAAGGTTCGCATGTATATCGATTTTTATAATTTGAACAGAGCGAGCCCAAAGGATGATTTCCCATTACCACACATCGACATCTTGGTTGACAACACAGCTAAGCACGGGATGCTTTCGTTTATGGATGGATTCTCAGGATACAATCAGATCAAAATGGCAGAGGTTAATCGTGAGAAGACAGCGTTCATTACCCCCTGGGGAACCTTTTGCTATCGAGTCATGCCATTCGGGCTGAAGAATGCTGGTGCAACGTACCAGAGAGCTATGACTGCACTATTTCATGATATGATGCACCGAGAGATCGAAGTGTATGTCGACGACATGATAGCCAAGTCACCGGAGCGAAGCGACCATCTGGTAAACCTTCAGAAGCTGTTTGAAAGACTGAGGAAGTATCGACTACGTCTGAATCCATAGAAGTGCACATTTGGTGCTATGTCAGGGAAACTGTTAGGATTCATCGTCAGCAGGAGGGGGATCGAGGTTGACCCAATCAAAGTCAAAGCCATCCCTGAAATGCCATCGCCGTCTACCGAGAAAGAGGTTAGAGGGTTTCTGGGTAGAATACAGTATATCAATCGATTCATTGCACAACTAACTCCAATCTGCACGCCGATCTTCAAGTTACTAAGGAAGAATTCGCCCGTTGAATGGAATGACGACTGTCAAGCAGCGTCCGAAAAAATTAAAAGCTACCTCTTTAATCCACCTGTTTTGGTACCACCTGAGCCAGGGAAACCACTCTTGATGTATCTCTCCACGACAGAAGTTTCGATGGGATGTGTTTTGGGGCAGCACGATGAAATGGGAAGAAGAGAGCATGCCATTTACTATCTGAGCAAGAAGTTTACTGATTACAAGACGCGCTACTCTCATTTGGAGAAAGCATGCCTAGCTCTTATATGGGCTACTCAAAGGCTCCGCCACTATTTGCTATCCCAAGCCATTCTACTCTTGGCTCGAATGGACCCTTTGAAGTACCTATTTGAAAAGCCAACTCTTACTAGATGAACCGCACGATGGCAACTCTTATTATCTGAATTCGACATCACGTACGTAACTCAGAAATCGATCAAGGGGCAGGCGCTTGCTGATCATCTTGCTGATAATCCTTTACCTGACTATGAGCCATTAAGAACTATGTTCCTGGATGAGGGCATCCTGTTCATGACAGAAGATGATACAGAAGAAGCGGAAGAATCATGAGTAATGCACGTTCACCGAAGGGATCCCATGTACCGGTCTCTATCAAGCTCAACTTCCCTTGCACTAACAACATGGCTGAGTATGAAGCTTACGCCGATGGACTGCAGGCGGCTCTCGATCTGAAAGTAACTCACCTTCGAGTATTTGGCGATTCACAGTTAATCATATGTCAGACGAATGGTGACTGGAAGACAAAAGATGAGAAACTGATCCCCTATCATGAGCACCTCGACGATCTGATAGCTTCCTTCCAAGATGTGACTTTCTCATACGTCTCTCGGATAAGGAATCGCTTTGCCGACACATTAGCAACTTTGGCATCAATGATCAAAATCCCCTATGGGGTTGAGATGAAGCCGATCGTGATCGAGCAAAGGAATGAGCCGGCCTTCTGCCTCCAGATTGGGGAACCTACAAAGCCTGATGATGATCCACCTTGGTTCTCAGATATCAAGAATTTCCTCGAGACCCTAACTTTCCCAGAGGGTACATCCAAGACAGACCGACGGACCATTCAACGTTTAGCGACAGGTTACGTCATTTGCGGGGAATGCCTCTACAAGTGATCATACAATAACATCTTACTCAGGTGCCTTACTGAAAGTGAAGCGGTTAATATTATGAAAGAAATCCATGAGGGAGTATGCAGAGCCCACGTCAGCGGTCACATACTCGCTAAGAAAATCCTACGGCAGGGATACTTTTGGACCACCATGGAATCAGATTGTTGCAAACATGTTAAAAAATGCTACAAGTGTCAAGAAAACTCCAGTCTGATACACACTCCTACCATTGATCTTCACTGCATGACCACTCCTTGGCCATTTGCTACCTGGGGCCTTGACATTGTCGGAATGATAATCCGAAAGCATCAAACGGACATCGGTTCATCCTCGTCGCCATTGAATACTTCACTAAGTGGGTAGTAGCGGCGTCATATGCCCACATCACTGCCAGTCATGTTGAGAAGTTTCTCAAGAATAATATTGTGTGCCGATTTGGAGTACCCAAAGATATCATCACGGACAACGGTACAAACTTTGTGAATAAGCACATCTTGGACTTCTGCGAGCAATACAAGATCAAGCACCATCACTCATCCCCTTATCGGCCTCAAACTAATGGAGCGATGGAAGCGGCGAACAAGACAATTGTCCGCATCCTCAAGAAAATGGTCATCACTTATCGAGATTGGAGTGAAATGCTGTCATTTTCTTTATGGGCCTACCGAATATTGATCTGTACCGCTATAGGGGCAACACCATTCTCCCTTGTGTATGGAACCGAGGCCGTCCTCCCGGTAGAGGTTGAAGTACCCTCACTCCGAATCCTCATAGAATCAGGCTTACCCGAAGCAGAAAGAGAAAGATCACGCTTTGATCAGTTGAACTTACTGGACGAAAAGAGACTCCTAGCCTTATGCCACACTCAAGTTTACCAGGGGCGAATCGCACACGCTTATAATAAACGTGTCCGCAGTCGAGATCTAAAGGTAGGAGACACTGTGCTGAAGAAGATCTTCCCATCCCTCCACGCCGATCCAAGGGGAAAATTCAAGCCAAACTGGGAAGGACCATACGTCATTCGAGAAGTGCTGCCAGGATACGCCATCCGCCTCGCCACCATGGACGGAGATCATCTTCCTGAGCCCATCAACGCTGGATACGTCTGACGATTCTACTCTTAGTCTATCGCAATAAGGTAAGTATTGATGAAACAGATACGTGACTACTTAAGAACCACCCAAAATAGGCCATCATTCCAAGTACAATAGACCAAAAACATCCCTAAAAATGATGATATCCTTTGCTATCCCATTTGAGCCTGGGCCTTTCTTTCAATATACCCATTCCCCCCAAAAAATATATATATATACGTGTATATATAGTAAAAAAAAAAGAGAGAAAAGATGAAGTGGAGTTACTATCAAAATCCAAAAAAAATCGAAAAAGTAAAACCTCAAAAAGAGATTGCCTGAAACGAAGCAAAAAAAAATATATGTATAGAAGAATCACGGGGCATGTACAGTAAAAACCCCCAAGGAAGAAAGTATGTTGAGAAAACTGAAGCTGTATCAAGGAAACCCTTTTAGCCCAACATACCTTCAAATCCTGACCTAACCCATGGCCAAGCTACACCCTGAAGGAAGCCCTCTTTGTAGGTTCGCAAGCAGTCATAATATCTGTTAAGTCAACATGAGCCGAGTCGTGAGACGACACCAGAACCCCATCCAGCCGGCTATGACGGAATTGACATCTATGTCGTGGCTCTTGAAAAAGAAAATAAAAAGAATAAAAAAATAAAATAAAATAAAAATATAAGCTCAAAGCAAGATGGACGTAGTGAAAACTCGAAAGGGCATTACGGGTAAAAACAGCGGGCTTGTGCGGACCAGGTGGAAACTCGAAAGGGCGCTTGGGGTAAGAGAGCTAAAGCCATGGACGTGGTGAAAACCCGAAAGGGCGCCACGAGTAAAAAAAAGGGGGAGATAAAAAAAGAGAAAATTTTTGAAAAAGAAAGGATTGGACTGATTGAGAAGATTAATGTTTGAGGAACCCTTTTGTTACTCTTCCTGTACCCTCTTGTCCGACTGGGCCACTCATGCTAGTTCGAATCGGGTCCCGACCAGAATTGTCTTTGTGAAACCCGCACCATCAAACGTATGACCCGAGGCAAGGAAAAAGGTTTAACTCAATCCAAAGGGATCAACGTTTCGGCCTTGGTAAAATCCGAAAACTCACTCAGGTCTGACTGCATGAAAGAGCTCGACTATGCTTAAAATGGGACTCGTTACTCCGTCTCACTATCAAGGCGTCAAAAATAAAAAAAAAGATGAAAAGTCAAAAATAAAATAAAAAATCAATCAAGAAAAATCCAAACACCAAAAATGTGTATATATTTTTACTCATTTTCATGTACATATTTCCAACATCATATTTCAATCTCAAAAATGAAGAAAAATAACAAAAAATCTCCAAAAACAAAAATCCAAAAAAAATATATTGAAAATGAAAAAGTGTAGGTAGAAATCTACTTTTTCTTCTATTGTTTAGGATGTATTTTCTTTATATGTATAAACAAAAAAGGGACTGACGTTTTCTTTAGAATGTGCAGGAACATCACACGGTCCAAAGCCTCGAAGCAGGCAACTTCTCAGCGATGGACAAATCAGATAAAGCATCTCACCACCGATGTCAGGTCTAAAAAAAAAAAATTGATGAAAATCATTTTGAAAAGAAAAAGAAATCTATGTTTTCATGCTACGCACAGCTATGCACTCGCATATTTTCGATGCGGTAAGATGTCAATATGTTACCGGCAACACAGCTGTGTAAAATTAATGTCTTAGGTCTAAGGTTCGCTTTGGATCCATGGATTCTATTTCAAAATAGGAGCACAGTATTGGTCTCAATCAAATAGTCAATGTTTCGATCGAGTCAACTCCACCGCTAAATCTTCGCCCTGATCGCTCCATATTTTGGTTTTAGGTGAACTTGAGTGCCTTGTACTTCAAGTTCGTCACATGATATTTTCGGAGGTGTAGACTCTTGGTCCTCGCTGTCTGGGCACGTGCCCTACAGGGTTTGAGGTTCGAATAACTCCGTCCTTGAAAAGATCCATTGTTGGATTGATTCCAACCTGTCGGATATGAAACTACGTCAGACAACTATGTGCAAACATGCAGTCATAAGGGTTCATTTCCCTTTTATTTTCTACAGGCTTAAAACCTGTATGGGCAGAGGTATCCCTATAAAGTGTATGCCATGCGTCTGGGTATCCGTATGATGGTCGTTTATCCCTGTAAATTGTACCCGGGCGGGTCCGGGTCGGGGCTTCCATCGCCTTTGTTGCTTATCGCCCTTAATGGGTGCATGTTTATGCATAGTTGTTCATTTGTAACTTCATTGATGACGGAGTCCAAGATTGAGTATCCTTCGGTGGACACCCAATTCTGACTCGGTCTTTTCGATATCACATGAACTTGAGTACGTTGGCTTCAGTTTCGTCACAAACTATTGCGAAGGCACGGGCTCTTGTTATGCATTGTCTGGGTGTGCGCCTCCTGGGGTTCGAGGTCCAGATAATGCTTGTTTTAAAAAAAAATTTGATAAAAAAAGCAATCTTTAAAAAAAAAAGAATAAATCTATGCTTCCCCACAGAGCTACACACATGCATGTTCTGATGCAGTAAAAATGTCGATATTTTATC
Organism: Chloranthus sessilifolius; assembly: GCA_021018995.1. NCBI lineage: Eukaryota > Viridiplantae > Streptophyta > Magnoliopsida > Chloranthales > Chloranthaceae > Chloranthus > Chloranthus sessilifolius. Next base: position 18,033,064 of record CM037587.1, on the reverse strand, counting down.
AGCAACACCACTGTTTTATAATAGCATCCTAAGTCTAAGGCACGCCTTGGATTCTGGATCCTACTTCGAGGAAGGAGCAACGGTGTCAGTCTCGGTCAAACAGTCAATGTTTCGATCGAGTCGACTCCACTGCTAAATCTTTGCGATGAGTGCTTTGTTTTGGATTCATGTGAACTTGAGTGTCTTAAGCTTCGGATTCTCCATTGGAAGGTCAATCGTTGGTTGAGACCAACCTGTTGAGAATGAGATTATGTGTCAATCAAACTATGTGCAACCATGCATTCAGAAGGGATCATTTCCCTTTTTATTTTTTGCAAGCTTAAAACCTGTATGGGCAGCGGTATCCCTATGATGATCGTTTGTCCTCGTAAATTATACCCAGGCGGGTCCGGGTCGGGGCTTCCATCGCCTTTGTTGTTGCTTATTACCCCTAATGGGTGCATGTTTATGCATAGTTAATTGATGTTTATGATCATTGTTGGCAGAAACCAGGATTGGATGTCCCTTTTGGGTAGACACCCGATAACTGGTTGGATTTGTTTAGTGGTATTTGAAGTTGGACGCTCTGGGTCATGTGGATCTGGGGCACATTCTGAAAAATGGCACGCACTCTTAAAAAGCATTGTGACATCTATTCACTTCACTCAGGTGGTCATGCTAAATAAACTTTGGGATCGATGGGTTCGCCCAAAGTTCTCGAACCTTGCTTTCAGCGAGGGCACCCGCGAATAATCCAATGAGGTCGTCAAATGCCTTGTAGGATTGGACGCAAACTGTGGAGCCTTGCGTATGTTTACTTCGCGCCTATCTTTGAATGTGGGTCGATCACCCCTCTTACTTACAAAGCTATTGCATTCAGAATGAATCTCGAACATCAATCACCTTCAAAACATCTCGAGAAGCGGACGTTTTTCCCGACTAACGAGCTTTCGCAACTCGAGAGGCGAACATTTTTCTCAGCTATTAGGCTTTTGCAACTCATTCCACCTCGGTTATGCCCAGTAATGTCGCTAAGCACTTGGGAACAGATTACCTCGAGAAACGAATGATTAGCCTGGCACTCCAGGGCTTTCGTTTTCTCACCGTGTTACTCACTTGATGTTTGAAGTTCGGTCTGAATGCAGCGGACCCGTCAGTAATGTCTTGGGCCTCTTCGGATGTCTCTTTTCTTTGGCATACGATCACTAGTGATCGGATACCAAAGAGGGGCATCTGTAGACACCCAAATTTGGCCTAAGGCCCGATCGAAACACCTTTCGAGAGAGGGGAAATTCTGAGCTTTTGATGGCATGTATGCAACCCGTAGGAATCACCCCAAACCCTTAAGAATCACCCTAGATCCCTTAGGAACCTACCCCAAACCTTTATAAACCAATCTCGACCCTTAGAACTCATTCCGAACCCTAAACCTAACCTTCCCGGGTAATGGATGAAGAGTTGTGCACTAGGAATAGCTGAGGTCTTTTACTGATATCAAATCATATACCATTGGAAAGAAGACTTCTCCAGCTTTCCAACGAGCTAGGAATCGCCTCAATCAGAGTTGTATATCAAAAGTTATAACCATTTGAAAAGCGGGCAGAATTTCAAGATTTTTGCTTGGCGCAACTAATAGTTACGCCAAGCCATTTTCCCCCTGGATTTGCTTGGCGCAACTAATAGTTGCGCCAGGCATAAATGGGTCATTACTATTTTACTGTACATTTGAATAGTAACTATGGGTTTTTGCCCCGAATTTTGTGTTTGGGGTTTGACTTGTTGACCACCTCAACCTTTGGGGTGTGTTTTGATAGTTCTGTTGCACCCATTCCTTACCTATTTGCAACCCTTCAAGTGGCCTAAAGCCTCACCCCATCATCCACCATTAGAACCACCTTCACACCTTTCCAAGCTCTCAAAATCCTAGGAAACCTTAGATTTGAGATCACTTAATTGCTAACCTCAATTAGCATCTAAGTGGCCTCCTAATCTACTCCTTTCCTATAAATAGAGCCCCTCACCCCTTGGTTTAAAGGTTGAGAATTTTGGCCTAAGAGAGAAAGAGCTTAAAGTGAGAAGATCTTTCTCCCTTTGGTGCACACTTCCCATACAAATTCTAGAATTCTAAAACCTCTTTTGAGTGATATTTTTTACCTTAGATCCCTTAGTCTAGGTATATGCTACCCATTCACCTTCCCTCTCTACCTCTTAGTTAGCAAGCCTTAGAGGTTAGAACCCCACATTCCACCATACAAAGCCTTCAAGAGCTCATCAAAGCAAGTCACGCAAGGCTCTCCTATGGTGCTACAAGGGCCCGAGGGCTCCGGCTCTCCCCTTTCTTCTCCTGTCTCTTTTTGGCATTCCCTACCCTTTCATTTGTGCCGTTACGCTGCCGAATTTCTGGTAGGAATGGAGGGGCACAAATAGGATTGGAGGCCCATTTGGGTAAGAGGGAACCATTTCCTTTTCTTTTACATCATTTTATATTTTGCCATAAGTAGAGACCGCGTTAAGCGGGTTGATCGGGTGCCTAACACCTTCCCGATCGATAACCGAAGCCCCTACCCAAGAGCCTTTGGTGTAGACCGGATTCAGAGTCATATTTTTAGCACTTCGGTGCTCATAAAAATGAACTAGGTATCCCGGGACACCGAAAGCTCCGGGTGGCGACTCTATATTTTTTTTGTTAGAGAGCGCATCGTCACGATGGGAATCGTCTCGATTCCCACGGTTGCACACCCCAGTGATCGTTATATTTGTTATATGAGCTTCTTTATTTGTGAGTGTAATATGTAGGTACGATATAAAAGATGGAAATTGATATGGTATCAGTCATTTATCGTTATGATGGGACACACTATTGATCATGATGTGGCGAACTATCACGGGGGAAAACAAAGAAAAAAACTATAAGAAGAGACATCTCATTTGGGGAATTCTTACAAGAGATGTGTGTCATGAGCAATTGGATGGGCGATAAGTCCCTTATAACCCACAAATATTTACATTACAGTGTAGCTAAGTTGTCATTAGTCATTGCCTTAGAGAACGAAGGAGATCTTTAGGAGATGCTTATTAGTTTCGGAAACGAATATGAATATATTATCGTATATATAATTAAACCTCTAATCGACCTCCAATTCGGTTGCGGTGTAAACCCTGAAGGTAGAAGTTCATCAAAAGTAGATTATAAAATGAAGGAGAGCTTCACTACCGATAATAGGTACGAATCTATTTTTATTGATTGTGTCTATGCTATCTTTGATAGGGTAATGATATGTGGTAGGTCCTAACAATTAGAATAGTTTGCAGCAGGGGAAATGAGAATAGAATTAGACCAATAAACTGCAAATATAGTATCTATGATGCAAATAATGAGGTTGACAGGTGATGTAAAAATCATAATAAACACATAATCATTCTACTTATCCATACATCATAATAGCTATTGAGCCTATACTCAAAATTGTAGGGAATTGATATGACAATGGTACTAACAATAAGAATGATGTTTGCAGGGGGTAAATCGCCCTAGATTTAAACAAATAAACTCCGGCTACAGTAGCTATGATATGAATCATCCAGTTGATAGGAGATGTAAAAACTACGATAAACACATAATCATTCTACTTATTCATACATCATAATAGCTATTGGGCATATACTCAAAATTATAGGGAATTACTATGGCAATGGTACTAACAATGAGAAAGATGTTTGCAGAGGAGTAAATCACCCTAGATTTGCTCCAATAAACTCTAGCTACAGTAGCTATGATATGAGTCATCCAGTTGACAGGTTAGTGAAAAATAAACAAAATTTACAATCCTAAGATGTATTTATGTGGAACAATAGTTTTAGTTTCCTTCAATTTAGCAGAGAAGAAGTAAATGGAGACACATAAGTGTTCTTTAGTTTTACGATAAACACCAATTTGATATAGGTTTAAAACTTATTAAAGTTGTTTAAGTTCCAATTGAAATGATGATTGACAAATGTATTCTTTAATTTTATTTCCTAAAGTATATATCTAGTTAAACTTTATATTACTGTAATGGTTGTTCATCGCATGGGTGAATTGTCAAATTATGAACGAGACAATGTCTAGAGAAATGGTCAAAGTATTTCTTTCGACGATAACGAAACAAGCACAAATGGTGTTGATGATGTTATAGGGGTTGATGAGGTATTCAAAGAATGCAACTTTTAAAGATGTAAGGTGAAGGAGGGGGTGAAGCAAAAGGAAGGGCTAAATGAGAACCCATCATGTAAAAGTACAAAGAATGAAGAGTCTAATCGGGCGGAGTTGATGGAGGTTTAATGAAATGATATCCTCAAAATGTAGGAAGAATCAAGGGAGCGATGGGATAAAGCCGAACAAGGGTCTGAACGAAAGGGTATCCCTAAAATGCAAGAAGGGCAAATGTCCTAGCGGGGAGAAGCCAAATAAGGAGCTGAATGAAAGAGTACTGATCGACCTCAAAAATAGTATAATTTATGCCCAAATCTCGACCTTGTTAGCCCTCACTTGACTACTAATGTGTGCTTTTAGTTCGTGTTGTGTTGCAACGGGTTTAAAAGCTGGGTAAACACAAAATGAGTTAAAAGAGAAAAGTTAAGAAGAAACCTAAATCTTTGGCAAGAATCCAAGGAGAAACCATGAAGGAATGCTCAGAAAGGATATTCTGACCGATCAGAATTGCACTCCCAACCGGTCATGATCGCGTAGTAAGGATTAATCCAAGAGGAAAGCAGAGAAAAGGAAGAGAGTCCAAATGGACCGGTCGAAATGCTAGTTTCGACCGGTCAAAATACTCAGTAGCTTTAGAAATTTCAAGATGGACCAGTCAAAACTCATTCGATTGGTCAGAAATTAAACAAGCAGAACATTTAAATATCAATATACATTGTCGACCGGTCATAACTTGTTCAACCGGTCAGAGACTCAGGCTATTTTGAAGCACCCACAAAGCATCTTCAACCTGGAGAAAACATCTGAAGCCTGACCGGTCAAGAATGCAATTTTCACTTGTCACAACAGAATTCCCATGCGTAGAAATAGGTTCAACTATGGATATCTCCTAGAAGCCAAGATCTTCTCTAGATTTCTCTTCTCTAAGCTGATTTATTGGGATCTTTGAAGTTTATTGCCATGAATAAATGTTCTAGGGTCTTATGCTCTATAAATAAGGACCCTAGGGTTAGGGTTAGGGGGACGATCATGGCTAGATAAGTAGACAGTGTGTAAGCAGGGAGAGAGGATGGATTCAGTGATAGGGAAGACTCTTCGATCGATGCAAGGCTAAAAACCCTCAGGCTGGGGTAGATGAGTGTTTAATAAACATCTATTTCTTATTATTTTTTTGAATTCCGTTTATGGTAAGATTGCATGTTTGAGGTTTCGAATATATTGAGAATGCAATATTAACGTTGCAATTCTGTTTAGAATAATCTCAGTGGCCTTGTAGGGATTGTGGTTAGCCTAGATAGGATATTCACCGGCGGACTAAGCCTTGTAGGGTAGTTTTAATTGGTTCGTGCAATGATGCCTTGACGATTAGATTTATCTAATTCATATACGAAGCACTTGTGCTTGTAGCCTGGAGCGAGGGTACCTGGGATTTATAATAGGGAAGAAATAGATTTCATTTATACACGAGTTTGAGGTCTAAGAGAGATCCCAGCCGACATTCTTACAATCTTTGGTTTAAAACTGTTTAGTTGTCTTTTACGAACTTTGGAAATTTGATTTACATTCAAATAGGACAGAGATTAGATTAAATAAACAACAAGCCCTGTGGTTCAGCACCCTTGTACTCACTCAAGTACTTTGAACTTGTGCACTTGTAAGGTTTTATTTATAAACGATCAAGTTTTTGGCACCGTTGCTGGGGACTTTGGCTTTATTTTCTTTAAAATCTGTCTTATTGTATATATTTGTATAAAATAGTAACTCTAGTCTATTTCCGTCATTGTTTTGAAGGAATCGAAAACCAAAGGATTAAAATCTACCGAAACCTATCACAGGATACTGTGAGAGGCCAAGGTACGTGCTGTTATTTCCTAAGGGTAGATTAAATTACTTTACTTGAATTCTTTTGTTTTCACTATGTCTGGAGAGGAAGTACCACTGACTAAAACGTTGAGGGAATATCATGCACCATCTACGCTTACTTTCCCCTCGTGCATCCGATTTCCTGCTGCCACCGGCAATGTATCTTTCTCTATTAAGCCCGATTTGGTGCAAATGCTCCCCCACTTTCAAGGGCATAGTAATGAAAACCCTTACCAACACTTAACAACCTTCCTAGAGGTTTGTACAATTGTCAAGATAGAAACCTTGAGGGAAGAGGCCACTTATTTGAGGCATTTCCCATTTTCTCTCAAGGATAGGGTAAAGCAGTGGCTAAATGCTTTGCCCCATGGTTTGATTGCAAATTGGGATGCTTTACAAAGTAAATTTCTCGCAAAATACTTCCCCATCGACAAAATGAATCATTTCCGGAAACCCATAACTGTTGGTACGTTCTTTTCTTAGGTTCCTCTCGGTCTCCGAAATAAATGACCCAATTCAGTCCGAGTGGACTCTGGCTAGGGTGGTGGAATAATAAATTAAGAAATATTAAATTGCTAAAATTAAGGAGGCGAATATTAAATGGGGAGTACCTGGATGATGAGATCATCATCTGTAGATATTTATCGACGCTGCAACGTATCACTGATCACGCTTTGCGGAGATGAGCGGGTGCGGGTGTAATAACCCAAAATTTTTGAAAATGTTGAATCATTGACCTTTGACGAGAATGCGACCTTTTGACTGATTTGACCCAAGTCAAACATTTGACGTATGTAATGTGGTATCGAAACCCCACTAGTTATAATTGGAGTTATGCGCCAAACACATTAAATCCCAACAAGTACCCTATGTAGAGCGTGTGTGTGTGCATGTTGCACACGAACCCAAGCCCGAGCTAGATCTTGGGCCTCAACCAAAATCTCAACTCGAACTGAACCCAATAACCCAAATGTGTCTGACTAAGCGTGCGTGTTTGATACTGTTCTTAGATTCTTAAAAATAATCATTTTCAAAAAAGTGTGCATGGTAATAAAGAATATATATATATATATATATATATATATATATATATATATATATTAATGTGTGTAATTAGTTACACAAACTCCATGATAGCACCACTGGGTAGAGGCATGATAAGTATGCATGAGGTTCAGGGAGAAAACTCTGTTAAGTAAGATTAGACCTTATTTTGGGACATGTTATAAAGACAAATACACCCTTCTTGGTGTACCCGCTTAGCAACGAATCAGACTCCCATGGGTTATATAAGAAAGAACCCACGCCCTATTCCTTTGGCAAACCCATTTGAGTTTGGTTGAGAGAGAAAGAGGAGAGAAGAGAGTAGAGAGAAGAAGCTCCATCCCTTGCATTTTGAGACCCAATCCACCGTTTGATCTTCTCCCAAATCTTTCTTCTTCGAGGAGATTTTCGCTCATTTTGACCACGTGAAACTCGATTTCGTCTTTGCAAGATCGAAGAGAAGAGCTTGGAGAAAGACCTCCTTTATTTGCATTTTGAAGCCCCCCAAAAAAAAACACCATTGATCTCCTTGCCAAACTTCTTCAGCTTCTTCAAGACGATTCTTTGCCCATTTCACAAACGTTAAGTTTCGATTTTTGTTGAAGATCGCGTCATGGAAGCAATGAGTAGGTTTGACGCAAGTTCCATCAACCCTGATCACTGTAGAAGTTGATTTCAAGAGTTTTGAAAGGTGAGATTTATGATTTATGCCATAGAAGTAGTTTAGACTTTGGTTTGTATGTGTATTGGATAGAGTTCATGTTTATTTTGGAGTTTTGAGGGAAAAAAATGGGTTTTAAGAAGGGGAAAAACACATAGAATCATGCACAGTCGTGTGCGCGAGTTGGAGCTCGCACGGGGGAAATGCCTTCAGAAAAATAGGCCAAAAAGTCCTCAAAACAGTTGCTCACGCAACTTTGGAAATCTCGCGCGCGACTGTGACTAAAGGACTGACACTGTCTCGATATTTTGGCTGTAACTTTCTATTCCAAACTCGAATTGACGTAATTTGTGTGGCGTTGGAAAGAATATAACGGGCTCTACAACTTGTGTGAATTAACAATTTCATGAATCAAATATTTGAAAAGTCAAAATTTTGTAACAAGTTAGGACAAGTTCTACATGATCCAAGATTAGCACGAATTGGTCCATTCCACCTTAGTTTTGAGAAAAGACTTAGGAACTTTGACATGTTTGATCTTTTAGTTATTAACATGTAGTGTATAAATGTGTTGTGATGTAGATTAAGAGTTGCAGGCCGCTTGGAGGCCGCTTGTGAGGATTTTTGCATTTTTCTTTCGCAAGACATCGAACCGAGGTAGGGGAATTCACTACCTAATTTCATTTTTGATTTTGATTCATAGATAATGTAATATACTTGAATGATTTGTAACTGTTTTTGAATATTCAAAAATTGTGAAAGATGAACTTGTATTTGAATCCTTTGAAAAGAAACGAAACCTTTGAAAAGTAGGGGAAACTCAATGACTACTTGCATTTTTACTTGAATTCTTGGATTTGATGGCAATGTGATAACTAGAACTTGAATTGGTCCAAATGCATCGAATGTTTGAAAACTTTGAAAGTATTGACTCGTATGGGAATCTTCAAATTTATTTGTAGGGGGAGTTCACTACCTAATTGTATTTTTATTTGATTCATAGACTGCTATGATAATGTGATAATTATGATTTAAATTTCCTCGATTGCATTGAATATTTGAAATACTTGAGAGCTTTGAATTATCGAATCTTTGACATATTGGTTGTTTTGGGAATTTCTCAAAATATCGAATCATGTGGTAATTTTTTTTTGAACATCGTATTTGAGCCTTCGTGAATTATGTGATGATTTTTGTTTTGAACATCGTATTTGAGCTTTCGCAAATCATGTGATGACTTTTGTTGTGAACCCCGTGTTTGAGCCTTCGCAAGTTTTGAATCGAGACTCGTATTTAAATCCTTCGAACGATGAATGAAATCTTTGAAACCATTGATATTGAATTCCAATTGTATAGAAATTTTATTGAGCCTTGAATATCGAAACCGTTGAATATCGAATCTGATTTGATATAAATGTGTACGTGAATCGAACTGGCATGGCGACATATCCGTGAATCGAACTGATATGGCAGTTAATCCATGAATCAAACCGGCACAGCGATATATCCGTGAATTGAATAGGCACGACAGTTAGTCTGTGAATCGAATCGACACGACGGCATATCCGTGAATTGAATTGGTACGACAGTGTAGACACCCCCATTTTTCCCTCTCAGAATATACAAATTTGTTTGGTTAACCTTTGACCTCACCCATGACTTTTTGGAAAGGACTTACCTTCTCTGGAAGTTTCACAACCGTAATGCGTGACCATATCCTGAAACAATAGTATATGACTAGACATAGGCTGAAACAATAGTTGTGTGGCTCAGACCCCCTAACATTAAATTGGGAACCATGCACTGAAACAATAGTACGTGGCTGAACACAGGCTGAAACAATAGCTCTGTGGTTCAAATCCCAACGTAGGAAGACTATATACTGAAATAATAGTATATAGTCGAAATGCAGATTGAAAAAATAGTTTAGCATTTCAGACCTCTTTACCCTAATATGGGACCATATGCTGAAACAATAGTATATAGTCGAAATGCAGATTGAAACAATAGTTTAGCATTTCAGACCCCTTTACCCTAATATGGGACCATATGCTGAAACAATAGTATATGGCTGGACACAGGCTGAAACAATAGCTCTGTGGCTCAGGCCCCATGACCCTAACGTAGGGACCATGCACTGAAACAATAGTACATGGCTGAACATAGGCTGAAACAATAGCTTTGTAGCTTAGATCTCAACGTAGGGAGGCTATATATTGAAACAATAATATATAGTTGAAATACAAACTGAAGCAATAGTTTGGCATTTCAGACCCGACCTTGACCCAGACAACCTCGAATTACGTGCCTAAAACCAAGTGTGCAATTCGATTGCACGCAAAATCACAAACATGCAATCAGTCCCCCTTTCAGACCAGACTTCCTTTTCGAGTCCACTTCAAGACTCAATCATGCGCCTCACACAAGACGCGCGATCGGATTGAGTGCCCGACCACCGACGCGCAATCGGCCTATGCCCGACCTAGTCTTATAGTCCTTGACCCTCAAGCTTCCTCGATTATACGCTTCGGAAGAGATGCTTAATCGGATTGCACACCCTACACCAAGCGTGCAATTAGTCCTAACTTTGTTAGAACTAGGAAACTCGCTAAGCAAGTCAACCGGTCGCTCACTGAGTTGGTGACCGACTCAAAGCGAATAAGCACCGGGAGACCGGTGCGCAATCCAGTTAAACGCCTGAAAAATGGCCCTTAATTGGAGAAAAACCTATAAAATATTTTTTTTCTAATACACCCCAGAGGCTGGGTACATAACACGAGAGAGAATGGATTTTTTGGGATTTCGAGACCAGAGAACTCCGAGAATGAACACATAGAGAAACCTAGTCATGATTTCAAAATTCAAGCTTCGAATTTTTTAGATTCCTCTCCGCAGCCCCGGTCCTAGGTAAAAATCTTAGTTTGAGATTTAGGATTTTCACTTAGTTTCAATTATTAATATTGAATTTTCAGTTTTTAGACCGTAACACCCTTTTTTAGACCATAATTTTCAATATCTAGTTCTAGTTCTCCGAATTTAGAACCAGTCCTTATTCTAATGGCCTAATTCACCGACTATAGACTTCAATTCTATTCTAAAATCTTAATCTCCAGTCCTATCATTAATCTTTGGTTCTAGTTCTTAGTTTCTAGAATCAATCCATAATCATACGGCCTGATTTTCTGATTTTGGACCCGAATTCAGCCCTTAAAATTTTAAATTCTAGTTTTAATTCCTCAGTTTAATATTTCTAAAACCCCAAATATTAATTTAGTTTTCTAAAATTCTAGTTTCATAATTTAATTCATCATTATAATCCCGAAAATGACTCTAAAAATCTAAAAATACTATTTTATAATCTAAAATCCAATTTACTTTAATCTCAACCACCCGATTTGCCCAAGGGAGCTTACGGAGGGTACTCGGGAATGAGGTCAATCCTCCTTAGCATAGCGGGCCCAAAACCCCTTTTTTTTTTAATTTTTTAGTGGAATTAATTCATTGCTTTAATTAGAATTTTAGTCAAATTAATTCATTGCTTCAGTTAGAATTTTAGTATAATATAATTTGTTGCTTTAATCAGAATTAGTGAAAAGGTAGTTCCTTTATTTTAATTAGATTTTTAGTATAGTTAATTTGTTGCTTTAATTAGATGTTAATAAAATTAGTTTATTTGTTTTAATTAGATTTTAATAAAATTAATTCATTTGTTTTAATTAGAGTTCTAGTAAAATTAGTTCTCTATTTCAATTAGAATTGCAGTAGAACTAGTATACTTGTTTTACTTTGAATTCTAGTACAATTAGCATGCTTGATTTAATTAGAGTTTTATCAGAATTGATATATCTGCATTCCTAGTATGATTAGGAGACCGATATTAATTAGACTTCTAGTAACATTAGAAAACTAAATTAATTAGAATACTAATAAAATTAGAGCATTTAAATTAATTAGACTCCTAGCACAATTAGGAGAGTAATATTAATTAGACTTCTAGTAGTATTAGGACACTAAAAATTAATTAGACTCCTAATAGGATTAGAATATTAGACTAGATCACTATAATAAATTCACATAAATAGACTCACAATAGAATTAGAAAATTTAAACCAATCATAATAACATTAATCACAGGGAAAGAAAATGAAAACTAAACTATCTAAATTACAAGAGTCAGAGCTGCTGACATTCGTAAGCGGATGATTCAGTAAAGAAGTAACCCACACCCGTTCTAAAGCGTGATCACTGACGTATTGTAGCGTCGTTAAATATCTGCAGCTGGCGATCGCAACAAACTAGGAGCCTTCCTAGAAAACTCTCCTCTTTTTATTTTATTTCCAACATTCCAAACACCGCATCGCTAGAGTCAACTTGGACAGAATTGGGCCACTGATTCAATGGGGACTGAGAGGAACTCAGAAAAAGCGCACACCAACAGACTGTTGATCGCGATGGGACCCTTTTTCAAACTCTTTCTTTCTTAGATAGTTTTTATTTTTTTTTTTCCTTCCCATTGCATCATTTAGATTTCCTTTAAATATATGAGTCTTCGTCAAAGACTCGAGATGTCTGGTATACGAAGAGTGAGTTTAGGAGACCCACCATTGTGAGAATATCATGACAACCCTATGTACAAAAAATAACCACTTTACAATTCCAGCCTACGACAAGCTGAGATTAACATGGCTGGCGAATAAGAAAATCTCCTCTCTATCCTGCACACCAGTAATAATCATAATGGGAGGGATGGTAACACTGGACAAAATCTTACTGCTCAACAAATCGTAGAACTCAGTATTCATATAATACAAAGAGGAGATGATGGCTTCGAGGATTGGCTGCCGCATACGAGACCATTAGGTCACAATAATATTCAGAAGAATGAGAACGACAGGAAAGGCCACCGCCTACCCTAAGCATGGTGTCGGCCCGTGCCACACCATTGAGGCAACCTGCTCACACATTCTTTAACGAGGACTCTCCAGACAAGGTTGGCTCACGGGCCACTCCAAAAGACAACACTATCAAAATCGAAGATCTCCCTAAAATGCTTGACGAATACATGGCCAAGAGGGAACGCCTTGGTCACTTATTTGGATTCGACAAATTATGTCGGGACGTTGAATTTAACTTACTAGTAGGATTTAAACTGCCAAAGTTTATCAAATATAATGACACGGGAAATCCGAACCATCACTTGGCCCTCTTTTGCAACGATTTTCGACCCATACGTGATAATCAAGGACTTCTCATCCACTATTTCCAACGCTCATTAGAAGGAGAAGCTCTAGATTGGTTCGCGGGACTCCCGCTCTATAAAATAGAAACATTTTATGAATTAGTCGGTCACTTCCTAGACCAATATAAGCATCTCATCCAAGAGACAGTCAGTCTCAGCGATCTGATGGCGGTAAAGCAAGGTCCAGATGAAGAATTCACCGACTTTATCGCCCGATGGAGGAAACTCGCTACCAGAATCGGCACTTTAATGAAAGAGAAAGACTCAGTTGATATTATTATTGACAATCCTAGGGAACAATTGAAGTGCATGTTTGTCAAAAATGATTGCCCCAACTTCACTGCACTCCACTCCCAGGTATCTCGACTAGCGCGACACATTAAAGCCTGAGACCTCGCCCTATCTATAGTTATGTCAAAAGTAGGCTCTTCTAGTGAATCAAAGTCAAAAAATAATAAGAAAGTTTTAGGAACCGAATAGGTCAACACCGTTGTAAACACAGGACAAAACTCCGAGAACGAAAACTTCCCATAGTGAAATTTTGGGTAAAATCAGAATCAGCAACGATACATGAACCAAAACCAAGGCGCTAATAAACAAAGATATGCGAACCAAAACCAAGGCCAAAACCAGAATCAGGGCCAGTACCAGAATAGAAACCAATATCCCAACACCTACCAGAACCAAAATACGACACAAAATCGATCGGCCCACGTCCCGAACTACAATAGCGTACCCCCACCGTAAAACTTTAACCCAGCTAGAGGCCCCTACCAGCCGAGGCAAGAACACTATCCCCCTTTACCTGATACGATTCCCAATATCTTCTATCTCCTTAACACTTAGAATCTCCTTTGATTCCCGTAGGAAAGACCCCGACCATGGCCGACAAACCTAGACTATAACAAATACTACGCATTCCATCGATACGCGGGATACAACCTAGAAGACTGTTGGGTCCTCTGGGATGTGATCTATGACATGAATGATTGGAACCAAATTGATTGGAAAGCGCTTAGGAATCCTAACCCTAACAATAACCAACCCCAACAAAATTTAGGAATCATTAATAATCCTATGCCTAACCATAATCAAGCAACACCGGCTCAGGTCACCACTGTAGATCGCCCCAATCAATCCTCCTTCCAGCCCTCCACCTTAATCACTCGCATCCAACCTTTTAATACTTCCACCACACCTATGAGAGTTCCTTCACCGCCACATCCCTCGGCCTTGATCACTTGCATCACCCCGCTGAGCCTACCGCCTTACCCAAAATTCACTCAGATACGAATCCACTCCTCTAGGGCCCGGAGACCATTCCTCCATAGTCACCCAAAAGAACCTTCAACCCCTCCAAATCCTGAACCAACACCAATGCCACTCCCCTCATCCAATTTTAAACCCGAGTATGGAGACCATGTTCTTCAAACTGTAGCCCAAATTATCGCGTGGGTAGAAAGTGTCACCCGAAAGACTCCAAGCTAAGAAAACGAAACAACCGAGTGTTCACTAAACATAGAAGAAAGCGAGCGAGAAGAACATCCCGAACCATGTGAGACACTGGTCTCTGCTTTCTTAAAAGAAGTGGATTACACACCGTACCTCTCACCTTGGAGCGACACAGTGCGAGTACGCACCCCAACCTCGAATTTCACTCACTTCATAAGCACGTCAACATCGACCCACACCGAGTTCGATCAACAATTGACTTGCTCGATTCTTAAATCAAGAACCAACTATCCACCTCCGCCTTTCCCTCGATATAAAAACTTCACTAATATACAACCACCAGAGGAGAATGTGAGAGAAAGAGAAGTTAACTTGCCACCCCCACCTCACATTATCCCTCCACCAATCCCTGCACCTCAACCACTCTAACCACCTGCACCCAAGGCTCATCGCTCGGGTGAAAAAATGGTACTCGAATCAGGGCAAGAATATGACCTTCTGCGGCATCTTCAAAAGATCTCAGCCCAGATATCTATACTAAAACTCATCAAGAAATTGCCTGACCATCACCGGTTGTTGATAAGGACGCTTGAAGACACACAAGTGGATGAGGATACAACATTAGATGAGCTTCACCAAATCGCCTAGATCATAGTGCAACCTCCAGCACTCACTTTCACAGACACAGACATGCCTAAGGAGTCACTCTGTGGAAGCACAGCTCCCATTGACCTTACGGTCATAATTAGAGGATTCTTTGTAACCCATACATTGGTTGATATAGGAGCAGGACTCAATATCTGCCCTTTCACAATGTTAAAGATGCTCGAATACATGGACCAGGATGTCAGACCCTCGACACTATCACTCATAGCTTATGACGGCTAGTGTCGTTTCATCAAAGGAACTATCAAACTATAGGTGCACCTTGGACCTGTAATGAAAGACGTCACTTTCTATATTTCTGACTCCACTAGTACGTACAATCTTATCCTAGGAAGAAAATAGTTAGAGTCAATCAAAGTCATCGCGTCTGCATACCATCAATGCGTCAAATTCACGTACGAGGACTCCATTGTTCGTATATACGTTGATGCACTCCTTAGGAGATGGACACCGATTACACTGCGAGTATTCCGATAGCCCATGATTTTGTATTGAACACATGCCACATTCAGAAGGCCTGAATCCCTGATGAGACAACCGTTGCGGAAGTCCGTCCCCCTACCCCTCCTAGTTCTCCCCCAATGTGTCAACAAAAATTAATGAGAAGAGAGGTTAGCCCAGACCTCCCCAAACTCTATGACATCAACCCAACCGCGACAAAAGGGTGGGACCTTATGTATCAACTCGGATACATCCCCCACATCGGACTTGGTAAAAATAAGCAAGGTCGCGTCAGACCCGTTGTCCCAACGAAAATACGCAAGCACATAGGGTTAGGTTACCAATCGGACGGCCTGCAAGCCGACTTGTTCCCTACCTCACCGAAATGGTCTCTATATGACCACTTCGTCTATGGGACCACTGAGAAAGCAGATGTACCAAGGCAGAAGAAAGTGTCCTTCACTAGATCCTAAGAAACGGAAATTGAACGAATGGCTAAAGCATTCAATGATTTAACCAATCTGAATGATGATATTGATAAACCACTCGAGGGAGTCAGACCCTTGTTTGACACTAAGGAGCTTACAGAAGAGAGAAAGAATGAACCTCCAGAACTCGAGCCGCAAGTGGGAGATTGGGAATCCACCGACGACGAAGATTTTCACATAGCAACCTTGCAAGATAGTAAAAAGCACTTATACTCAACATGGAAAGAGGATGATACCCCACAAGAAAATCTTAACTCGCATAGCATCTGCCTCGGCCTTGGCCTTGGGAGATGGGAATGCCCGTGGGACTCCCCTTGTATCACTCACCCATACCAATCCCACTGTAGGGCCTGCACCAGCATATTAGAACGCTTCACTAGTTGGATTCGGTAGTCCGCGATGGTAGGATCAAATGACTCCAACCCCGTAATGATAAAAATAAGCAATGACCTACCAACTCAGCTACCGACACAAGAAGATGAAAATTACAACAGTCATTTGGTTGACCCAGGGGGAAACACCCACATCGCCCTCATTGAGTCTGAAGAGGAACCTGAACTAGACACTTCTCCATCCCCGGATACGCCACAACTCCAAATATTTCAGAAATCTCTCGAGGAAGAATGGCAACTCCCTCTGAGCGATGATGAGGACTATTGGACAGACCTCCTGCACTCAAGCTAGAAGAGCAAGCTAACCTAAGACTTCAAGCATTGTCAGATCAAGAAGACGAGTTCAATGTCAGCCTTAACTCTGGCTCGGAAGGATGGGAGTGCCCTTGGGGATCTCCCTGCATTTCTCACCATTATCAACCTCGTTGCCAAACGTGCGTGCTCATCCTAGCATACTATGAAGTTTAAGGGAAAGAGCTCACTATCTCTGAGGATCCTTTAGGAGATCACCCTCAATAGGAAGAGCAACCATATGATAACTCAGAGGACGATAGTTTGACTGATTACGAGCTCCAAAGTTTCTTCCAAGATGAGGTAGTCAATGTGATAGAGGAAATTTGAACGTTAGTGCCGCTATCACCCGCGTCACTTATTCAAAAGGTCTCATTAGATGAGGACTTTAAAAAAAATGCTAAATTCAAAACAAGTCCACATTTCCCGAAGAATCGCCCGAACGGCTCCAGCAGCCGTCTCGCTCTCCCAATTAGAGGAAGAAACTCTCTCGACGCCTCTTGAGGCAAGCAACCTTATACCATATCTACTATCGAAAATCAAATATAAAAAAAAAAAAAAAACCCTAAAAATTCATAAATACAAAATCCAAAAAAATAAAAAAACCTCAGAAAAGAAAGGGAACCCGTCATCTTGAGTCAACCTTGCGACCAATAAGGAGGTTTCTCTCCTAAGGCTTCTATCCCATCTCCCGCACGAGAACGAAAGGCGTCTAGGCTAAACAACAAGCCTGTGATCATACCAGACGAGATACTTCGCAACTTTAAGAAAATGATCGATAGCCTTGATCTTCACCTTACCAAAGATCTCTCAGCCATAAATTGTGTCGATGAAGGGCTTCCTTTCGTAAAATAAAACCCTCAGTGTAGCAATTTCATAGTATACAAGCTTACCGAAGATGAAGAAGAAACACCAGTCCCCGAGGAGGTGCAGGACTTCCAACTGGTCATCAAGCGTTTCGACGAGCAAACCCAAGCTGCCGCGGAACCTACAGAAGAAATCAACTTTGGCACTGAAGAGAAACCCAAGAAGCTGCTAATTAACGCAACGCTCAACTCCAAGGAATGCCAACAAATCATATAAGTCCTATAAGAACACCTCGACTCTTTTGCATGGTCCTATGAAGATATGCCTGGTTTAGACCCAAGTTTAGTAGAGCATCGCCTTGTCTTGAAACCCGATGCAAAACCTGTTAAGCAGAAACTCCGTAGGATGTACCCACAAATAGCCCTTCAAGTTAAAGAGGAAGTTGACAAATTACACAAAGCCAAATTCATTCGAGTCGTCCTCTATCCAAAGTGGGTTGCAAATATAGTACTTGTTGCTAAGAAAGATTGTAGAGTACGGGTTTGCATCAACTTTCGAAACCTCAACTAGGCATGCCCAAAAGATGACTTCCCACTTTCGCACATTGATACTCTAGTCGACAAAACTGCTGGACATGAGATACTATCCTTTATGGATGGTTTTCTGGGTATAATCAGATCAAATTAGCAGAGTCCGACCAAGAGAAGACCTCTTTCACCACACCATGGGAAACTTACTGTTATGTCGTCATGCCTTTTGGGCTCAAGAACGCAGGAGCCACATATCAATGCGCTATGATGGCTATTTTTCATGACATGATACATAATATAGAAGTCTACGTCGATGACATATTAGTAAAGTCCCAAATGCGAACAAGACATATTGAAGCACTCCGACTGGTGCTTCAAAGAGCCAAGAAGTATCAGTTAAAAATGAACCCAAAAAAATGTGTCTTCGAAGTCACTTCTAGGAAATTACTCGATTTTATAGTCAGCTGTAACGATCCCCAGATTTGACACAGTAGTGATGAGAGTTCAGTCAGATCATGTGTAAGGACCTCACCAAGCTACCCTAAGAACCTCACTAAGCTAACCTTTAAATCTGTGCAAAAAGGGAGACATTATAAATTGGGCGTCAAGCTAGACACAGCCATATTAAGACAAAATTTTAAAACTACCTCTTTAGTAACCAGTTTCTTATATATTGGTGGTGTTATATACATTTTACATTCAAGCCAAAACCATTTGGCTTTATTTGCCTATACAAGACCAAAAAAAAAACAAAAAAAAAATCATGTGAATGTTGCATGGTAGCCAGCCCAAAAGTTTAGCCTAAACTAAAATGCAGGCATATAACATTAACTAGCCTTAATATAACCAAGAGGGAGAGGGGGGGAGGGGGGGGGCTATTGGATAAACTATTTGTTGGTTTTTTTTATATTGGTTTATCTATAAAATAAACAAGAGTTTCCTTGTTTTGTTTTTTTATACAGTACACTACAAAGGTAGTGTTAGCTAACAGGCAACCTTAACTCTCAGTAGCTCATAAGCTACTTACATCCTCTTTCAGCTACATGACTCGAATGAGTCATTGCTTGATCCATGCACGCAAAGTGCAACAAATCCTTATACGAACTAGCCCAGCTTTGACGATTTCTGTTACAAGCTCAGATCAGAGTACACTTCATGATCCCACAATTTCAAGATCTACATCTTGCATCTGTTAGTTTAAACGCAAAACCTGGTGTGTAGCATTACGTCGTAAAGACATCATCATCCTCAACTCGGCAGAAGTAACATCGATCGTCGGTTATTACAAATTCACCAAAAGGTAAGTCCTTATACAAGTTGTAGCTAAACATAAAGACATAAAATTGAGTGCAGATCTTGCACACCGAATCTTCATTAAAGATTAGTGAATGGAAATTAGCTATTTATATATAATGTATATATATATATATATAAATACATAGAAACATTTTACAGATTCAGATAGATATATATATATATATATATACACATATATACATGAAGATCTGCTGTATATAGACAAACATATAATTATTTAAACAAGGAAGTACATCGGTCACAAGAACACAGAAGAACCCAGCTGAACCCCGGCAAGCCAAGCTTGCCGCGGCAGCCTCAAAGGGCTGCCGCGGCAAGACACTCTGCTGAGTGGCTTGCAACGACAACCTCATAGGGTTGCCTCGGCAAGGTGCTTGCCGTGGCAAGCCTTGAGTGTTGCCGCGGCAACATCCACCAGCACCGAAGTTTGGGCAGTACCTTGTGCACTTTGGACCTTGGGTCCATGTGGGGTCCAGATGGATCTATCTATGGGTCTTGGCCCATTTATTGTCAATTAAAACACGGTCATAATTTGGCTCTTAATAGAAAACTATTTATTTTATCGTAGTTGGGTGCAACATGGTGCATCTATGTAGTTTAGTGCAAATTAACCAAGAGCAGATCTTTGGTCTATGACGCGTAAGCTCACCTCTAATCAAAGTCAACAAACTGTACGTGATCAGGTAGGGAATCTATGTTGGTATTTTATAATGATATAAGCATGTCACTTAGTTTTCCATAGAAGCTTTGATGACTATGCATGTATGCACTGATAAGCATAGTAGAAGTAAAATCTGGTTTGTTATTTGAACTGATGAACCTGATTAGCTATGAAATAAATAGACTTGATTAGTCATTAAGCTGATGAGAAACAAAATATGAATATATATCATCAATGAGCATCAAGAGCATCTAGTAGCTTGACCTTAGTAAGAAAGAAATTCTTTTACTAGTTTATGAGCATAAATCAGTTTTGTAAATTAATGCTATTATATATTTATAGTAGTTTAGTACATATCGCATCATAAAACCATACAGGCAAATGCATATTCTTGGTCATTCTACGTGATTCAATACTCAGATGTTGTCAATTTCAATGTTCTTGATACATTATTGCTCTAGTTTAAATCAAGTGATCCCGCTAACTCGGGAGCTTGACAAGTGATCCCGCTAACTCGGGAGCTTGACAAGTGATCCCGCTAACTCGGGAGCTTGAAGTATTCTGGTCCAAGTGATCCCACTAACTCGGGAGCTTGACTTTGTTGTTCCCCAGATATCACCTTCTTGCATCTTTGAGTTTAGTTGTTTTCTCATAATTGATACATCATAAATTCAGCATATCAGCATGTTATTCATATTCTTATTTTATATATGCTTCTCTATGAAAAAGTGATAAACTGTCAATATAAAATAACAATGTGATATTCTCTACTGAGCTTTGATGATAGCTCATTCCCCGACTTAAATGTCTTAGCTACAGAGCCTGACCCAGAGCACGTTGCTGATCCCACCTATGTGCTCGACGAGGAAGAAGGGGAAGACGAAGACGAGGAAGATGATTTCCCAGAAGAGTTCTTCCCAAAATAGGTTTGTAGCTTGGGAATATGAGAAAAAGGGTAGAGGGAGGAAAGAGTGAGATAAATTCTAGACATGTATAAATGATATGGTAGTTTTAGAGATATGTTGGGATGCATATGTTTTCTTTTCACTGTTTAGATGACGGGTGGCCGTCATCGGTGAAAAGCTATACATTAGATCTTTTGTTTTTTTGTTTATAGTATTGTTAGTCTATCTATCAGTTTTTTGCCATATTATCTATCTGTCAGAGTTAAAACACATTGCTTCCGCAATTACGTCACTTTAAATTAAAGAAGTAACCCCTTGATGAAAGGATCATGTCAGGTGATCTGATGGCGTGACCTTTCCCAGTTTAGATACGGGAAAACGTCGGGCTGTCACAAGTGGTATCAGAGCTCATAGCGTTGAGTCATTTGGAGACTGAACTCTGACATATATATGGTAAAATATCTGATAATTGATTCGTAGGAAATTAGGATAGGTGGTTTAATTAAGTTCTTCTCTGATCAAAATAGGTAGAGATGCCTCCACGTCGTGGAAGAGGTAGAGGTAGACCACCATTGCCCCATCGTACTGGGCCGAATACGATTCCAGTAGTCGGGTATGAGCATGACATTGCCTTGGGGAGTGGTGAGAATGTCCATCTAGCTGAAAGTCGAACGACGATGGAGAATGTTGCAGAGCATACTCTGCCAATTGTAAATACTCCACCAATGGGAAGTGCTCCTGGTGATGAACAAAATGTAGGACACAATCCTCAATTATTAGAGACTATGGTCAATACTATGGCCATGCTTGCGGTTAAACGTCTCGAGGGGTTTATAGAATTTGTTCGACTTCGCCCACCAAGCTTCTATGGTCAGCATGACCCGATGGAGGCTGAGAAGTGGTTAACGTAGATTGAGAAAGTGCTGCAAAGAGTCACTTGCACTGAGGAAGAGAAAGTGAGTTGGGCAGCATACAAACTAGAGAGTGAGGTAGAGCCATGGTGGCAGTCTGTTGAAAGAACAAGGATGCCCGGGGTACCATGGACATGGGCAGAGTTCACCGTGGCATTTAATGAAAAATATTTCCCAGCGCCCGAGAGATATAAACTCGAAGTACAGTTTGCAACCTTGGTCCAAGGTCAGATGACGGTTAGAGAATATGAGGCAGAATTCACACATCTCTCTCGTTTTGCACCTTTGTTGGTCGCCACAGAGTTGATGAAAACCCAAAAGTTCGAGCGAGGTTTGAAACCCCTGATCAAAGAACGTATTTCTTTGTTTCAGGCAATGACTTATGCCAACGTGATGAGATTAGCCTTGATAGCGGAAACCAATGTGGACACCATGTTCAAAAGAAGGGAAGAAAAACAGAAGGTCAGAAAAGCTCCATAGTCCTATAGTGCGGGTCAAATTAATAAACGACCACAATTCCAAGGACAGACAGCATTTCAATCGGCTGCAGGAGCCTATGCACGGCCTTATACTCCATCAATGTTCTCAACGCCACAAACGATCCCACGTGTTCAGAATCAGTCTTTTTCACCAGCGGCTCGAAGAACATCTGGGGTTTCTCAAGCACGACCGATAGGTTCTCACACAAGATCTTATACGACTTCATCAGTTGCCTCGAAAGAAATTTGTGGGAAATGCGGGAAGGCACACAAAACCGATGAATGTCGTAAAGCTTCTGGTGCGTGTTTTTGATGTAGCAAAATGGGGCATCGGATCAGAGAATGCCTGGAAACGATAGGAATAACAACAAAGGCAGGACCAGTGTTACGATCGACACGGCCTACAGTACAAGGCCGAGCTTATGATGTCACTGCAAAAGATGCGAGGACTAGCCATGACATCATTCAAGGTATGGTTGTCCATTATGTTTACGTTAAAATTTACAATTAATTATCATTTTAGATAGAGAAGGTGCATATAGTAAAATATAAACATTATATTATACATTGATATATTATTATTTCAATAATTGAGTAATTAAAATGTACTCTAGTTAACACTAGTCTGTATGCTTTAGGTATCTTACAATTATATCCAAAAGATGCTTATCTGCGTTATGATGCACAAGTCTTGATAGATCTCGGATCTACACATTCGTTTGTTACACCCCAGTTTGCTGAAAATTTAAAGAAGTTAGGAGGTATTCCAGAACCTCTTGACTTTATTCTTGATGTTACACTTTCAACTGGACAATCCCTCGCGGCTGATAAAGTATATCGGTCGATTATTGTTTCTATCAAGGATTACTGGGGATATGAAGCAGTAGCTGATTTGATCTTGTTACCGATGCAAGGATACGACGTGATCCTTGGCATGGATTGGTTGTTCACCCACCATGCGAACGTTGACTGTCGCAAGAAGATTGTCTCTTTTCATCTCCAAAAGAAGATATCAACTAAATTTTATGGTGTACCGTCAACTAATCTTTCATTGATATCCGCAATTCGAGCATGGCAATTACTTGATGAAGGTGCTCAAGGGTATATTGCTTTTATACAAAGTGATGAACAGAAAGTGAATAAAATGTCACTTTTCGATGTACTAATCATTTGTGAATTTTTTGATATGTTTCCTGATGAGCTGCCAGGACTACCACCTGATAGGGAAGTAGAATTTTCTATTGAATTAGCTCCAGGTACCGATCTAGTATCGAAAGCACCATATAGAATGGCACCGACAGAGTTGAAAGAACTCATGGAGCAATCATAAGAACTTCTAGATAAAGGCTTTATCAGACCGAGTGTGTCTCCGTGGGGCGCACCGGTGTCGTTTGTGAAAAAGGACGGTTCAATGCGCCTCTGCATTGATTATCGTCAACTCAATAAACTGACGATCAAGAATAGATATCCGCTTCCTCGAATCGATGATCTTTTTGATCAGTTACAAGGAGTGCGATTATTTTCAAAAATTGACATACGATTAGGTTATCACCAGATGAAGGTAAAAGCTGAAGATATTTCGAAGACAGCTTTTCGAACACGCTATGGTCACTACGAGTTTCTCGTCATGCCCTTCGGGTTGACCAACGCACCTGCTGCATTTATGGACTTGATGAATCGAGTCTTCAAACCTTATCTTGATCAGTGTATTGTAGTATTCATCGACGAAATACTCATTTATTCAAAGACAAAGATAGAACATGAAGATCATCTTCATCTGGCATTACAAACATTGAGAGATTCGCAGTTGTATGCTAAATTTAGTAAATGCAACTTCTGGTTGAATCAAGTCAGTTTTCTGGGTCATATTATTTCTGAAGCCGGTATTACTGTCGATCCTGCAAAGATGGAAGTTGTAGTACAGTGGAAGCAGCCACAAACAGTAATCAAGATTTGAAGTTTTCTAGGTCTTGCATGTTATTACTGACGTTTTATGGAAGGATTTTCATGACTTACTGGACCACTCACGCAGCTCACTCGAAAGAATGTTAAATTCGAGTGGACTGAGGCATGTGAATAGGGTTTCCAAGAATTAAAAAGGAGACTCACTTCCGCATCTGTTCTAGCATTATCATCCGGTAGTGGTGGTTTTGTTGTCTTCAGTGATGCCTCATACAATGGGTTAGGGTATGTGTTAAATCAATGGGAACGTGTAATTGCATATGGTTCTCGTCAGTTGAAAGACCACGAGAAGAATTATCCCACTCATGACCTAGAACTAGCAACAGTTCTTTTCGCATTGAAAATCTGGAGACACTATCTGTACAGTGAAACCTTCGAGATCTTCACCGATCACAAGAGTCTTAAATATCTCTTCACTCAGAAAGAGTTAAATTTAAGACAGAGAAGGTGGATGGAATTCTTGAAAGACTATGACTGTTCTATTCAGTACCATCCCAGTAAAGACAACGTGGTAGCTGATGCGCTTAGTCGTAAATCCTCCGCTCAGCTATCTCATCTTGTGACACGGCTACAAAGATGGAAACTACTCAATGACATTGTATCATCGAGTGCTACTCTACGAGCAATGTCAACTGGAAGTTTACTTGCTACAGTAATGATCCGAGCTCCACTTTTTGATAGAATTAAAGAGCTCCAGATGTAAGATGCAGAGCTTATTTCCATCCGACAAGGGGTACAAAGTGGGCTACAGCCAGAATTCTCGATCAAGGACGATGGGTCTTTATTATTCCGAGGATGAGTATGCGTACCTAATGACCATGCATTACGTCAAGAAATTATCGAAGAAGCTCATAAGTCAGCGTATGTTATTCATCCTGGTAGTACGAAGATGTATCAGGATCTAAAAAAAACGTTTTGGTGGAGCGGTTGAAAACGCGATGTAGCAGAATACGTTGCAAAGTGTTTAACCTGTCAACAAGTAAAGGTCGAGCACAAACACCCTGCTGGTCTACTACAGCCATTGCCTATTCCAGAGTGGAAATGGGAAAATATTTCCATAGATTTCATTCTCGGTTTGCCCCGTACTCCGAAGGGTTACAATGCAATTTGGGTGATTATTGATCGTCTCACCAAATCGGCGCATTTCTTACCCTATAGTACGCGATATACAGCATCAAAATTAGCTAAAATCTATCTGAGGGAGATTGTACGATTACATGGGATACCTGTAAGCATCATGTCAGATCGCGATCCTTTATATATTTCCAGATTCTAGCAAAGTTTTCAAGAAGGTATGGGTTCCAAGTTAGACTTCAGTACTGCATTTCATCCTCAGACTGACAGGCAGACGAAGAGGGTAAATCAAGTGATTGAAGATATGTTAAGGGCTTGTATGCTAGATTTTCAAGGATCATGGGATAAACACTTACCCTTGATCGAATTCGCATACAATAACAGCTTCCAGTCAAGCATCAATATGGCACCGTTCGAAGCATTGTACGGACGCTGATGTAGATCTCCGATTAACTGGGAAGAAGCTGGAGAGCGGTTGATTTTAGGCCCTGACCTGATAGAAAGCACCAATGCAGTTGTTCACATTCTTCGGGAATGATTGAAGAGTGCTCAGGTTCGACAAAAGAGTTACGCTGATCTCAAAAGAACGAGTGTTGATCTTCAAGTAATACCCTAGACTAATACGTCCTTTTTTTTTAATTCATTAGATTTATATGGTTATTCATTCGGATTGAATGGTATACAGATTGGCAAACACGTCTTTATCAAAATCTCTCCAACAAAAGGCGTGATGCGATTTGGGAAACGAAGGAAGTTGAGTCCTCGTTACGTTGGACCATTTCCTGTATTAGGCAAAGTAGGAGAAGTAGTGTATCGACTCGTGTTACCTCCACACCTAGCAGGCATTCATGACATATTTCACATATCGATGCTAAGGAAGTACGTTAGTGATCCAACACATGTGTTGGATTATCAACTGTTGGATATTCAAGAAGATTTAACAGTGACCAAAGAACCAGGTTAGATTCTAGACCGCAGAGATCAAATTTTGAGAACAAAACGAATTCCACTCGTCCTGATCCAATGGATGAATCATGAGTTGCATGAAGCTACCTGGGACGTGAAGCTAACGGTTTGGTCACATGACTATTGCTAAGAAATAAAATGCCTAGGACGTGAAGCTAGGGTAAGTACCTAAATTTCACTTACAAATTCTTTATAGTTGGTCACATGACTATTGCTAAGAAATAAAATGCTTGATTTCTAATTATATTAATATTTTGTTGATACAAAGAAATAAAATGATTTAATTATAATTATTTTAATGTTTTATTGATTCACCTTGCAATGGTATACAAAGAACTACATCAATAGAGTTTTATAGACATTAATATCAATAAACAGAAATAAAATAACCTGATTAGAATTAGCATTAAAATACACCTCTTTTATAAAATCTTATAAAAATAAAAAAAATTTGAGAATATTCAAGATAATTTGAATAATAAATAATAAACAAGTTCAAAATTTTAAAGCAGCGACACCTAAGCAAGGATGTATCCCAGCCTATTGCCACATGTCCCAATTTATCAATACAAAGCCATTTATGGGTCAATATAATATTTTTCACTAAATATACTGCTAAATGGATCAAAATTCCATCAAAATAAATTGTTTAACCTAGCAATATACATCAAAAAGGCCAAAATATATTTTTATACAGACCTTATAGATGCTAAGTACACCCCATCACAAAAGGAACTTACACCACAAGTGAAGAGCCTAGAAAATCAGGCCGGCAATATCTGGACCACCTTGCCGCGACAAGGACTAGTGTCGGCCGCGGCAAGTCAATTGCCGCAGCAAGCCTTTAGTGTTGTCACGGCAACCCTGTGGCGATTTGGTGGGTCCGAAACCCATTTTCAGTTATTTTTCTGTTACTCACTTGAGTAGAGTTGTGTTCTTCGACCTTCCAAGCTAGGATACATGCATGCACTCCTCCAAATCCAGCCAAACTCAGTTGCATGCCCTTGATCTGCTCTAGACAACCCTCCATTTCCTGATTATTGTCCTAACTTCCAGCATATTTGGTATCTTTTAAGGTAAAAATCAGAACTCTAGCTTCCATTTGTTCTTGTCTTTTTTATTTTAAAATGCCTCCTAAAAAGATTGGAGCCTCTAAACCTCCAAAGGCCTCAGCTCAAGCAAAGGGCAAGGGCCCTGCTTCTTCACATGAACCAATTGATCCACCCATTGAGCACGAACAGCCCGTCCCATGGTGGGCTGCAAAAGCTATGGAACCTGAGTGGATCATTGATGATCGACTCTTAACCCCAAATGATCCGACCGCATAGTCTATCCGATTTATGGAACAGGCGCAGTTAGGTGCCTTATATCAACCATTTCACACTCAATTTTATCCCCATTTAATCCGTCTCTTTTATCAAAACTTAAAAGTCTCCCCAACAATCGGTCAGCTGGAAACCGAAATAGATAATCGGAACTTTTATTTCAATTTATAGAACATAGCCCAAGCTATGGACTGTAGTCTTAATTTTGATGTGACTTCCTGACTGCAAATGCCTAGACAACGGGATGTGAAGTTCCATCACATCATCACTAAGATGACTGATGGACAGACCGCTTCGGACCACAGCCTTTCAGTCCATCGTAGCCAACTACCACCGAAAATGTGATTTTTGGATTGTATTTTTCGATGCAACTTGTATCCCATGCAGCATGAGAGAGAGAGCGCCGAGATGCTCTCTTACAAGCTCTCTTCACTGTTCATGAAAACCGATGGGTCAATGCCCCAAAGGTAGTCTGGGAAGGCATTAAATATGTCAACCTTCATCTACAAAGTAACGTCTCAAATCCCATGCCATCCTGCCCCTACCCTCGTTTAATTTCTCGCATGTTAGAAGGGCACTCAGATAGTGTCAATCTAGTTCCATACCAAATCCCAGTGGGTGAAGAGGTTCGCCCCGATAATATGCGGGTCTTGAGCCCTACCATATGGAGAAATATATGTCAAAGATCATCTCAAGCGGTGAGCAACCACCAAGCCAAACAAGTCCATCGTCCTCCACAAGCCCAACAAGAAATACCTTCCGTCCCAACCCACAATATCCCCATTCCCCCTCAACCACAAACCCAAACCGAGTTGATTCCTTCGACACAAGGGACTTATACAAATGCTGATCTTGTCCAACTCATGCGTGAAAACCATGAGCAAACCCTCCTTCAATTCGATAATTTATATCGAAACCATTACATGCTCTATCAACGTATCGATTATATTGAAGAAGCAGCCAATATCATGATGGAGCATACATTCCAAACTACTGCAAACCCTTATATTGGGCGGGCACGCAACTACGTCTCCCAATGCACTCGCAACGCAGTGTTACAAATCTCGGAGTTCCAGCAAGACTTCCAACAACAAGAAGCTGGTCCTTCCTCAGCGGACCAACAACAGCCAAGCCCCTAGCCTGGTAAAATATAATCTCACAAACTCTTTTTACTTTTGTATTCAATTGAGTTTATCTCTAACTACATGACTTATTAATGACAAATTGAAAAAAAAAATAATTCCTGATATTGTAGTTCTCTTTGGTGTATGTAAATTTTAAGTGCGATTTTATTTGATGTCATTTAAATTTTGTCTTGAATAATAATTAATGATTAATGAGTAATAAGTAGTTCTATTTGGTTTATATAAATTTTAAATGAGATTCTATCTGTTGTGTGTAGATGGTAAATTTTTCATCTAAAATTCAATGTTGATTTTTAAATAATCCTAATTATGTGCCACAGGTAGTAGACATAAAACCATTAACGAGTATTATTATTCTTGATATTGCAATTCTATCCGTTAGATTTAGATTTTGATTTCGGTTCCATCTGGTTGATTTTAATCGTATCTTGTGTTAAAAATGTTGTTAGTAAACGCCATATGTTGTGTAGGCCTTACCACATTTATGTTCATGAGTACGGCATTCATTTGCTACCCAGATAGTCTCGATTTATTTTCGAGAACGAAAATTTCTAAAATAGGGCAGAATGTAACGATCCCCAGATTTGACACAGTAGTGATGAGAGTTCGGTCAGATCATGTGTAAGGACCTCACCAAGCTACCCTAAGAACCTCACTAAGCTAACCTTTAAATCTGTGCAAAAAGTGAGACATTAGAAATTGGGCATCAAGCTAGACACAACCATATTAAGACAATTTTAAAACTACCTCTTTAGTAACCAGTTTCTTATATACTAGTGGTGTTATATACATTTTACATTCAAGCCAAAACCATTTGGCTTTATTTGCCTATACAAGACCAAAAAAAAAACAAAAAAAAAATCATGTGAATGTTGCATGGTAGCCAGCCCAAAAGTTTAGCCTAAACTAAAATGCAGGCATATAACATTAACTAGCCTTAATATAACCAAGAGTGGGGGGGGCGGCTATTGGATAAACTATTTGTTGGTTTATTTTATATTGGTTTATCTGTAAAATAAATAAGAGTTTCCTTGTTTTGTTTTTTTATACAGTACACTACAAAGGTAGTGTTAGCTAACAGGCAACCTTAACTCTCAGTAGCTCATAAGCTACTTACATCCTCTTTCAGCTACACGACTCCAATGAGTCATTTCTTGATCCATGCACGCAAAGTGCAGCAAATCCTTATAAGAACTAGCCCAACTTTGACGATTTCTGTTACAAGCTAAGATCAGAGTACACTTCATGATCCCACAATTTCAAGATCTACATCTTGCATCTGTTAGTTTAAACGCAAAACCTGGTATGTAACATTACGTCGTAAAGAAATCATCATCCTCAACTCGGCAGAAACAACATCGATCGTCGGTTATTACAAATTCACCAAAAGGTAAGTCCTTATGCAAGTTGTAGCTAAACATAAAGACATAAAATTGAGTGCAGATCTTGCACTCTGAATCTTCATTAAAGATCAGTGAAGGGAAAATAGCTATTTATATATAATGTATATATATATATATATATAAATACATAGAAACATGTTACAGATTCAGATAGATATATCTATATATATATACATATATACATGAAGATCTGCTGTATATAGACAAACATATAATTATTTAAACAAGGAAGTACATCGGTCACAAGAACACAGAAGAACCCAGCTGAACCCCGACAAGACACTCTGCTGAGTGGCTTGCCGCGGCAAGCCTTGAGTGTTGCTGCGGCAACCTCCACCAGCACCGGAGTTTGGGCAATACCTTGTGCACTTCGGACCTTGGGTCCATGTGGGGTCCAGATGGATCTATCTATGGGTCTTGGCCCATTTATTGTCAATTAAAACATGGTCATAATTTGGCTCTTAATAGAAAGCTATTTATTTTATCGTAGTTGGGTGCAACATGGTGCATCTATGTAGTTTAGTGCAAATTAACCAAGAGCAGATCTTTGGTCTTTGACGCGTAAGCTCACCTCTAATCAAAGTCAACAAACTGTATGTGATCAGTTAGGGAATCTATGTTGGTATTTTATAATGATATAAGCATGTCACTTAGTTTTCCATAGAAGCTTTGATGACTATGCATGTACGCACTCATAAGCATAGTAGAAGTAAAATCTGATTTGTTATTTGAACTGATGAACCTGATTAGCTATTAAATAAATAGACTTGATTAGTCATTAAGCTGATGAGAAATAAAATATGAATATATATCATCAATGAGCATCAAGAGCATCTAGTAGCTTGACCTTAGTAAGAAAGAAATTCTTTTACTAGTTTATGAGCATAAATCAGTTTTGTAAATTAATGCTATTATATATTTATAGTAGTTTAGTACACATCGCATCATAAAACCATACAGGCAAATGCCTATTCTTGGTAATTCTACGTAATTCAGTACTCAGGTGTTGTCGATTTCAATGTTCTTGATACGTTATTGCTCTAGTTTAAATCAAGTGATCCCGCTAACTCGGGAGCTTGACAAGTGATCCCACTAACTCGGGAGCTTGAAGTATTCTGGACCAAGTGATCCGGCTAACTCAGGAGCTTGACAAGTGATCCTGCTAACTCGGGAGCTTGACTTTGTTGTTCTTCGGATATCGCCTGCTTGTATCTTTGAGTTCAGTTGTTTTCTCATAATTGATACATCATAAATTCTGTATATTAGCATGTTATTCATATTCTTATTTTATATATGCTTCTTTATGAAAAAGTGATAAACTGTCAATATAGAATAATAATGTGATATTCTCTACTGAGCTTTGATGATAGCTCATTCTCTGACTTAAATGTCTTAGCTGCAGAGCCTGACCTAGAGCACGTTGCTTATCCCACCTACGTGCTCGACGAGGAAGAAGGGGAAGACGACGACGACGAAGACGAGGAAGACGATTTCCCAGAAGAGTTCTTCCCAAAATAGGTTTGTAGCTTGGGAGTATAAGAAAAAGGGTAGAGGGAGGAAAGAGTGAGATAAATTCTAGACATGTATAAATGATATGGTAGTTTCAGAGATATGTTGGGATGTATAGGTTTTCTTTTCACTGTTTAGATGACGGGTGGCCGTCATCGGTGAAAAGCTATACATCAGATCTTTTGTTTTTTTATTTATAGTATTGTTAGTCTATCTATCAGTTTATTGCCATATTATCTATCTGTCAGAGTTAAAACACATTGCTTCCGCAATTGTGTCACTTTAAATTAAAGAAGTAACCCCTTGATGAAAGGATCATGTCAGGTGATCCGATGGCGCGACCTTTCCTAATTTAGAGACGGGGAAACGTCGGGCTGTCACATCAACAGGTGAGGGATCGAAGTGGACCCCGTAAAAGTCAGAGATATCCTTGAGTTGCCACCTCCTAGTAATATCAAAGAATTACGAGGCCTAATAGGAAGATTGCAATTCATCAAGTGATTTATCTCCCAACATTCAGACAGATGCAATCCTTTCTAAAGACTACTTAAAGGAGGAACTGAGTATAAACGGAATGACCAGTGTTAGCAAGCCTTCAACAATATCAAAAAGTACCTCCTTAACCCACCAATACTATCACAACCAATTCTCGAAAGACCCTAATCCTCTACCTCTCATCGAATGACAAATCAATGGGAGTAATTATGAGATAATATGAAGAAGACGGCAAGAAAGAGAAGGCTATCTACTACCTCAGTAGGACAATGGTCGAGTACGAACAAAAATACACTTTAATGGAGAAAACCTGCCTCACATTGGTGTGGGCCTTAACTAAATTACGGTACTACTTCGGAGCACATAAGATACTAGTACTAGCCCGAATTGACCCTTTAAAGTACGTATTCGAGAAGCCTGCCATGTCAGGAAAGATCGCCCGCTGGCATATGCTATTGTAAGAATTCTATATCAGTTAGGTCACGCAGAAGTTGATCAAAGGACAAGCGATCGCCCATTACCTCGCAGATCTCCCACTCCCGAGTGATGAACCTATACATGCTGATTTTCCCGATGAAGACCTACTCACAATTCATAACGAAGAGCCCAATAAGACGTCATGGACCCTTTACTTTAACGGTGCTCTAAATCACAAAGGAAAAGGCATCGGGATAGTCCTTCTAAGCCCGGAATGAGTTGTGATACCTAAGTCTTTTCAATTAGATTTTCCTGTCACTAATAATGTCACAGAATACGAACTTTCATAACTGGACTACGAGCAGCACTACAATTAGGAGTTAAACAGTTGAAAACCATCGGTGACTCCAAGCTAGTAGTCTCACAAGTTTTAAGAGAATGGAAAACTAAGGAAAGAAGACTAATGACATACCTAGAAATCGCTCAATATTTGGTAAAGAAATTTTAAAGAATATCTTTCACGCACATCCCTAGATTAGAAAACGAGCTCGTAGACTCCCTTACCACGTTAGCCTCGATCATCCACATACCCATCGAATAAAATACCAAGACCTTCTTTATCAAAAAGCTAACAGTACTCGCTCACGAGATAGCATGGACTGTTAAGAGAGAATTACCAATCCTCCCCACAAGTATAGGACTCAAAGAAGCAATCACTCTGGAAAAGCACGTCAAGTCAAAAATCGAAGTCGCTATGTTCATATTTGAAAAATCACCAACCGACGAAAGACAGTCATGGTATTTCGACATCTAGAACTTCTTGAAGCATCTGCACGTCCCTCCATACGCCTCGAAGATCAAACGAAAAACTATAAGGAACCGATGCACCCAATTCTACATACTCGGTGAAATATTTTACAAAGAAACC
The DNA here is from genome assembly GCA_021018995.1 of Chloranthus sessilifolius. Lineage (NCBI taxonomy): Eukaryota > Viridiplantae > Streptophyta > Magnoliopsida > Chloranthales > Chloranthaceae > Chloranthus > Chloranthus sessilifolius. The sequence continues at coordinate 17,999,522 of CM037587.1, read as the reverse complement.
TTTACCAAAGGAGTACTGCTATGATACGTCACAACTGCTGAAGGACAATACATCATCCGAGAAGCACACGCCAAAGCCTACGGCGCCCACATTGGTAGACAGAGACTCGCCGATGAAATTACACAACAAGGCTACTTCTGGCTGACAATGATAAGAGATTACCACCTCTACGTCCAATTCTGCAAGCAATGCCAAGAACTCGCCGCACTTATCAAAGCTCCATTAGTTGCATTGAACACTATGACCTCGCCGTGGCCATTTTCGATGTGGGCCTTCGATGTCATCAGACCTTTCACAGACATAGTTGGGAGCACTCACATGCACGCATTTATACTTACAATAACCGAATATTACACCAAATGGAAAGAAGCTGAATCTTATGTCAGAATCACTGCTTCAACACTTGTAAGGTTTATCATTCGGAATATCATCACCAGGTTTGGAGTACCCAGGATGTTTGTCACCGACAACAGACCACAGTTTATCGCAGAGAAGACGAAGAAATTATGCAAGAAGTTCGACATCGATCTATGCCATTCATCACCGTTCTATCCTTAAGGAAATGGACAAGCAGAAGCTACGAATAAAATACTGATTCAAAATTTGAAAGGCACAGTAGAAACAAGCAATGGAGCTGACTGGCTCGAACGACTACCAGAAGCACTCTGGGCTTATAGGACCTCTATTCATACGGCCACTGGCCAAACTCCCTACCTCCTTACCTACGGGATGGAGGCAGTCCTACCATACGAGATACAAGTGCCATCCTTACGGATTTAACTCGATGATGAGCTATCTTAAGATGAGAGGAGAATTGTCCTACTCGTGTAGTTAGAGCAACTTGATGAAATACGTCTAAGGGCAGCCAATCACGCTTAGGTATATCAGAGGAGAGTGGCCAGGGCTTACGATAAGAAAGTCCTCGAACGAACCTTTAATATCAGAGAATAAGTCTTGAAGAAAATCATGCCTTCCAAGCACACCCATCCGAAAGGAAAACTAAAACTGAACTGGGAAGGCCCTTATGTTATAACAGCTGCATACACTGGAAATGCATACAAACTAGCAAACCAAGATGGGGAAGAACTCCCTAGTCCTTGGAATGCCATGTACCTTAGAAATACTACCCTTTGCCCTGCGTTCATCACATACCGTGGTTAAATACTAATACTTACCATTCCTATAGTCGTCACGACCCATTCATTGGTCGTACATCATCAATTCACAGAATATCCTTAAGACATCCAATTTATTGCCCACTTTCTTACTAGGACAATCTGATTGAAGGACTAGTAACCTATTTAACCTCTTTCAAAAGCATAAGTAACACCCGATCCTCATTTCCCCTTCCCCTGCCATTGGAGGAGACGTTAGAGTAAAAAAAAATATAAAGATGCTAGGTCTAATCAAAACTCATTATTCTTGCGCTAGCAGGATGCTTTCAAAAATACATATATCAAGAAATCAAGTGAGAGCATTATGACGAATGAACAAGTCGATGAGCTCAGGGAAGCATAAGCAGGCCGTGAGGACATCTCTTGTGACTTTACTAGAAGTGTATAAGCAAGCTGCGAGGGCACCCCTGATGTCCCTATACTACTAGATATCGTCGTAAGGTAGCGGGCAGAGGATAAACTCCTGCTAACCTTAGAATGCGAGACTTTGATGGTATCGAAACATGACGAAGAGCTCAATCATGACACCTCGTATCCCTTTGAGAAAAAGATTGTTACTCATTCAAAGCGTTAGTTACAAACTATTCTCCACATCACTGAGCCTTACCCCCCCTCTTCTACTTTTTTTCGGATGATAAATCAAAAGCCTTACAGGATACTCCAAGAAATGAAACCGAAAACTGATGAATGATGACTGATGCAATCACTTACAATACCTACCATACTTCTCCCTAATAACTATGGGATAGGATGATCACCACCCTAAGATAAACCCCCAGCATACAACTGACATAATCAAAGAGACCTCCCTCGGTTCGATGACAGTACCAATCAACCTTTCTTCAAAACTATCTCACCAAATACCCATAACTGCTTAAGGACCTAAAGTGCTCATCTAAAACCCAGAAAAGCTCCATTGCATATCTGCATACTGGAGCATTTTTTGTTATCAAAAGGAGAATCACCTTAGAAGCATCGACTCGTCCACAAAGAAGATGCGAAATAACGAAGTCACCATCCGGAGAATGCTACCGAAGATACTATACTGTCAATCATACCACGCTCCTATACTGGGGCATTTATATTTTTTTATTTTTATTGCTCTAGTTATTTGCTTTCCCTGTTACATTATTTTTTCAAAAAAAAATAAAAAAAAGGAAGAAAAAAATGGAGAACACATATCCACTTTTACTGCCAGGCCCCGGTCTAAGACACTCACCCCCTTGACAACTAGAAAGGGGGAGAATAAAAATTATTGATAGCGTTACTTTTACATGTGCAGGTACAAAGCAACCTTCAACCATCACTAGGCCAGCTCAGGAAGCATCCAAGTCCCAATGACGGTCGATGGCGCTAAAGAAACTAAAAAGCAAAGGACAAATACAAGAGGTAACTAAAAGAAAAGGAGCCAATCAGGTACATCTAAACTAAAAAAATCTCTATATATATATATCAAAATTTTCTTTTCTTTCTTCTTACACTTCTCACCGGGGGCATTCCCTATGTATGTACAATGCACACACAATGAAAAAAAAAAAACACACACACACACCCCTACTCCCTACGCTGCTGTTGGGATGGGCGAGCACCACTATCCCCAGTATCATTAGCTCGGAAGTCCATAGACTGGTCCTCTGAAAACACAATCTCGGCACCCGGAGACCTTGGAACCTCTAGACAATACGGCCCCGCTATAGAGTCCCCTCACTCATCTGACTAACAGAGCGCCTCGATCAAAAATGAGGAGGATACCCAGCAAGAATCTCACGAACGACAAAATCCTCACGAGCATCATCCCTGACACAATCACGTGACGTGTGACAAGACTGCCCTGTCGAGGAACCCGTAGCCCTCGACTCTGATCCATCAAGCTGACTAGCCAACCTACGCACCCCCCACTCACTCCTCATCAGACGATACTACAGCTGATCTAGGGACACCTGCATCTCTCCCCGCATCGTCCCACACGCCGCCTCTAATGCCTCAATCTGAGTCTTCTATGCAACCATCATCTCTACGAACAAGTCATCGCAAATTTGCATCTCCCCAAGGATTCATCTTGCCTCGGGAGTTATGCACGCTCGTACCACCTCTAGATGCGCCTCCTCAAGTTGACGAACTTGCGTAACCACACCAAGTCAAAGAAAACCAATATATATATATATATATATAAACATTAAAAAAAAAACTTTAAAAAAGAAAGAGTCATACCAGATCCAGCCTCTCCTCCAGAAGTCGCTCAACGATCGTAGCAGTCACTGGATCAGCAGGAGGAAAAGAGGGAACAACAACACCAAACAAGCCAACACAAAATATGTCAGAATAAATAAGACAAAATAACTTCAGCTGAAGTACACCAAACAAGCCAACACAAAATATGTCAGAATAAATAAGACAAAATAACTTCAGCTGAAGTACACCAAACTAGAAACTATACCTAACACTCGGGACGTAGAGAGGCAGCAGTCGCCTCCCTCGTCTGAGGATCCTCGGTAACCTGACGCTGAAATACCACGTAATGTAAGTAAAAGCGAAACAATAACACCCGACAAACTAATATAATTATGCACATGAGTCAAAAGATTGAATGGAACTTACCTAGTGCTCCAGCTCGACCTGAAGCTGAGCCATCGCCGGATCTTCCCGACTGGAGGAAGCAATTGAAGATGGATCAAATTCCAGAATGGGACCTCCAGTAGTGACCTCAGCTCTCTACGAATAACAATAAACACATAAATTGGGAAGCTCACAACACTAACGATTAAGAAAATCAAGTTCATGTAGACACTTACCAATCAATCAATCTCAGATCACAAACTGGCCTCCACCTCTCTACCGGCCTGCTGCTGACTGCGTAGTAACTCGATCATCGCCACGTGACTGGCGACCTCGGCCTCCCTCTCGGACTACCCAAAATAAAACAAGACACTGTAACTATGTCAGAATGACTGAAAGACTAAGTCCACATAATACATAAACAATTAGACCAATAAGCCAACTCACTAGGAGCCGTCCAGTCTCCACTAGCTGAGCCCCCAACTCATCCTCCACTCCCCTAGCCTGAGCAACCAAGAGGGCTAAGGAATGCACACCCCATCTACTCCCTCACCCTATGGAGGGCATCTAATGCCCCCCGCACACTCGCGGTGAGATGGCCCTGCTCCAATGCGGCCAGCCTCACCCTCAATGCAGACGCCGAATCCGGCCCCCCAATTGCGAAAGAACCACTCCCATGGAAGGGACATGTGAAGAGGCGCCCACCACCTAGAGCACTAAACCACCTCACATACTCTCGAACATCCACCTCATCATGTGCCCCGTGACCCTGGTCCCCCCAGGTTTAAAATCAGTAATCTGAAGTGCCATCTGCTCTGCAAAGTTCTGGCTAGGGGAGGCGGTCATTCCGTGGCGAATCTCTGTTGGGACTCCCTGAGTGAGCCCCAGCTGTCGCACCACTTGAGATAGGTGGATCCTCTCTACCTTCTCAAAATAATGGACCCATATGTCCACGTCGAAGAAGGGCTGGCCCGACTGAATCACTGGCACACCCGCATCCTCCTCGGCCCCGTATGGCCTCTAAATCACCTACAACCAAACAAGAAAGTCAACCCATCAAAGAATCCTTAGAGTCTGAAAACTCAAAACAAAACCAAATAAAATGAACGCATAGTAGTATATACCTACCCCGCATGCATATCCTCAAAGAGGCCCCGCACGGTCTGAAGATCGGAAGACCAACGACTACCCCGCAGTGCTGCCCTCCACACATGGATCCACAAAAACGTGAACGCCACTTCCAAAAAAACCCCCGGACGAAGAAAAACAAAATGAGCATATGCCCAAAACTAAAAAAAACAACAAAAGAAATGCTAAAAAGCTACCCCCAAAAGACCAAGAAAATAAAGATGTCATGACACCAATTAACTAAGACTCACCTGGAGGAAGGGAAGGAAACCTCAGATTGTCGCGATGCCCTGTCCCCGACGACAAAGGTACTCATAGAGATGCGCCAATGCGGCCGCACCCCACACATAAGTAGGGACCTGATCAAAGTCCCTGAGAACCATCAATCGGTGATGCATCCCCGAGTCAAAGAAGGAAAGAGTACTGCACCGAGGAAGTGCATCAAGAATGCTCGAAGCACTCTATCCCCAGCCAACCCCAGCTCAACCATGGGTTCCCGACCCGCTACCACCACGCAACGCGCCTCATAAGATGCCCTCCCCTCTGAATGACACCTCAGAGGGACGAAGCCACTCACAAATGTATCAAAAAACCAAATGACTCGAACAACACCTGGCCCCGATCCACTCAACCTATATGGTACACCCAAAATCTCCTCGTACACTCCCAAATACTCTCCTGTCATCCGCCCCGTGATCGGCTCACCCTCAAAATGAAGACTGATAATGTGGACCCAGTCCTCTGGAGTCGACAACATGATACCAATTGGAAAGAGAAGCGCCTGATACTCCTCCCTCCACCTCTCCAGAATATCCACAATCAGGGCACGATTGACCTAAAAGGGCTCCAACTCCAGGATCAGCCCGAAATCGAAAGACACCAACTGCGCCCGCTGAAACTCCGACAAGAAACGATACCAAGTATGGGACTCAGTCCACGTTGAGCTGATAGCCAGCTGCGGGGGCTCCTTTTAAATAGAACACAAGTAGAAAAGTAAGACTAACGCACACCTATGACGAAAGACAAGTAAACCTAAAGCTAAAAGCGAATAGTAAATTAAAACACATAATGACAATTCATAACAAACACACAAAACATGATAAGAATAAAAAGATAGAAACGTGGCATATCTCTCGATACGGTCATGATGCATGAGTGAGCACACAACCAATAATCAATGCAGGTTCGACATAAATTAAAAAAGGGTTTCCATATCCTAATAACTCTATGTCATAACCTAAATGTCTAGAAAAATGAAGGAATTGTTGCTCATGATTACCTACCCAACCTCGAGCAAAGAAATCCTCCAGTGGGATGTGTCTACGAGCCCGACACTCCTCACCCTAGTGCTCCTCAGCCTCATCCTCAGCTCTCTCATCCTCGGCTCTCTCGCCCTCAACCCTCTTGCCCTCATCCTCAGCTACACTCTGCTCAATATCGGGTACCTCCTCCCTGACCACCACTTGGTCACCCTCTGGTACCTCCTCTCTAACTATCTCCCCGATGTCCTCCGCCATGGCGACAACACCTGTCTGAGCCTCAAAAGTCTCACCTATCTCCCCCATCATCATCCTCTCCAAATCAGAGACAGTAAGATCGTGTCTACTGATCGATTTAGAATGTAACCCTTGCAAGTGCACAAGATCTATTGCAGTATGGCAAGAACAGGGGTGTCGAACCCACAGGGAAACGTGAATTTTTAATTAATTCTTTTAGAGATTTTAAAAACGTCCCTAAGGAAGTACCAAAGGGCAGATTCAATTTTACCAAAAACTTAACGCACTTTTCCTAAATGCAGAAAAATAAATTAATCTAAACAATTAATTACTGATAAATCTACGAACAATATTAAAATGAGATCAAGGAATATGCTACCCCAGATTCGTACCCCTTTTCTATCATTAAAACCCACAGTTTCATTAAATCATCATTCACACCATCATTCATCTAGAAAAATGACTTGAAATAAAATATGATCATCAATCCGGCATACCCTATCTAAAAACAATGACTCAGCCTAACATTGCGGTATGAGTCATGTAAAAAGCATAGCGTATCTCATGATATCTAGATCACGACAATCAGACATAATCGCTTCTACCTAGATCACTGCAGTCCAGATCTCATGATTACGCTGATACGCGTAATCAACGGTCATAACAAAGCATTTAAAATATTTTCAATCACACAAACTTTGAGCAAAACGATTCCATGATAACAATAATAGACTGTGGTATTAATCATAAACATAGGTACTTATCGGGATCGATCTTCCCGATCATCGATTTAGCCGCCATCTTTGGTGTTTGATCTCCTTTTTCTTTCAAAGTCATTCCTCTTTATTTCTTCCAAAAGATATTTGCAATTGTTTTTCCTAAATACAATCTATGAATTTCTGAGAAAAATAATGCAAATCCTACAATCTACCTAATAAACCCTAGAAGAAGGAGAGAAGAAGACTTGAAAAGATGAAGAAAATATTCCCCAAAGTGAAGAGCCCTAAAACTAAAAAGAAAGAATGAATAATATTCTAATTGCAAAAATAATAATCCCCTAAGAAACTCGTGGCTTCCTTTTATAATAGCCTAACCCTAATACCTCTCGATTGACATCTAAGAGTAATTTCGTGAATTCGCCTAGCTTTGCATCAGATACTGCCTCGGTATTTTGCTCATAATTTTCTGTACCGAACTCGGATTGAGGTGATTCTTGAAGCGTTGGAAAGCTGACGACGAGCTCTACAACTTTTATGTTTTAGCAATTTCCTGAATCTGACGTCTTGAAGGTCCAAATTGAGCTACAAGTCGCACTAAGTTCTCAATGACCCAAAATAGCAGTGTTTTGACATTATTTTCGGGATTCTTGGGCTGTTTTAGAAACTTGACCAGATTTACCGAAACACTTCAAATCTAGCAAATCTCATCAGATAGCCTTCATCGGACTAAATATAGGTATTTAGGGGTGAAATATCATCATATTTCACTACTCATCACACCCCCAAACCTACACTTTGCTAGTCCTCGAGCAAAGAGAATGATAGAAATATAAAGCAAATCAAACTAACATCCTAAAATTTAAATGCCACTTTCGTAGGGAACACGATTGCACTTAGCATGTGCAACAAGCCTTTAAACCCCTAGGTGATCCCTAGTGGAGGAGTTGTGTCTCCTGGGGGTTTGCAGTGAAGTTACCCACAAACTTCCAAAAATTTCATACCATCGGTAAAATTGAGTTTTCAAAATCTGATTTTTATAACATATATTTAACTTCAAAGCTCAAAATCAATAATCAATTCAACATGCAAATTCTCAATTTTAAATAACAATGTTACACTAATCATACCAATATCCATTCAAATTAGTCTAATGCTCCCAATCGTTAGATAACTCATCCATTCATGCTTAAACGTGTAGTGTGTGCATACCAAAACCAAGATTCATCCATCTCAGAACTAGTCCAAACGGGAAATCATCTGATCTGTTGTCTTGACTCAATCCTCACTTTAGGTATACTCTCAAAATAAAATCACTCCGATGATTGGTAAGTTTTCGCACACATGTGAGAGATCAATACAAAGCAAATAAAAAGGTCTCACATGATAAATGAAACACGATGCAATCAATGAACAAAAATAAATCTCATAAGAATGTATACTTGTATATCCTAAGCATGTCATATCAAGTGTCATAAGTATTATATATTGACTCTCCACAAGATGCTTACCAATGCAAGATCAGATCATGAAGGTCTTTGTAGGGTTGTAATGGGGCTCGTAAGGGTAAGAAAGAAAGGAATTGTGATTCAAAATTTAGAAATTGGAAAAGGAACTAACTTCCCATTTTTTTATTTTTTTTTTTTATTTCTCTTCTTTTCTTTTTTTTTCTTTTCTAATTTCTCACCATTTTTTTTTTTCAATATTTTTCTTTTCTCATTCTTTCTTCTCTTTGAATTTCCTTTTCTTGAAGCACCTCATTTTTCATTCCTTTTTTTTTTTTTTTTTTTTTTCTCCTTTTTTCTTTTTTATATTTGCCATACACTCTCAAGAAACACCATAACTCATTATCTCTCCACTTACTCTCTTTTCGCTCATTTTCATCCCTCGCTCCTAATTTCTAAAATAAGAAGGGTAAAGCTAAATTTTCGTAAATTGTGAAGGGTTAAAGTTAACGTGGCTTATCAAAGAATGTATAAGGGTAAATTTTTCTATAGGCTCAAAGGGTACTAGAAGGATAGATTTATATGAGGTGGGGCATTTTAAGCACAAACGAGCCAAAGATGGCCTTCAATCATTTCCTTAAAAGATGGTAACCTTGCCTATTTGTCTTGAGTAGATATACGAGACGTTCTAACACAATAATATGAATTTGATATCATGCAAAGTCACAAGCCAAAATAAAATGTATGAGATTATGCAAAATAATCAGATTCAAAGAAAACTCCGAGTTTATATATTCACTCATCAATGACGGAAATTAGCTCTAAAGCCATCGGGTTTAGTCTCCACTAAGAACCTAAGATTCAACGCTCAAAATAGTTCATCGATTTCTAAGTCTTAGCTTGGTATAAGTGCAAAATTCTAAGCATGAATTTGAGTCATCCACAAATTATCACATTAAGCTTCATCATCCTAGATACAAGTATTCAAAATATGACATCAATATTCTCAAAATTAAATTCACATGCATCATCAACTAAAGTTTGAAAACTATTGCAAAGTAAATCATGTATGATGGTTCCAAAAATTTTTTTTTTTTTTTCAAAGAAAATCAAAATAAGTGATGAAAGATAGATAATCATACATACCCCAAACCTAAAAATGACAATGTCCTCATTGTTTGAAATAAGTAGGTACCCCCAAACTTTGAAAAGTACCTCAACACAAAGATCGGTAAGAGAATATGGGCATCAAATTAGAACATGACCAAAATAGATTGAAGGTAATGTGGCTACACTAATTTGGAAATTAAAATAACCTAAACTAAACTAAAACTAATATTCTAGAACTAAACATACGAAAAGAGAAATAAATCCTAAATCCTAAACTAAACCTGTGTCCAACTCCTAAATAAAACATAATCGGGTTGCCTCCTGTGAAGTAGTTTAAGTTTATGTCGACCGACCTCTTCATTGATCAAGAATCGGATCACTAAGGTGCATCGCCTCAATCTTAAATCGGGTCATCGCTCAAACATTGGTTTGAGTCTTTGCCCATTCACTTTGAAAACTCGATTGTCCTCAAGGCTTTGAATTTCAATTGCGTGCTCACTAATGGAAACAACTCAAACGGGCCTTCCCATCTAGATTTCAATTTCGTGGATGAAGCTTAAGTCGGGAATTGAATAACCAAACTTTTGGCCAACATGAAACTCCTTCCGAGAAATTAATTGATCGCAACTTTTTGTACCTTTCCTTGTACATCTTTGAATTTTCATACGCATCGTAGCGTAACTCTTCTAATTCACTCAATCAGAACCTTCGATTCGACCTCGCTTGCATATCGAAATTAAATCGCTTGATCGCCTGTAATGCCTTCTGCTCCAATTCGACAGGAAGATGTCATGCCTTCCCGTAGACAATTCTGAAGGGAGACATTCCGATCGGTGTCTTGAATGCAGTACGATAGGCCCACAAAGCATCAGATAGCCGGTTTGACCAATCTCTTCTATCCGGTCGTACCGTCTTTTCTAGAATTCGCTTGATTTCCCGGTTAGACACTTCCACCTGACCACTAGTCTGTGGATGGTACGCGAGCGACTTTGTGAGTGACGTCATTACTTCTTCATTAAAGTGGCAAAATGGCTATTGCAAAATGCGAACCGCCATCACTGATGATTGCTCTTGGGATCCCGAATCGGTTAAACACATGTTCTCTCAGAAATTTGACCACAACCTTGTGATCATTTGATCGGGTTGCCACAGCTTCAATCCATTTGGAGACATAGTCAACAGCCACCAGAATATATGAATACCCAAAGGATGGTGGAAAAGGACCCATAAAGTCAATCCCCCAAACATCAAAAATTTCAACAATCAGAATTGGATTAAGGCATCATATTTCGTCAGTGAAATATTGCCAAGTCTTTGACACGTTGGCATTCCTTGCAGATTGAGCAACGTCACGAAGATTGAGGGCCGATGAGAATCCGCTTTGAAGGATTTTCACATGCGGTCTTCGTCCTCAAATGGCCTCCACAGCCCCAAGATGGCAAAAATTTAGGACGCTTAGTTGCTCGTCCTTCCGCACGCATCTCCTAATGATCCGATCCGAATTTAAACAAATATGGTTCATCCTAAATAGTATTTTATTTGGGAGAAAAGAGATTCTTATCATTCTTACCCCACTCAAGGAATTCGCCATGACTGATAATTCACGATGTTAGCAAACCACGGAACTTTTGCACCAAATACATCAATTGCCATCAAATGTTCATCCGGAAATGTGTGATGGTCTCGTATAGATGATTCTTCAGGTAATTCTAGATGATGATCACCACAACGCTTCTCAACCCCTTTTTATCTTTAATCTCAAAGTTGAATTTCGAGAAGGTGATCCAACGGATCGCCTTGGTTTCGCATCCTTCTTTGCTAAAAGATATTTCAAAGCGAGTGGTCTCTAAAAGACCACTATTTTCGATCCAAGCAAATAGGAACGGAATTTGTCCGAGCATACACCATAATAATTCCTTCTCGGTGGTGGTGTAATTCATGGGCATCAATTAATGTCTTGCTAGCATAATAAATTACGGAGGTAATTTATTCACCCTTTGCCCTAAGACAGCTCCGATCGCATAATCGATGCATCACACATGAGTTCGAATGGTAAAGAATAATCCGTGGTTGGATTATTGGTGCATTTGATAAGAGTTCACGCAATTTTAGGAATGCCTTTATGCAATCCTCATCAAAATCAAAAGGAACATCTTTGCCAAGCAAAGTGCACAATGGTTTAGCCACCTTGCTAAAATCCTTAATGAATCTTCTATAAAATCAAAGATGCCCCAAAATGATCGAATTTGTTTAACACTTTTAGGAGGTGGTAAATTTGCAATTAAGTCGACCTTCGCCTTATCAACTTCAATTCCTTTCGTTGAAACAATATGCCCCAACACAATTCCTTGTTGAACCATAAAATGGCTCTTTTCCCGGTGAGAACAAGTTTGGAATCTACACAACGTTGCAACACTGTGAAAGATGATTCAAACAAGAATTAAATGTTTTTCCAAAACAGAAGTCGCCCATGAAGACTTGATGAATTTGTCGATCATGTCCAGAATATGGCCAACATACATCGTTGAAACGTGGCGAGCATTACATAAGCCGAATGGCATCCTTCGATATGCAAACGTACCATATGGACACGTGAATGTTGTCTTCTCTTGATCACCGAAAACGGGCACTTGATTGTATCCCTAATAACCATCAAGAAAGCAATAAAACTCTTGCCCACTAACTTCTCAAGAATTTGATCAATGAACTAAGGGGAAAATGATCTTTTCCGGTGGTCGTGTTCAATTTTCGATAATCAATGCACACACGCCATCAGAGTTTCACGAGTGGGCACCAATTCTCCCTCCGTAGTTTCTTTCACCGTAATTCCGCATTTTTTCTAACGATTTGTCCGGACTAACCCATTCACTATCGAGATCGGATAGATGATTCCAAAGATCGAGGAGTTTAATGATTTCCTTTAAAACGACTTCTTGCATGTTCGGATTAAGTCGCCTCTGTGGTTCCTCGATGGTTTACTCTCATCCTCCGGATGTATTTTATGCATACATACCGATGGGTCAATCCTTGAGATCGCCTAAGGTCCATCCGATGGCCTCCTTGTGCTCTTTCAAAGACCTTCAACAAATCATTCTCTTGTTCTTCCGATAATGTGGATGAAATTATCACCGGAAGTGTTTCTGAGGTCCCGTAAAAGCATATTTGAGGGACTTAGGCAATTGTTTCAATTCCACGGTTGGTGGTCGCTCAATTGATGGAGTCGACATCCTTTACCTCGAGGTAGTGGTTCTACCTTAGTCACAACTTCACATAAGTTATCATCTTGACATGATGAATTTGACTTTTCTCTTCCGATCGCTTCCTTTCAAGCCCTTTGTCCTCATAGATGGCTAACAAAGCGCTTCAAATTCCTCTTGGTGAGCATTGATGGTAATGCTTCATCCACCACTTCCATCCGATCGATGTAAAACATTCGACCTCATCCTCATTAGGGAAATGGTTCATCGCATGGAATATGTTAAGCCCGACTTTCATGTTTCCAAAAGAAACGCGTCCATGACTCCGACAATTAATGCAAGCGTTGGCAGTGGCGAGAAACAGACGTCCAAGAATAATTGGGACTTGATTGATTGATTTCGCAGGTGGTTCCATGTCTAAGACAACGAAGTCCACTGGAAAGACAAACTTGTCTATTCCAACCAAAACATCCTCGATAGCACCCCTCGGTCTTCTTTCTGATCTATCTGCCAGTTGGAGTGTGACCGTCGTGGGTTTCAATTCACCCAATCCGAGTTTCTCGTACATTGAGTATGGGATCAGATTAACACTTGCTCCCAAATCCAATAACGCCTTTCCAATTGGTTGCCCACCAATGACACATGGAACAGTTGGGACTCCAGGGTCTTTCAGTTTCTGTGGGGTTTCCAATCGCAATATCGAACTGACTTGATTTGTTAGGAACACTTTCTTTGAAACGTGAGTACGTGCCTTTCTCTTCCGAGTGCACAAATCTTTGAAAAACTTGGCGTACTCAGGGACTTGTTTGATTGTTTCAAGTAATGGAAGATTTATCTTTACTTGCTTGAATGTTTCGAAAATTTCTTCCATTTTTGTCGGTCCCTTTCCCATTCTAGATGGAGGAGTTAGGCATTGAGGGAATGGTGCCTTTGGGACATAAGGTGCAGATTCCATTTCCGATTCTTTTTCACGTCCTTGTTGGACGGTTGAAGGAAACTCTTCCTCTATTACTTTTCTTTTCCTTTCTCTCTTCCTTGCTCTTGCACTTTTCTTATCTCTGGCTCTTTGTCTCTTTCTTTCTCTTTTCCTTTTTCTTTCTCCTTTCTTTTCTCTGATTCTTTTTCCTCTATTGCTTCTCTTTCTTCATCAGCTTCTACAGGCATTTCCACTTGATTATGAACCTCTCGTCCACTTCTCAAAGACCGTAATGACTTTTCAACCTGACTATTCGATGGTCTGCTCAGATGGTGCTTGGCCTCGAGGATTATTGATGGGTTGGTCGGGAGCCTACCTTCCTCTCACCGACTCTTGATTGGCCAATTGATCGACTTGGTCCATTATCATCTGCGAAAAGATTGCATGCTTCGCATAAGCTTTTCTTCGGATCGAATCTTTCAATCTTGGCATGAGATTGATTAAGATTCGATTGAAATTCGATTTTTCAGAGTCGAATTTGGATGATAATACTGAGCATTCTGCTTGAAATTGGAATTCGTTGGAAATTAGAATTGGAAATTTCTTGTGGATTTAAAATTGTGTTGAAAATTTGGTTGAAAAGGTTGTTGTCCACCCATTGTGTTGGCTCTATGTTGGCTCTTTGGTTTACCGGCCGGTTATTCGATTCACCCCATCCTAAGTTGGGGTGATTTTTCCATTCCGGATTGTAGGTATTGAGTACATGTTTCTACCCACAGATAAGATTGAGTCACATTTACCGCTCTTGAGGATTAGGTTCATCGGGGAAGAATGACAAGGTAGTAGGGCACTCATTAGCCATATGACTGGTGGTCACAAATTGAACACACCGTGGGGTGACAGAGCTTTAGCTTGCTTGGTAGCAGCTAACAACATGTTCATCTGTTTGGACAGCATGTCAAACTTTGTTGAGAGATCTGAGGCATTATTGTTGACATCGTACAATCCGTCTTTTGTCAACACATGAGATTTAGGTGCCAGGTTCAAGTTGGTTCGCCCCAGTGTCTCACTTTGTATCGAAGTTTGATATAACTTTTCAAACAATGCCCACAACGCCTTCTTTCGTGGCACAAGATCCACCACAAGATGCATCAACCATGCGTCTCTTCGTGAATCACCCATTGTAAAACTTTGGACTTGTTGCCACCTTGGAACTTGATGATTTGGGCAACTTGATCAATTCCTTAAACGCTCCCAACATTCATGGAATGTTTCAGAGGTTGTTGGGAAAAGAAGCTGGATCTTCCGCAATTCAATGGCCTTAGTCATGGGAAAATATTTTTAAGGCTGGCGATGCGGCCGCCCAACTCGAATAGATTGTGGTTCTAAGGAATAGAACCATGTTTTTGCCTTTATCTCTTAAAGAGAACGGAAAGAGTCCTGAGCTTCGCTATCTCATCGCTGACATTGTGGACTCAACATTTTGCATACCCAGTGAATTCATTTAAGTGAACGTATGGATTTTCATTTGCTAACCCATGGAAAATTGGTAGCATTTGAATCATTCGATTTGAATTCATAGTGGTTCCTCGAATGGGAGCATGCATAATACATTCTCGATCCTCAAAAACCAGGATCGTTATAATACTCCAGTGTTCTAGGCCCTCATCAAAATTATTGTTCCTATTATTTCCATTATTGACATTCCCATTGTTGTTATTCTCATCTCTCTCTTGCCTTTGGTCCGCCATGGTCTCAGCTTTGTTGATATTGATTCTCCGACTCTTCGATTCTCTCTACAAGCTCTTCGATCTCAAGATTAACCAGATGAGATGTGGGTGATGAGAACGAGTAAAGCTCATACACCAACACTCACAAACAGGTTGAAGAATCCACAACAAACCCACAAAATTCGCTCAAACGATTTAAACAAAGATGATAAATGAGCTAATATCATAGGAAAGATTTCTTCTTTTTTTTTAAATTAATTAATTAATTAATTAAATTTTTTTTTTTTTTTTTTTTAAATTCAAATTAAAATTAAAATTCGAATTTAAATTAAAAAAATTTTTTTTTTTTTTTTTTTTTTTTTAAAATTCAAATTAAAATTAAAATTCGAATTTAAATTAATTAAATTTTTTTTTTTTTTTTTTTTTTTTTTTTTTTTTTTTTTTAAATTCGAATTAAATTTTTAATTTTTTTTTTTATTTTTAATTTTTTTTTTTTTTTTTTTTTTATTAAATTCGAAAATTAAAAATTAAAATTGAAAATCCTATAAAATCTTTCCTAAAAGAGAAAAATAAGGAGAAGAATGAAAGATTCCTAAAAATCCTAAAACAAAAGTCCCACAAAAGTTAATGACTAAATTTAGAAAATCCTAAAAATATCTAAAAGAGGAAAATAAGGAAAAAGAGTCCTACCAAATCTAAAATAAGAAGTCCTAAAAATCTCTACTTCCTAAATTTCCTAAGGAAGGTATCCTAAAAATCTAAACTTCCTAAAAAGACTCCACAAAATCTTATCAAAGAGAGAAAAATAAGGGAAATAAATTTTAATAATTATTATTTTTTTTTATTTTTTAAACACTCAAAATGTAAAAATTCCCTATCCGAATTAATCAAAATTTCACCGATTTCCCCGGCAGCGGCGCCAAAAACTTGATCGATTTAGAATGTAACCCTTGCAAGTGCACAAGATCTATTGCAGTATGGCAAGAACAGGGGTGTCGAACCCACAGGGAAACGTGAATTTTTAATTAATTTTTTTAGAGATTTTAAAGACGTCCCCAAGGAAGTACCAAAGGGCGATTCAATTTTACCAAAACTTAACGCACTTTTCCTAAATGCGTAAAAATAAATTAATCTAAACAATTAATTACGATAAATCTACTAACAATATTAAAATGAGATCAAGGAATATGCTACCCCATTCGCACTTCTTTCTATCATTAAAACCCACGCTTCATTAAATCATCATTCACACCATCATTCATCTAGAAAATGACTTGAAATAAAATATGATCATCAATCCCAAGATACCCTATCTAAAAACAATGACTCAAATTTAACATTGCGGTATGAGTCATGTAAAAGCATAAGCGATCTCATGATATTTAGATCAAATCGCAGTCCAGATTCAATGATTATCTAGCCGCTGATACGCGTAATCAACGGTCATAACAAAGCATGTAAAATCTTCTCAATCTCACAATCTTTGAGCAAGACGATTCCATGATAACAATATTAGACTGTGGTATTAATCATGAACATAGGTACTTATCTGGGGATCGCATCTTACCCGATCTTCTGATTTAGCCGCTCATCTTTGGTGTTTGATCTCCTTTTCTTTCAAAGTCATACCGCTTTTATTTCTGCCAAAGGATATTTGCAATTGTGTTTCCTAAATACAATCTATGCATTTCTCAGAGAAAAATAATGCAAACCCTAGGTACAATGTACCCTGAATAAACCCCAGAAGAAGGAGAGAACAAGACTTGCAAACATGAAGAAAATATTCCCCCCAAGTGAAGAGCCCTAAAACTAAAAAGAAAGAATGAATAATATTCTAATTAAAAAATAATAATCCCCTAAGAAACTCGTGGCTTCCTTTTTATAATAGCCTAACCCTAATACCTCTCTCGATTGACATCTAAGAGTAATTTTCGTGAATTCCCGCCTAGCTTTGCATCAGATACTGCCTCGGTATTTTGCTCATAATTTTCTGTACCGAACTCGGATTGAGGTGATTCTTGAAGCGTTGGAAAGCTGACGACGAGCTCTACAACTTTTATGTTTTAGCAATTTCCTGAATCTGACGTCTTGAAGGTCCAAATTGAGCTGCAAGTCGCACTAAGTTCTCAATGACCCAAAATAGCAGTGTTTTGACATTATTTTCGGGATTCTTGGGCTGTTTTAGAAACTTGGACTGTATTTACCTGAAACACTTCAAATCTAGCAAATCTCATCAGATAGCCTTCATCGGACGGCTAAATATAGGTATTTAGGGGTGAAATATCATCATATTTCACTACTCATCATCTACCACCACCCTTAGATTCCATCCTAGAACAAAGAGCTCAAAAAGCTGAAAAGAATAGAAGAAACGATGCCTGAAATGGACGGCCAGATCGCGAGATATCACGAAACACGAAAACTAGAGCACAAGGAAACAAGGAAACTAGAGAATCGAAGACTAAAATGGATAACATGAAAAATGAAAATTTTGAACTATATATAAAACGCGGCTAAATCGCGCGCGTAAACTAACACGCTTGATCGAATCACGCATCAGTCTCCTCGCGCTTAATTCGGATCAAACAAACATCCTTGAGCGCGTAAACAGATCATCGCCCGTTCAAACTAACACGATCACCTAGTTGCGCGCATCTTACCAGACGCGTAATCATCTCCAACACCCACACTGCGACGCATAAATGCCAAAGGTCACCCGCACAGTGACCGGCCACCGCCCTAATCCTGCGCCCATACCACGCATTTAACTCGGTTAAACGACTGGACACTGATGCTTAATAACCTTCCAACTCCCTGAAACGCGCGCGCCCATTCTGGCGGGCAATTTGTTTATGCGCCAGGAGTGAAGCGCGTAATCTCTCAAGAAAACAAAAAAAATATACCCCAGAACAGCAAGTTCACAAGCCTAAATTAGGAGACTTCCAATACTAATTACCGACCTAAATTCCGCCTTGGTTAAGACCAATCCAAAAACACTCTAGACTTAAAAAAATATATATACAACCCAAACTAAACTAAAAAAAATGCCCCCAACATCATTTATACACTTCAACTAAGACTGAACTAAACTACAAAAAATGACAAAAAAAAATGCCCCCCATCACTTACACACTTGATCTTAGACTAAACTAAACTAAACTAAAAATGCTCCCAACATACCCTAGATTCGAAATAAATAAACCGAATCAAACCAAACTTGAAGAAATAAACATCACACTCAAAACAACTAACGTAAGCTATAAAATAAACCAAACAAAATTTATTACATAATCATAAAAAGAATTTTAAAACGTAATTACTTCATAAATGAATAAATAATTATAAAATACATCAAGGGCATACCCTTTGAATATACAAATTAAAACAAGAAACTTAAAATCAGCACTTTCAAGCAATGCCCGAATCTGGATTTATTCGAGAAATAAGAAATCTCGGAGAAGCCTGGAGGAGGAATGCACCCTGAACCAATCCTGACAATGACAACCTTTCCCCACCCTGAGCCGGCAGAGAAGAAAGAGTGGCTCACAGAAAGCCACCCAGGACCTGGGGGATCCACCTTTGTAAGCTCACCTTGGAAAGCATAACAAGGACGAACAACTAACACTGAATTCGCAAATCTTATCGAGGAAAAATAGGCATCGGTCATGAGAACTTTGACCCTTCCTTATCCTTGGGTTTCCTTTTTGTCACCTTTTTCTCCTCCACCTCTGCCCTTAGCACGGTAGCAATTTAACTACTACCTTGCATTCCCAATCTCATCCATTCCCAATAATCCTAAGTGATCACAACTTTTCGGGTTTAATGCCCGGGATACAAAATAAAAAGGAAGAAAAGACATCAATAAAGAATGCCCAAAAATCATAAATAAATAAAAAAATGCCCCAAAACTTCTAAAATCTTAAGCTTGAAATAAAATTCAAAAATTAAAAAAAAACCAAAGCCTTTGGCTCACTTATAAGCTATACCTCCTAAACCACAAAGTGACAAGTGTCACACCTTTAAACCCTTCCAATCTAATTAAATCCAAACCAAACACATACCCCCTTTGAAAACCCACAATCCATGACTAGCCTAGATGAACCAATAATCATGCAACACTTACCCCTCAAAAAAAATATACAAGCTCAGAGCAAAGTAAACAAACCAATAGGATTCAAACACTTAACACCCATCTAAAAACTTTAAATTAAACTCTAAATTCACACACTTCTAACAAGTGTCATCTAAATTCAAACAGTCTAGGGATTCTTTATGGGCTAATTGGTGCACCACAAGATATATTCTTCCTTCTGATGTTTGGAGCTACTCTCTCCCTAATAGCTGTTCTTATGCTTGGAAAGGTATTATAAGGGTTCGAGATACCATAAAATCTCAATTCCGAGTAATAATTGGGGATGGCACCTCTACCAAATTTTGGAGTGACCCTTGGCTAGAAAATGGTTCTCTTCTCCAAAATTATGGTCGACGCTCCATGGTTCATTCGGGGATCAATGAAGATACCTTGGTTTCGGATTTATATGATATTGGCGGTTGGACACTCCCTACCCCGTTTACAAGGCGATTGGAAGATGCTTGGAAGGAGGTCATTGAGCACCCTCTTCCACTGGCCAACACCAAAGACAAGATTATTTGGAAATCTACTCCATCTGGTAATTTCTCTCTCAAAGCTGCTTGGAAATATTTCAAACCAGATTCTTCTATTGTGCCTTGGAATTCTCTCATATGGCATCCACAAAAAATTCCTAAACATGCTTTTTGTGCTTGGCTTGCCATCCAAGGAAAACTTCTTACCATTAACAATCTATGTAAAAGAGGCCTTGCTATTCCTTCAAGATGTGTCCTTTGTTGGTCCCAAGCGGAAAATCCTAACCATCTCTTCTTCAACTCTTCTTTCTCTAGTTGGATTTGGTGCTCTATTCTTCATAGGCTTCAAATTGCGAAAAGAACAATCGGAGATTTTTTTGAGGAGATCAATTACTGCATGGAAAAATGTAAAAGTAATAATAATCACGCCTTTCTAATAAGGATTGCCTTCGCCGCAACGATTTGGCATATATGGAAAGAAAGAAATTGTCGCATTTTTGAGGATTCGATTTCACATAACAAGTCATCTTGAAAAGAATTGTTGAGGATCTCTCACTTACAAGTCATAATTCCACCATTCTTGAATCTTGCAACTTCTATGGACAATGGAGATGTGCTCCAAAGATTACTAATGTTCATGTTCCCTGCCAATGGTCCCCTCCTCCATTTGGATCAATAACGCGAAACTCTAATGCTTCAAAGATAGGAGATAGATTTAGCATCGGTGGCATTCTGCGAGATCACAACGGCAACCATATTTCCAGTTTCCACGGCCCAACTATAGCGCACGATATCACTCATGCTGAAATTAATGCGATCCAACAAGGGCTTCAACTTGCGACTTCTCTTCAACTTACAAGTCTCATAGTTAAATCTGACTCCCTCCTTGCCATTCGACGTATCACAAATACCTTCTCTTTGAGAAAGGTAAACTCTCTTCCCCAGTAATTTCAATCTTGCTCATTTCACCACATTTGGCGAGATATGAATTATAGCGCTGATCTCCTTGCTCGAATCAGAATGAATGTGAATGATGTTATCCAATGGTATGGCTCTGATATTTCTCCCCTTCTCAACTCTCGCTTGAGAGAGGATTTGATTTGTATAAAATATCGTATGTAATCTTCTTCTTTTTTCAATAAAAGGGTGGGGTCCCTTCAACCCCATTACCTATCAAAAAAAAAAAAAATAAGTGTCATCTCAAATCAAATAAAATAACTAAAAAAAAATACCCTAAACCTTAAACAAAACAACAAACAACAAAAAAAACTCTCTAAAACAAGGCCCTGACTTGTTTGGGACCACAAAAAAAATGCCCCCAACAAACCCAACATAACTAAGTAAACCCTCTAAACAAAACTCAATAAAGTAAGTTAATCTCAGGACAAACCTTGAATAAATCCGAAATGAATCCCGAAACAAATCAAATATGCCTGACTAATCCATTAAAATAGTTAAAACAAATAAATAAGCACAATAAACAAAAAACACCTCTTTATTTATAACCAAAAATTTACAAGTATCACTGGAGGCATACCTCCTAAACTTACAACCCAAAACGAAAACTTAGAACCTAACTTACAGCCTAAAATGAAAACTGAAAACCCGAAATCAACACAAAGTGAGAAGCGGAGCATCCAATCGGAGGCTTCATGCAAGATTGGTTGGGTAATACCTCCCTCCACTTATAACACCTTTCTCTTCCGCCATATTCACCTCCTCCGCCATCGCCCCCTCAACACTGCCTTCACCACTCCCTAAAAGGGATCGATGTGAAGAATAGCACCCTCATTCCTAATACCACCCATTTCCAGAATAATTTCGTCCCCGAGCATCACCTCAGGGTAAAGTTCTCATGAAATAACGAACATAGGAAGAAATGACATCCCAATCGGATGGTTAGATCATCTGATATTACTAAAACACAAATTTTAAAACATAAAATATCTAGAAAAAATAAAACTCGAGACTAAACTATAGAATGAGAAACAAATGAAGGCTCCCTCGCTTATATAGAGTACGGACTTAATCATGCGCCCATACATGTGCGCTTAATCCAGTCACACGCCATGCACACTGCGCCCAATCCAAAACACGCACTCCGACCCGAGCGCGCAACTGCACCATTGCCCGCACCGCTCACGTGATGCTCTGATCACACGCAATACATGAACTGTGTAACCCTATCAATCGGCTCACACAAGCTGCAAAATATGAAGGCCCCCGCACAATGACCTGGTGATGCTCTGATCACCCGCTCACTATAGGCTACGCAATCCCATCAAACGAACACCTCACGTCACACAATACAAAAGGTCGCCCATGCAGTGACCTGGAGACGCCCCGATCACACGCAAGTGTTTGAACGCATAATTCAATCACCCGCACACTCACACAAGCGTAAACAATCCTTCAAACCTGCGATCGCACGCCCAAAAATAGGCGCGCAATCATATTAAGCAACCTAAATTAGGCGCGCAATATCTGACTTTAAACAGAATCTACACCCTCACACCTTTCCACCCCATCTTGATCAAAATTTCCCTGTCCCATCACGTGGCCTCACACACTGTTCAGAAAGGACACAGCAACTTACCCTTCTCCCATCACAATCCCACTAGAGGTGGAGAACCCTATTACATATCCCCATCACGCACGTCCCATCATGATAAGATGCACACACATGATACCACCACAACATCCAATCCCATCGAGATAAATCAATTATGCCGCCACACATCCTCTCACGAGAAGCCAAAGACGAAGCCAATCACGGTGCAACCACAACATGATCTTATACAACCCAAGATTTGCCAAAGAAAGAAACAAGACACACCTATCGCGCAAATATCCTACCAGCGTCCCATCGCTAACTATGCTCAGACAACATCCCATCCCAACCATCACTATCCAAAAAGCTCAAACAACGCCTGTCGTGCCATATGATGAAAAGGAAGAAAGCTCGATCGTGTCCCATCGCTAAAGCAAAGAGCCCTCTTCCCGAATTGCTCGCTACGTAACGGCCTCCAGACACCACCACTGCAGCAGAAATGCATGAAGATTCAGGACTCCTCCCATGTCCCATCACATTCGACCAATGCCAAGTTCTAGCGCAAACATCCTGTCAGAATCCCCACATCCCACCATGACTCGTCCAGCACGCAACCAAAGAAAGAGTAGAAATTCCCAAAATCCCATTACGACATCACGGCCATAGCCAGCTGGTCCCGCCACCAGCTATACAGAAATCCCGATAATCCGTCAGTCCCATCACAGACTATACAAGCCACGCACAACACAGGTAAGTATCACCCCCAGGTAAGCACTACTCCCCTCTCTGTTACTCGATAGTCCTTGTAAAATATAGTTAGCTATGATTAAGTCAAAATATTTTCAAAACCCGTCTCTCTCGACTCGCGAATCACTGTAGTCCTCCCATAAGAGACAATCATCAGTATTCGTCGAAAAGATTAGATGAAATATTCGGCATGCCAAGTGTCGTCTTGACAACCACATAAATGGTCGTGTCTACAAATCCCATATCGATGGATCTACTCAGCGACATCTTGGAAGCCACATTTTTTGCCGATTTATCACCGAATTAATCTTAAGTTAAACTCCTAAATTTTCAAAACCCCTTACTTCCAAAAGAAAAAAAATCTTTTACTTTCAAAAAAAAAAATGAAAAAAATCTTACTTATTAAACCAAAAATCTCTTACTTCCAAAACCAAAACTAAAAAAACCAAACAATCAAACTACCAAAAGAAGAAACCAACAAAAAAATAATAAACAAAGAGACCCCTTACCTACCAAAATCCACTTCAATTACCAGTCCAATTACCAACCCAAACCAGCAGTTCCCCTGGGAAACTGAATAATGAGTATATTTAATGTAAGAACTTACAACCGCCTATTGGAAAAGGAATGCCTGATGCGCATTGGTGTGAGCAATGACGTGCCTGGTCTGACATGACCTACAAAGCCTTCGACATTATATTACATTTTTTTTATTAGTCCTTGGACCTTACTTATGGACATTTGTATGACGCCCCCCGGTACCTCGATTGTGTCATACCCCTATGTTTGACTGCCCCTTGTAGTAGGTCGCGACATGCGGCAGGATGTCCCTTACACCCACAGATTAGGATATGGTGATTCTCCTTTCTGTTTGACTGTCACTCACAGCAGGTCGCGTCATGTGACGGGATGCCCGTTGCACCCGCGAAATAGGATACGCTGACTTTTCCCATTGACTATTTATGACAGCAGGTCGCGATACACAACGAGATCGCCCTTGGGCATCCATGACATGGAACACGCCTTTCGATAACTACCACTGGACCCCCGAATGCTCTATTTTAGCTTGTGCTAATAGATAAGAAAGCCAAGCATGTCATGTTAGCATCCCCAGTTCACATTTGTGATTTCCCAAGAGAAATGAGAAAATACCTCGAATGAGGGGTCTCTACTTCTTCGACGTGCTCTTACTTCACAAGAGCTCGTCGAAGAGGAGCATTTATAGACACCCCCATTTTACCCTCTCAGAATATTCAAATCTATTCAGTCAACCTTTGACCTCACCCTTGACTTTTCGGAAAGGACTTACCTTCTCAGAAAGTTTCACAACCCTAATGTGGGACCATATACTAAAACAATAGTATATGGCTGGACACAGGCTGAAACAATAGCTTTATGGCTTAAACCCCCTAACCCTAAATTAGGAATCATGCACTGAAATAATAGTACGTGATTGAACACAGGCTGAAATAATAGCTCTGTGGCTCAGATCCCAATGTAGGAAGACTACATACTGAAATAATAGTATATAGTCAAAATGCAGACTGAAATAACAGTCTAGCATTTCAGACCCTTTTACCCTAATATGGGACCATTTGCTGAAACAATAGTATATGGTTGGACACAGGCTAAAACAATAGCTCTGTGGCTTAGGCCCCATGACCCTAACGTAGGGACCATGTACTGAAAGAATAGTAAATGGTTAAATACAAGCTGATATAATAGCTCTGTAGCTCAAATCCCAATGTAGGGAGACTATATACTGAAACAATAATATATAGTTGAAATACAGACTGAAATAATAGTCTGGCATTTTAAACCCGACCCAGACTCGGACAACCCCGAATTACACACCTAAAACTACGCGCGTAATTTGATCGCACGCAAAACCACAAACATGCAATCAGTCCCCCTTTCAAACCAAACTTCCTTTCCTAGACCAGTTCGAGACTCGATCACGCGCCTCACACAAGATGTGCGATCAGATTGAGCACTCGACCACCAACGCGCAATCGGCTTATGCCCGACCTAGTCTTACAATCTTTGACCCCCAAGCTTCCTCGATTATACACTTCGAAAGAGACACTTAATCGGATTGCGCACCCTACACCAAGCGCGCAATTAGTCCTAACTTTGTTAGAACTAGGAAACTCACTAAGCAAGTCAGTCGGTCGCTCACTGAGTCGATGATCGACTCAAAGCGATTAAGCAACGGGAGATAGGCGCGTAATCCAATTAAATGCCTAAAAAGGGGTGCTTAATTGGAGAAAAACCTATAAAAGATTTTTTTTCTAATTCAGCCCAGAGGCTGGGCACATAACACGAGAGAGAATGGATTTTTGTGATTTCGAGAGCAGAAAACTCTGAGAATGAACACATAGAGGAACCTAGTCATGATTTCGAGATTCAAGCTTCGAATTTTTGAGATTCCTCTCCGCAACCCCGGTCTTAGGTAAAAATCTTAGTTTTAGATTTAGGATTTTCTCTTAGTTTCAATTATTAATATTGAATTTCCATTTTTTAGACCATAGCACCCCTTTTTAGACCGTAATTTTCAATCTCTAGTTCTGGTTCTCCGAATTTAGAACCAGTCCTTAATCTGAAGTCCTAATTCACCGACTATTGACTTCAATTCTGTTTTAAAATCTTAATCTCCAGTCCTTAATCATACGGCCTGATTTTCTGATTTCAGACCTGAATTCAGTCCTTAAAATTTTAAATTTTAGTTTTAATTCCTTAGTGTAATATTTCTAAAACCCCAAATATTAATTTAGTTTTCTAAAATTCTAGTTTCATAATTTAATTCATCATTATAATCCCGAAAACGACTCTAAAAATCTAAAAATACTATTTTATAATCCAAAATCTAATTTACTTTAATCTCAGCCACCCGACTTGCCCAAGGGAGCTTACGATGGGTACTCGAGAACGAGGCCAATCCTCCTTAGCATAGCGGGCCCAAAACCCCTTTTTTTCTTAAATTTTTTAGTAGGATTAATTCATTGCTTTAATTTGAATTTTACTAAAATTAATTCATTGCTTCAATTAGAATTTTAGTATAATATAATTTATTACTTTAATCAGAATTAGTGAAAGGTAGCTCCTTTATTTTAATTAGATTTTTAATATAGTTAATTCATTGCTTTAATTAGATGTTAATAAAATTAGTTTATTTATTTTAATTAGATTTTAATAAAATTAATTCCTTTGTTTTAATTAGAGTTCTAGTAAAATTAGTTCTCTATTTCAATTAGAATTGCAGTAGAACTAGTGTACTTGCTTTACTTAGAATTCTAGTACAATTAATATGATTGATTTAATTAGAGTTTTATCAGAATTAATATATCTGCATTCCTAGTATGACTAGGAGACCGATATTAATTAGACTTCTAGTAACATTAGGAAACTAAATTAATTAGAATACTAATAAAATTAGAACATTTAAATTAATTAGACTCCTAGCACAATTAGGAAACTAATATTAATTGGACTTCTAGTAGTATTAGGACACTAAAAATTAATTAGACTCCTAATAGGATTAGAATATTAGACTAAATCACTATAATAAATTCACATAACTAGACTCACAATAGAATTAGAAAATTTAAACCAATCAGAATTACATTAATCACAAAGAAAGAAAAGGAAAACTAAACTATCTAAATTATAAGAAGAGCCAGTACTGCTGACGTTCGAAGGCGGATGATTTAATAAAGAAGTAGCCCACACCCACTCTAAAGCGTGATCACTGACGTGTTGTAGCGTCGTTAAATATCTGCAGTTGGTGATCACAATAAACTAGGAACCTTCCTAGAAAACTCCCCTCTTTTATTTAATTTCTAACATTCCAAACACCGCATCGCTAGAGTTCACTTGGACAGAATTGGGCTACTGATTCAACGGGGACCGAGAGGAACCCAGAAAAAGAGCGCACCAACAGACAGTTAATTTGTGAATCGAACTAACACTGTGACATATTTGTGAATCGAACCGGCACGACGGTATATCTGTGAATCGCATAATAAATTGGGTAAATTGAAATGCACCGCTATGGCAGATTATATTTACACACCGTGGACTGCCAGGGCAAAGTATATGTGTATCTGTGGACCGCTAGGGTGAATTATTCATACAATTGTGGACCGCTGTGGCAGATTATATGTACACACCGTAGTCTGCTAGGGCGGATTATATATACACGAATCGATCTTGAAACTTGATATTGAATTTGAATCGAACCTGAAACTTGAAATTGAATCTGAATCGAACCTGAAACTTGAAATTGAATCTGAATTGAACCTAAAATGTTGAAATTGAATCCAAATTGAACTTGAATTGTGAATCCTTGTGAAACTCCACCTAAGGCATATAATTTTCAGATTTTGTTTTGATATGAAAATGTCATTGGAAATTTCGTTTGATATGAAAATGACTTGACCGTTCTGAGATGAAAATGGCTTTGAAGCATATCCCTGTTTTAAAATGAAAGGCCTTTTAAAAACTTTTATTTGAATCTACGTTTTGATGAGAAACTGCTTTAAAATCTTGTCATTGAATCTATGCATGATCTGATAAAATGTAATTGTTCTTGAGTTTTCTCTACTGAGGTTAGATTGTTATCTTACCCTAACTATACGTCACAGGTGTGGCACTTGATCAGGACACCGGACTTGAATAAAGTCTAATTTTGCGTACAGGAAGGAGATCTTATATTTGAGAAATTTACTCATAGATTGGGGTTTGTGAACATTGGTAAGATTTTGGGAATTGTAGATTTCTTACTTGGTGCATCGAGGTAGGTTGTATAACTATAGTATGAATTTTTGTACTTACATTTGTATACCAATGTTTAGGTGATGGTCGGCCATCACTG
Source organism: Chloranthus sessilifolius (assembly GCA_021018995.1). NCBI lineage: Eukaryota > Viridiplantae > Streptophyta > Magnoliopsida > Chloranthales > Chloranthaceae > Chloranthus > Chloranthus sessilifolius. The sequence continues at coordinate 17,971,277 of CM037587.1, read as the reverse complement.
GTGGTTTAGTTATTTCTTTTGAATTAAGTGTTCTCTATATAGAAATGGAGATTTGATTTTAGTTCTGTCATATATATATCTGCTTTGATTTTTGTGCTTATATATGGAAGTACCAAGTATTCTATTTTTAGATTGTTATCTATGATCTGGCGGTCCAATTTTTCTCAGCTGGTCATAAAAAAAAATTATCCCAAAAATCTGTGTTGGGAAAATTTGGGTTGTCACAGTGGGTCTACTTTACTGAATGCCGGCTGACCGACTTCAGCAGCTATGGGTTGCTTATGGTCTAACTAGTTTGATTTTCCTATTCCTGCAGGATTCTAATTAACTTAGCTTACTAGTCCTACTAGGAGTCTAACTAATCTGGTCTCCTAATCCTACTCTGATTCTAACTAAAAAGGGGTGGTGGTCCGTTATTTTAAGGAGGATTGGCCCTATTTTCCGGTACCCTCCATAAGCCCCCTTGGGCAAATCGGTTGGCTAAGGGCTATTTTGTAAATATCAGAGATTAAAGACTGAATTTAAATTGAGAACTAATAATTTAAGGATAAAAAATAAAGAATTTAGGAGTTAAGAACTACGAATTAGAACTAAGAACTAAGAACTAAGAATTAAGAACTAGAATTAGGACTCGAAATTGAGAACCAGAACTAGAGCTATGAACTAGAAACTAGAGAGATTACCTGAAGGCCGGGCGCTTCTTCCTCCATGCTTCTCACCTTAATGTTGCAGAGAAGACTTTGAAATCTCTAGAAGGGTGAAGCTTGAGAATGAGAATTGACGTGTTGAATGGCTGGGGGGTAGGGGTCTATTTATAGGCTTTTACAATTCATAAAACTAGAAATCCTAGTTTTTCCTAATTCAAATAAAAGAAATATCCTAATTCTTAATCCTAGGGTTACTCTAATTTGTAATTCTTCTAAAATAATAAAATAAAGTTCTAAAACAATAAGGAAATTAATCCTATTTCTAATAAAAGAAACAAATCCTATTTTTTAAAATAAAATAATAAAGAGACTAATCCTCATTCAATTAGGAGTCTTGAAATTCGTCACTTTTTGTGCAACTTCGAAAATTGACCATGACTTCTTCAATACTAGTCGAAATCGCTCATTTTTTAGCTCGTTGGAAAGCTACTTCAATAAGCTTTCAAATATGACTAATTTCATATTAATCCGACTTTATTTGTCACTTCAAAATAGGCCAAACATAAAAGTAACGGGATTGACAATTGGGACAATGTTTGGGAGACTTAATTGGCTCTAGACTAAGAATCTGGCAAGGGTTTCCTAGGGATCTAAAACTATACGAAGGGCAATATTGGAAATAAAAACTACAATGAAAAACTTATGGTGAAGATTACCTGAAGCTGAGTGCTTCCTCCTCCCTGATTCTCCTTCTTCTAGCGTCGTAGAGAAGGAACTTGAACTTCCCCAGAGAGGCCTAAGCTCGAGAGAGGAGAGATTGCTATTGAAATTGTTGTGAAAGTTGTGAGGTAGGGGGTCTTTTTATAGGTATCGGGCTAATTCTGTGTGTCGGGCCATGTGCGTAATAGATGAATTACGTGCCTGACCGGAGGCGCTCAATTGAATTTCGCACATACTCTAATGCACTTAATTCACTTTGGGTCGGTCACTGACTCAGGAGTGACCGGTTCGGCGGGTGTCCTAGTTCCAGTGTGCCCTGAAACCAATTCTGCGCATATGGCTGGGCATGGAATTTAATTCCGCATAGGGAAATCTACGTGAAATTGGGGAGCTCAGGCTGCTTTGGGAATTAGAATCCCAGTTCGTGTTTGGATTGATTACGCATGTGGTCCCACATGTGGAATCTATTCCACGCAGGTAGGTATGCATGAGATCGGGGACTTTGGGGCAGTGCACGGGAGCGGAGTTCTGGTCTGTCTGGGCTGACATTTCAACCCATACCTCGACTATATACTTTACATATAGTATATGATCCTAGTATTTAGGGTTTTAAGGTCTTCGAAGAAGGTCAGTCCTTTTTCGGAGGTCGTGGGAAAAGTCAAAGGTTGATCGAACGAATTTGTATACACCGAGAGGGCAAAATCGGGGTGTCTACAGGTGCCCCTCTTCAGTGCGTTCTTGTGCAATAAGAATGCGTCGAAGAAATAGACACCCCTCTTTTCAGGGTGCCTTCTCGTTCCTTTTGAGAAATCCCAAGTGTGAATCATAGAGCTAACATGAAGTGTTTGGTTTTCTTATTTGTCATCGCAAGCTAAGGGGAGCATTCAGGGGCCTAGTGGTAGCTGCCAAGAGGTGTATCCTCATCATCGGGTGCAAGTGGTATCTCATCGCATGTCGTGGCCTGCTGCAAGTGGTAGTCAAACGGGGGGGAATTGACGCAATCGAGGTATTGGGGGTGTCATACGAATGTCCAGAGATAAAGTTAAGTGACCGGATAATATGATAGAATTTGATGGCAAAGGCTTTCGCAAGTTGTGTTAGGCTTGGCGCTCATTGCTCACATCAGCAATGCGTCAGGAGTCCCTTTTCAGTGAACATTTGTGATTTTTCAAAGTTGAGCATACTTAGTGTTCGGTTTCCTAGGGGAAAGAATGGATTGGGGTGATGAGAGGTACGAATTAGATAGGAGTTTTAGAAATTCAAGTTTTAACTTAAGATCAATTCCATGGTAAAACTTTGGAAAACATGGCTTCTGAGACGTCACTGAGCAGATCCATCGGAACGGGATTTGTGAACCCAACCTTTGTTTGGTTGTCAAGACAATGCTTGATATGTCGAATACTCTGTCTAACCTTCTCACGGATACTGATGATTGTCTCTTATTAGAGGACTACAGTACGCGGATTGGGAGAGACGGGTTTTGAAAACGTCTGACTTAATGTTAGCTAATTATATGTACAGGGAATATCGAGTGGTGAGGGGATGATACATACCTGATTCATTACCGGCGGGAGGCCTTTTGCAATGGGACGTGATGATTATCGTGATGGAACATTTGGGGGGTTCGGATTTACTACCTGCTTCTTCGCGATGGGACATTGGTGAACCTCCCCTTCCGGTTGTGTGCTGTGATGGTCAATGATGGGATGGTACTTACCTAAATGAGTGCAGAGACCTGCGTGTAGAGGTGAATCCTTACTTGAGATAGAATGACGAATATTCTTTTATGGGGGAGTTGATATCGACTCTTGTCTTCCTTATCTTGAAGCGCGAAGGGTTGATTCATCTGGAGATCGGTTGTGGCGATCGAGGGGCATATACTGCTGCCGTGGGTGCATGTTGCAACCGCGCGGGGGGACTATGCCGCAATCAAAGCACAGGTGCTGCCATCAGAGTGATAATAGGATAAATTTAAGATAAAAGGTGTCGAAAAGTGTTAAGTGATATCCACAACGAGTGCATTGGGATGTAGCTCAAAAAAAGTTTGTCCATCGAGGAATATTTAGTTGTTCTCTTGAGAAAAGATTCTTATGTTATTGTTTAAGAGTGATTCTGCAGTCTCATTCTCGGTATGATGAGTTGTATAGATGTGATAGAGAGGGGGAGATAGGATGATGAGAAGGGATAGTAGAGAGATTCTAAGGAGGGTTTTGATTGTTTGTTTTGTAGAGATTTGACGATGAAAGACATTGAGAAAGTTTTTTTATTTTTTATTTTTTGAGTTTGCGCAATGGGACTGTAGAAGGTTTTTCTTTTGTATTTTTTCTTGTGGTCATGCGATGGGACTTTGAAGATATTTTATTATTATTTTTATATATTTTATTATTATTAATTTTTTTTTTTGAGTTTCACAATGGGACAGGATATTATTTTAAGGTTCCATGGTGGGACATTAGGGGAGGAACATGGGAAATAAAATTTTAAAAAATGCCCCAGTTTCAAGTGTTGGTCTCGTGATCCAATTATCGTTGCCAAGGTGTTAGTGTTAAAAAAATGCCCCAGTGTCAAGTGACGGTGGGACCTTTCTCAGCCTCACAGATATCTTGGAGTGTGCTTGAAATGGTCCCATGTTGAGAAGTAGTTTGATTATTTTGGCCACATGCCAGGCTTGATTCTGTAAGCACTGAACGATCATCATGCATCGTAACTTTTGAACGATCATCATGCATCGTAACTTTTAACAAGATTGAGGAGGATGGCAAATAATGAGTGGCTGTATCACTTGTTATTCAAAAGTTTTCAGTTTTATCCTCAAGGAGATTTTGAAAATCATTTGACTCATTATCCGAAAAGAAGATAAAGGGTGAAGAAGAGATAAGGTTTATTGATCTGTGGGTAGATTCTTATTCAACTAATTTTGAAATAGTTGTCAACTCCTTTCATCTCGAGTGGATAGTGCGGTGCCATAATTGATCTCTCCGTCATAGTCCAACACCATCAAAGCATCAAATTCTACGGTTAACAGGAGTTTTGTCCTGCTCCCACCACCTTATGACGATATTTAGTAGTGTGAAGATAATAGGGAGGCCCTCGTAGCTTGCTTATACTTCCCTAATAAGATTACAAGGAATGTCCTCACAATTTTCTTATGCTTCCCTGGGCTCATTGACTTGTTCATTCGTCGCATGCTCTCGTTCGGTTGTGCTTCTTTTTCTCTTCTTTCTTCTTTTTCTCTTTTTTTTAGGCATGTATGTATATTTTTTTTGAAACAACTTGCTAACATAAGAATTATGAGATTTGATGGAACCTTACATTTTCATTTTTTGTGCTCCAATATCGACTCCAATGGCGGGAAAGTGGTGTATGAGAATCTATAGTTTTCTACATTTCAAAAAGTTGTATGGTCCACTAGACCTTTCGATCAACTTGCTCGAATAGGAGGGTGGTTAATGAGTCAGATGATTCCCAAAATATTTTTCGAAAATAATGACCTACGACTAGCAAATGCCTTGTAATGGCTACGAGGATGATAAATATATAGTTACGGATGTTTAGGCTACGAGACATGATGATCATTAAGTTATGGATAACATTCTAAGGGTTAGGAAGTCCTTCCCCTGATAGCTTTTTTCTAGGCATGCTGCCAAAATAATATAAGTTCTTCCCACGTGGGCTTTGATTTCCTCCAAGCGAGGCGATTGTGTAGGCATTGTTTCTTGGCACTAGTTCCCCCCACTTCGGGTTATTATTTTTTGTACATATATTTTTGATTTTTTTTTTTATTATATATGTTTTTTTACTATGATCAGTTCTTTCAAGAAGAGACCGACTCAGAATGTCCAACTAGTGGGACATATTAAACGATCAGAGTGACCGTCCATCTGTGATTTGTCAGTTTATTGCTGGTCCTCGGTCACCCTCAATCTGATTGATCTAGGATGAGAGAGAAATTATATTTACGTTTGTGATTTGGATGGTGTAAGATTTATCGAATAAAGTGTGAACTCGTTTGATTTCTTCTTTTGATAAATCTTTTGTGGTCGGAGCCTCCTTGTTAGGAGGGACCTTCTTTAGTCTCTCAATGGAGTGAGGTATGTGGTAAAGTTGAGGCATGGGACATGACCCTTCCCATGAGGTTTTGTGTGTCATCTTTCTTTGTTTTAGTTGGAGGTTATGACAGAATGGTTTTGGGTTATGTTTTTTTTATTTGATGAAGGGGATCAATTGAAGGGGAGTGTGATGTTGATTTTGTAAAGAGAGTGACAGGGTGAGACAAAGGTAGAACAAAAGGAGAAGATAAGGAAGTGTGGACCATGGTGGACCCTTCTTTGGCATGGGGAGGTTTAGTTTTGTTTGATTCACACTTTGGGTTTATTGTGAGATTGTTTTAAAGTTTTGTTTGTAATTTTAGAGGAGGTTTAGTGTCGAGAGTTTGGTGTAGTAGTTCTATTGGTTGGGGTTCCGTGAAGGTTTTGATCATGAGGTCTATGGAGGTTTAGATCTGGTAATCAGAAGCAATTTTAGTTGTGACGTTGATTTCATGTTGTGGCGAGATTTGAGGATTTGGCGACATATTGATTTGGATGTTGATCGAGGTCGTAGGATTTAAGCTTGGTTTAGTTTCAAGAGTGGGAGGAGTGATGGAGTTTTTTATTGGTTCATCGATAGGTTCAATGGTTGATATTGATGTTGTAAAGGTAGATTCGATGATATGTTTGGGTTTGATTAGTTCCGATTTGGTGACAAGTTCAGGTTTGATGATTAGTTTAGGTTCGGTGATAGGCTCAAGTCTAAGTTTGATGATAGGTTCAAGCTTGATGATAGGTTTTGGTTTGATGGTAAGTTCGGGTTCGATGCCTGGTTTAGATTTAATGATGGGTTCGAGTCTGATGATAGGCTTAGATTTGGTGACAAGTTTATTTTCGGTGGCGAATTTAGGTTTGGTGACAACGTCTGGTTTAGCAGTACGTTTAGGTCTGATGATAGGTTTGGGTGCGCTGATGAGTTTAATTTTGATAATAGGTTCAGTTTTGATGATAACTTTGGATTTGAGGATAGGTTTAGTTTTGATAATAGGTTTGGTTTTGATAATAGGTTTGAGTTTAGGGTTCAGTTTCGTGGTTGGTGAGGTGATAAGTCCTATGGTGAGTTCAGCTTTTGAGATGGGTGTAGAGATTGATTTGTGAGTTGGTTCTGAGATCGGTTCAATGGTTGATTCTAGAATGAGTGAAATGGATGGTTCGGAGGTGTGTTTGATAACATATTCGATTCGAGATTTTGTTTTAACATCGGTGAGGTGGTAGTGAGTTTAGGTTCTTCAGTGGGCATAGAAGTTGATTCGAGAGTTGGTTCTGAGGTTATTGGGGCAATGAGTTCATGTTTTGAAGTTGATGTAGGGATTAGTTCAAGGGTCGAGTTTAAGGTTGGCGGGGTGATGTGTTCGATCATGTGTCCGATAATGCATTTGTGCTGGGAGATTAATTTCAGAGTATGTTTGATCAGGGGTCTTGATTCGATTACGGGTTAAGGTTCAAAGTATAGTTTCGTGATTGGTTTAAGAATAAATGGTGTCATAGTATGTTGGTGGATTGGTTATGAAGTGAGAGGACTGGTAATTTCGGAGATAGATTTGATTATCGGTTTGGGTTTAGAGTTTAGTTTTGTGATCGATTTATGTTTGAATGGTGTTGTAGTATATGGATAGATTAGTTCAGGAATTTCTTCTAAAATCAATATGTAAGTTTGCCCAGGTATCGGTCGTAAGATCGGTTTAGGTGTAAGCTCGGGGAACGCAGTGGTTGACTCATTGGTGGGTAAGTTATCGAGTTCGAAGGTAGGTCGAGTTGATTCGGGGGTAAGTGTGTCGATTTGGTGATGGGTTGAGTTGATCCAGGACTGGGTTCGACGATTTCAGTGATAGGTTGGGTTAGTTTAAGGGTAAGTGAGTTGAGCTTGGCGATGAGCTTGGTGATGGGTTGAGTTAGTTTAGGGGTGGATTCAGTGATAAGTTGGATTTTAGTGATCTTAGCGACTGGTTCAGGGCGAAAGGTGATTTCGCATTTATTGGCTCATGGAACAGGGTTAGTTGGTTGTGAATGAATGGTATGGACGTGCTCCGAGAGAGATTCGATTCTACAAATTAGGCTTGCTGGGTGGAATGGGCCAAAAGTTGTTGGAGGTGTAGAGTTTGATTAGAGATATCGTTGGGTATGGTATGGTAAGGGGTCGTAAAAGACAGGGTTCATTAGTATGGTGTTGTACGCAAGTTGAGGGCTTGATTGGGTTTGGCCAAATAACGGGTTGTAGAAGGTGGTATCGGTGGGATGTTGATCTTGATTCTGGTTAGGACATAGAGGTTGGTTATGGTCAAGGTATAGGTTTGTGTATAGATCTTGAGCTTGGTCATATGGGTGGTATGATTGAGGGATTGTTTGGTTTTATCCTTGGTTTGTGTTCATTTGTTCGAGTCTTAGTCTCGTTTAGGGTGTTTGTCTCAGTGTCATTAGAGGAGGATTCGTTGGATGTTAGTGTAGAGAGATTAAGGTCCCCATTCTTCAGGCGACATTTTATGCGTAAAGCACCTTGATAGAGGCTTGTGAAGTAATGATAGTCACTTAAGATGAGAGTGCTCCATAGGGGTTCTCGGGTATTCTTGATCACAATCTCTATCACATTGTTTTCTTTTATTTGGTCCCCCGTTGGGGCAGCAAGCCTCCTCCAGTGGTTAGCGAACATTGCGAAGTCCTCATTGTCTTCTTGTCTTGTGTGCATCAAGTCAGCAAGGCTGATCTCCTCGTGAGTTAGGTGTTGGTATTGGTCTAAGAATCTGTCGACTAAGTCTTCGAACATTTCAATTTCGGCAAAGGGTAGGGTGGCGAACCAGTCAAGGGCTTCTCCTTCTAAAGATTGTTGAAAGTAATGGATGAGGAGCCCATGATCAGTGCGGATTGGTCGGCAGTCGTTGCAGAATAGTGCCGGGTGATGGTTCAGATTTCCTGTACGATTGTATTTGTTGAATTTTGGTGTTTTAAAGTCCGTGGGTACAGTGAAGTCGAGGTCCCGACAGAATTCGTCGAATCCAAAAGGTCGCTTAGAACGCTCCTTCCTAGCCATGTAATCGTCTAGAAATTGAGGGTGGTCATCTAGGTTTATCGTGGTATCATTTTTAGGTGTCTCGAGAGAGGGTTGTCTTCGGTGGTTGTCGTTGAAGGAGGTGCGAAGGGGGTGTGTGTTGTGTTGGGGAGCCAGAGGAGTCAGCGTCCTTTCTTCTCGGCTGCTTTTTAGAGTAACTCGTCTCTGGTCTTTTACAACTTTGTATAGGTCGGTCAAAAACTGGAGCAAGGCGTCAGCTTCTTTTCCTCCTTTTGTGAGTGCACTGGTAGTGTGGTCCATAACTTTGCTAGTGGGGTAGCTTCGCTCGGTACCACTTTATCCACTGTTGTCGCTATGATTCGTATTTTGTGGAGCGAAGGGGTATTTTTCGTTCTCACTAACCATATTTATCTGACTACGGCGTTGGGATGTCCATGGGGATGACCTAACATTATTCTCGGGACTGCTAGGGAGGCCCCATGAGGGTGAGTCAATATCATTAAAGTTCAATTTTCTGATGCCCGACATTTTTATTGTATTCTATTTTTATTTATTATTATTATTTATTATTATTATTTTTATTTTATTTTATTTGAAAACTTGAGTATACAGTGTGAGTGTGTGAAAAGTGAAAAGGAAAGCAGAAAAGTAAAAACCAAACTAATTAAACCGGGGCAACCCTAGTGAAAAGAGTCCCATCGTGATCGCTAGTCTATTGGTACGCGCTTTTCCTGGGTTCCTCTCGATCTCCGGAAGAAGTGGCCCAATTTGGTCCGAGTGAACTCTGGCTAGGGCAGTGGAATAATAAACTAAGAAATATTAAATTAATGAAATTAAAGAAGCAAATATTAAATGGGGAGTACCTGGATGATGCGATCACCAGCTGCAAATATTTATCGATGTTGTAACATGTCACTGATCACGCTTTGCAGAGATGAGCAGGTGTGGGTCTTCTTTACTGAACGTCAACCGGCCGACTTCAGCAACTATGGGTTGCTTATGGTCTAACTAGTTTAGTTTTCCTATTCTTGCTAGGATTGTAATTAACTTAGCTTACTAGTCCTACTGGGAGTCTAACTAATCTGGTCTCCTAATCCTACTATGATTCTAACTAATAAAAAAAGGGGGTGGTGGCCTGTTATGCTAAGGAGGATCGGCCCCACTCCCGAGTACTCTTCGTAAGCTCCCTTAGGCAAATCGGTTAGCTAAAGGCTATTTTGTAAATACTGGAGATTAAAGATTGAATTTAAACTGAAAACTAAGAATTTAAGGATTAAAAATGAAGAATTTAGGAATTAAGAACTACGAATTAAAACTAAGAACTAAAAACTAGAAATAAGAACTAGAACTAAGAATTAAGAACTAGAACTAAGAACTAGAACTAAGAATTAAGAACTAAAACTAAGAATTAATTACTAGGACTAGAAATTAAGATCCAGAACTAGACCTAAGAACTATAAACTAGAGAGATTACCTTAAGGCCGGGCACTTCTTCCATGCTTCTCTCCTTGACGTCGCAGAGAATACTTCGAAATCTCTTGAAGGGAGAAGCTTGAGAATGAGAATTGATGTGTTGAATGGCTGGGGGGGTAGGGGTTTATTTGTAGGCTTTTACAATTCATAAAACTAGAAATCCTAGTGTAACTCTAATTCCTAATTCAAATAAAAGAAATATCCTAATTCTTAATCCTAGTGTTACTCTAATTTCTAATTCTTATAAAGTAATAAAATAAAGTTTTAAAATAGTAAGGAAACTAATCCTATTTATAATAAAAGAAACAAATTCTATTTTCTAAAATAAAATAATAAAGAGACTAATCCTAATTTAATTAGGAGTCTTGAAATTCGTCACTTTTTATGCAGCTTCCGAAAACTGACCATAACTTCATCGATACTCATCAGAATCACTCACCTAAAAAACTCAAAAAAATTAGAAAATCTTGCAAAGAGAGGGACCCCTTCATCCCAAACCCATTCAGCGACCAACAAGGAGACTCTACTCTTAAGACTACAAGTAGCGTTTACGTCGATGGAGCCAAGGAAGAACTAACTGATATACTCGCACAAAGTCGCACCCCAAGCGCGCTCGATGCAACCCTACTACTCTCCCCTCACGAAAGCGTAGGGCATCCCGACGTGACAACAAGCCAGTCATCATACCTAAAGAGATACTTTGCGATTTCGAGAGGAGAATGAATAGCCTCGACCTACACCTCACTAAGGACGTCACAATCATCAATTGCACCGATAAAAGGTTACCTCTCACAAAACTAACCTCCCAGTGTAGTGAGTTTACAGTGTATAAGCTTACAGACGATGAAGAGGAACAAGCCGTTAAGGAGACACAGGACTTCAAACGCTTCAACGAGCAGACTCAAGCTGTCGCGGAGCCCACAGAGGAAATCAACTTCGGCACCGAGCATAAGCCCAAGAAGCTATTGATCAGTGCAATGCTTAGCCTGAAGGAATGACAAGATATTACAAACAGTGGAGACAAGCAATGGAGCCGATTGGCCTGATCGACTACTTAAAGCACTCTGGGCTTATAGAACTTCTATTCGCACGACCACTGGCCAAACTCCTTATCTCCTCACCTATGGGATGGAGGTTATTTTACTATACGAGATATAAATACCATCCCTACGTGTCCAACTTGATGATCGGTTATCCATAGATGAGAGGAGGGTTGCCCTACTCGCCGAGCTAGAACAACTTAATGAGACACATCTAAGGGCAGCTGATTAAGCACAAGTGTACCAAAGGAGAGTGGCCAGAGCCTACGATAAGAAAGTCCTCGAGTGAACCTTCGAAATTGGAGAGTTGGTCTTGAAGAAAATCATGCCTTCTAAGCATGCTCATCCCAAAGGAAAACTAAAACATAACTGGGAAGGACCCTATGTTATAATGGCCACGTACCCTGAAAATGCATACAAGCTGGTAAACCAAGATGGGGAGGAACTTCCTAACCTGTGGAATGTCATGTACCTTCAAAAATACTATCCTTGGCACTATGATCATCATTTCCCATAGTCAGACGTAGTCACTTATAATTACCACCCTCAAAGCCATCGCCCACCTTCTTACTCGGGCGATTTGATCTAGAGGACTAGTAGAATACCTAACCTCTTCTAAAAGCACATGTAAAACCTGATTCTCACCCCTTTCCTGCCATTGGAGGAGACGTTAGAGCACAGAAAAATGAAGATGTTAGGTTCAATCAAAACTCATTATTCTTACGTTAGCAGGCTGCTTTCAAATATATATATACATGCTTCAAGAGAGTCAAAAGTGAGAGATCAAAATAGAGAGATAAGAGAAACATACTTGAGCAAGAGAAATACGACGAGTGAATAAGTCAATGAACCCAGTGAAGCATAAGCAACCTGTTAGGACATTCCTGGTAGCCCTACCAGGAGAGTATAAGTAAACTGCGAGGGTCTCTCTCGTACCTCTTCACTACTAGATATCATCGTAAGGTGGGTGGAGGAGGACAAGCCCCTGCTAATCACAGAATAGGAAACTTTGATGGTACCAAAACATGACGGAGAGCTCAATCATGGCACTGCATACCACCAGAGAAAAAGAATGTTACCTACCTCTTTTAAAGTTGTTGAATACAAAACTGTCCCCACATCACTGAGCCTTACCCCTCTTTCACCTTTAATTTTACTTTCGGAACATGAGTCAGAACCTTTCCGAGGATATCCTCGAGAATAAAATCGAAAACTTGTGAATGATGACTGATGCAATCACCCACTACCTACCACTCGCCTCACCCCAGCCAAGACTATGTGAATCTGGCACATGACTGATATAACCAAATGCTCTCTTCCCAATATGGCAAAGTATCATTAGAGAATTTTCTTTGAGACCGACTCCTTAAACACACTCATCGCTCTACATACTCACCCAGGAAAGCTCCATTTCGACTCGACACTGGGGCATTTTTATTTTGGAAGAGGAGTCACATTAATGCCCCTGCTTGTTCATAGTTAGACGCAGAACAACAAGGTCATCGATCAAGGAAGACTGCCAAAGCTACTACACTGCCTACCCTATCACGCTCCTACACTGGAGCATTTTTTTTAGTGTTACTTTGCTTTCCCTGTTGCATTATTCTCCTTTCCTTATAATGAAAAATAGTAGACAAAAAAAATGATGATGATACAATGATCGTCCTTTGTTACCAGACCCCGGTCTGAGATACCTCCTCCTCCCTTGACAAATAGCAAGGGGAAAACTAAAATTACTGATGAACTTTATTTTCCTGTGCAGACATAAGTAACCGTCAACTATTACTGGGCCAACTCGAGGAGCATCCAAGTCCCAATAATGAATGAGAGCACCTGAGAAGACAACTAAAGCATCGAAAATAAAGGAAAAGCGCAAAGAGGTATGCCTGAACTAAAAATCTCTCTCTCTATATATATATATATATCAAAAAATTTTGCATAAGTCATTGGGGGCATACCCCCTATATATACAATGAATACAATGCCCTACTCCCTCCGTTAGCGCTGGGACATCGATCGCTACTATCCTCGATATCATCAACTCGGGGATCAGGAGTCTGATCCATCAAAACCTCGATCCAAGCTCTCGGAGTAGGTGGGCATGTCCTGGCAGGGGTGGGCCCGACAACGGAACCTCCCTCTCTCATCTGACTGACGACCCGCCTAGACCGCGAACATGAAGGACCCTCGGCAAGTAGTTCTCGTATAGTTGAGTCCTCATGAGCGTAATCCCTGACACCCTCACGTGTCATACAGTGAGGCTGACCAGCTAGGGAACTAGTAGCCATCGACTCCGACAAGGCAAGATGACCGACCATCCCACACACCCCCTGCTCACTCCTCAAAAATCGGTACTGCAATCGGTCTATCTTAGCCTGCATCTCTGCCCGCATCATCTGAGGGGCAGCCTTTACTGCCTCCATCTGGGTCCCCTGCACGATAAGCATATCAACAAGCAAGTCCTCACGACTATACGTATATGAGAGAACCCCGCCTCGCCTCTGGAACGACACGTTCCTGCGCTATCTCCAGACGTGTCTCCTCGAGTTGACTAGCCTGCATGACAACACAAAATCAAGAACCAAACATACCCACAACAGAAGGAAAGGCTAAAAAGAGAAGAGAAGCGTACCAGGTCTGCTCGCTCCCGAAGTAGGCACCCAACGGTGGCGACAATCATCGAGTCAGCTGGTGGTATTGGATGAGGCGGAGCGTAGTGAAGTGGCTCTAGCCTCCCTCGTCTGGTGATCCTCGACAAGCGTGTGCTGAAAACATTCCAACCCAATGTCAAACATCTAAATAATGATAACACAAAATGGTTCAAAAGACAAGACTCACCCAACGCTCTAACTAGACACGGAGTTGAGCAATCACCGGGTCCTCCCGACTCGACGAGGCCACTAAAGACAAGTCAAAAGATGGAGCGGATACCCCAACAGTGGAAAGCTTCGCCCTCTACAAATGTGACAAATGACAAACACCTCAGAAAGAACAAAACCAACAACACTAATGATTAATAGAATCCATACAACACTCACTAGTCTATCAATCTCCGAGCGCAAGCTAGCCTCCACCTCACGACCAACCTGCTGCTGCCCCTGGAGCAACCCAATAAGTTGCGCCTGGCGAGCAACTTCATCCTCTCTCGCCCCCTACAATATATGCAAGCACATTAGCTAACTAAAATGAGATAGACCAAACACAATTGAAGAAAAAATGTATCGAACCCACCAGAGCATGATGAGTCGCCTCCAGCTGACCCCTCAGCTGATCCTTTGTGGCTCTGACATCAGCAATAGATGCCACCAATGACCTCAACATCTCCTCATCAGGACGGGGGGCACTCCCTATCTGCTCCTATGCAAGATGCAGAGCCTCCAATGCCCCACAAACTATTGGGCTCAACTGACCACGCTCTAGCTCAGCTACCCTCTCCCTCAACACTCCAGCGGAATCTGGCCCACCAATATTGAAGGAACTCTTCCCCTAAAAAGGGAAATGGGTAAAAAGCCAGCCACGGAGATCCTCAAACCATCTCGTATAGGCCCTAGCATCTACCTCATCTCAAGCTCTAGTAACCTCGGTCCCCCCAAACCTAAAACTTCTCAAAGAAGTGGCTAGGAGGACCAGTCTTCTTCTTCAGCACCCACAGACGAAGCTCTGGAGGGACTCCTTGGGGGAGTCCCAACTATCGAGCCACTCGAGAGAGGTGAATCTACTCCACCATCTCAAAGCAGGGGACCCACATATCCCGCCTGAAAAGGAGTCGGCTAGACTGTATAACAGCCTGATCAGCACCCTCCTCATCCTCGTAGGGTAAAATCTAAACTACACAATGAGGCAACACTAACCAAAAATAAAATGCACACACACCTGACCGAGGTGCATATCCTCGAACAACCACCTCACGGTCTGGAGAGTCGTAGTTCTCCGACGGTTGTTGAACACTAAAAAGTACCACTTTTCACCTCTTAACTTAGTCTTTGATGGACCCTGAAGCTCACTAATAATCCATTGTTAAGTATGTTTTACAGTTAGTAACAATATGTACAGCTTAATATAAAATCCCTACTTTTTGGTCCAAAGAAGAGAGAGAATACTTGTAAAGATGACAACTGAGCCAAAGTCGAATAGAACACCCTGGTAGTGATCACCATGGTGATTAAATTGCTAGTCATCATTGACCAAAAGCCTAGCAGATGGAAGAAGTAAGCTGAAAATGGAGGAAGCTGTAACAGCAACAAGTTTAATGCATCGGTGACAAAAGAATCATCTCACTGAGTTAAGGATCCCCCTCACGAAGCTAAAGATGCAGTGAAAGTTGCCCTCGCACAGATCGGCCACACAATCAAGAGGAGAACAGAAAAGACATCATGAAGATCTCACAGTTTAAAACTCTCATAATTTATCCTCGCAAAGATCTGCCCCCAAAGCAGCTGCGCGCAGAATATAGCGAGTTCATATGCACAAAGAAAAATCTATCACCTCACAAAGTTCTCGCGTAGCCAAAGAAGAGAGAGAAGCCTAGAATTTCTCTCGCGCAGCTCTCGCGCACCCTAGAGCCTAATCAATACTACACGAGAACAGGCGCCTTGCTGCGTGAATACTCAGCGAGAGAGAGAGAGCTTCTAAAGCTTTATCTGCATGAAGAGTTCTGGAGCTCCAGATCATCTCCGTAAAAACAATGCAGCGCAAAGGAACTGCACGATGAACTGAAGATTGACTATCCGAGTAAGCACTACTCACCAACTAAAGGCTATTCCGTGAAGGCTTTGCAACTGTGTGAATGAACTAATACAGATGCCAGCCTTGCGAAGCTCGAGCTCTCCACTTTTCAGTTTCAATTGAAGGACTTTTTAGGAATTTCCCAAGGCTATGGCACACTTCTTGAGGCACAGATTTTGAGGCGCATGTCTCCAGACATCCAAGGGTTGAAACAGTGCCACGTCTGCTAAAAAAATTAGGGTTAATCTCTTCAGAGTCAAAGCCTTATGGATAGAGTATATAAGTTGTACTTAGAGTTTATTATTTTCATCTTTCCTTCATCTTCTGTCGGTTGAGAGCTCCAGCAGGCTAGGGTTAGAGTTTGATCACCTCTTTTTCCCTTTTTTCTTCTCTCTTAGCCCTTATAAGCAGCTAGGTTTAATTTTATTTCAGTTTGTAATAGGTTTTTGTATACATTGGGATTGTGGATGAGCAGTTGTGTACAGACTGCAGCCTGGAGACAGTTCATTATAAGTTTTGTGTCTATCAATGGATTGTTGTTTTAATGCCTAATTGGATCTAAAGATCTTATGGTTGCTTTAGATGTCTATAGGATCCATGTATTTGGGACTAGCCTATTCAATTTCTAGTAGATTTATTATTTACCATCTGATTTTCCTTGGTTTGATAGCCCCATGGAAAGCAATGTTGGATCTATAGTGAGATCTAGGAAACTCGAAGGGCTATGGACCATGGTGGTTGTAGCAATTTTCATGTTCTTTCTCAGGCCTCTATGGTATGGACAGACCAATGGGATACCCTGTGACCATTCGAATGGACAAAGTATAACCCTAAGGTTGTGTCCATTCACATGTTTGAGAAGGATTCTTCTCCCCTGCACATGAGTTTCTAAAGCCTTGTGATGAGGTTTGTACAGGAACTGGCTCCCCTCTATTTTACCTAGCCGACATCAGATGTTAGATCTGATCTCTTTGTAGTAATTGCAGCTTATGACTGAGTCATTGCAGGTCGTTTGTAGTAATGCCCAGCTGAATCTAAAGCCCTATTCAACCTATTGTATGGTCTTTTTTGTGGGTACTAGTGAGCCGTTGACCCTAGCAAAGCACTTAGGATCTTATGGGTTGGAATACCTATGGATGTCAGCCAGGTCTATGCGCAGATCTGGGAAGCTCGTAACACTGGCATTACATAGTGCTGTAATAGTATTCACTGCTTGATTTGGTCCAATGACTGGGGAAATGATCGGTCCACTCCTCTGGACTAGATGGGCAACTTCTGATTTAACTAATGGGATTTGATAGACTTTATAGGATAGGCTGTGACCATTTGAGTGGACAGCCTATAGCCTTAAGAGCATCCCAAATGGCATGTGTTAAACCAGATATTTCTACCTTATTGAGGCTTTTAATAGTATCTCAGCAAGGAGCACTACAGAGACAGACTAAATCTGAGTTACATTATTGTTTAAACTCTGAACTTAACCTGCTTACTTCTCACCATTCTTTATATTTTATTTCGGTGCACACCATCACCATCTTCTTCTTAAGCCTTTCTTTAGGATAGGGCTATATTTTATTTCTTTGTTTTTAGGATTAATTTAGTGTAGTTGTGACACCCAACTCTCTCTCTCTTTAGGATTGTCAGAACTGTAGCCAGATCTGGAGACCTACTATTATAGCCCATTTTTGGGTTCTTGATCAACTTCTCTGTGGGACAAACTCTTACTTATCAAAACTTACTGCAATAGGCTCTGTATCTTGCAGGTCTAGGAGTACTCTAACTGTGTTGATTCTATTCTTTTATTTCATTTTGTTTTTAATTGGTTTCCACCACACAATAAACTGAAGCACAGCTGGCATACCAACAAGTTTTTAGCGCCACTGCCGGGGATGTTGATCTTTTTAGTAGACCTGAGTTGTACTATATTTTAGATTTCCAAATTCTTTGTAGCTGTACCTAAACTAGAATAATAGTACTACTGATTCTTTATGAAAATTTACAGAAATGGACAGCAGAAGAAGGGAAAAGCTAGAGCTGCATTTGGAGTGAATCTAGCCCCATTTGCACTTACTTTTCCCTAAAATCTCAGTCCATTTATGTTTACTTTCCCGTGTTTGTTTAGCGTAAATCTATGTAGTTGTTAATTTTTGTTTGAACTATTCTTTGTGTGTGCTTGTGAGCATTTTCTGTACTTACTGTGGGTGTGAGTATATGCATGGTAGAAGGTCTTTAAACCCTGAGCTAGAACTTCTAGATCTAGAGGTTGAAAGGATCCTTAGACTTAGACGCACCCCATAGGGCCCTTCTATTGAAACTGAACCAGCTATCATTGCTGAGAGGTAGAGAATACTAAAGGAGTATAATGCACCTGGGGAGTACACTTCTCCCTTCTGCATTCAATTCTCCTCTATTGAAGGGAATTATGAGATTAACTCCTCCACCATCAATATGCTGCCTTCGTTTTATGCGCTTAGTAAAGAAGATCCCTACAAGCATATAGACCAATTTTTAGCACTTTGCACTACCTTCAATATTGTTGGCTTGGGGCCAGAGGCCACCAAACTGAGGTTTTTTCCTTTCTCATTAAAGGACAAAGTAATATCAAAGCTCTCAGCCAATAGCATACAGTCATGGAGTGACCTTTAAACCAAATTCCTGGCCAAATTCTTTCCCATGAACAAAATCAGCTAGGTGAGGATAAATATTTTGTCATTCGCTCAGTCGTCAACTGAGGATTTTTATGAAGCTTGAGAAAGATTCCAGGAGATGTTAAAACAATGCCCCCACCACCAAATTCCAATGTGGCAGCTTGTCCAAGTGTTTTATCAAGGAATTAATTCCAAGAGCAGGGATATGGTGGATGCTTCCTGTGGTGGTAGTTACCTTCACAAGACAGCTGAGGAAGCATGGGAGTTGTTTGACATAATAGGGGGAAATTCCATGCAGCAGGAGTCTCTATCACGCAATGATAGTCAGACTCCAGCTAAGATGGTAAAAGAGGCCACCCCTAGAGGTGGAATATATGAAGTGAAGGTGCAAGGTGATCTGGAGAGAAAGGTGGACAACCTGAGCTTGAAATTTGATAAACTCATGAATGTGATACAGCCTCGGGTGGTTGCACAGGTGGAGGAAGCATGTCTGATATGCTAGTCTCCCACACATTCTATTCATGATTGTCCATCTGCCACCCAGTTTCCAGACTTTTTTATGGAGCAAGCTAATGCTGCTCAAACTTTTGGGCAGCAGCCTACTGGGTATTCTTGAAGGAATCACCCAAATCTTAGGTGGAGACAAAATTCTTATCCTCAATCCCAGCAGCAATAAATGGTAGCTCCTTACAGACCCCAACGCCAGTTTAATCAAGGTTACCCACCAAGGTAAAATTTTCTATTACACCTTACGCCTAACTAGTTGGCCTCGCTTACAATGCCAAATTAAATCCTCTTCATTTGAAGAGCAGATGCTTACTTCAATGTAGAATTTGGGGAGCTTGGTGCAAACTGTCAATTCTCATGGACAGAGCATCAAGAAGATTGAGGACCAACTGAGACAGATTTATAATGCTCTGAATAGGAGGGAAGAAGGAAAATTACCTAGTCAGCCTCTGACAAATTCGAAAGGTCAGTATATGATTAGTGATGCATCCTCTACTCAGGAGGAAGCTAGTGCTCAGTGATCCAAACATTGGTAATAAGTGTATCATATGTATAAAAATTTTGTTTTGATTTGTGTTCTGTATAGTTTTGTCAGTGGTGTTTTTAGTGTTATGATGATTTGCTTGTCTTACTTTATCTGTTTATTTTTTAAGTTTGTGTTGGATACATGTGTATTTTTGTCATTGAAATTTGTTGTTTATGATTGTGGATGATTGGTTGAGGTGCTCTCACCATAATTACATTGAACTTGATCTAAAAAACTATCTTTAGAATCCTGCAATATTGATGAATTTATTGATTTAAATGGGCATATGTGTTTCATGATTGAAGTGAATTACCTGTCTGAGGTGTGGTGCCCATGCACAATGGTTGGGTGCACAACAGCATGGATGCACTAACCACTATGCTGCACTGAGCTAACTGAGTAAAGGTTGAGAAGTTATGCTATCCCGCAGAGCTGGAAGTCTTTAATTTCCTGCGCGAGCCATCACTTGGCTTTCTCGCACACTAAAAGCCTAAGCAATGGCTATCAAAATGCCTCGTGAAGCTTCCTTTCTGCTCCGCGAGCTCAAGCTGTAAGAGAAGCATGGCTCAGTGTGGTTCTGTACGAGCACCACGCATGATAAATTTTTGAGGCAGCACATGGCCTCGCGCATGAAAGGTAAAGATTTAGCTCCGCGAGTTTTCAGTGCGAGGTAGTTTGTTCTTCAGCGCGATAGAACATCTCGCAGTCTTAAATGCCAACTACGCGAGAATTTTACTTCGTGAGCTCCTCTTGCCAACTTCGCGAATCACGAGATTGGCTCTATAAACTCAGCGAAGCCCCTCATTTTCTTCATTTCCTCTGTCTGCCCTAATTTTTCAGCACAAGAACCGACGTCCCTTTCCCCTCCTTTCTTCTCTACTTTGTAATCCACACTACCTTAAGCATTTTCCTCCTATCATTTTGTTCCCCAGCTACTCTTGGTTACTTTGAACGAGGTTTGGGAGGATTTGAGCTTCTATGCACAATTTCAAGTGGAACCCTAGCTGTAAACTGGTACAATCTCCATTTTTCTCTCTACCCTGTGCTTGATTTAGTTAAAAGAAGATAAGAAGGGGAGAATTTGAAGATTTTGTGCTTACTCTGAGTGAGTGGTATTTTCTCGAAGGTGTAAACCCAAATTTTGCTAATCTGAGCACCTATGGCCACGGGTTCAAAATTTGTAGATACCCTTGCTGTGATACTAAACCCATCCGTCAGTGGCATCCCGGTAGTCACTAGAAAGTCTGCTAGGATTGCGGAGGCCTCCACATTGGAGACCTCTGAGGCTCCCTCACCTGTTGTTGAGCCCTTCATTCTGAAAGAAAAGAAGAAATATGCTCCAAAGAAGAGGGCCAGAGAGCACCCACCTTTTAAGAGCCTTCATAAATCAAAGAAGAAACAGAAAGAGGGCAAAGTTGTGGCCCCTGAGATCCCCGAGGTTGAGGAAGAAGAGACTACTGAACACCTCAGGGTCCCTTTTGAATTTGTGGAAGCAATTCAGCTGGAGGCTGAAACCATTTTCGATAAAGCCTATTTTGAGGAGCTACCTGAGACTTCTGCCTCCATTGAATATCTGGCGAAGGCATCACTACTGCCCCTGTTGAGACCCTCAATGCAGCTGGTTTTTCTAAGATTTGTAAGATTATTTTATCAGAATATGAAGTTAAAAACTGGTGATGATGGGAACCCAGCACTGTTGGTTTTAATTGATAATTTTGAGATGTTATTCAACCAGGCAGACATTGTAAGGATACTAGAGATACCAGCCAGGTATAACCCTGAGTGGGGCTTGGGTCCTCCTTTGACATCCACCATTACTGAGATAGCCAAAGAGTTAACTTGAGGGATCACTGCCTCAGGTGACTCAATCCGAAAGAGGGATCTGCACCCTAACCTCAGGCTAATGGATATTGTGTTACGGAAAAATGTATATTGCTTTGTGCATGAGTAGGAGAGGAGGTACCCCATAGCTGATGCCCTTCTTTCATTTCACAGAAATCACTACATGGATGCAGCCAAGTTAAGTTTTGATGGGATTAAGGATTTGTGTGAGAAGGTGAAGATAAACAAGAAACTGCATGTCCTTCCCTACTGCAGATTGATCACTGCTGTGACAACCCAACTTTTCCCCTTCTCGTAAATGGGAAAGGTCACGCCATCGGACCACCTAACATGATCTTATCATACAAGGTCATCGCGTATAAAGTGTTACATATGCGGAAGCGAATTGAATTAACTCTGATACGTAGAAATATGGCAACAACTGATATTCATTCATCTATCTAAAAGTAGGAAAATATATATAAAATATAAACAAAAGCCATGTATAGCTTTCCACCGATAATGACCATCTATTATCTAAACAATGGAAAGAACACCTATACATGAAGTACTGAATATCTCCAAACATGTAGCTGCTGTTTATACAAGTCTAGTGTTTAAAAACAAATCTCTCTCTCTCTCAAACCTCTCAAGGAAAGAAGTCCTCAGTAGAACCTTCCTCTTCGTCCTCCTCCTGATGGTAGGTAGGAACAGCCTTGTGCTCAGGGTCTTGAGCAATATCTACAGCTAAGACATAAAGTCGTAGGATGAGCTATCATCAAAGCTCAGCAGGGAAAATTAAAATTCTAATTTATATGTTAATTATCCATTCATGTCTAGATGCAAAATAAAATGAAATACATGTCATTTTATATTAGGTCTATTCTAACATCCATATATCCTAGCAGTATACAACAGAACAAGCACTAAATCATGCAATTAATGTATCATGCTGACAATGCTGACAAGGAATCAGGCGAGATCAATGAATCATGCTGAAACAAGACATGTACAAGAACAAGAAACAAGAAAATCAAGCTCCCGAGTTAGCGGGATCACTTGGACAAGATATTAATCTCCCGAGTTAACGGGATCACTGGGACGGGATATCAAGCTCCCGAGTTAGCGATATCACTTGTTTCAAGATGAATTAAAGATGTGTACATGACATCAAGGATAACAGAACATGAACAATGCATGGTATATATGTGAGCACATCGTGAACAGATATCATGTAGCAAAACTGATTTGAATAATTGAACCCACATGATCGTATATGACTGCAACTATCATAATCATTGATATTCATGCATCCAAGTTGAACTAGCATCATAATCATTACTAAAGCCTATATCAAGTCTGTAGATTCCTAAGCTGATCTAACACCGTCAGTCATAGTCATACATTGAAAACTAGTATGTGCATAAATTATACTTTCTCTAAACTCATCTAGTATCATCATACATACAAATTCATCTACTGATCTATATCAAGTCATCTAAATTGGTTAGACAATAGTTCTAACATAATAACATATGTCAAGCTGATCTTATCGAACTGATATGCTCATATTCATATATCGAAACTTGAACTAGTATAATCTGAAACTTGCATAATACTGAACTAGCATACTAACCTAGCATAACTATTCATATTCATGCATTGAAACTGATCGTATCCTCTTTTTCATCTCACTGAATTAGCATTACTGATCTTGCATATTTATACATCATGAAACTAGCATACTTAACTGGCTGAGTTAATTATTGATTAATGTTGAACTTATCCAAGCTGAGCGTATCAAAGCTACACTATCATGTTCATACTAATTCAAAATTGAACTTCTTATTCTAAACTAATAGTTTATTCAAACTGAATTTAACAAAGTTGAATACTTTAAGGCTGAATTCATCAAAACAATATTGGCATGGTACTACTAATCATCTTTATATACCACGCTTGTCATCCCTATTTCTTAACCTTAATTCGAGCATATCTTATCCATACCAAATTAAATATCACATTACAGCTGGTAACTATTTATAGGTTACTGATATCCATCATGCAAAACATTCCTTCGTTTACTAATATCTATCATTCTCAGAAAACAAAATTTAAACAGATATCATATTTTCTATACACATGACTTTACTAAGAGTTTACTTAACTAGATGAGAATATAAAACTCAATATCATTTAGTTCAGAAAAGTCCCTACAACAGCATACATCAAATCTATCTCATTATAAGCAACTATTTTATACTTATAGCTTTATTGAACAAAATAATTTTATATGCTATCTAGATGTGAATGAGCAATTAAAATATAAGTTAGCAAAGTACATTCCCTACCTTACACCAGGTTTACATGTAACTAGTTTCCCATGCACACTCGTCTTCAAGCAGATGCGTCATGTGCACCAAGTGCCACCTAGGAATGTCGTTCATAGGTTTAGTATTTTTAATAGTTTATTGGGTCAACATAGACCCCAATTATGGACCATTTATGGTCCCATGTCTCATGGTCAAACTCAACAAGTCAACCAAGCATAAACCCCTGACAAAGGTGTCACTAAGCGCGTCAAATACAGGGTTGTCGCGGCATGCAACATAGGTTGCCCCGGCAAGCTTTGCAATTGAGCAAGTTGTCACGACTTGTCACTAATTTTTAACCCCTTAAATGTAAGATTTAAAAATTGGTTCCTTCTGAAAGTTGTAGGGCTCGTTGTCCCCTTTCCAGCGCATCAAGAATCGTGCCATTTGGAGTTTGGGGTCAAAAGTTATGACCAAATTACCAAACCATGGTTTGAGCATACAATTGCCGCAGCAAGCCTGAGCAACTTGCCGCGGCAAACTTGTAAGGTTGCCGTGGCAAGCCTATCAGGCTGGGCTTGCCGGGGTGTTTTCTGCTCCATTTTGGTTTCTTTTGACTCAAGCATTTGGCTGGGTCCTTTGGCCTTATAATCTATACTAATGTGCATAAAAAATTGAGTTTTCTTATTCTATTTAATGCAAAAATTTCGGTGTATTTCTCGTAGAAATTTCGAAACCCATTGCAAACTGTGACTCATTGTACTACCGATTCAGTCTCAGGGAATCGACACCACAGATGTCTAATCTCTCTAAATGAACTACTGAAACGAACCTAATCTAGGAAAGCTGTGTTTACGGCATACCTTTTGGTGAATTTATTGTTTCGATGACGCCAAACTTACGTCGGTGTCAAGTTTGCCGAATTCGTAAGTGTGTGAGCATGTGGCTGTCTACGAGAACCTCCCGAGACCAGCGATGTGTGTTGCAAGGCTTGTACTTGAAACACAGGTTAATTTATGGGTTTTGAATTAAGGGTTGAAGAAGAAGTAGCTGGGCTGGCGAGCTTTATAGGGCTGCATACCTTGCGTGCATGAGTCAGAAATGACTCATGCACATGCGTGGAGGCTATATGAAATTAAAACAGCTTATAAGCTGTTTTGGGCTGAAATCCCCTCTTAGTCACACACACCTTTGCAAGGTGTATTAGTATATAAGCCAAGATAGGCTTTTGCTTAGCTATAAAGCTAATACACGAATTCCGTGTATAAGCCACTAACCTAAGTTAATTAAGTGACTATACTAACCTAAGTTAATTAAGTGACTATAGTTGCCTCAAATGTTGAGGCAACATCCTTTGCTTGCCTCAAGGGCTGAGGCAAGGTTCAAGGCAAGGTACTTGCCTCAAGTACTGAGGCAACCATAATTGCTTGCCTCAGGTACTATAAAGCCCTTTTGTACTTGTGGCAACCACCAATACATCACTACTCAATTGGTGTGCTGCTCTATCTTAGTATTTTCGTCATGTTTGGTTTAATTAAATGTATGCCATATATATATATATATAAGCTTTATATTAGTTAATTTATTTGTAGGCTTGCCTCAGTTGCCGAGGCAACTTTTAAGGCTTGCCTCAGGTGGCCGAGGCAACTACTTTACTTGCCTCAGGTGGCCGAGGCATGGTGCTTTGCTTGCCTCAGGTGGTCGAGGCAAGACCATCAAGCCTTGGTTGGTATTTTTCTCCATGCACTACTGGGATTTGGGTCAAAGGGTTGACACCCCTCAGTGTCTAGCAGTCCTATGCATTATTTAAAATTGTGTTACTTAATTTTTCATTCTTAGGAGGGCTCCGAATATTTTAAGTTCTACCTAATCTCTGATCAACCGTTGTTTCCCTTCATACTTAATACTGGGCCACTAAAGCTTCACTATTTAACAGTCATCATTAAAATGCCAATTCAGTTCTTTGTGTCACGTTTTTTGCACAAGCCTGACCCTACTCGAGTCCATACTCGATATTGTCGGGATCAGAATGTGGTAGCTGTTATAACTGCATTGCTGAAGTGGGGGAAATACCCCTTTAAAAGGGAGGAGACTGTGCCACTGAACCCCAAACAGAGTGGGAAGAAGCAATGGGGAATCAATGGCACCATAATGACAAAGAAGAAGGGGAGAGAGGAGTTACTAAGAGATGCAGCCCCACAATTCAAGAAGTAGCTGCTACTGTTGCTGCTGCTGCAACCTCTCCCTCACTTGTGCCAACCAGCACCACACTCACCCCCTCATCCATTACCTTTACCTCCATGTCAGCTCCACCTTCCACCCAGACATCACAGCCCATCACAATCCCACTACCCCTACCTGACCTTATACCACCAACCACCATAGCCACAGCTACCCTACCTAGGTCTATCCCCCTACCTATTTTTCTAACCCACCCTAGCCCACCTATTAATGTCCCATACCAGAAGAAAAGGAAAACTTCCAAAACCCCTACTGCACCGCAACCCACCTATATAACCCAAACACTTTCAATCCCTAAAACCACTACCATTCTAGAACCCATACCCACACCTTATGAACCTGAAGCCCACACCTTTGAAACCCCACATTATTCCATTGAGACTTCCCCACCTTTTGTACCTATCCCTAGTGAGCCTGTAGACCAATACATTCCCTTATCCCATGATAGTGAGCCATTTTCAGGAGAGGAATTTTCCACTATGATATCCTAGGAGACTTCAACCTTGAGTATACACCTCTCCCAGACTCACCTCACCCTCCACACTTTACCCCTCCACATCTGACACCACCACAGGCCACTACCTTCACTCATAGACCCACATCTCCCTTCCAACCAGTTTCACCTATCCAACCCACACCCAATACCATACCTGACCTCTTACCCCAAATCCTACACCTCTTACTTTCGCTACACTCCCAAATGTTGGCCAATACCCAAACCCAAGCTACAATTGAGGCCAATCTTCAGTCACTTTTCACTCAACCTTACCAAACCCTACCTCCGTCCCAAACATTTTATAATCCATCCAGGCAACTTTAACCACTCTCACCCAACCGCCCCAACAGTCAACTGTCCCTACATCAATCCATAACCCCCCACCAGCTCTCACACCCATTGAACCTATCCCGAAAACTTATCTCAACACCTTTAGAGATGCCTCCACTCAAACTGAACCTGACCCTCAACTGCCTCCACCCGAGCCTACCCTCCATGACCCTCACCCTCTGCCCTCCTCCCCACTTCTGTCCTCATTCGGTCCCCTCCTATTACAGGCTGGCCCTTCTTCCATTTCTGAGATACCCATATATTCTATCTTTTCTACCCCCATGCCCCCTTACTCCACCCTCATCAGAGCCATGAATGTCAATGCCTACATAAAAAAAAATATAATTCAGGGCATGGCTGACTTGAAAGCTACAGTGCGATAGCCCCTCATTGAAGAACTTAGGCTCCTGAGGCTTTCTCATAAGGTCGAGAAAAAGAAAATCAAGAAAGGATGAGGGAGATTATGGTCTAATACAACGAGGCAAAGAACAGAGTAGAGAGTCAGGAAGATGTCATTAAGGAACTGAAAGAGAAACTGCGATTGACTGACGAGGGAGCTTATGATTATGGAGTGACTATTGCAGCTTTAGAGAAAAGGGCAAATGCACAAACTGACTGAGAATTGGCAGAGGCTCTTTTTAAGGAACTAAACCCAGATGTACCTCTCCAACAACCAGCTCCGGATGCAACAGGTCCCAGCCCAGTCAAACCTGGACTCAAAATTAAGAAACCTACATAAAAACCTTCTCCCACTCCAACAAGAAAAAGCTCAGCCAAGCCTAGGAAGGCTACTTCCAAAAGACCACTATCTAAGGCTGCCACTTTGAAACAAGCAAAGGGAAAGGGAATCCAGGAACCACCTGCAGAGTCGAAGGATTCTGATGATTAAATTTTGCATATGTATTTAGTTAAGAAGTAGTGTGTCATTTTTTTTGTGTAGTTTACTTCCACCTACTTTGTACATACTTTAGCTGTATAATAATATTGCTCTTTGTTTTGTTTTCTTTAGTTTCCAATTTGTCTTTCTTTATTTCTATGTGTTTGTTTTTATATTATTTGTTAAGTGTTTTTCTCTCTTGTACTTTCTTCTCTGTTAATATCTATGTCTTGAGCCTGCTGCACATCCACCTTTGAATCAATGAGGACACTGCTGCTCATAGGTTTGGGGGTGTGGCAAGCTAGGTCTGCCAATGAAGCATTTAACTTTAGTGCAGCAGTGTTGGTTTAATTGGGATGAATAAAATCAATTCCCACCTAACTTGTTAGAATGAGAAAATTTATGGAAATTTAAAAATTTTTGCAGACATGCTGAAACTAAAAATTTCAAAATCTTTGCACCACCATGAAGCTAACATCATAAATTTTTTTCAGTTAAGTACTTAGTGAACCTAAGAGGAGAGAAAAAGGTGAAAATACACCCCATGGGTCAATTTGAGGACAATACCTAGTGAGATTTGGGCCCACCATTTTCTTTTGAAGAGTGTTTTAGGCATTATTTTTACTCTGAGGACTGATTGAGTCAAGACCTTTTCACTAGAAGTCAAGCACCTCCAAATAAAAACTGATTGACAGCACTCATGACACTAAGGAAATAATCCCAGGCCTTCTTTTAGGACAGTTTGAGCCTGAAAATCCAACCTTTTAAAACCGCCCTTTTGCATACATGCATTGAGCCTTAAAAATCCTACTTTTCTTTGACAAACACTGGAGTACTTACACCTTAACCTCTTGGCCTGATTGTTGATGTATTTTTATAATGCTTGCTACTGACTTTATTGAAGACAGTGATAAGAATAGGGTGAATGAAAATGAATGAAAGGTGGATTGAAAATGACAGAGCAGCAAGCCTAAAATATACACAATCCTGCAAGATACAGGGCCTGTTGTAGCAAGTTTTAATAAGTAAGAGTTTGTCCCACAGGGAAGTTGATCTTAAGCTCCAAGAGAACCATCTTTAGTAGGCCCTCCAGATCTGACTAAAGATCTGGCAATCCTAAATGGAAGGGGATTTAGGGTCACTAAATTCTAAATTCTAAGGTATCCTAATGTCTGAACTATAGAAAGGGTTAAGAAAGAAGATGGAGTGCGAAAATAAATAAAAAGGATGAGAAGTATGCTATTAGGTTCAGATCTGATGGGTTTCATGACTCAAATTCAGATCTGCTGCAATAGAAGTCATGTCCAATGGCTACATTATCACCACTGAGGAGAAAGAATCCAACTCATCTCTGTGCCATGATCCAATCCCATTATGGCTATAACCTGTCCACTTAAATGGTCACAGACTATCTAATTGAGGAACCACAGTCCAGAGATGGGTCAGAACAAGTTTACCATTGTAGACACTACTTCATCCAGGCTACAAGCACAAGAATCCATAGGGAACCTCAACCTCTACAGTGCTATGTGTGGGGCTAGGCCTGTATAGGAGCATGTTAGCCCAGACACACAGAACCAGCAAGAGTTTGAGTACAGCCTTAGATCTAGCTGTCCACTACTTAGGGAGACTGCAGTGATCTAGTCACAAGTCTACAATCTCTATAACCAAACCAGTTCTGCCATCTGATGGCGGGTCTATGCACATACAGGGGAGTTTGTCTCTGCACAATCTCTCACAGGGCTACAAGCACCAGTGCAGAGAAGAACAATCTGCCTTGAGTCTGTGGATTGGCTTCACCCTAAGGCTATAACCTGTCCACTTGAATGGTCACAGACTATCCCAGAGGCTGTCCTCCTCACAAAGCTCAAGATAGAACAAGAAACATTGCTGCCACCACCATGTTCACAAGGCTACAAAAGCTCATTGCTCCCATGGGGATTTCAGATCTAGTGGGTCTGTGGTGGGGCTAGGCCTCTATGGGAACATGTTAGCCCAGACACACAGGTCACTTGGATTTGAGTAAACCATAATCTCAGTCCTCCATTGCTTACAATACATCCTAGCAGTGGAGGATCTCAAGGTAGCAGCCTTGTACAGAAACCCCATAAATGTAAAGCACCCTATTATAAAACTCCATTGATCTATTCCAAATAATCATACAAAGGCATAGCCAGCAAATGCTGGACTATGGAGAGAAGAAAAAGATAAAAAGAAACTACCTAAACCTAACCTAAACTTACTGGAGATCTACACCTGATTCCAGAAGAAGCAAAAACTAAGTTCTATTCTAAAAAGAATAAAAAGCCCCCTAAGCCTACACCAGGCTTAGGTTTATATAGCAGTCAGCTTGGCAGCGCATTAGGGTTAGGAAACCCTAATCTTAACGATGCCACGTGCCCTGATACTATTTCTTGAATGCCTCGAGGCACATGTACAGAAATTAGAGCATTGGAATGCGTGCCCTAATTACTAGAAGTTCTCAGAAAGTCCTCTGCAGAAGTGAAGGGGAGTTAGGGTTCACAGCCCCGCCAGGTTGCACTGGCTTCTAAGACTGTCGCGTGGTAGCACGGTCTTCGCGAGATTAGATTTTTAGCCGTCGCAGGATTGTCTTAGTTGCAGCTGAAGCAGTCGCGCGATAGAGCATTGAATCCTCGCTAGATTGCTCTGGTCTTCGCGGGATTGCACTTTCCTTCTGAATGGCGCTGGAATCACGCGAGCAGTTTGTTTCTCAAAGGATCTTCGCGAGGACATGATGTGAGAGGTTTTTTTTTTTTGAAGTTTTGCATCCGTACATCGTGACATACAAGTGCGTAAATACCGAGCTCTATCTCTTCTCAGCTTATTTGAGTGAACTGCACAAGGTTTTGAGTGCTGCTTTCTTAAGCTGCGCAGAGCTATGCGAGGTATAATTCTGAAGCTCTTCTATCACTCCACTGCGCGAGAACAGCGCGGACAATGGGAAATGATGTCTTGGGAAACTCGAGAGGACTGCGCGAGGCTTAATTTCTGAATCCTCTGAAGCTTGTGAAAGTTGTGCGAGGTTAATTCTTGTCTGGATTCAGCTTTCATCCTTCTGATGGGCTTCTAGGGCAAAAGTGGGCTCCTTAACAGGGTTCAGGCATTATTATAACTACTGTTTATTATCTACAGAAATGACTTAACACACTTTTATTAGATGGCTAAGGGTCTAACAGAGGCTAAGTTAAGGGGTGAAAAGTGGTACTTTTCATGTCTTAACACACCCCCAAACCTAATCTTTGCTAGTCCCTTAGCAAAGCTACATTAAAAATCTATAGAAATTAAATGCCACTTTCGTAGGGAGCACGGATACATTTAGCATATGTACCAAGCCTTTTAAATCCCTAGGTGATCCCTAGTGGAGGAGTGAAGTCTCCTGAGGGTTTTCAGTGAAGATACCCACAAACTTCTCAATAAAATAGTTAACAGTAGTGCAAGATTATCAAGTTAGCAGTCAAGAAACAGAGTATCAGTTCACCCTTGAATCAGTAAAAAAATATAGGAAATTTAAATACATTGTCTGCACAGATGTTTAAGCAACATAAACTTCACATGATAGCACAGCATTTCTAATCAGTTCACAACAGGGGTAATTACACATGTGTGTCAGCACTGAGCTCATCATTAAATTAAAAATTAGGTTATAGGACATGCCCAATACATTCAATATCAGACCCAAAACTCTCCAGGGCATACTCTCACAAAGAACTTTTGAGGGTTTCATTGTCTCTCAAGCTCAAGAGCAGTTACATCCCCCAAATGGGTCTGTAAGCATGAGCATAGGCTTAGCATTCAAGTTCTGGCATCATTGGCAGATTTTCACCATAGATTGGACAACTCATTATCTCCACATGACAGCTCATTCAACTTTGGATCACAAGGGCTTTAACTGGGCTTGTAATGTGGCTTATGGTATTGGGTTATAAAAAAGAATTGGAAGGTTGAAAAGGGGTTCAAAATTGAGAAATCAGTAGGTGAAGGAGGTGATTTATGACTTCACCCTCTTTAATTCAACTCCTTTCATCTTCTTTGAGATCTTCAGATTTGAAGTGATCAGTTTCTCCTCTAGTTTGATTTTTTTTCAATGAATGTTTCCTCTTGATTCCTCTCTTACTCCTCTTCATTATTATTTTCTTTTCTTTCTGATGCAGTTTTCTTTTTTATTTCTTTTTGTTTTTGCTTTGATGTATTGCCACCTTTTTCCTCAGTTGTTGCACTGCTAGATCTTCAGATAATTCTTCTCCACCCATCCAATGTTGACTCTAGCTAGTCCATCTTTAACTCTTTCTCCTTTACCTTCTGAATTCTCAGAGTGAGGGTAAGGTTAAATCAAATCCATAGGTTCAGGTACAAGTACTCAGGTGTGTTTTGAAGAAAATTGGACTTTGAAGCTCAAAAGGTGTATGAACAAGCGCAGTTGCTTTAGGGTTTGGTCTGTTTAGGCTCAAACTGTCCAAGAGAAGGCCTTGATCCTTTCCTAAGTGTCATGAGTGCTGTCAGTTGTTTCAACTTGGAGTTACCTAACTTCTAGTGAACACATTGACTCAGCCAGTCCTTGAAGCTAGAAGAAATTTGCCTCATTCACTCTCAAAATAAAATAAAATAGGCCCAATTCTTACTGGTTATGGTATTCCTTTGAACTTTTAAGTATGTCCTTACCTTTTTCTCTCTTCAATGATTTACTAAGTGTTGATACCAGTGAGTTTTCTTGGTGTTCTCATCATGGAAATGTGAAATTTTAGAAATTTATAATGTCTAAAGATCTGCAAAAAGTTTTAAATTCCTTAATTTTCATAATTCTTAAGTGAACACAGCTCCATTTCTATGTTACTCACATGATTCTGCTGCACTTTAAGTTAACTATATTATTGGCAGACCTGCCTGCCACACCCCCAAACCTATGAGGAGCAATGTCCTCACTGGTTCAGAGGTGATAAAAATAGTAGAGTCCAAGTAGTCAGACAAAAATATATAGAGAAGAAGATATAGAAACAGAGAACGCAAATTGCACAGTAGAGAAGGAAAAGAAACTTTCATTGCAATAAAAAAAATAATAGGACAATCAGATGGAAAAAGAAAAGAGAAAATGGGGGGGAGGGGGGGGGGGTTCAATGTGTAGCCAGGGGAGGGTTTGAGGAAGAGGGAGGGGGAGATGCAGGTGGCGCTATTTTTTTCTTCTTCTTTTATCTCTTCTTTCTCTTCTTCTTTTTCTTCTCTTCCTTGGCGAGGAGTCGCTGGACCTTATCATACTCATCCCAGCAAGTGGTCCGGCTCCTTTGGTGGTGGGGGATCTTCCCAGATGGGATAAAATTTGATTGAGAATCCGAAGGGGCTGTCATCGGCCATTTGTGAGAGGAGGTATGGACTTCTAGGGGTAGAAGAGGAGGGATGAGATGAAAAGGGACGGAGAGCCGGTTTAAAAAGAGAGGGACGAGGGAACATGAATCGGCGGAATTGAAATTGCGCCCCTTTTTCACACTTGGCAATAAATGAGTGTTGTGTGGGGAAAGAAGAAAATACCCAACTGGCTCTTTGGAAAAGAGAAATAGCATTCAATGAATGTCCAAAGATGGGCATGGAAATTAAAGGGGGTCAGTGTATCGCGCGGGGATCCTCGCGAAGAGCAATTAGTGATGAGGAAAAGACATTTCTCGCGCAACTGAGCTAGGGATCTTAGCGAGGTACACTTAACATGGCACATCCATTTGAAGAGGAAGCCATTGGAATTCCTGAGGCAGGTAATGCATAAAGTATATTCAGCCACCAACGACATCTATCCGCTACATGGATTACTTTTTTCAAAGAAAAATATCCTCCCAAAAACTCTTCTCCCAGGAAGGGCAAAAAGAATAAAAACAAAAAGACCAATCAATCAGACAGAAACACACAGAACATAGCAATAGACAAAACTAGAATTTCTATTAAAGTGGAAAAAAAATAGTTACAAGTGGAATTACAACTAAAAAAAAAAAAAAAAACTAAGATACAATCTAGAAGCTAGGATCTATTATTCACAAGTACATCTACCAAAGAATAAAGAATCAAAAATCTAGAGTCTACTAAAAAAATCAATTTCCCCGGCAGCGGCGCTAAAAACTTGTTGATGTATTTTTTTAGTGCTTGCTACTGACTTTATTGAAGACAGTGATAAGAATGGGGTGAATGAAAATAAATGAAAGGTGGATTGAAAATGACAGAGCAGCAAGCCTAAAATATACACAGTCCTGCAAGATACAGGGCCTGTTGTAGCAAGTTTTAATAAGTAAGAGTTTGTCCCCCAGGGAAGTTGATTTTAAGCTCCAAGGGAGCCATCTTTAGTAGGCCCTTCAAATCTGACTAAAGATCTGGCAATCCTAAATGGAAGGGGATTTAGGGTCACTAAAATCTAAATTCTAAGGTATCCTAATGTCTGAACTATAGAAAGGGTTAAGAAAGAAGATGGAGTGCGAAAATAAATTGAAAGGGTGAGAAGTATGCTATTAGGTTCAGATCTGATGGGTTTCATGACTCAAATTCAGATCTGCTGCTATAGAAGTCCTGTCCAATGGCTACATTATCACCACTGAGGAAAAAGAATCCAACTCATCTCTGAGCCATGATCCAATCCCATTATGGCTATAACCTGCCACTTAAATAGTCACAGACTATCCAATTGGGAAACCATAGTCCAGAGATGAGTCAAAACAAGTTTACCATTGTAGACACTACTTCATCCAGGCTACAAGCACAAGAATCCATAGGAAACTTCAACCTCTAAAATGTTATGTGTGGGGCTAGGCCTGTATAGGAGCATGTTAGCCCAAACACACAGAACCAGCAAGAGTTTGAGTACAGCCTTAGATCTAGCTGTCCACTGCTTAGGGAGACTGCAGTGATCTAGTCACAAGTCTACAATCTCTATAACCAAACCAGGTCTGCCATCTGATGGCGGGTCTATGCACATACAGGGGAGTTTGTCTCTGCACAATCTCTCACAGGGCTACAAGCACCAGTGCAGAGAAGAACAATCTGCCTTGAGTCTGTGGATTGGCTTCACCCTAAGGCTATAACCTGTCCACTTGAATGGTCACAGACTATCCCAGAGGTTGTCCTCCTCATAAAGCTCAAGATAAAACAAGAAACATTGCTGCCACCACCATGTTCACAAGGCTACAAAAGCTCATTGCTCCCATGGGAATTTCAGATCTAGTGGGTCCTGTGGTGGGGCTAGGCCTGTATGGGAGCATGTTAGCCCAGACACACAGGTCACTTGGATTTGAGTAAACCACAATCTCAGTTCTCCATTGCTTACAATACATCCTAGCAGTGGAGGATCTCAAGATAGCAGCCTTGTACAGAACAACTCTCAAACAAAAACCCCATAAATGTAAAGCACCCTATTATAAAACTCCATTGATCTATTCCAAATAATCATACAGAGGCATAGCCAGCAAATGTTGGACTATGGAGAGAAGAAAAAGATAAAAAGGAACTACCTAAACCTAACCTAAACTTACTAGAGATCTACAGCCGATTCCAGAAGAAGCAAAAACTAAGTTCTATTCTAAAAAGAATAAAAAGCCCCCTAAGCCTAAACCAGGCTTAGGTTTATATAGCAGTCAGCTTGGCGACGCATTAGGGTTAGGAAACCCTAATCTTAACGATGCCACGTGTCTTGATACTATTCCTTGGATGCCTCGAGGCACGTGCACAGAAATTAGAGCATTGGAATGCGTGCCCTAATTGCTGGAAGTTCTCAGAAAGTCCTCTGCAGAAGTGAGGGAGAGTTAGGGTTCAGAGCCCCGCCAGGTAGCACTGGCTTCCAAGATTGTCGTGTGGTAGCACGGTCTTCGCGAGATTGGATTTTTAGCCGTCGCGAGATTGTCTTAGTTGCAGCTAAAGCAGTCACACGATAGAGCATTGAATCCTCGCTGGATTGCTCTGGTCTTCGCAGGATTGCACTTTCCTTCTGAATGGCGCTGAAATCGCACGAGCAGTTTGTTTCTCAAAGGATCTTCGCGAGGACGTGATGTGCATTGGTCTCTGAACTGCACGAGAGGTTTTTCTGAAGTTTTGCATCCCGCGGCCACTGCGCGACAGCTGTGTAGAAATACCTGGAGCTCTATCTCTTCTCAGCTTATTTGAGTGAATGCATGAGGTTTTGAGTGTTGCCTTCCTGAGCTGCGCGAGAGCTGTGCGAGGTATAATTCTGAAGCTCTTCTGTCACTCCACTGCGCGAGAACAGCGCGGACAATGGGAAATGAAGTCTTGGGAAACTCACGAGGACTGTGCGAGGCTTAATTTCTGAATCCTTTGAAGCTTGTGAAAGCTGCGCGAGGTTCAATTCTTGTCTGGATTCATCTTTCATCCTTTTGAGGGGCTTCTAGGGCAAAAGTAGGATCTTTAACAGGGTTCAGGCTTTATTGTAGCTGTTGTTTATTACCTACAGAAATGACTTAACACACATTTATTAGATGGCTAAGGGTCTAACAAAGGCTAAGTTAAGGGGTGAAAAGTGGTACTTTTCATGTCTTAACACTGATTCAACTATACCCTCACTCTGAGAATTCAGAAGGTAAAGGAGAGGGAGTTGAAGATAGTAAGAATGGTCCAACATTTGGTGGAAGGAGAAGAAAAGCAATATATGAGCAATAGTGTATCAGTAGTTCTTGTGTGACAGTTCATCCTAAAAATAAAATAAAATAAAATAAATTTTATAAAAAAAAAAAGAGAGAAAAGAAAGAGAAGTCTAGAGAAGGACATCATCTGAAAATTGAAAAGAAGAGAAGTTGGCCACTTTGATTCTGAAATACATCAAGTAAGATGAAGTTGTGCTAAAATGAAGGTAGTGAAGTCATTAATCACTCCTTACCTTGCTGATTTCTCAATTTTGAATCCATTTTTATCCCTTCATTCTTTATATCCCTCACCCATAAGCGACATTACAATCCATTCAAAAAGACCTTGTAGATCCAAAGTAAAATGAGCTGTCATGTGGAGATGAGGAGTTGTCTAATCTATGGTAAAAAATTATGAGGATGTCAGAAATCAGAAGCTTTGCCTATGCTCATGCTTGCAAGCCCATTTGGGGTCTGTAACTGCTCTTGAGCTAATAAGAATGTAAACACCCTTTTGATTTTCATTACAGAAAGATAGCCCTGGTGAGAATTGGGTCTGAATTTTAACTTCTGTGGAGTTGTATCCAACCTGATTTTTAAATTCAAGGCAAACTTTGTACTAATTATATGCACATTGTATCCCTGATGTGAACTAATTGATGGTGATGCACATGCATGTTGATTTTTGAGTTTTAAATGGCTGCATTACTGCTATAATTTTCTCTGATTTTAAAAGGATAGGTGTGGATTGAGACTTTATGCATTGAAATTTGTTTTGTCATTGACTGCACTACCTTTAACTGTTTTAATGGTGAAGTTTGTGGGTACCTTCACTGAAAACCCTCAGGAGACTTCACTCCTCCACTAGGGATCACCTAGGGGTTTAAAAGGCTTGGTACATATGCTAAATGTATCTGTGCTCCCTACGAAAGTGGCATTTAAATTCCTAGAAGTAATTATTTTATTTTTTTTCTTTGCTCAAGGACTAGCAAAGCTTAGGTTTGAGGGTATGTTGAGCACTGAAAAGTATCATTTTTCACCTCTTAACTTACTCTTTGATAGACTCTGAAGCTCACTAATAATTCATTGTTAAGTATGTTTTGCAGTTAGTAACAATCTGTGCAGCTTAATACAAACTCCCTGCTTTTTGGTCCAAAGAAGAGAGAATACATGTAAAGATGACGGCCTTGCCAAAGTCTAATGGAACACCCTAGTAGTGCTCACCATGGTGATTCAATTGCTGGTCATTATTGACCAAAAGCCTAGCAGACGGAAGAAGTTAGCTGAGAATGGAGGAAGCTGCAACAGCAGCAAGTGCAATGCATCAGAGTGTCAAAAGAATCATCTCGCAGAGTTGAGAATCCCCCTCGTGAAGCTAAAGATGCAGTGAAAGTTGCTCTCGCACAGATCGGCCGCGCAGTCCAGAGGAGAACAGAAAAGACATTGCAAAGATCTCGCGATTAAAAACTCTCAGAATTTGTCCTCGTGAAGCTCTCGCAAAGATCTGCCCCCAAAGCAGCTGCGTGCAAAACATAGCGAGTTCATATGCACAAAGAACAATCTATCACCTTGCAGAGTTCTCGCATAGCCAAAGAAGAGAGAGACGCCCAGAATTTCTCTCGCACAGCTCTTGCGCACCCTGGACCCTAATCAGTACTACGCGAGCACAGGCGCCTTGCTGCACGAGTACTCAGCGAGAGAGAGAGCTTCTGAAGCTTTATCTGCATGAAGAGTTTTGGCGCTCTAGATCATCTCGACAAAAGCAATGCAACGCAAAGGAACTACGCGATGAACTGAAGATTGACTATGCGAGTAAGCACTACTCACCAACTAAAGGCTACTCCACGAAGGCTCTGCAACTGCGCGAAGGAACTAATACAGATGCCAGCCCCGCGAAGCTTGGGCTCTCCACGTCTCAGTTTTAACTGAAGGACTATTTAGGAATTTTCCAAGGCTAGGGCACACTTTTTGAGGCACAAATTTTGAGATGCATATCTTTAGGCATCCAAGGGTTAAAACAGTGCCACATCTACTAAAAAAATTAGGGTTAATCTCTTCAGAGCCAAAGCCTTATGGATAGAGTAAATAAGTTGTACTTAGAGTTTATTATTTTCATCTTTCCTTCATCCTCTCTCAGCTAAGAGCTCCAGCAGGCTAGGGTTAGGGTTTGATCACCTCTTTTTTCCTTTTTTCTTCTCTCTTAGCCCAACACTTGCTGGTTAATCTCCCTGTAAGCAGCTAGGTTTAATTTTATTTTAGTTTATAATAGGTTTTTGTATACATTGGGATTGTGGATGAGCAGTTGTGTACAAGCTGCAACCTGGAGACAGTTCATTGTAAGTTTTGTGTCTATCAATGGATTGCTATTTTAATGCCTAATTGGATCTAAAGATCTTATGGTTGCTTTAGATGTCTATAGGATCCATGTATTTGGGATTAGCCCATTCAGTTTCTAGTAGATATATTGTTTACCATCTGATTTCTCTTGGTTTGATAGCCCCATAGAAAGCACTGTTGGATCTGTAGTGAGATCTAGGGAGCATGGAGGCCTGTGGACCATGGTGGCTGTAGTAGTTTTCATGTTCTTTCTCAGGCCTCTGTGGTATGGACAGACCAATGGGATACCCTATGACCATTCGAGTGGACAGAGTATAGCCCTAAGGTTGTGTCCATTCACATGTTTGAGAAGGATTCTGCTCCCCTGCACATGAGCTTCTAGAGCCTTGTGAAGAGGTTTTTACAGGAACTGGCTCCCCTCTATTTTACCTAGCTGACATCAGATGTTAGATTTGATCTCTTTATAGTAATTACAGCTTGTGGCTGAGTCATTGCAGGCCGTTTGTAGTAATGCCCAATTGAATCTAAAGCCCTATTCAACCTGTTGCATGGTCCTTTTTGTGGGCACTAGTGAGCCGTTGGCCTTAGCAAAACACTTAAGATCTTATGGGTTGGAATACCTATGGATGTCAGCCAGGTCTGTGCGCAGATCTGGCGAGCTCGTAGCACTGGCATTACATAGTGTTGCAATAGTATTCACGGCTTGATTTGGTCCAGTAGCTGGGGAAATGATTAGTCCACTCCTTTGGACAAGATGGGAAACTTCTGGTTTAACTAATGGGATTTGACAAACTATAGGATAGGCTGTGACCATTTGATTGGACAGCCTATAGCCTTAAGAGCACCCCAAATGGCATGGGTTAAACTAGATATTTCTACCTTGTTGAGGCTTTTGATAGCGTCTTAGCAAGGAGCACTGCAGAGACAGACTAAATCTGAATTACATTACTGTTTAAACTCTGAACTTAACCTGCTTACTTCTCACCATTCTTTATATTTTATTTCGGTACACACCATCAC
Organism: Chloranthus sessilifolius; assembly: GCA_021018995.1. Taxonomy (NCBI): domain Eukaryota; kingdom Viridiplantae; phylum Streptophyta; class Magnoliopsida; order Chloranthales; family Chloranthaceae; genus Chloranthus; species Chloranthus sessilifolius. The sequence continues at coordinate 17,931,847 of CM037587.1, read as the reverse complement.
CATCTTCTTCTTAACCCTTTTCTTTAGGATAGGGCTACATTTTATTTCTCTATTTTTAGGATTAATTTAGTATAGTCGTGACACCCAACTCCCTTTCTTTAGGATTGTTAGATCTGTAGCCAGATCTGGAGGCCTACTATTATAGCCCAATTTTGGGTTCTTGATCAACTTCTCTGTAGGATAAATTCTTACTTACAAAAACTTGCTACAATAGACCCTGTATCTTGCAGGTCTAGGAGTACTCTAGCTGTGCTGATTCCATTCTTTTTTTTCATTTTATTTTTAATTGGTTTCCACCACACAATAAACTGAAGCACAGCTGGCATACCAACAACGGTCTCCCATCAACATCCACCACAGGTACATACGCGGGAATGTAGGTGCCGTCCCTGGAGGGACCCTAGGATGAAGAAATAGGAAATGGTCGTATGCCTAGAACTGTATGAAACCACACAAAACGGCATCAATAAAACCCCTAAAGAAAGACATCCAATCCTAAGGACATATAAAATGAAAAGAAAATTGAAGTCTAACATATAGAAAGGGAATGAACCTGCTAATGGTTGCGACTCCCCTCGCTCGACGAAACAATTGAACGTAAAGATGGGCTAGCGTCGCCGCACCCCATGCATACATGGACACTTGCTCCAAGTCCACAAGCAACGGCAGAAATAATCCAGTGACACACCCCCGGGTAGAAGACGAAAACAGAACTCCTCCAAAAAATGCATCAGGAAAGCCCTGATGACACAATCTGCCTCTACCCCTGCCTCCAGTATGGGAGCCCGAGCCTCTCTCACCCTGCAGCGCCTCTCGTACACCACTGTAGACTCAGGGTGACCCTCGTAGAAGTGAACCCTACTCCAAAAGTATCGAGAAACCAAGTAGTCCAAATCAACCCCGGCCCAAACCTGCTAGAATGATACTCGATCTCGAAATACTCGCTACTCGCCGCCTGATAGTCGGACAACATATGTCCAGTCACAGGCTCACCCTCGAACCTCACTCCAGTGACTCGGACCTAGTCCTCAGGGTCAACAACATCATCGCCATAGGGAAGAGCAGCGCATTATGCTCCTCTCTCCACCTCTCAACTATAGCCCCAACTAAACCAACATAGGGGCAGAAAGGTTTGAGCCCTAGGATGGGTCCGAAATCGAAACCTGCAAGCCTCTCCTACTGGAATGCAAGGAGAGCCTGGTACCATGCATAGGACTCGCCCCACGCAGAACTAATGCACAAAGAAATGGGCTCCTAAACATACGATCAAAGAATAAAAGAAACGTAAGAAAAACAACACAAAAGATAATGACTAACTACACTTAGGTCAAAACAAATGAAAATAGAATCTACGTTGACTAGTAAACATGACATGCAAAACATGAGAAACAAAACAAAACGTGACCTAAAACTATATGCAAATATGATGCAAGTTTTGGGTACAAGTAAATAGGCTTCCTGGGCCTAAAAACCTAAGTCATAACTAAATACCTAGGAAATTAAGAGTGGCACGTGTTTCCGAACACTTACCCGATTAGATGCAAAGGCATCAGCTAATGGAATCAGTATCGGACGCTCGGCCCAAGGCGGATTAGCACCCTCAGCGACGGGAGGAACACCTCATCACTAGGAGGAACCTCATCCCCCTCGACTGTCGCAACCACCTCGATAACACCCTCCTCAACAACCACCACTCCCCCTCCAGTAGGAACCTCCGGAGTACCCTCACACTCCAACATCTGCTCCAACTCTGAGAAAGTCATACTGCTCTCAGGCTCCATCCCACAAGAAAGTACTCATAAAATGAAGAAGAACGCAAGAAACCGCGTCAAAATCCGACCGACGAATCACAAGATATCAAGGTAACACATTAACTAAAGCACTCGAGAACAAGGAATCACAGAAGTCCGAAAAAGTAAGGACGCGCAGATCAAATGAGAAGAATTTTCAGTTTCTATAGACTCGGCCTAATCTCATGCATTCACAATAGCGGGGGATTTAATCAAGCACCAAGGGAAACACACGGATTCATAATTAAGCGACTGAAGATTTGCGCTTAATCAAAACCCCGTCAACTGGCGCAGGTGACAAATGGATTTTGCGCAACTCATATTGCGCGGAATTACTATAAAAAACTTCCGTCTCTACATGGAATTCGAAGAGGTGCCCGCATACTTGCCCCGACCACCAGATGACTTTTCAATAACGTGCAAAGGCGCATGCGCGGAATTGAATTAAGCGCCAACTGTAGAGCTCTTAATTCATCTTTCGAGCTTGTAATTGAGCGCACCACCACTTGTGCGGAATTCAATTTTGCGCTAACATTCATGTACATAATTTCCAAACCCGACCAAAAATATATATACTATACCAAGGTCGAGAAGTCCTCTAAACGCAAACACAGACCGAAACGGGCTCTCAACAGACACACACACACATTAAACCCAAAACAAGAAGGAAAACAAAATAAATAAAATTTTATTGAAAATTAAAGCTTTTTACAAGTAACATCGGCCTGAATTACAACCCAAAACAAAAACCTAAAACCTAACCTACAACCTGAAACGAAAATCGAGAATCCCAAAATAGACACACGACACACAAGAGCGTCCAATCGGAAGCAACAGAAGAGGTCGGAAGAGGATTGGTCGGGTAACACCCTCTCCCTCCACTTGTAACACCTCTCTTCCGCTGTCTTCACCTCTGCTGCCACCCCCAACGCTGCCTTCACTACTTCATGCGAGTAGTGACGGAAAGGTGCCAGCTCACTAGCCGACCACCTCGACTACGGCGGTGCCTCTAATAACACCTCCCTTCGACTATAGCAGTACTTTCAAGTGGCATCATCCCCGAACATCGTGACGGGACAAAGATCGTGCGAAATCACGAAGAAAGGAAGGAGAGACATCGGACCTCGGACTGATAAGCAGAGAGAAGAAGGAAGAGAATGAAGAAATTCAAAAATCCCCAAGTATATATAAACACCCAACGAATTATGCGCTAAAAATCTCACGCAAAATCCAATTAAGCTCCTGTCAGACAGCGCGGATTTTGAATCTCACGCAAAACGCAACACGTGGAATTCAACCCCTAATATATCTTGCATGCGACTATTCAATCCCGTGCCTATCCTATCAAGCGGAATTCAAGACACGTGCTACAAGCCTTGTGCAGAGTTCGAGCCGACGCTTCAAAGTCAGAGTAAAGTAACGCTTGACCCCTCAATCTCACGCACCCATGGCTGCGCGAAATCCGATTATATGCAAGCACCAACATGTGGAATAACCCCGCTGACTCTTCAATCACCCGCATTTTAACATGCGCGGAATTGAATCTCACGCACCCAAACTTCCGCTTAATTATCCCCTAACCCCTGAATCCTGCGCCAGTATATACCGCAGAATTCAATTTCACGCATAGCCACATGCAGGGAATTCCCCAGGTATAACAAAAAAATATATACACCAAACCACCAATAGCCAGAGATGAAGTTGCAAGCTCACAACCATACAGAAAACCATGCCTACACACAAAACATACGCGTACGCTCATACCACTCTAGGAACACATCGCATTTAAGCACCCACGCCTTGAAAACCAAAAGAAAGCCCTTATTCTTATACACATCCTTCAAACTTAACCCTTAATCACGCCAATGCAAACCAAACTAAACCCAAAATACACCCATAACCGGATCAAAGAAAATTAGACTAAACCAAACACACAAAATAAATCCAATCAAACCAGAATTTTAAAAACATAAAATAAATTCATCAAATGATTCAATTTTAAATACAAATTATACCAAGGGCATACCCTTTAAACATACAAAAATAATTAGGACCCCGAAAACAAGATTTAAACTAAACCAGCCAAACGAAAGACGAATTTAAAATCAGAATGGGCACCCTTGAGAAAAAATGCCCAAATAATAACAGATAAAAAAGGAAGAAAGTGGCTGAGAAGCCCAGAGAGGAAGCACATGCTAAATGAATTCTAACAAAAAATTTGTCTTCACCTCCTTTTTCCCCTAAGATGTTGCTGATGATGCAATCTTTCAACTAACACAATAAAATGACAGCATCGCAGAGCCCCGAGCCAGTAGAGAAGAAAGAGTGACTCATAGAAGGCCACTCAGGATCCGAGGTATACACCTATGCAAGGCCGATCTTGGAAACTCCCAAGGGAGGGGTCGACCAATGGTGAATCCACAGAACCTACCAAGAAGCAATTGGCACCGATCACAAGAACTGCTCACCAAGAAGCAATTGGCACCGATCACAAGAACTCTGGCGCAATTCTTTTCCTTGGTTTTCTTTCCTCCACCTTTAACTCTTCCATCTCTTCCCCCAATAGGGTGGCACTTCGGGTTAGATTAACATCCTTGACCCTAGCACTATCCTATACCCCAACAACCCCTATACCACAACAAGAAAATCACCATGACAAATCCCCTCGAGATGTATCACCAGAGAAATAAAGTAAGAAAGGAAGAAAAAACATTAATTAAAATAAAATTTCAAAGTTAAAATTATAAAATTCAAAATAAATGATAATACAAAATTGACCGGCTTATAGTATGTATATATTTAAATTAAAATCAAGTTTTAACCTATTGCAAGCGCATAATGAAAATTATAGCACTAGTGATAAGATCGATCTCACGAAGAAGTGATTATCTTCTTATAAATTTTTATATTCCTTTTTTTAAAAACTATCTTTATCTTTTAAATTCTAAACTACTGGTGAAATATGAATAAAAGAATGTGTTCTTTAATCTAATTACATAAAAATAAATCTTAATCCTCCTTCTTCAGATTGAAGTCGTCAATCTCAACCTTCAGCTATCGGATGTTTACAAATTTAAAATACCGTTACATCGTATTGTAGTCTTTCAGAATTTGATCGTCAATCAGAAACTAAAATTCTTCAACACAGATTTAATCTAATCAACAATCCTCTAAAATCTAGACGTAATCAAATTAGAGAAAATTAAAGATGGAAAAGTAAAATCATTACACTAATTTGTAAACTTTAACCTGAGTCGTCAATTCAATTCAAAATTTGAAAATATTTACAAAACATATAAAATCTAAACTAAATATAAAATAAAATCTAAACTAGAAAGCAAAAGTATAATCATCCAAAGGGTTGATCTTTCAGCTTCCTCAGCCTTTGTTGTCAGGCAAGACTTTAGAGAACTGTGGACGATATTATTTTGTAAATCCTAGACTATTTTGATCGAGAGAAAACACAGACCTCAATTATCAATTGATGCTGGGAAATTTTTTTATGGTTTATTCCTACACCGGGCTCTCTTATTTATATATCATAAGGAGTTGGTTTACAGAGTTCTAATTCTAATAAAAGAAACTACTAAAATAAAAGATTCCTAATATCACTCTAATTATAATTTTATTCTTCGTTGCTTTCAATAGTTGATGTGTTCCGGATTTCTCTCCTTGATAGCAGCAGAGTCCTTTTAAGATTCTTCATCCATCTTCTCAGATCCGTAATTAGCCAAACTTCTAATTAAAGAGTTCTTCGAATTTTGTCCTTGGCTATGATAGTCTTCACTTGATCAGCAGCAATAGAAGTAACAGGAAAGCTTCTATAATCGCAATCATAATTCACGATTATCCTTCTTCTTTTCTTAGAAAATCATAAATCACTATTTCCTATCTTTCATAGCTTCCTCAGTAGACGATTCTCTATAACGATCACTATCTTCTGTATTGCCTTTTTCTCTTTTATCTCTTTCTAAAGAATTGTCTTTTGAAAAATCGTAAATTACGATTTCTCATTTTTCTTTTCTTTAGCTTCAGTATTAGCGCTCAATCGTAAAATATGATTTCTCAGCTTTCAATAGGTGGTGAATTGTCTTCTTATGCTCAATCCTCTTTATACTGTTTTTTGAGTTCATTTTGATGAATATTAACACTTTGGCTCTCTTTTATTATTTTTCTTTAATATCTGCACATCATCAACTTGTTAGTAGCAAACTAAGTCCTAGCATCACTAAGTTAAGGGTGATAAAATGGTATATTCTGTGACTGATCACACTCTCAAACTTAAGTTTTCCTAGTCCCTAGCAAATAAGGAAATATAAACTAAAAAATTAAATGCCACTTTCTTAGGGACAACGATTGCATTTACCGGATGCAACAAGCCTTTAAGCCCCTAGGTGATCCTTAGTGGAGGAGTTGTAATCTCTTGAAGGTTTTCAGTGAAGTTACCTACAAACTTCAAATATTTATTTTTTTCTTTAAATATATATTTTTAAAAAAATTTAAAAGTAAATAAAAATCTAACTAATCTACTTAATTGGTCAATACATAGTCTATTATGATTTTCTAAAATTACCAATCCTTTATCCTTATTTTTCATTGCAACAGTTCTCCTTGGTTAGAACTCTAACAATTTCAATTCACAATAAGCACAGAGTGTATATGCACTAGTGAACAGTTTATTTTTCATAAATTTTTCTAAACTGCAAATTTAGAAAATATTTTTATTCAAAAACTCACTATTGACATATTCTCAAAAAGATATCGAAACTTTTGGGTTCTCTCAGTATATTTTTCAAAAGAATTCAGTCAAAGATAATTACAAAATTGAATCTCATAGAAAGAATAATCCTATCCAGTTCTTATGATTCCCTGTACAATTTCATAATATATATTATCCTTATCTCTACTAGGCTTATTCCTTTGCAAATCGTAAATCAAAAAGGTCTTTCCTTCAGCTTGTAATGGGGTTTTGGGTTTCAGAAGGTATCAAGGAAAGGTAGAAAAGGATTCATAGATTCTCTGAGAATTTAGCTCTTCTTTTCCTATCTTCTTCTACTATTCTACTTCAGTAAGTATCCATGATTAGATAACTTCTTCCCATTTATACCTTTTTATATATATCCCAGTTCTTCAGCTATAAACCCTCTTTTACGATTTTTCCATTCTTTATAGCTTTTTGTCAAATCGTAATTTTCTTTTTCAAAAATCGTTTGTTACGATTTTTTCTTTCTTTTCTCATATTTTCTTTCATTTTCTTTCTGTGTACCTCTTCTAGCATTCTCTTTATCTATACTTCTTTTACCCATTTCACTCCCTCTTCTTCCCTTCTAAATTCTCAGAAATTGTAAGGGTTAAAGGTAGAAAGCTTTGGGTAGTACATATGGTTAAAGGTTTATAAAGTTGTACCAAGAAATTTTATTTTAAGCTTCTAATATGGGTTCAAAGGGTAAGATGTTATGTAATTTTAACTTTTTTGCTCTAGTTTAAATGAAAGATGGCCTTAAATCATCCTTATGATTTACTAGCATAGATGCCTTATTGCTTTGATATTTCTAATAGATAGTTCTAGACAAAAAATCAATTCATCATATTCATAAAATAATTCGATTCTAAATTCAGCAATATGAGATTTCATATCAGTATAGAAGTTCAAAGAAATTTTGAGATTTGAATAGAAACAGTCTCTCTCAAAATAAAAGAGGAAATATGGCTCAAAATTTCACTGGTTTATAATTCCTTGGCCATGTTGTTTCCCACAAGGGCATTGAGGTGGACAAAGCAAAAATTGAGTTAATTGCACATTTACCACCTCCCAAAACTGTTAAACAAATCAGAAGTTTCCTAGGACATGCTGGATTTTACAGAAGGTTCATCAAGGACTTCAGTAAAATAACCAAACCTCTTTGTCATTTGCTGTGCCAAGATGTCCCTTTTGTTTTCAATAATGAATGCATGATGGCTTTTGAATTCCTAAAGAACTGTTTGATTTCAGCTCCAATATTGCAGTCTCCAGATTATTCATTACCTTTTGAACTGATGTGTGATGCATCAGATTATGCTTTGGGAGCTGTCCTTGGACAGAGAAAAGATAAGCTGCCTCATGTCATAGCTTATGCCAGTAGATCAATGATTGATGCACAGCTCAATTACACAACAACTGAGAAGGAGCTGCTGGCAATTGTTTTTGCTTTAGAGAAATTCAGGTCATATGTCTTGGGTTCACAAATAATGGTGTTCACTGACCACTCTGCTTTGAAATACGTTCAGTCTAAGGACACTAAACCAATATTAATCAGGTGGATTCTCCTATTACAGGAATTTGATCTACAGATTAAAGATAAAAAGGGGGGGGGGAAATGTGGTGGCTGATCACCTCTCCAGAATTTTAACTGCTGAGATTGATAGGTTGCCTATCAATGAATCTTTCCCTGATGAGCAACTTTTTGCCATTAGTGTACACACTCCTTGGTTTGCAAACATAGTCAACATTTTAGCTACTGGAAGAATTCCTCAACATTGGAATAGAATGGATAAAGATCTTTTCTTCTCAAAGGTTAACCACTTCATCTGGGAGGATCCTTATCTGTTTAAGAGTTGTGCAGATCAAATAATAAGGAAATGTGTCCCTGACCAAGAATTTCATAGAATACTTTCTATGTATCATGAACAGGCCTGTGGAGGTCATTTTAGTGGGAACAAAACTGCTGCAAAAGTTTTACAGTGTGGATTTTATTGGCCTACACTTTTCAAGGATGCCCTGCAGCATTGTAAGTCCTGCCAGAATCGAAAATTAGGCAGCATTTCCAAGAGAAACTCAATGCCTTTACAGCCTATTTTGATAGTAGAATTGTTTGATGTTTGGGGGATAGACTTCATAGGTCCCTTCCCTCCTTCCAATGGGAATAACTTCATTTTAGTAGCTGTGGATTATGTATCCAAATGGATTGAAGCCACAGCTACTAAAACAAATGATCACAAAGTGGTTCTGAAATTTCTTAAGGATCACATTTTTTCCAGGTTTGGTTTTTCCAGAGTCATTATCAGTGATGGGGGAAGCCATTTTTGTAATTGACATTTTGAAACTTTGTTGAATAAATACTCTGTGACTCATAGAGTAGCCACTCCATATCATCCACAAACCAGTGGACAAGTGGAGATTTCCAACAGAGAAATCAAACATATTTTGGAAAAGACTATGAAGAAGGACAGAAAGGATTGGTCCTTTAAGCTGAATGATGCATTGTGGGCATATAGGACAGCCTATAACACCCCAATTGGTATGTCCCCATTTAGGTTGGTCTATGGCAAAGCATGCCATTTACCAGTAGAGTTAGAATATAAAGCTTTTAGGGCCATTAAAACATTGAACATGGATCTAACTACTGCTGGTAATCACAGGAAACTGCAACTTGCTGAGTTAGAAGAACTGCGAATGGATGCATACACAAATTCAAGATTGTATAAAGAGAAAGTCAAAACTTTTCATGATAAAAATTTATTGAGAAAAGAGTTCACAGCTGGTTCTAAGGTATGGTTATTTAACTCAAAGCTCAAGTTTTTCCCAGGAAAACTGAGATCCAGATGGGAAGGGCCATACACTGTCATTCAGGCAGCCCCTTCGGGAGCTGTTGACATCCTTGATCCAAGTAATGGAAGAATCATAAAGGTAAATGGTCAGAGGCTCAAACCATGCATTGAAAATACCCAGGAGCCTGTGCTGCCCATCTATCATCACGAATCTCCAAAAATCTGATGGTAGAAAACTGTACATTATGTTTGTATATCATAGTTTTTGCTTATTTTCTCTGTTTCTGCTTTTATCTCTTTTCGCATAGTTTAAACAAGCTCAAAGTTAAGTCGCACAGTAATAATTCTCTTTTCGCAAAGTCCAATTTACTTTTCGAATAGACTCTGGATCTGTGAGGAACTACTCGAAAGCAAGGATTTGCTTTTCGAATAGTTGGTGCTGAAGCCATTTTCTTTTCGAAAAGATAGTTCTGAAGCTAATTCCTTTGCGAAATAATGTTTCTCGTTGTTAACTTGTCGAATGGTACTGATGTCATTCACAATTGTAAAAAGGTCTCTTTTGGAACTTTTCAAAAACTTAAAGGCACTTTGCGATATTAACTTTGAGTATATTTAAACCCTTTCGACGGTGGGGTTTCATTTCAAACTCTCTCTGCAGAGCGACTCTTTCCACTGAAACCCTACTTCGTTCTTTCCTTGCACGATTTAAGAAGCTTACTACAATTTTGTCTCTGTGTTCGATCATTTGCGTTCGCAGAGAAGGATTTCAGCTTTTAATCTGGGAGATTTCTGCAAGCAAACAACTCGTTCAAACATAAACCCTAGATCTCGGTATTTCTGTGCCCATTCTCTCTGGTTAGCATTTATTATTTTGATTCTGTGTCAGCATCTATTTTGGGCATTTTTATACATCAATCTAGAATGGGAAAAGCAGAGAAATCATTGGCTGCTATGTTCCCCAAATCCTCTGCTAGGAAAGTGAGCAAATCGACCCCAAAAGCAAAAGGAAAAGCCAAAACTTTAGCTAAACGGAAACTATCTATGGATAAAGCAGATAGGGTGGAGAAAGGAAAGAAAATTAGACATGAGGAACCCATCCCCGCTGCTACTAGCCCTGAGCCTGAGCTTCCTCCTCTGCCCATTCATTTGGTCTTACCTAACCCCTTCATTGAAGCTCAGAAACTAATACGAATGATGGTGGATCTAAACTTTTTTCACACCAAACCAGATTGCTTACCATCCTTAAGATACATTAGAGAGGCTTCACTACAATATCCTTACCCCCTTGCCAGAGAAAATTTACCCAAGAATGGTGAAGTTATGGTACCAAAACCTAATCAAGGTCACTGAAAGAGATGCTGATGTCCCTACTCTAGTCATTTTCATTGGTGATTGCGATCTTTCCTTGACATTAGAAGACATAGGGAATGCTTTAGGATACCATTCCAATTTGATCCTCGGTCCTTTGGTGCTCCCAAATGACCTCCTTTAGAGAGATGGTACATTTAACCTGTGGTATTGTGGGCACGGCCCATCATGAGAAGAGACCTTGCCCCCTAATTTCTATTAATGGATTCCATTTTAAGGGGAAGCTTTTATGTCACTGGGCACAGCCAAGAGAGGAGAACACCAATTTTAGAGGCCCTCTTTCATTTCTCCAAGGGGCAGTTTTTCAATGCCCCTATGCTAATTTTCGAAGCCATGGCTGACATTAGTGCCAAGTTGAAAAAGGAGCAGAAGCTAGCTGGCCTACCATTTGGCAGATTGATCACAGCCCTCCTCAGAGCCAAATTTGACATTGATAGTGAGGAGCCATTTGAAGTCATTACCCCTCACAATTTTGGGAAAAAGGCTTGGACTACAAGCCAGGCTATGCTAAGAAGGATGAGAGAGGTAGGTGAACCTGCACATGCCCCTGCAGCTGTGAGTGAACCTATCCTTGCAGCTGTGAGTGAGCCAGAACCCATCCCTACAGATGAGCCTACACCTGAACCCATCCTCAGAATCGAAAGAGAGCACTGAGCCCGCCTTCAATTTTGCAGATCCAATTTTGTCAATCAACTTTGTCGGATCCATTTGCCAACTCTGTGGTGACGGCTCTTTTTAGTCAGCACCACTTGAACCAACTCACTGTCTGTGGTGACCAGCTCCTTAGTTGCACCCATTGTTGATAAAATCCTTCCTTTGGTGACCAGCTCTTGGTGACCTACTGGAGGACGTTGGCCTTGCACCCTACTCCCTACTCCAGCCCCAACATTTCACCTATCCCAGTCCCATCTCCCACACCTCCATCATTCCAATTGTGGATTCTCTACACCAACCACTCCAACCATTCTCACACCACCAATTTTGCCCTCCAATGCCTGTGTTTTAGAGGAGACAGCAAATTTTATTGCCCCATCTCCCCGAGACCTCCTCCCGCCCAAAGCCCCTCACCTTCCCCGCCATTCAAATTTACACACACGAGGTCTCCCATACACCTGAACATGCGCCCTTCACTACAGAGGCCTACTCTTCCTTAATGGGTTCTATTTTTGAATCCATGGAACTTGAACCTACCCCTATACCTGCTCCTCATCACTTCACTCACTTCCCTACCTCTCCCTTTATAGCCATTGCACCTCCACCCTCCACATCAGTTGCCCCAGTCCATGCCATGCTAAATGCAACTGTTGCATATGCTAAATGCAACTAGGGGTTTAAAAGGCTTGTTGCATATGATAAATGCAACTGTGCTCCCTACAAAAGTGGCACTTTACTTTATTTTTTTTTATTTTTTTGTCTTTACTCAGGGACTAGCAAAGCTGCATGTGCAGGTTCACCTGCCTCTCTCATCCTTCTTAGCATAGCCTGGCTTGTAGTCCAAGCCTTTTTCCCAAAATTGTGAGGGGTAATGACTTCAAATGGCTCCTCACTATCAATGTCAAATTTGGCTCTAAGGAGGGCTGTGATCAATCTGCCAAATGGTAGGCCAGCTAGCTTCTGCTCCTTTTTCAACTTGGCACTAATGTCAACCATGGCTTCGAAAATTAGCATAGGGGCATTGAAAAACTGCCCCTTGGAGAAATGAAAGAGGGCCTCTAAAATTGGTGTTCTCCTCTCTTGGCTGTGCCCAGTGACATAGAAGCTTCCCCTTAAAATGGAATCCATTAATAGAAATTGGGGGGCAAGGTCTCTTCTCATGATGGCCCACAATACCCTGGGTTAAATGTGCAGCCATCTCTCTAAAGGAGGCTGTTTCTGGAGCAGCCAAAGGACCAGAGGGATCAAATTGGAATGGTATCCCTAAAGCATTCCCTATGTCTTCAAATGTCACAGTAAGATCGCAATCATCAATGAAAATGACTAGGGTAGGGACATCAGCATCTCTTTCAGTGACCTTGATTAGGTTTTGGTACCATAACTTCACCATTCTTGGGTAAATTTTCTCCGCAAGGGGGTAAGGATATTGCTTAGTGAAGCCTCTCTAATGTATCTTAAGGATGGTAAGCAATCTGGTTTGGTGACGAAAAAAGTTTCGTCCACCATCAGCTCAGGTATTAGTTTCTGAGCTTCAATGAAGGGGTTAGGTAAGACCAAATGAATGGGCAGAGGAGGAAGCTCAGGCTAGTAGCAGCAGGGATGGGTTCCTCATGTCTAATTTTCTTTCCTTTCTCCACCCTATCCGCTTTATCCATAGATAGTTTCCGCTTAGCTAAAGTTTTGGCTTTTCCTTTGCTTTTGGGGTCGATTTGCTCACTTTCCTAGCAGAGGATTTGGGGAACATAGCGACCAATGATTTCTGCTTCCCATTCTAGATTGATGTATAAAATGCCCAAAATAGATGGACGTAATCAAATTACTAAATGTTAACTAGAGAGACTGGGTACAGAAATACCGAGATCTAGGGTCTATGTTTGAACGAGTTGTTTGCTTGCGTAAATCTCCTGCATTAAAAGTCGAAATCCTTCTTCTAACGCAAATGATCGAACACAGAGACAAAATTGTAGTAAGCTTCTTAAATCGTGCAAGGAAAGAACGAAGTAGGGTTTCATGGAAAGAGTCGCTTCTGCAGAGAGAGTTTGAAATGAAACCCCACCACGAAAGGGGTTTAAATATACTCAAAGTTAATATCGCAAAGTGCCTTTAAGTTTTCAAAAAGTTCCAAAAGAGACCTTTTTACAATTGTGAATGGCATCACTACCATTCGACAAGTTAACAGCTTCAGAAACATTATTTCGCAAAGGAATTAGCTTCAGAACTATCTTTTCGAAAAGAAAATGGCTTCAGTACCAACTATTCAAAAAGCAAATCCTTGCTTTGAAAGCGCTTCCTCACAGATTCGAGTCTATTCAAAAGTAAATTGGACTTTGCGAAAAGAGAATTATTATGCGATTTAACTTTGAGCTTGTTTAAACTATGCAAAAGAGATAAAAGCGTAAACAGAGAAAATAAGCAAAAACTATGATATACAAACATAATGTGCGCTTTCTACCATCGATTTTTGGAGATTCGTGATGATAGATGGGCAAGACAGTCTCGGTATTTTCAATGTATGGTTTGAGCCTCGACCATTTACCTTTATGATTCTTCCATTACTTGGATCAACGACTCGAATGACAAAGCATGTATGGCCCTTCCCATCCGGATCTCAATTTTCCGGAAAAACTTGAGCTTTGAGTTAAATAACCATACCTTAGAACCGGGCCATTGTGAACTCTTTTCTCAATAAATTTTATCATGAAAAGTTTTGACTTTCTCTTTATACAATCTTGAATTTGTGTATGCATCCATTCGCAGTTCTTCTAACTCAGCAAGTTGCAGTTTCCTGTGATTACCAGCAGTAGTTAGATCCATGTTCAATGTTTTAATGGCCCAAAAAGCTTTATATTCTAACTCTACTGGTAAATGGCATGCTTTGCCATAGACCAACCTAAATGGGGACATACCAATTGGGGTTTTATAGGCTGTCCTATATGCCCACAATGCATCATTCAGCTTAAAGGACCAATCCTTTCTGTCCTTCTTCACAGTCTTTTCCAAAATATGTTTGATTTCTCTATTGGAAATCTCCACTTGTCCACTGGTTTGTGGATGATATGGAGTGGCTACTCTATGAGTCACAGAGTATTTCTTCAACAAAGTTTCAAAATGTCTATTACAAAAATGGCTTCCCCCATCACTGATAATGGCTCTAGGAAAACCAGACCTGGAAAAACTGTGATCCTTAAGAAATTTCAAAACCACTTTGTGATCATTTGTTTTAGTAGCTGTGGCTTCAATCCATTTGGATACATAATCCACAGCTACTAAAATGAAGTTATTCCCATTGGAAGGAGGGAAGGGACCTATGAAGTCTATCCCCCAAACATCAAACAATTCTACTATCAAAATAGGCTGTAAAGGCATTGAGTTTCTCTTGGAAATGCTGCCTAATTTCTGACAGTTCTGGCAGGACTTACAATGCTGCAGGGCATCCTTGAAAAGTGTAGGCCAATAAAATCCACACTGCAAAACTTTTGCAGCAGTATTGTTCCCACTAAAATGACCTCCACAGGCCTGTTCATGACACATAAAAAGTATTCTATGAAATTCTTGGTCAGGGACACATTTCCTTATTATTTGATCTGCACAACTCTTAAACAGATAAGGATCCTCCCAGATGAAGTGGTTAACCTTTGAGAAGAAAAGATCTTTATCCATTCTATTCCAATGTTGAGGAATTCTTCCAGTAGCCAAAAAGTTGACTATGTTTGCAAACCAAGGAGTGTGTACACTAATGGCAAAAAGTTGCTCATCAGGGAAAGATTCATTGATAGGCAACCTATCAATCTCAGCAGTTAAAATTCTGGAGAGGTGATCAGCCACCACATTTTCCACCCCCTTTTTATCTTTAATCTGTAGATCAAATTCCTGTAATAGGAGAATCCACCTGATTAATCTTGGTTTAGTGTCCTTCTTAGACAGAACGTATTTCAAAGCAGAGTGGTCAGTGAACCCCATTATTTGTGAACCCAAGACATATGACCTGAATTTCTCTAAAGCAAAAAACAATTGCCAGCAGCTCCTTCTCAGTTGATGTGTAATTGAGCTGTGCATCAATCATTGATCTACTGGCATAAGCTATGACATGAGGCAGCTTATCTTTTCTCTGTCCAAGGACAGCTCCCAAAGCATAATCTGATGCATCACACATCAGTTCAAAAGGTAATGAATAATCTGGAGACTGCAATATTGGAGCTGAAATCAAACAGTTCTTTAGGAATTCAAAAGCCTTCATGCATTCATTATTGAAAACAAAAGGGACATCTTGGCACAGCAAATGACAAAGAGGTTTGGTTATTTCACTGAAGTCCTTAATGAACCTTCTGTAAAATCTAGCATGTCCTAGGAAACTTCTGATTTGTTTAACAGTTTTGGGAGGTGGTAAATGTGCAATTAACTCAATTTTTGCTTCGTCCACCTCAATGCCCTTGTGGGAAACAACATGGCCAAGGACAATGCCTTGGGTATTAGAGGAGTTAGCTGCAAATTTTATTGCCCCATCTCCCTACACTCCTCTGCTCCAAAGCCCCTCACCTTCCCCTGCTCATTCAGCCCACACACCTGAGGTCTCCCATACACCTGAACCTGCGCCCTTCACTACAGAGGCCTACTCTTCCTTAATGGGTTCTATTTTTGAATCCATGGAACTTGAACCTACCCCTATACCTGCTCCTCATCACTTCACTCACTTCCCTACCTCTCCCTTTATAGCCATTGCACCTCCATCCTCCACATCAGTTGTCCCAGTCCATGCCATGCCCACCTCTCCCACACCTGCATCCATTTCCCAAATTCTTACCTACCTCCAATCCATCCAAGCCCAACTCCAAATCAACACAGACAACCAGTCTGTAACCAATGAACTACTCCAAACCTTAGCTTCCACATCCCAAACAACCACCATTACCCCTGTACCTATTGTTGATTCCTGTGCCACCCAAACGGACCCGGAGATATTATTGGTTGATCGACCACCCCACCACTCCGCCCATGCAATGCAACCGAACACAAGTCCCCTTGGTTGCATCCCTCCACCACTCCCATTTTCTCTGAGCAAGCCACTCAGACAGATTCACAACCTTCTAGACACTTCTTCCCTCCCACAAATGGGACACCTTTGGTCCCCTACCATTCCATTCCCTCCCGATCGCCACCCTCATCAAAGCCATGGAAGATAATCCCTATATCCACAGAGATGTTCAAAAGGGGCTAGCTGATTTACAAACTTACATCCGCATTCTTATGAAAACCAGATCAAGTTGGAGATCTTTATGAAATTTGAAAGAGAGAAAATGAAGGACCCGATGGGTCAAACATTTCAAATTTGGTGAGGATCGAGCAACACAAGGTGTCCATGTTGCAAGCCCAACTTGACCAAGAAAATTGAAGACCACTAGCCTTAGCAAATACCTTGGCTTCACCAAAAGATCAAATCGAGGAGTATACCGAGCTACAAAACACCATTAGGAGAAAACTCAATCAAGTTAGGACTCAACCGACTCTAGCTCGATTCTAATAAAGGACTCAGATTCGAGCCACTTGAACCAACCTATGATACAGATTTTGACCCCAGTTATTAGCTCTCATTGTACTTTTTGTGTTATAAAGTTGTAATTGAAAATTTTGTTTTGTGTATACTACTGTGCATTTCTGTCTGTCTTCTTGCCATCATTACTTTTGTTGTTTTTCTTTCTTGCATATATTTTTCCTCTGTTTTGGACCAGTATGGACCCTGCTACCCTTTGGTTTGGGGGTGTGACAGAAATAGCAATAATCAATAAAGGAGTTAACATCAGTACAGTTTTGGATCAGCAATTTTTTTTTATATATTTTTTCACACCTGTTGTTTTGAAATATATTAAGAAGTTAAAAATAAAAAAATAAAAATAAAAACTCTTTAAAATTACTTTCCTGTGTAATTCTAAAAGACTTTCATGAAGTAAATGTCAAGCAATTTCCAAAAGAAAATTGATGTTTTAGTAAACCTAAAATGAAGGAAAACAGTGAAGATATACCTCAAGAAGTTGATATAAAACCACACCCAGTGAGGTTTGGGCCTGAAATGTATTCTTTGGAGGTATGCTTTGGCAATCTTTTCTGCTTTTGGGACTATGTGAATCTGCTTACTTACACTAGAAGTTACACATATCCAAATCGAAATAATTTGATAGCACTCATGATATTAAAGACATGATGTAAGGCCTTCTTTTGGACAGTTTGAACCTTACAAAGCCCCACCTATTGAAACTGCCCTTGATACACACCATTTGAGCTAAATAAATCTATGATTCCTTTGAAATCTCCCTCAATAAACCTCATCAACCTCATTTAGCCTAACCCTACCCCGTGAAGGCAGAAGATAAAGGGAAGGAAGCTGAGGAAGGAGAATTGAGTAACAATTTAATAGCAAAAGAAGGGTAAAAGTTGAAGGCAATGATGAAACAGCAGAGGGAATGTGGCATGCAGTCAGTGCTAATTCGAAAAAGAAAAGAAAAATATTTGAGCAAAACAAAAGAAAGAAGGCATTTTCATTGGAAGTTTGAAAAAGAAAGAGAAAAAGATGGCCACTTTGGCTCTGGAAATTCAAAAGAAGAAGATGAAACTAGGCTGAAGAAGAGTGGGTTTGTATATAACCTCGACCTTGATCGACTTCTCAAATATGAACACCATTCCAACCCTTTTGAGAAATTTCACCCATAAGCCACAATAAAACCCAAGTAAAAGTCCTCGATCAATGATGGATTGAGCTATCACATGGAGATAAGAATTTGTGTAATCTATGGTGAAAGGAGCGGAATTTATAACTAAATGCACTCCTGCCTTACTCCTATTTGAGGATCAGAATCGCCTCTTTGAGCTGTGGAATAGTACAACCCTCTCATTTGCTTATTGAGTGAAAATCTGGTGAGAATTGGGTTTAAAATCAATGATTAGGGCAACATCAAGGATTCCTAAATCAAAGGCTAGTGCTCGTTAATTTTCCTTGTAAATGGCCTCGACATAAATCGTCGAGTAGTAATAAGAATTACTACGAATTTTAGTTTTAATGATATCTTTCTTGAAAAACCTTCTTACAAAATAACTGGTGTGAATAATCAATTGAGGAAAGTGGTACATGTGAATGCGGTGATCTTAACTGATTTATTGGAGAAGTGTGTGGGTACCTTCACTGAAAATCCTCAGGAGACTTCACCTCCACTCCTGGGATCACCTAGGGTTTAAAAACTTATTGCATATACTAAATGCAATGCTCCCTAAAAGTGGCTCTTTACTTTGTTTTTTATTTTTTGTCTATGCTCGGGGACTAGCAAAGCTTAGGTGCAGGGGTGTGTTGACAAGTAAAAATACCATTTTCACCCGAACTTGAGTCTTGATAGACCTTTGAGAGAACTAAATAAGTGTTTTAAGTGCTTATGTTGCATAACAATAAAGGCAGGCTTAACCATAAGCGACTTAAAAGTGTCAATAAGATGACAATCCATGTCAATCCAAAGGAAGAAAGTGAAGAAACAACCTCATCAGTTGTTGAAATATACGAATAGAAGAAGCAAAGACACGGAAGAAGTATGGAATAATTGAATAGAAAAATGCACTCTGAGGTCCTTTTCAAAAGAACACGACTTTTCGCCAAAGAACACGAAACTTCTGCGAAAGGAATAAAACTCGAGCATAGCATTGAAGAGCATCGAACTGCTCAAGAGAGGATTGAACTTTAAAAGAAGAAAACACAATTCAATGAGCGAACTGAACATTGCGAAAAGAGCTTCAGAGTCACAACACTTTGCGAAAAGGCCCCTAAGTCATGCGAAGAGGCATTCGGAGATTCGCGGCTTTAACAAGGGCAATTCGATGTCTGTGCATGCATCCCAATGCATTTTAAAACCTAGGACATTCGGAGGGTTCTAAGCATGAAGCGAAGGAATATTCCACCCCACTGAGCACCTAGAGAGGGAATAACTTGGCGAAACTTCTAGAAACTCTAACAAACTTTCAAAATGCATACGAATTGATGCCTTTTTCACGATTTGAACCAAATCGAGGAATTGATTGGCGAACAGATCCTGGACCCCGTGCTCGACTACCATTGGTCAATACAGATCGAGAACCTCGATTGGTTGATACACATCCTGAAAGTGGACTGGGGAAAGCTATAAATAGACGAAGCATTTGCCCAATTGGGGCATCTAGATTTTGAGTTTCATTTCTAATCCCCCATTTCCCAGCCAGACAGCTTGTCTGCAATCCTTGTAATAGCCTACTTTGTACTTGCATTTGAGAGTTGTGAGATACTGCTGTAACTCAAAGGAGAGTTTGCATCGAAGACTGCAAATTCGAGAGCTGTTAAGCCATGCTCTGTAAATTGTAAGGATGAATTTTAAAAGGTTGCTGTAAACTATGCATTCTCCATTGGACTCATGTCAAGGGTTCCCTCTGATCTCCTCAGTACATTAGACTCCTTTAGATTCATTGTTTTGCATGCAATTTCCCTTGATTCATTAATCCTGTGAGAATTAGTGTTTGTAACCTAGTCTCTTACAGCATTTGTAGTGATGTTTCTTGTTCTGAATTGAGGATTTAGATTAAAGACTATTGGATGGTTTGTGGCCATTAAAGTGGACAGACCATAGCCATAAGTGTAAGCCTAATCCTTGAATTAGATTTATCTCTCTTACATCTGTGCTTGTAGCCAGATGAAGATTGGATCACCCCTGTTGAGCTGCAGTTATTCTCATTAGATTTCAAAGACCAAATCAGATTTAGATATTACTTCTCCATCTTTGTTTCAATCATTCCCCTAACTCGGATCTGGATCATTTAGTTTAAATTTTTCTTTGTTTTTAGTTAGTTAAACGTGACAAATTCAAACCTCTCATCTTATCATTTTCTAGATAGGATAAAGCGGATCCGTATCTCAGATCTGGAGGTTTATCTTACATTTTAGACAAATTCTCTGTGGACGATCTTTCACTCACTTACTTTTAAAACTTGCTACAATTGGCCCTGATCTTGCAGGCTAATTCTCTTCTAACTGTGCTGATATTTCTTTATTTTTTTTTATATAGTCTAGAGCCACTGTAATTTAGCAGCTATAAATCTGTTTTCAAAACACACATAAATCAAGCACACTAAGAAGTAACAACAAGTTTTTGTGTGTTGACAAGTAAAAAATACCATTTTTCACCCCTGAACTTGAGTCTTGATAGACCTTTGAGAGAACTAAATAAGTGTTTTAAGTGCTTATATTACAGCTAACAATAGAGACAGGCTTAACCGTAAAAGCAGCTTAAAAGTGCCAATAAGATGACAATCCATGTCAATCCAAAGGAAGAAAGTGAAGAAACAACCTCATCAGCTGTTGAAAGGTCTGAATAGAAGAAGCAAAGACCTGGAAGAGAAGTATGGAACAATTCGAACAGAAAAATGCACTACAGAGTCCTTTTCAGAAGAACTCAGATTTTCGAAAGAACCTCAAACTGAAAAGGAATAAAACTCAGCGAGTATAGGAAGAGCATCCGAACTGCTCAAGAGAGGATTGAACTTTATGTAAAATAAGAAAACACAATTCAATGTAACTGCAACATTGCGAAAAGAGCTTCAGGAGTCACAACACTTTGCGAAAAGGCCCCTAAGCTGTGCGAAGAGGCATTCTGGAGATTCGCAGCTTTAACAAGGGCAATTCAGTAATCTGTTGCACGCATCCCAATGCATTTTAAAACCTAGGGACATTCCAGAGGGTTCTAAGCATGAAGCGAAGGAATATTCCACCCCACGTGAGCACCTAGAGAGGGAATAACTTGGCGGGAACTTCTAGAAACTCTAACAAGCTTTCAAAATACATAATAGAATTGATGCCTTTTTCACCTGATTGGTTGAACCAGATCGAGGAATTCTGATTGGCCAGAATAGATCTGGATCCCCGTGCTCGACTACCATTGGTCAATACAGATCTGAGAACCTCTGATTGGTTGATACACATCTGAGCTGGACCTGGGGAAAGCTATAAATAGACGAAGCATTTGCCCAATTGGGGCATCTAGATTTTGAGTTTCATTTCTAATCCCCCATTTCCCAAATGC
Source organism: Chloranthus sessilifolius (assembly GCA_021018995.1). Classification (NCBI taxonomy): domain Eukaryota; kingdom Viridiplantae; phylum Streptophyta; class Magnoliopsida; order Chloranthales; family Chloranthaceae; genus Chloranthus; species Chloranthus sessilifolius. Next base: position 17,910,429 of record CM037587.1, on the reverse strand, counting down.
ATACCTTGTCAATCCTTGTAATAGCCTACTTTGTACTTGCATTTGAGAGTTGTGAGATCAGAATTTCAAAGGAGAGTTTGCATCCAATAAGTCGTGCTCTGTAAATTGTACGGATGAATTTTAAAAGGTTGTTGTAAACTATGCATTCTCCATTGGACTCATGTCAAGGGTTCCCTCTGATCTCCTCAGTACATTAGACTCCTTTAGATTCATTGTTTTGCATGCAATTTCCCTTGATTCATTAATCCTGTGAGAATTAGTGTTTGTAACCTAGTCTCTTACAGCATTTGTAGTGATGTTTCTTGTTCTGAATTGAGGATTTGGATTAAAGACTATTGGATGGTTTGTAGCCATTAAAGTGGACAGACCATAGCCATAAGTGTAAGCCTAATCCTTGAATTAGATTTATCTCTCTTACATCTGTGCTTGTAGCCAGATGAAGATTGGATCACCTCTGTTGAGCTGCAGTTATTCTCATTAGATTTCAAAGACCAAATCAGATTTAGATATTACTTCTCCATCTTTGTTTCAACCATTCCCCCAACTTGGATCTGGATCATTTAGTTTAAATTTTTCTTTGTTTTTAGTTAGTTAAACGTGACAAATTCAAACCTCTCATCTTATCAGTTTTCTAGATAGGATAAGAAGCCAGATCTGGTAGCTCAGATCTGGAGGTTTATCATACATTTTAGACAAACTCTCTGTGGACGATCTTTCACTCACTTACTTTTAAAACTTGCTACAATTGGCCCTGATCTTGCAAGCTAATTCTCTTCTAACTGTGCTGATATTTCTTTATTTTTTTTATATAGTCTAGAGCCACTGTAATTTAGCAGCTATAAATTTGTTTTCAAAACACACATAAATCAAGCACACTAAAAAATAAATTATTGATATACTGATTATTTACCAAAAAAAAATATGTTACCAGATATATACTCTCCCCCAAACTTGAGATAAAAATATTCGCGACTTATTCTTGGAGTATCAATAACAAAAATATTGGTAAGAAGAAAAAAAATGTTAGTGATGTTAGTAACAAAAAAAATGAAATGAAAAACATTTGTTAGAGTTAATAACTATGTTAGAAAGGTTAGTCAAAGGAAATTCTTATATATTGCTAGAATATTTACAGTGATCATGAAAGAAATATTTTCAGAAAACTAGAAATTACAGAAAAACTAATGACATAAAGTAAGTAAACCTAGGAAAAATCTAGACATACATTAACTACTGAAAGAAATAAAATTGACTAAACAAAATTAACTAAACAAATAATATATAGAGTTTTGCTATGGGTGAGTCGGTAGCATGACGATGCCCGTGAGTTTATCAAACATACTCAAGGTTTGCCAATGATATAATAATCACTGGCCATTCTTCATCTAGAAAGAAAAATTCCAAGTTTTCATGTCCGCATTTGAGAATTAAGAGGGGAGACATGAACAAAATATGTGCTCTCCTCTAATTTTTCTGGGTTTTTATAAAAAATTGACGGTGCGCCGCAAGCATTAGGAAAAGGTAACCTTGGTATATATGGGACTTCAGTCACAATTTTGAGCACATTATCTTTATTATATTTTTGAGTCTATTTTAAATTTCTATTATTTTTAGTTTCTCTGGTGGGGAAACATCTAGTTTAATTTCAGGCTCACTATCCTTGGTCTCGGGACAACTACTAGCGTAGGCATCTCCACCTTATTATCAACAGTCTCACCACTTCTTAAAGGTTGAACAATTTGGATCTGTTCTGGGGAAATCGATGTATCTCCCACAAAAACTTGTCCTCTCAGGTTACTCACAGGTTGTAATTGTAACTGATTGCTCTCTCGTTCCACCAATTGCATAGCTAGCTGCTCAACTTGGACTTCCAGCTTCGTAATGGATTGTGTGTGTGAATGTAAAACTTGAGAGAATTGAGCAAGCTAGGATAAATCCTTGGAACGCTGATGCCACTATTGCTATAAATCTCTAAGGATTTGAACAACTGTGTCATCAAATCCGCTGCTCAGAGGATTGAACTGTTGCTGCACATATGGCTGATATGGTCTCATGGATGACAGGTAGGTCTATTGGAAATTCTGTGCAGGAGGATAGTTTGGGTCAACAACAGATGGTCCCTGTTGTTGGCTACTAGTGGAGCCATAATTAAAATAAGGATGGTTACTCTGCTGCGAGTTATACATGTTACCGTATTCACTCTGCTGGAATGCATACGCCCATTCCCAGTCTATCATCTTCGGGTATGGTGGAGTAGCAGGGCAATTAAACACTCAAAATATTTATAGATTTGGAACGAGTGTAGTGCATAAACCAAAAATACTATAATAATAATTTTATTTTATTTATTTTATTTTTTTTCAATAAAAAATCTTCATTATTCAATTTTTTTCAAAAATAGTAAATTCCAATAAACATGTCAAAATAAAAATACGTAATAAAAGAAGTATTTTATAAAAAATCTGACCCAAATTGGGTTCAGAATCACTTCTTAAACAATAAAGGAAATATTACTAAAAAATGAAAGAAATAACTAAAAAAGAGGATTTGTGTGACAACCCGGATTTCGGCACCCCGAAACCCGTGCCATCAGCACGATCATCTTGACCGTGCCCTTTAGCTAAGCACGGAACACTGGTATATCAAGCATAGAAAAGTATAATAAACGAGTTTGCAGAATTTAAATCTATATTAATTAACTTCCCAAAAGACAGTTCTATCCTCATGCCTCTGCATGAATGGAGAACCGATCCGAACCATCGATGATAGAAATCATCACGGATGGTTAGTCCCAAAAGAGAAATCCCAACTCCTTATATACATGATTTTAAACAGAATCAAGGCTTGACATACCAAGCCGTACAAAACTTCTCCAAAAATCCCCTCAAAGTGGCACAACGGAGTCCTCTAGAAGAAGTCCTCTGGAGGTGGCTCCAACTCGTCACCGGCCGCAAGGTCCGACTCGCCGGGATCAGCGTCTCCTAAAGCCTCGACAACTGCTAATAGTGGACCTGCGACGTATAGTCTATAGGGTGAGCTACATCCTAGCTCAATAGGGAACAAACACAGTTTGAACATATAAATTATAACTCACATGTATTCCATGATATGCCATGCATGATGTATCTATGCAGTTGTTAATGAAACAGATTAAAAGCATTTCGTTTTACTGTTGATTACTTATATTTTCATTTACTCATGAATGATGCTGAGAAGGCCTAAAGCAAAACTTAAACTTTCAACTTAAGTAATCCTCGAGCAATATAGCATCGAGCCCCGACGAGATACCCATCATCGTCATCTATATAAACAGTTTTAACCGTATTCCCTGGGAATACAAATAGTACCCAAGCCCCTTTCCCCTGGGGATTGGTGGCGGGGTTTCACTTGTCTCAATCAACACCCCTGGGGTGTGCTTACTATGTACGGATAAGCCTCCGACCGCCTCACGGTTTCACCATGTATCGGTCACGGATATCTGGTGGTCGTGGATATCCCGCCACGTCGGTGGGGTACCCTATCAAACCTCAAATAACAAAAATATCGGTGCCTTACATATAGTTATTCACCGTGTAAATGTGCTATCTTATATCAGTTAGGCCCTATCAAACATGATTCAATCCTTGGATACATCCCTGGGATGTATCCATTTACTTGCATCACACCTGATGCTCTTATCTCTTTACTTCTTCATCCCCTGGGGATGGCTTATTAGAATTTCTCTTATGGATGTCACACACACACACTTTTCACAAACTCTTAAGAAATAAACATTTGAATTTAGTTCTATATCACTACATACATGCTCTTGTAAAATAAAGTACATGTTCAAGGTGTTCCCTACCTCAAGTCTTCGTTTGATCAATGCATCAAGGTCCCACGTGGCTCCTTGTGCATTAGTCCACACGTACCACCTATGGTACCATATAACAGGTAAAACACATCACAAAGGATGCAATAAAGAAGGTATAAGATCCTCCAAAAATCTTAAAGTCAACCCAAAAGTCAACATAATTTATGTCAGTCGATTAATCGAACTCCAAAATCGATTAATCGAATCTGATTCGATTAATCGATTAATCGAATGTCAATATCGATTAATCGAAGCAATTTCGATTAATCGAAATTCTCCTTTTCGCAAAGTCCATTCTCTGTTCGAACAGTCGAGTTTTCATTCGATTAATCGAATTCAATTTCGATTAATCGAAATTCTTCTTTTCGCAAAGTAATTTCACTGTTAATGAAGTTTTCATTCGATTAATCGAATCCAATTTCGATTAATCAAATTCTTCTTTTCATAAGTAGACCCTCGATTGGCACTGAGTTTCACAAGTTGATTAATCGATCCCAAATCGATTAATTGAAAACTAAAATCGATTAATCGAAATCCCATTTCGATTAGTCGATTTTTCCTCAAGTCATTTCCTCCAACCCCTGGGGTCCATTGGAGGTTCTCAGTCGATTAATCGATTCTCAAATCGATCAATCGAAATCCAAAGTCGATTAATCGAAATCAAATTCGATTAATCGAAATCGGGGTCCTCTGACCTTTCAACTTCCTGGCCAATTTCGATTAATCGAAACCCAATTTCGATTAATCGAAATTGTCAGATTCAGCCCCTTTCGAGCTGTTCTTCCCAATCTTTTTCCACACTTTTTCTTCTATTTTTCTAAGCCATTATCCTATGATTTGGACCCACATTCAACTACAATTTAACCCCTATAATCTATGTATCTTATTTACAAAAAATTTTACCTTGAATAGATCTCAAGTTGATTTCAAATCAATGGTTGGAAGGCTAGGGTTTCCAGCTTTTGTTCTAACGGATCCCTCGCGTCGAATCCGGCATTTATTGCTTGAATCTCTCTTCCTCAACTAGCATTCACTCCTTGCATTAATCACTCTCTTCACTCTCTCTCTCTTCTTTACTCTCCTTCAACAACAAAACTCTTGATTTTAGGGTTATTAACTCTTTTTATCCTCTTCCTCACTTGTGTGTTGAGCACATACACCGCGGTAGGTGTATGCGACTATACCTTCACAACACACACCACATAGGCATTCTATTTATCACATCTCATCCGTTCATCACACTACATACTAACTGTTGGACTTCCATTTGGTCAAACCTATGACCGATCGGGCACGGATCCCGAGGTCATAGTTTAGTGTGATTTTTCGGGTTATTACAATTTGGAAGGGTAATCAGTAGATTTTAGGCTTGAGAAAAATTTTATCAAGGATACCCACAATGTGTGCGTCGCAAAGAGCTTTCCGAATTGGGGTCATTTGTGCGATTCTGACACTCGTAGCCAAAGTTATGGCCAAAATACCGGCACGCGCCCAAAACTGCCCTAATTAAGAAAAGATCACGATTTCCTACCAAATTGTTTTTTTTTTTTTATGTTCTTGTTTTATTTTATTTTTATTTTAGAAGGCAGGGAGAGAAATAAATCTGAGCCTCTAGTTTCTGTGACCGGCAGAAGTGTTAAATTCTGATTCGCTAATCTGAATAAACCTGCAAAAGCTTAAGAAACGATCAAAGAAAAAAAATATAAAAAAATAAAAAGAGAAAGATAAATATTTATTTTTAAAATGAGAATATAAACAAAAATAAAAGATAAATTGCTTTCCCTGCAGCGGCGCCAAAAACTTGATCGGCTTATAGTATGTATATATTTAAATTAAAATCATGCTTTAACCTATTGCAAGCGCATAATGGAAATTATAGCACTAGTGGTAGGATTGATTCCACCAAAAAGTGATTATCTTCTTATAGATTTTTATATTCTTTTTTTACAAAATTATTTTTATCTTTTAAATTTTAAACTACTGGAGAAATATGAATAAAAGAATGTTTTCTTTAATCTAATTACATAAAAATAAATCTTAATCCTTCTTCTTCAAATTGAGGTCGTCAATCTAAACCTTCAGCTATCGGATGTTTACAAATTTAAAATATCGTTATACCGTATTATAGTCTTTCAGAATTTGGTCGTCAATCAAAAACTAAAATTCTTCAACACAGATTTAATCTAATCAACAATCTAATAAAATCTGGGCATCAATCAAATTTGAGAAAATTGAAGATGGAAAAGTAAAACCATTACACTAATTTACAAACTTTAACCCAAGTCATCAACTCAAATCAAAATTCGAAGATGTTTACAAAACATATAAAATCTAAACTAAAAATAAAATAAAATTCAAACTAGAAAGCAAAAGTAGAACCATCCAAAGGATTGATCTTCCAGCTTCCTCAACCTTGGTTATCAGGCAAGACCTCAGAGAACTGTGGATGATGTTACTTTATAAATCCTAAACTACTTTGATCGAGAGAAAACACAGACCTCAGTTGTCAATTGATGCTATGAAATTCTTAGATGGTTCACTCTTATAGCAGGCTCTCTTATTTGTAGATCATAAGGAGTCGGTTTAGAGAGTTCTAATTTTAATAAAAGAAACTACTAAAATAAAATACTCCTAATATAACTCTAATTCTAATTTTATTCTTCATTGCTTTCAATAGTTGATGTGTTCCGAATTTCTCTCCTTAATAGCAGCAGCAAAGTCCTTTTAAGATTCTTCATCAATCTTCTCAGATCCGTGATTAGCCAAACTTCTAATTAAAGAGTTCTTCTAATTCTGTCCTTGGCGGTGATAGTCTTCATGTGATCAGCAACAATAGAAGTAACAAGAAAGCTTCTATAATCGCAATCATAATTCACGATTATCCTTCTTTTCTTAGAAAATCATAAATCACGATTTCCTATCTTTCATAGTTTCCTCAGTAGACGATTCTCTATAACGATTGCTATCTTCTGTATCGCCTTTTTCTCTTTTATCGCTTTCTAAAGAACCGTCTATTGAAGAATCATAAATTACGATTTCTCATTTTTCTTTTCTTTAGCTTAAGTATGAGCGCTCAATCGTAAAATACGATTTCTCAGCTTTCAATAGGTTGTGAATCGTCTTCTTACGCTCAATCGTCTTTATGCTGCTTTTTGAGTTTATTTTGATGAATATTAACACTTTAGCTCTCTTTTATTATTTTTCTTTAATATCTACACATCATCAACTTGTTAGTAGCAAACTAAGTCCTAGCATCACTAAGTTAAGGGTGATAAAATGGTATATTCTATGACTGATCAAAAATAAAAACCCAAGCCCTTAGCCGCCACTTATAAAAAAAAGACCCCTTAATCCTAGTGTGATAAGTGTCACATTCATAAGCCCCCTTCATCTATCTTAACTAAAACAAGATACTTACCCCCTAAAAGAAACACCAATCCATGACAAATAAAGATAAACCAATAGCCATAAGACATTTACCCTTAAAAAGAAACACCGATCCATGACACCAATGGATAAGCCAATGGCATTAAAACACCCAACACATTAATCTAGAAATCTAAAATCACACATTTCTAACAAGTGTCACTCCAACCAAAAACCCAAACCTTAAACAAAACAAATGCCCAAAATTTCCCTTTTGCCATAAAACCCCATTAATAATGATAAAATACAATCCTAGCCCATTTAGACCATAAAAAATGAGCAAAATCACTCCATGAAGTAAATAAAATTAAAATAAATAATGTTAAGAAAATAAAAAATAAAATCACAGTAAAAATCATACAAAACAAATCAAAGGGAAAACTGCTCTCTGCAGTCCCACCACAACCACATCACTCCCCAACGCCCACCACTCACTCCGATGTAGCAAATAATCCAATAAAATAATAATAATAATAATAATAAAATAATAAAAGTTCCATCGCGATACAAAAGCAAAAAATAATAACAGCGGCACTTGAATGATGACAAAGTATCTGCAAGATAAATCATTCCGCACTACCTATCCCACCACGATTAGAATCACTCACCCTTGACCCATTGTGTAACCCCACACACTGACTAGAGGGAGAGAACCGCTGATGTCCAATAACATGTCCCATTTAGATAGAACGCACATATACCCAATGTTGTCCCAACACCTAAGTTCATTGGCCTAATCAGCCACGCCCTCATGTTCCATCGTGACACTAAAGCCTTACCACACCACCAAGGCCAAAGGCAAGTCCTGTCGCGATCTTAAGCACACCATTCAAACTAACTTCAACCCATTGTATAACCAAGATCTGCCAAAGAAAGAAATACACCATTATTGTCTCATCACGACATCAAAACCATCCCGAAGTCATCAACCGAAATGCCCTATCGCATAACCATCAAGTCCTGCTGCAACCCACCACGACACACAACCAGAAGAGAAGCTCGACCAATGTCCCATCGTGAAAAGCAACGAGCCGAACCCCCCATATGTCCCATAGCGTAGTAGTGTCCAGACTCCACCACAGCAAGGACATACGATCGCCGCCAGAAGAAGAGAGAAATTTCTTTGACATCCCATCGCACCCAACACATATCAAGTCCCATCGCGAACATCTCATTAGGCGATCCGGACATTTCATCACACAACTGGAAGGTAAGTATCACCCATTTCCTTTTACTCAATATTCCTTGTAAAGTATAGTTAGCTAATATTAAGTTAAATGTTTTAAAAATCTGTCTCTCCCGACTCGTGAATCATTGTAGTCCTCCCAAAAGAGACAATCATCAGTACTCATGAGAAGATTAGATGGAGTATTCAGCTTACCAAGTGTCGTCTTGACAACTATATAAACGGTCGGGTCCACAAATCTCGCTCCGACGGATCTGCTCAGCGACGTCTCGGAAGCCACGTTTTCCATCATTTTACTACCAAATTGATCTTAAGTTAAAAGTCTCAAACTTTTAAAAAATTATGATAATAAACCCTCTATCTATCAAAATTTACCTCTCACCACTCCAATCTGCTCTTTACTTTGGAAAACCAAACATTAAGTACACTTAACTCTGAGAAATCACAAATGTCTACTGGAAAAGGGACCCTTGACGTGCCATTAGTGTGAGCAATGACGCGCCCGATCTGACATGACTTACGAAAGCCTTTACCATTAAATCAAATTACATCATATTATCCGGTCAGTTGACCTTGTCTCTGGATGTCTGTATGATGCCCCCGGTAGCTCGATTATGTCAATTTTCCTTTATTTGACTATCCCTTACAGCAGGTCGCGATATGCGGCCTGATGCCACTTGCACCCACAGATGAGGATACACCTCTCAACAACTACCACTGGGCCCCCGAATGATCTTCCTTAACTTGTGCTGATAGATAAGAAAGCCAAGCATTTCATGTCAGCTTCCCAGTTCACACTTGTGATTTTCCAAATAAACGAGAAGACACCTCGAAAGAGGGGAGTCTACTTCTTCGATGCACCCTTACTCTACAAGGACGTGCCGAAGAGGGGCATCTATAGACACTCCAATTTTGTCCTCTCGGAGTATACAATCTTGTTCGGTTAACCTTTGACCTTGCCCATGACCTCTGGAAAAGAACTAACCTTCTCCAAAGACCTTAAAACCTTAAATACGGGAACCATTACTGAAATAATAGTATATGGTTGAGACCCATGCTGAAAAAATAGCTCTGTGGCTTGGACCCGACTTAACCCGAGAAAATCCTAAATTTTGCACAGATACACTTGCGCGGAATCAATTCCACGTGTGGCTACATGCGCGGAATTGGTCCCACTTGGACCAGGTTCACCCTTCCTGCGGGCCACCAAGACCCGACTTTCACGCAGATACACTGCGCAGAATTGATTCCACACAGACATAGTTGCGCGAAATTAATCCCACTTGGGCTAGGGCATGCCTTCCATACACTGCCCAAAGACCCAGATTCCGCGCTAATACACTCGCACAAAATTAATTCAATGTGTCCCTATACACGTGGAATCGGTCCAAATTGGATTCTACGCGTCACTAGACATGCAGAATTGGTTCCCAATCAAACCTGAACTCTAATTTCCCAGACCGCCTAAACTCTTGATTCCACACATACGCCACTGTGCGAAATTGGTTTCCCCAGGCACACTAGGATAAGGAAGCCGACTCAAATTGAATCAAGCGCATACTCTACTGTGCGGAATTCAATTAAGCGTAGCCTCACTTGCACAAAATTGGTTTCCTAAGCACACTTCATCCAGGGCACTTCGGTTCACGGGCCGACTCAACTTGAATCAAGCGCACATGCCACTGCCAGGATTTCAATTAAGTGCAACCTCACATGCGTGGAATTCACCAATTCCGCACATGCCCACATGCGCAAAATTAGCCCGCTACCTATAAAAAGACCCCCTTACCTCGCCCCAAAAAATAACAACACAGAACGAATCTACCAGCAATTCGACTCTTTTTTTAGCTTAGGCTTTTCCTAAGCTTGAGTTTCTTCTCTCCACGGTCCTGGAAGGAGGAAGAAGCACTTGGCTTCAGCTGTTGGAGCCGGCTGCCCAACGTTCAACAAAGGAGTTAACCCACACCTCGTAAAACGTGATCAATGACTTATTGCAGCGTTGATAAATATCTGTAGCTGGCGATCGCATCAAACCCAGGTATTTCTCCTTTAAAACTTACCTTTTTAATTTCAGCATCTAATATTTCATAGTTTATTATTCCATCGCCTTTGCCAGAGTCCATTTGGACCGAATTGGGCCACTTATTCCGGGGACCGAAAGGAACCCAAAAAAAGTGCATACCAACATATGAAGATTTTTTTTCACTCCAATCTTCCACACAATCGAGCTTGAGACCATTAGCTTACCATCAGACAATGAGTTTTTTATTCCATGTAGCACATATCCCAAAAAATGCCCTAAAATCACATATGAGCGTGATGTGCGATATGATTTAGGGCCACTTCTTTTTAGATTTGTGCCACGTGGAATAAAAACTCCCTGTTTACTGGTATGCTCATGGCCTCAAGATCCCTTGTGTGGAAGATTGGAGTGAAAAACAATCTCCATCATTTGATTCCAACTAGTCGATGGATTTGAGTGGGTTCCAAATGTAGGAGCCTTCAGTAAACCGGTAGGCACAAACAGAGGTACCCATTGGGAAAATTACTAGAAAGGTTCTAGAAGAATTTAAAAGAAAGACTTGGTCTTTTTGGGAGTTGTGCCACAAAGAAGACCATTACAGCGCTCAGATTTAAAGGTCAGGGTATAAAGACACTACAAAAAACGAGACTATTAGCGGCAACCAAAAACTGCCGCTATTAACAAAAAACTACCACTAATACTCCTGCTGCTAATAGTCTTAATAGATTTTTATTAATAGCGGTAGATTTTTGCTCCAAAAAATTGCCGCTAATAACCTTATTTTTTGTAGTGAGACCTTTGGTGCCAAAGATTGACTTGCAAAGCCCATCCTCTAATTCAATAGTTGATTATGTTGAATTAGATGATAGCAATCAAAGATCACATTTCGTGCCAATCTTTTGGCATCCTAGATCTTTACATCATGACCATCAAAACGGTTGACAGTGTTTCACGTCGTCTAGGTCTAAAAAATACCAAGTCTTTCTTTTAAATTATGTGCAATAGTACAAATCTCGTGTGCAAGTTGTCTCTCCGTATATTTATGGATTAAATTGCAACCATTTTTAAACAGAGATGATTCTGATCATAGTCAAAAAAACGTGTTTTTCGAGGAAAAAATATTTAAAACACATGTTTTTGATTAAACACATTAAAAGGCGCTTTATATGCAAAAAAATATAAAACATGTTTTTTCGTCTAAAATGCATTTTAAACAAAAAAAAGCTTAATTACATCAATTTTAATGTACTTTTAAATTTTAATGTTATATTTTAATGTTGAAAATTTCCCCTTGTTGTTTATTCTTGTAATCCGTCTTGGTGACTATACTCATGCCAATGGGAGGGTCAGAGGATGGTTTCTTGCAATGCTATATGTTTGATGGTGTTATCTGTGACAACTCATACCCATATGCCACAATATTGTCCAGTTTTTTGTTTAGGTCCCGCCCCGATTTTATTTCTGTTATGGCTTTAATCGCTTAAGTCCCCACTCAAAATGCGTCATGACATGTAGCTTTCGCAATCACATATAGCCTAGGATAAGAACTTTTACCTATCGAATGTGGGATTATTATAACCTCCCACATTATAGAAGATCCGTCCTCAGTTCTTATATCATTTTGTGACTACCCAAACCCACATGCCACAATTTTGTCCGATTCTGAGCATAGGCTCCCATCCCAGTTTTGTTTCTGGCATGAACTTAAGTTGTAATAGCCCGAAAAATCACACTAAACTATGAGCTCCAGATCCGTGCCCGATCGGTCATAGGTTTGACCAAATAGAAGTCCAATAGTTAGTAAGGGGTGTGATGAACGGATGAGATGTAATGGGTTGAATGTCTATGTGGTGTGTGTTGTAAATGTGAAGTCGCATACACCTATCGCGGTGTATGTGCTCAACACACAAGTGAGGAAAGAGATAAAAGGGTTTAATAACCCTAAAATCTGTATTTGGTTGTTGAGAGAGGAGTAAAGAAGAGAGAGAGAGGAGTAAAGAGAATAAACAAGAGTTATTGGGTGATTGGAGGGGGGATTCAAGCATTAAAGAGACTGATTCAACGTGAGGAATCCGTTCAAGCAAAGGCTGGAACCCTAGCCTTTCCAACCACTCGATTGAAATCAATTTGAGATTGATTGAAGGTAAGATTTTTGTAGTTTAAATGCATGGATTAGAAGGGTTAATAGTGGCTAGAAATGTTGTGAAATGTAGAACAAAGGTTTAGAAAAATGGAAGGAGCAGATTGGGAAGAACGACGAGAAGAAATTTGAATCTGGCAGTTTCGATTAATCGAAATTGGGTTTTGATTAATCGAAATTGGCCAAGAAGTTGAAAAGTCAGAGGACCCCAATCTCGATTAATCGAATTGAATTTCGATTAATCGACTTTTGATTTCGATTAATCGAATTGGAAATCGATTGATCGACTGGGAACCTACAGTGAACTCCAGTGGAGGAAAGAAAATAGCTTGGTGAAATCGACTAATCGAAATGGGAATTCGATTAATCGATTTATAATTTCGATTAATCGATTTGGGATCGATTAATCGATTTTAGAAATTCGATTACTCGAATTGAGAATCGACAGATAGAGTGGAGAATTTCGATTAATCGAATTAGGTTTCGATTAATTGAATGGGAATCTCGATTAATCGATTTGAGAATCGATTAATCGATATTGACTTTCGATTAATCGATTTTGGAGTTCAATTAATCGACTGTGCTAAATTTTGTTTGACTTTTGAGTTTGACTTTAAGCTTCATGGTGGGTCTTGGACCTCCTTTATTGCATCCTTAGTGATGTTTTTCACCTGTTATGTGGTACCATAGGTGGTACGTGTGAGCTAGTGCACAAGGAGCCACGTGGGACCTTGATGCATTGATCGAACGAAGACTTGAGGTAGGGAACACCTTGAACATGTACTTTATTTTACAAGAGCATGTATGTAGTGATATAGAAATCAAATTCAAAATGTGTTATTGCTTAAGAATTGTGAAAAGTGTGTGTGTGTGACATCCATAAGAGTAATTATAATGAGCCATCCCCAGGGGATAAAGAAGTAAAGAGATAAGAGCATCAGGTGTGATGCAAGTGAATGGATACATCCCAGGGATGTATCCAAAATTGAATCATGTTTGATAGGGCCTAACTAATATAAGATAGCACACTTACACGGTGAATAACTATATGTAAGGCACCGATATTTTTGTTATTTGAGGTTTGATAGGGTACCCCACCGACGTGGCGGGATATCCACGACTGACACGGCAGGATATCCGTGACCGATACGGCGGCGAAACCGTAGGCCAGTGCGGAGGCTTATCCGTACACAGTAAGCACACCCCAGGGGTGTTGATTTGAGACAAGTGAAACCCCGCCACCAATCCCCAGGGGAAAGGGGCTTGGGTACTATATTGTATTCCCAGGGAATACGTTAAAAGTGTCTATATAGATGACGATGATGGGTATCTCATCGGGGCTCGATGCTATATTGCTCGGGGATTACTTAAGTTGAAAGTTTAAGTTTTGCTTTGGGCCTTTTCAGCATCATTCATGAATAAATAAAGACATAAGTAAATTACCAGTAAAATGTAATGCTTTTAATTGTTTTCATCAGTGACTGCATAGACACATCATGCATGGCATATCATGGAATATATGTGAGTGATAATTTATATGTTCAACTGTGTTTTGTTCCCTATTGAGCTAGGATGTAGCTCACCCTATAGACTATACGTCGCAGGTCCACTACTAGCAGCGGCCGAGGCTTCAGGAGACGCTGACCCTGGTGAGTCGGACCTTGCGGCCGGCGAAGAGTTGGAGCCACCTCCTGAGGACTTCTTCTAGAGGACTCCGTTGTGCCGCTTTGAGGGCTTTTTGAGAGAGATTGGTACGGCTTGGTATGTCAAGCCTTGTTTTGGTTAAACCATGTATATATTGAGTTGGGATTATTCTTTTGGGGCGAACCATCCGTGATGATTGCTATCATCGATGGTTTGGATCGGTTCTCCATTCATGCAGAGGCATGAGGGTAGAACTGCCTTTTGGAGAATTGCGTTAATATAGATTTAAATTCCGCAGTTTCATTTATTATTTCATTTTATGCTTGATATGCCAATGTTCCGTGCTTAGCTAAGGGGCACGGTCAAGATGATCGTGCTGATGGCACGGGTTTCGGAGTGTCGAAATCCGGGCTGTCACAGTTGGTATCAAAGCCATTTTCTTTTAGCAATTCTGACAATCGTCCTTTTGGTCAGAACGTAGGGGCTTCTGCTAACGAAACTTTAGTTTCAAATGCAGCCGCAAATGTCATCTAGAGGAAGAGGCCGACCAAGGGGAGGCCAACAGAGGAGTCTACGTAGTGGAGATGATTACATCTCTCCTACTAATAGAGTGCCTTTAGGAGGTCACGAGGCCCGAGGCGTGGTAGTAAACGACATGATGAAGAGGATCGAGATCGGGATTAAGATCTAAGAGAACAAGAGAGTGAGAGAAAGACAAGAAGATAGAGAGGAGCGACAAAGGATGATGCACACTATGGATGCCATGGCACAACAAGCCGCATCCTTTGCGACTCATGCATCAAGAAACAATGACCACCTACACCACCTATAGGACCTGCACTGCCTGTGCCCTCATCTTTTACAGAGTTTAGGAGGATGAGACCTCCTTCATTTTCTGGGCAGGCAGACACAATGGCTGCCGAGAACTGGCTTATGGAGATGAAGAAAGTCTTTAGCGTGCTGACATGCACGAAAGATGAGAGTGTGAGATGGGCAGCTTATATGTTAGATGGGGAGGCTGGGCCTTGGTGGAAGTCTGTGATACGGACTCGGGCTCAGGAGACCCCAGAGTTGCCTTGGACTTGGGAGGAGTTTGTCGAGGAGTTCAACAAACAATATTTTTCGGAAGTAGTGAGGAACCAGCTTGAGATACAATTTTTACAGTTAGTGCAAGGGAGAATGACAGTGAGAGAATATGGGGTGGAGTTTCTACGACTTGCTGCTTTTGTCGGACACGTCGCTACTAAAGTGATGAAGTCCAAGAGGTTTCAGCAAGGTTTGAAGCCTGAGGTTAGGGGAGGCATAGCTCCATTTCAGCTGAGGACCTATGAAGAGGTCATGAGTAAGGCATTGGTTGTGGAAGAAGAAAATACAAATAGATATAGACAGAGAGAGCAGCAGCGGGGAGGAAATGAACAAGGAAGGACGGGGACCTATGAACCGGTGAACAAAAAGCCGAGATTCGTGGCCCAAAATCAGAGACCACAGTTTCAGGGAGGTTTTGGAAGGCCGGCGCAACAACAACACCAACAGAGGTTTCCACTACTAGCATCGGGGAGACCTTTACGCTATGAGAACCCTGCCATGTCTACTGGTGCCACTATCACACAAGGTTCTCGTACTATTTCTTCCGTTCCTCGAGAGATTTGTGCCAGGTGTGGCAGGCCTCATTGAACGTTGGATTGCAGATCGGGAACTAGGGGTTGTTTCCGATGTGGCAAGGTGGGCCACTTAATCAAGGATTGCCCCGAGACGGATAAAAGAAAGATGGTTTCAGTTGCAACACCACGACCCATTCAAGCAAGGAAGTCGATCGTTCAGGGGAGAACTTATGCAGTCACTGCTCAGGAAGCAGGGAACGTGCATGACGTCATCCAAGGTGAGACCCTTTTAAATTAAAGAAAATTTTCATTTCATTAAAATTTTAGATAGAGAAGGTGCATGCATTAGGAATTGTATAGATTCTTTTTCTCAATACTAAATCTATATGTGAATTAAGGGTGTAAATTGATGTGTAAATTATTGTATGTATGCATGTATACTATAGGTACTTTAACTATATATGAAAAGGGATGCTTTGTTGGATATGACGCTAGAGTGTTGATAGACCCAGGGTCTACCCACTCATTCGTCACTCCACGTTTCGCCAAGAAGATGAAGATTGTTCCAGAGGCGTTGGATTTCATCCTATCTGTGTCTATTCCGACTGGAGAGTTAGTGGACACGGAGTTAGCTTGCAAATCCATCATTGTAGCAGTTCGAGACTTAGAGGTGCATGAATTGGAAGCAAAGTTGATACTATTAGACATGCAAGGGTTTGATGTGATCCTTGCCATGGACTGGTTGGCACAGCACTGTGCAACCGTCGATTGCAAGAATAAGGTAGTCATTTTCAGACCCAACACAAGAAGATCCTTTCGGTTTTAAGGAGTGAGGTCGTCATCTGTGCCACTGATCTCAGCAGTAAAGGCCGAGAAAATGATCAAAAAGGGTTGCAGTGGATACTTAGCTTTCTTAAAGGAGGACAAAGAAGAAAAGAACGTCATTTCTGAGGTAGCAGTTGTGCGAGACTTCGCCGACGTGTTTCCAGAAGAATTGCCTGGATTACCTCCAGAAAGGGAAGTAGAATTCGCCATTGACTTAGCACCAGGAACGGAGCCTATTTCGAAAGCGCCTTATAGAATGGCTCCTGCTGAATTAAAGGAGTTGAAGGAACAACTACAAGAGCTTATGGACAAGGGGTTTGTTAGACCGAGCGTGTCTCCATGGGGAGCACCGGTCTTGTTTGTCAAGAAGAAGGATGGGTCAATGCGACTATGCATTGACTATCGACAATTGAACTAACTCACTGTGAAGAACCGCTGCCCTTTGCCTAGAATTGATGATCTATTCGACCAACTACAAGGAGCAAGGTATTTTTCCAAGATCGACCTGAGATCTGGGTATCATCGATTCTTGTAGTCAAGTGAGGACATTGAAGAGCGACTTCCTGGACGGTATGGACACTATGAATTCCTTGTGATGCCGTTTGGATTGACGAATGCTCCGGCGTCATTTATGGATCTGATGAATCGAGTGTTTAAACCACACTTGGACTCCTGCGTCGTAGTGTTTGTTGATGATATACTGATATACTCCAAATCCAAGACGGAACATGAAGAACATTTGAGGATTGCTCTACAGACGCTGCGTGAACACCAATTGTACGCCAAACTCTGCAAATGTGAATTTTGGTTGGAAGAGGTTAGCTTTTTGGGACATGTTGTCTCAAAGCATGGTGTCACTGTAGATCCAGCAAAGATAAAAGCAGTGGTTAAATGGGAGCAACCAAAGACAGTGACCGATGTCCGAAGTTTTCTGGGCTTAGCAAGCTATTATCGACATTTCGTCGAGGGGTTTTCAAAGATATCGGGACCTCTCACAAAGCTGACACGAAAAGATTCAAGGTTTGAGTGGAGTGAGGCATGCGAGAAGAGTTTTTAAGAACTCAAAACGAGACTCACTTCGGCTCCAGTGTTAGCGATTCCTTCAGGCAGTGGAGGATACTCCGTGTACAGCGACACGTCATACAATGGCCTTGGTTGTGTACTCAACCAACACAATAAGGTGATAGCTTACAGATCAAGACAGCTGAAAGAACACGAGAAAAATTACCCGACTCATGACTTGGAACTAGCAGCAGTCATTTTTGCGCTGAAGATTTGGAGACATTACTTGTATGGTGAGACTTTTAAAATTTTCACCGATCATAAGAGCCTCCGATATCTCTTTACACAGAAAGAGCTCAACATGAGACAGCGTAGATGGATGGAATTCCTCAAGGATTACGATTGCTCCATACAATACCATCCAGGTAAGGCGAATGTAGTAGCCGACGCATTGAGTCGGAAAGGTTCAGCTCAGTTAGCTTGCTTGGTTTTGGGTATGCACCGATGGAAATTATTGGAAGACCTGGCATTCTACGATGCGAACATTGAGTCAAAAGCCACCGGATCCTTTTTGGCTAACATATCAGTAAAGCCAGTGATATTTGAGCATATCCACGATCTACAGATGAAAGATCCGGCATTAACAAAGATTCATCAAGACGTGAGTGAAGGCATCAGGTCGGACTTCTCAGTTAAAGAAGATGGTTCTTTATTGTTTAAGGGCCGTCTATGCATTCCGGACAATGCCGACCTAAGACGAACCATTCTTCATGAAGCCCATAAGTCAAATTATGCTATCCACCCTGGTAGCACCAAGATGTACCAAGTCTTGAAAAAGAACTACTGGTGGAGAGGACTGAAGCAAGACGTGGCCGAGTACGTGTCACGGTGTTTGACTTGTCAGCAAGTGAAGGTTGATCATAGACATCCTGGTGGACTATTGCAACCTTTACCAATCCCAGAATGGAAGTGGGAATCTATCTCAATGGATTTCATTGTTGGATTGCCCCGTACTGCCAAGAGACATAATGCCATTTGGGTCGTCGTAGACCGATTGACCAAATCAGCGCACCTTTTGCTATACAATACTATGTATACAGCAGGAAGACTGGCAGACTTATACATGAAGGAGATTGTAAGATTACATGGGATTCCAAGCAGCATAGTTTCAGATCGTGATCCACTATATACATCCAAGTTTTGGAAGAAATTTCAAGAAGGAATGGGAACACGACTAGAATTTGGTTCAGCTTTCCATCCTCAAACTGATGGGCAGACAGAGCGAGTGAACCAAGTAATAGAAGACATGCTCAGAGCGTGCATGCTAGATATGCACGAGGATCTTTGGGATGAGTATCTACCGTTGCTCGAATTCGCATACAACAACAGTTTCCAAACGAGCATTGGCATGGCACCGTATGAAGCTCTGTATGGACGACGATGCAAATCACCCCTCAATTGGGAGGAAACAGGCGAGAAATTTGTGTTAGGGCCAAAACTACTTGAAGACAACGCCACCGTTGTTCGAATTATCAGAGAAAGGCTGAAGTCAGCACAGAGTAGACAAAAAAGTTACGCCGACATGAAGCGTACTAGTGCCGACTATAAAGTGGGCGAGCACGTGTTTGTGAAGGTGTCACCTATGAAAGGTGTAATGAGATTTGGCAAGAGAGGGAAGTTAAGCCCACGTTATGTTGGACCATTTGAAATTTTGGGACGCGTAGGTGAAGTTGCGTATCGCATTGGTTTACCACCGCTGTTTGATCGAGTACATAACGTTTTCCACATATCGATACTCAGAAAGTATGTGAATGATCCGTCTCACCTATTAGGAAAACAACCTATGGAGATGTGTGAGGACATGAGCACGATAGAGGAACCTATGGAAATCTTGGATCGAAAGGAACAAGTACTGCGCACTAAAGTGATTCCTTTAGTGCTTGTTCGGTGGAACAATCATCCAAAAGAAGAGGCTACTTGGGAACGAGAGGCCGATGTGAAAGAACAATATCCAGCCTTGTTTCCAACGACATAAAAATCCAATGTAAACCACAACCATGTTGGTGGAATTTCCGTGATACTTGTAATTCAATGGAAGTTTTGATCAAGTATAATTTAAGGAATAAATTTAATATGTACATGATCAAGTGTATGCATTTCTATGGAACTATGAACCACTTGATGTCATAAACTACCAAAAGAAATCAAAGAACCAAAGAACTTGAAAATCTGCAGAAATTGGGCAAAACCGATTAATCGAATTTCAAATCGATTAATCAATTTAGAATTTCGATTAATCGATTTTGTTCGATTAGTCGACTGGCACCTGCCAGTGACTGGAAATTTGAATGAGAGTTAGAACAGACATAGAATGAAATTTCGATTGATCGATTTATAATTTTGATTAATCGATTTGGGATCGATTGATCGATTTTAGGAATTCGATTAATCGAATGAACTAGTAATGTTAGAAGAAATTAGGATGAAATAATGAAATTTCGATTAATCGAGGCGATTTCGATTAATCGATTTGAGATTTCGATTAATCGAAATGGAAGTTCGATTAATCGAATTACTAAAGGGACTTGGAAGAAATATGAAGTCAGAGGAATGATTTCGATTAATTGAAATGAAATTCGATTAATCGAAGTGGAATTCGATTAATCGAAGTGGAATTCGATTAATCGAATAACTTAAAGAATCCTGAAAATTTTGGAAGTTACTGCACGATTTCGATTAATCGAAGTGAATTTCGATTAATCGAAATGGATTTCGATTAATCGACTGGCTCGCGCCAGTGAGCTCAAAAACAGATACGATTTCAATTAATCGAAATGGTTTCGATTAATGGAATTTGACTTTCGATTAATCGATTTGGGAAATCGATTAATCGATCTTACGCGGCTTAATCTAGTTTGAAATCTCGATTAATCGATTCTGGATTTCGATTAATCGAGCCGGGGCCTATATAAATAAATTTGGGGATTTCATTCCCCATTCGAAATCATTTCACCTAGAGATTTTGGGCATTTCGGTTTCTCCTTCTTCTCCAACCAACCGAGTGGTCTAGGGTTTGGATTTCCGTCGATTCGCATCCGCATTCGCCTTCGAAACCTAAGGTAAACCCTAGATTTCCACTTTTCCTTCAATTTGAGCTATAAGAACCCTAGATTCTTACTATTTTACCCACCATGCCACCCAAGACCCGATTGTCTTCAAAGAAGGCAACCTCTAAGTTGCCGGTTAGGCGTAAGAACGTCGCACCACCACCACCTACCCCATCGCCGGTGAGGACTCCGTCACCGTCGACATCGGAGACCACCTCCGGCTCGACGAGCGCGTCTACGCGCGAGTCTTCCCGCGAGTCCACACCCATGCCACCACCACCCACCAATGTCGAGCAACCAAATGAATGGTGGGCCGCCAAGACCTTTGAGGTCGAATACATTATTGACCCAACCCTATTCACAAATCCCGATTTACCGGGCGAGACCCAATGGGCTCGAAACTACCTCAACAACGCCGGTCTCGGCAACCTTCTCAAACCAATCCGGGGTTCTTACTACCCTAGACTGGTTAGACTGTTTTACCAAGGGCTAACGGATGGCCCTACCGATGACTGCATTTTGACCAAGATCGAGGGTCGTGAGTACACGATCACTCGTCGTCACATACACGAGGTGCTTGAATGCTACCTCGATTTTACCCCAGAGACCACCCTATTCCCACCCTTAGAGGAGGACCCTCGCTTTGAGGAGGTCATGACCCGCATGACCAATGGTAAAAAGGGGTCGGGCTCCTCCATAAAGAGTGTTGACCTTCCCCACTACATGTGGATGCTTGATTCAGTGATCAAGTGTAACCTTTACCCAATGCGCCACGACACCGAGCGCGTGGATCGAGTGCAACACGCACTCTACGCGGCCTTCTGTGGCCGGTGGTTCGACGCCACCATGGTCGTCCTTGAGGGGATGAGGTACATAAAGGGCAAACTGATGAAAGGCAACCTCCGACCCAAGGAGAAGATGCCCTACGCTCGCCTCATCTCGAGCATGTTGGAGTGCTACTCCAACGATCCCTACTACATCATCTCACCTCACGAGGTGAGGGCTACGGATTGCGTGAAGACGTTCTCCAAGTCTTCATGGACCCGTAGCTACAACCTGCTCAAGCGGACCCTACCGGCTCCGGGTCCCGCTCCAGTCGTCGCCGCAGCAGTAGTCACACCGCCACCACCCCCACCACCACAGCAGGACCCACCCGGGGGTGCGGTACACCCTGACCCAGCCGAGCCTTCGGTAGAGAGGGCCACATCTCACACAGCAGCCTCACCGACACCGCCAGCCCACTCCGCGCCCGTGACACCCACCTCATCCTACCGTCGGCGCGCCGCTTCATCAGGGCCGACCATAGAGGAGGTGTTGGCCCGTATGGAGGCCAACAACGAAAGGATGAACCGGAGGATGGACTTCCTTCTATTTCACACCCTCCGCCACATCTACCCCACAGACTACCGCCGCTACCTCGCCCAGGAGGAGGAGTGGACAGCCGGACGCACAGCCTTCCACCGAGGACCCGTCTTCCATCCTACCACAGCCACTACAGACGCGGCTCCTTCCACATCTACATCTGCTCCGCCGACAGAGACGCTTCCACCACGGCTGCTACTCCACCTTGCCAAAGACAGTCTCCACCACCATGACCTGACAGCTCCAGCAGACCCACCAGCCCCTGTAGCACCCGACCAGCCTGACGAGGGGACTGTCTGAGTCTTGTCTTTACTTTTACATATTGATTATGTATAC
Source organism: Chloranthus sessilifolius (assembly GCA_021018995.1). Classification (NCBI taxonomy): domain Eukaryota; kingdom Viridiplantae; phylum Streptophyta; class Magnoliopsida; order Chloranthales; family Chloranthaceae; genus Chloranthus; species Chloranthus sessilifolius. Next base: position 17,887,924 of record CM037587.1, on the reverse strand, counting down.
CTGTAGATTTGTTTTTGTACGCCAACTTATTTGGCATTGTAAAAAGTTCCAATTATAAATACAAAGCTTAAATATTTTGTGTACATTGTTCCAATTCGTCAAATTTAAATTCTATGGTGGTATATGTAACTATCTAAATACGTCTGAGTCAACTGGACCACCTCACCTGAGAGTGTGTGGGGGGGGGAGAGACCCAGACCGATGAACCTTGGGTTATTTTCGAGGGCAAAAATTCCCAAGGTGGGGAGGATGTAATAGCCCAAAAAATCACGCTAAACTGTGACCTCGGGATCCGTGCCCAATCGGTCATAGGTTTGACCAAATAGAAGTCCAATAGTTAGTAAGGGGTGTGATGAACGGATGAGATGTGATGGGTTGAATGTCTATGTGGTGTGTGTTGTAAATGTGAAGTCGCATACACCTATCGCGGTGTATGTGCTCAACACACAAGTGAGGAAAGAGATAAAAGGGTTTAATAACCCTAAAATCTGTATTTGGTTGTTGAGAGAGGAGTAAAGAAGAGAGAGAGAGGAGTAAAGAGAATAAACAAGAGTTATTGGGTGATTGGAGGGGGGATTCAAGCATTAAAGAGACCGATTCAACGCGAGGAATCCGTTCAAGCAAAGGCTGGAACCCTAGCCTTTCCAACCACTCGATTGAAATCAATTTGAGATTGATTGAAGGTAAGATTTTTGTAGTTTAAATGCATGGATTAGAAGGGTGAATAGTGGCTAGAAATGTTGTGAAATGTAGAACAAAGGTTTAGAAAAATGGAAGGAAAAAGTAAGGGAAAAGATTGGGAAGAACAGCCAGAAAGGGGTTGAATCTGGCAGTTTCGATTAATCGAAATTGGGTTTCGATTAATCGAAATTGGCCAAGAAGTTGAAAAGTCAGAGGACCCCGATCTCGATTAATCGAATTGAATTTTGATTAATCGACTTTTGATTTCGATTAATCGAATTGGAAATCGATTGATCGACTGGGAACCTACAGTGAACTCCAGTAGAGGAAAGAAAATAGCTTGGTGAAATCGACTAATCGAAATGGGAATTCAATTAATCGATTTATAATTTCGATTAATCGATTTAGGATCGATTAATCGATTTTAGAAATTCGATTACTCGAATTGAGAATCGACAGATAGAGTGGAGAATTTCGATTAATCGAATTAGGTTTCGATTAATCGAATGGGAATCTCGATTAATCGATTTGAGAAACGATTAATCGATATTGACTTTCGATTAATCAATTTTGGAAATCGATTAATCGAATCAGATCCGATTAATCGATTTTGGAGTTCGATTAATCGACTGTGCTAAATTTTGTTGACTTTTGAGTTTGACTTTAAGCTTCATGGAGGGTCTTGGACCTCCTTTATTGCATCCTTAGTGATGTGTTTCACCTGTTATGTGGTACCATAGGTGGTACATATGAGCTAGTACACAAGGAGCCACGTGGGACCTTGATGCATTGATCGAACGAAGACTTGAGGTAGGGAACACCTTGAACATGTACTTTATTTTACAAGAGCATGTATGTAGTGATATAGAAATCAAATTCAAAATGTGTTATTGCTTAAGAATTGTGAAAAGTGTGTGTGTGTGACATCCATAAGAGTAATTATAATGAGCCATCCCCAGGGGATAAAGAAGTAAAGAGATAAGAGCATCAGCTGTGATGCAAGTGAATGGATACATCCCAGGGATGTATCCAAAATTGAATCATGTTTGATAGGGCCTAACTGATATAAGATAGCACACTTACACGGTGAATAACTATATGTAAGGCACCGATATTTTTGTTATTTGAGGTTTGATAGGGTACCCCACCGACGTGGCGGGATATCCACGACTGACACGGCAGGATATCCGTGACCGATACGGCGGCGAAACCGTAGGCCAGTGCGGAGGCTTATCCGTACACAGTAAGCACACCCCAGGGGTGTTGATTTGAGACAAGTGAAACCCCGCCACCAATCCCTAGGGGAAAGGGGCTTGGGTACTATATTGTATTCCCAGGGAATACGTTAAAAGTGTCTATATAGATGACGATGATGGGTATCTCATCGGGGCTCGATGCTATATTGCTCGGGGATTACTTAAGTTGAAAGTTTAAGTTTTGCTTTGGGCCTTTTCAGCATCATTCATGAATAAATAAAGACATAAGTAAATTACCAGTAAAATGTAATGCTTTTAATTGTTTTCATCAGTGACTGCATAGACACATCATGCATGGCATATCATGAAATATATGTGAGTGATAATTTATATGTTCAACTGTGTTTTGTTCCCTATTGAACTAGGATGTAGCTCACCCTATAAACTATACGTCGCAGGTCCACTACTAGCAGCGGCCGAGGCTTCAGGAGACGCTGACCCTGGTGAGTCGGACCTTGCGGCCGGAGAAGAGTTGGAGCCACCTCCTGAGGACTTCTTCTAGAGGACTCCGTTGTGCCGCTTTGAGGGCTTTTTGAGAGAGATTGGTACGGCTTGGTATGTCAAGCCTTGTTTTGGTTAAACCATGTATATATTGAGTTGGGATTATTCTTTTGGGGCGAACCATCCGTGATGATTGCTATCATCGATGGTTCGGATCGGTTCTCCATTCATGCAGAGGCATGAGGGTAGAACTGCCTTTTAGATAATTGCTTTAATATAGATTTAAATTCCACAGTTTCATTTATTATTTTATTTTATGCTTGATATGCCAATGTTCCGTGCTTAGCTAAGGGGCACGGTCAAGATGATCATACTGATGGCACGGGTTTCGGAGTGCCGAAATCCAGGCTGTCACATAAGTCCTCATCAAAAACACATCATGACATGTAACGCCCGCAATCACTGATAGCCTAGAGTCATAACTTTTTCCTATCTAATGTGGGACTATTATATTATCACTAGAAGTTAGGCCATTTTGTGAGATTATTACAACCTCCCACATTATAGAAGTGTCGTCGTCGATTCTTATATCATTTTTGTAACGGCCCAGACCCACATGCCACAATATTATCCGATTCTGAGTATAGGTCCACATCCTAATTTTGTTTCTGGCATGGACTTAAGTCCCCACTCAAAATACGTCATGACATACAGCATCCGCAATCACATATAGCTTAGGGTCAAAACTTTTGCCTATCTAATGTGGGACTATTATATTATCACTAGAAGTTAGGCCAAGGTCCCAATAAAATGTGGGCTGATTTGGTCAAAAGCATCTAATCAGATTAGACAATAGCTAAGTTGAATACTATTCAATAGCTAATGGTTTGTTTAATATAAGATAATATTTTATATATTTAATAATTTTATTATATAAAATTCACCCTATCTCGGCGGAACGAATCAGGTTTGCTCCATAGTAGCAAACCACGAATCGTAAACTCGATTTTGAAGCAAACCAACTAATCGAGTAAACAATGCTCTCAACTAATCGAATAAACAATGCTCTAAGAGACAAAGATTATGACTTGGACAAAATGTTCACTATAATTAATGGAGGATAAGGCCCTCTTTGAAAATTTGAAAATACCAAATGAAATATTATAAATGTTGGACAATTTTTGATAAACAGTGTTGTAGACAGCTTATGTGGCACGACCTGACTTGCTGTAGTGTTTCAGCACTAGTATGTGTGCAGCCAGTAACATTGCGCTGCATAAGCTGCTTGCAAAATTGTCTAAACATTGGTGAAAAAGAAGGTGAATGCTTTCATAACATTATAAGGGTATGAAAAGGAAAATAAGTAGGCCCACGTGGAAACTCAGTTTCCATACACCAAGTCATTATATGCGGGATTAATTAGTCCGAAATTGAGTTTCTTATTACCACAACAATGTTTTATTTTTTCATTTCAACCCTATTGTGGTTGCAAAACAACATAAAATAAAAAGCCCTTTTTCATTTATTCATGGTTTGAAATCTCGCCTGAAACGAGACATCTCATGTCTCGGGCTTCAATGAGACGAGATTTGGTTGTGATTCGTTTAAAGAAGCAACATAAAATATATTAATTTTATATTTTAGTTTAGATAAAGTATTAGGCTTGTACACTATCAAAGGTGTATTACTCATTCTATTTGTATACACGACACTATTTTATCTTATCATATCTTATTTATGCGATGATTTTGTGAATGACTATCATGGTATGCCCAAATCTGTACACACTATTATCGCTATTATTTTTATTTTTTAACGACTAATATTATAGTTCTTTGATCGGACCAAGGATCAAAATTTCGGACTTTGTTGACCGAAATTTTGAACTGAAATTTCCCCCCCAGCAGATTTGAAATCTGGAATTTTGAATTTCAATTTCGGTTTCGAGCATGCCCAAAACCAAAATATTTAGGCTGAAATTTTGATCCATGGATCGGACGGTATACAATTGATTAATATGTGTGATTCTTTTACTAAGATGTGTTCCAACCATAAAGGAACACATGGTTGCCGATGAGATGGTGGTGCATGGTGGTGGCATTTCTGTCAAGAAGAGAAAGCGCGCGCTCATGAGAGAGAGAGAGATGCTGAGAGAGAGAAGGTAATGAGCTCTGTTTTTTCTCTAGATTCTCTATTTAGACAGAAAAAGGCAATTAGAGAAAGAGCTCACTTCGGAAAATTGACCCTGCAAAAAAAGCAAGCGTCATTCAATGGCTCTAATTGATTACCAAGGCAATCCCATGAATGGTGGGATTTAAATGTCATAATTGTTTTAATGCAGCAGGGCTCTTATGATTTGGTTACCATTCTTGTAGAAACCTGATCTTATGTTTAGAATTTCCAATTTTAATTGTGCGGGTCATGATGAGGTATGCGCACAAGTACTGTGTCACGGGGGGACACTCCGACTCGCCATCACACCTGTGCGGTGCCTCGCTATCGCGTCCAACGAGGCCAGCCCACCCAGCCATCAGACTCTGATACCACAAGCCTAAAGGACGAAAACTCCCGTTCATGGTTACCTTATTCCGAGGCCTACCATTCATCGCATTGTGCCCCTTACGACACTCATGCCAGTATTTCCGTGCCTCGCTTGGCCTACTCAAGCTTCACCCTCGCGTGCCCTGCACTAGTACCTCATTTCGCAATAATAGCATATAGCTCCTCATGCAGTCCCATTCCAACATAACTCGCCGACATACCGAACTAAGCCCTCCATGGTGTGTATTCCTCGTTGTTAACACATGTCTGCATTCGACCCTCAGCTACCGTGCACTAACGTATCCCACGTAGCCCTCGAGTGCCTCCCTTATTATTGACCCATATGCACTGTGACGCCGGCCCGGAGCCACATAGCAACCTTACCTTGGGTGACACACAACATTGCCGAAGCAACGTCCTAGGCTCACCCTTTAAAGCCTAGGAAACTACTGTGCACCCTTCAGTGCCACATGACTCCCGTATGTAGGAAAATAGCTCCACAACTTCCTTCTCCCAAGTATGGTCTAAACACCACCCCAATCCAACCAGCAGGAGAACCTCAAAGGTATTGGTTTGACATACCATCATAGCACATAGTGTCATCTTCCACACCAACATGCCCCCTGAGACTAGCCTTCATGCCCCACATGCATCTAGTCGCCACACTAGATCCTCACCTAGCTCAAGTCACCGTCGCACCATACATTGGGGAACACGCATGCACCGCAAGGCCTCGTGCCTCTACACTCACACGCCACACTCCTAGCATCAAGGCCTAAGCCCTACCCGCTAACCAACCAAACAGCTCCAAGGCCCACCACCTCTTCCTGCTGCTATCCCGAGTATTAACTCTGTTACATCCTCCATCACTCCATAATGCCAATGTCCTCGTTGATACCATTATCACAGTGGATTGACCTCGCCAACTCCTCCCAACCTGTTAATGTTAACACACCCACATGCTGACAACCAATATCAAGCCCTGAGGTTTGACACTTCCCCACTAGCTCAAACTTAGCCCCATCTGCATTTCACTCGGTATGAAGCTAGCTTCACCTACGAACAAGCAACACACTGATTCGGTTTCATCAAATTTAGCTTCTGCAACACCCCGGTACCTCGGCCTCGCCTTCACCACTCTGTTCCTCAAGCTCTCTTTTGATTCACCCTAGTTCTTAGGCCCATCCACACCTTCCTACTAGCTCCCTAGCGTCACCTATCCCGGAGTCATCTGGTTCTTCAGTCTCAAGGTCCCCACCTCTTAACTAGCTCTAGGATGTCGCGTGCCCTCTTGACATCACATCGTGTGCCTCGCTGGCACCAAGATATCGCATGCCCTCTTGGCATTATATCGTGTGTCCTCTTGACACCATATCGCCTCATTTAGATCGAACTTGGCTTTGATATCATCTGTCAAAAGGGTGCGCTCTGTCGCGTACAACGAGGCTAACCTATCCAACCATCAGATTCTGGTACTACCCGCTTAAAGGACAGAAACTCTCGTTCATGATTACCTTCTTTCGAGGCCTACCATTCATCGCATTGTGCCTCTTACGACACTCATGTTAGCACTTCCATGCTTTGCTTGGCATGCTCAAGCTTCACCCTCGCGTGTCCTACACTAGTACCTCGCTTTGCAACAGTGACATGCAGCTCCTCAGGTCATCCCATTCCAACATAGCTCGTCGACATATAGAACCAAGCCCACCATCATGTGCGTTCTTCGTTACTAACACACGTCTGCATCCGGTCGTCAGCTACCGTGTCTCACGTAACCCTCGAGTGCCTCCCTTATTGTTGACCTATGTGCACCGCGACATCGGCCCGGGGGCACATTGAAACCTCACCTTGGGTGACACACGACATTGTCAAAACAACGTATTAGGCCCACCCTTTCAAGCCTAGGAAATCACTGCCCAACCTTCAGTGTCGCATGACCCCGTGTGTAGGAAAATAATTCTACAACTCCCTTCCTCCAAGTATGGTCTAAATACCACCTCAAGCCAATCGACAGGAGAACCTTAAAGATATTGGTTTGACATATCACTATGACACACGGACTCCTTCCGTGGCACATAGTGCCATCCTCCACACCAATATGCCCCCTGAGACCAGCTTTCAAGTCCGACGAGCGTCTAGTAGCCACACTAGAACCTCACCTAGCTGTAGTCACCGTCGTACCATACATTAGGGAACACACACAGGCCGTAAAGCCTCGTGCCTCCACGCTCACACCCCACACTCTTAGCACTTAGGCTTGGCGCCCTACCTACTAGCTAACCAACCAACTCCAAGGCCCACCACCTCTTCCTGCTACTACCCTGAGTATTGACTCCGTCACAATCGGGTCTTAGTGCTTCACCCATCTATTATCATTAAACACGGTCAAACAACACCCGGGTCATAACACAAACTTTCACACAATAGTGCTTGATCTTGGCCTACCTATCAAATGATCATATGTTGATTCCCCGTGGCATACATTCTTGGATCATTTCTTGGGATGTGTGTCATATGGAATTAACATCTGACCATCTTATAAGTGAGTCATGATATCAAGATCAATTGTGAAAGATTGGGATAAAAGTGACCGCTCAAGACGATCAACGGAACCCACGTCTGAAGATCTTTGTTGTAGATAAATAATATTTAGTTGCAAATACTAGTACCAAACAAGGTTATTTTAGGTAAACAAGGCATGTACACTTTTTCCCAACAAAGTTAAGGGTAGCTTTAAACGGGCAATAGTCAGGTCCTACCAAGTAGAACTAGATTTCCAGTCCTACCCCATCTCTTGCCCTTACAAATAGGAGAATTTTGACTTTCTTGGTTTTTACTTTTTATAGCATAGCGTGCAATCAATATTCTCCTATTTCCAAGGACCAATGATCAAAATTTTGGTTTTCGTTTTGGTTTCGAAAGGGATTGAAACTGAAATTTTGGACCGAAATTTTGGCCGAAAATTTAAATTTCGACTGATAATTTCAATCCAATACATTTGATGACCGAAATTTCGATCATTTTGGCCGAAATTTTGATCCTTGCCAAGGACAACAAATGGGGTAGGATTGAAAATCCGATTCTGCTTAGTAGGACATGACCATTGCCTAGCTTTAAACGCATCCACTGAATCTTGCTAAGTGCCCATGCTAAAAATCATTCATTGCTTTAAATCAGACGATAGCGATCATTTTTGTCTCCAAATCTTCCACACAAGTGAGGCCATGAATGTACCATTGGAGGTCAATATTGGATTCCACATGGCATAGATCATTAAAAAAGTGGCCCTAAAATTATTTGGCATACATCATACTCAAATACGACTTTAGGGCTACATTTTTTAAATATGTGACAAGTGGAATCCAAAAATGACTCTGTGATGATATGTTTATAGCCTAAAGATTTATTTTTATTTTTTTCATAAAAGATTAGAGTGAAAAATGATTTTCATCTTTATTTAAAGTAATCAATATTTTAGAGTAGTGCCCATTAACATTTGGTGGTTGCATTTGAAGTTACCCCAAAGTTAATGGTAGTCTAACATTAATACACGTGGCAGTACGTAGTCCACTCGTTCTCGAAACGTGTGCATCGTGGTCTTTTCGGTCTCTGAAAGCCAGCTGTAAACTTGCATAGCCGTACCGTACGACATTTTCGTGTCAATTCCCCCACGTGCCACTGTCGTCCGGTTCTGTTGAATTACGCAATTAACCTCGAGTAAAAACAGAAAATGACAGATATGACCTTATTCATACGAAAGTCAACTAGTCAACAAAAATTAATGGCGGGACCCACTTCCTCTCTGGCAACGGTGCCTGATAAAATGCCCTGTCTGTTTCTTACCATACGGAACAGTTATGTGCGATCCACACCTGATTAGATCCCTATTGCCGTTGGAAAAGGTGACTTGTGATTATCATGCGGAGCTGTTGGTCGGTAATTGAACTCCTTATAGGCGTTATAAGATTATTAACGATGTGAAGCAACTTTTGAAGGCCGTTTTCGGGTGCGCTAATAAGGTGGCAAACTGGAGTTGTCTCTCACAGCCGTAAGACATTTCAGTAATGTATTTAATTTTATATCATTAAAGAATATTTCATAGTTAAATCATCCGATAAATATTTGTGATCAATTTTCAAGGCTAAGTAACTGTCCTTGATTGAAACATTGATAATTAAAAAATCACACTTATAAACTAATTGTATACCATCATATTAATAATTTTTAATATTAATTGTTAATAATAATAATAATAATAGTGGATATTAGAGTGCACAAATTTGGACACACTCTATTTTTCGTTCACGATCATCACATAGGTGGGATATGGCGGAAAAAGAATTAAAGTCACGTATATAAATATATATTTAAAAATTATTATTTATGTACAACGTTTCAGGACAAAACACATTAATCTTGTCTTGCTAAGCCCCCATACGCGAGACATCGCAGCCATAGTAACAAAAATCACCAAATTTTTAAAAAATTCACGAATAATTTGCTAATTTAAGGTCCCCCGAATTTTTCGCGAATTCGCCTTATCACAAAAATTTATGAATAATTCACAAATTATTCCCGAATTTTTCAAAAATTTGTGACTGACTAATTTTTTTAATATTTTTTATAATTTTAATTTTTTTATTCAAGAAGAACTGGTCCACATTCCACTTCTTCAAGTTGATAACTCTAAATGTCACAAAGGCTTTACCCCCAACAAGCGTGGTGAGATTATTACACAACTTTCTCAAACTCATTGGCCTTTCACTATCCTCAAAGACAATTTTAGTGACAACCCACTAAAATTATGGCATAAAAGTTCACGGTACTGAACCATAACTTTAAAAGATTCTAATATCATAATTAGGGTAAAATCTATGATCTATACAAAGATAGACATAGACGAATTTGAAATACAAATTAAATATTTATTAGAGAAAAAACTTATTGAATCTACAAAAAGCCCTCATTCTAGCCCTGCATTCTTAGTAAGAAATCATGCTGAAATAAAGCGAGGAAAAGCTAGAATGATTTTAAATTACAAAAGATTAAACGAAAATTTAGAATTTGACGGATACTTTATTCCAAGAAAAGATGTTTTGATTAGCCAAATCAAAGAATCAAAATTTTTCAATAAATTCGACTGTAAATCAGGATATTGGCAATTAAAGTTAGACGATAAATCAAAACCTTTAACTGCTTTTAGCACTCTATGTGGACATTATCAATGGAATGTCATGCCATTTGGCTTGAATACTGCTCCACAAATCTGTCAAAGATGGATGGATTCGATTTTTGTCCCTTATAAAGAATTTTGTGTGGTATATATCGATGATATCTTAGTGTTTTTTAAAACAAAAGAAGAACACAAAAAATATTTAAAACAAATGTGCGATATTTTCCAAAAACATGAAATTATCCTTTCACCTTCAAAAATAGAAGTTGAAAAAGAATCTATAGAATTTTTAGGCCTTATTTTAATACATGATGGTCTAAAATTATAAGATCATATTATTATCAAAATAAAGAATTTTCTCGAAGAAGTAACTGATAAAAAACAGTTACAAAGTCTTTTAGGATTGTTAAATTATGGAAGAAACTACTTAAAAAATTTAGCAGAAAAAGAAAAATTCTTCATAAATAAATTAAAAAAGGAAATAGAATTTACATGGACAGATAAAGATAAAGATCTACTAAAACAAATAAAACAAGATATCCAAGGCTGTCTTACAGTTTATCTTCTAACAATCGGAGATAAATTAATCTTAGAAACAGATGCTTTAGATAATTATTGGGGATGTGTCTTGAAGGTCATTCCTGCTGAAGATTGGAAAGAAAAAGATTCATGTCAGTCTAATGGAATAAAACCACGAAAATCACCGTTAACAAAAAAGATGCAAAGTAAAGAAAAATTATGTGGTTATAATTCTGGAAAATTTAAATCAAATGAACAGAATTATATTATATTTGAAAAAAAATTATTAGCAATAAAACTTACTCTTAAAAGATTTAATATTTATTTAGCCCCTGAAGTTTTTATTGTCAGAACTTATAATAAAGCAGTTCGCGACTTTTTAATTAATAAAAAAGATATATTAGATGGGAGAAGATTGAAATGGTATAATCAAATAGCTCTGTATACTTTTGAAGTTGAACTTGTTAAAGGAAGTACTAATATTTTGGCTGATTTTTTAAGCAGAGATCCAAGTTTAATCCACTAACCAAAGTGGACGTATCTACTGCAGGGAGAAGATTTATGTTACCACTAAACCAATGAATTTTACTCTGTAAACGACAGAAGATGACAAAAGAAGGAAACTTCTCTTCTCAACCACCTCCAAGCATAAGAAAACCTTATGTTGGAAAAACCTTTGTGGGAAAACTTATGTTGTGTTAAGAGGCCACCAACTCGGACTATATACTTCTTTCTTAGCTTGCCAAAAATAAGTTACCAACTTTTCAAACTCTCTTTACCAAGTTCACGATGATTTCAATGAAGCTAAATCAGCTTTTACTTTATATTAAGTACAACAATCATAATATTTGCTAGAACAAACTAGCATCTCGATGAATAATGTTCTTGATTTCTATAATCCCGGAATAAGTCCTGAACTTTATTACAAGATTAATGGAGCTTGGAAATGCCAACTTCTGAATAATAAGAAACAGTTCAGGCGTCACATGAGCAACCTCTCTCATAAAATTCATGAAAAAGAATAAAAGCTAGAAAAACTACAAGATAGTTCGAATGTCTTTCAAAGTTGTTCTTCAGAGAAAGATATTTCTTTACCTATTACGTCTTTCAACGTAATCATTTGGTGTTTTTCTTCTGATGTTTCGACTATATTTAACATAAATATTAAATCATCTATGTCAGAATCGGAGTCTGTTTCGGATTCTAATTCATAAATGATACTATTATCATCACTTGAAATTTCTTCACCAAAATAAATATCTATATTTGCTTCATTTAAATATTTAATCATTTTAGTTATATTTTTTTCCCGTTTTGAGCATTGAGGAGCATAATGTCCTTCTTCGTTACAAATAAAACAACGATATTTCTTTTTAGCCATGGTTGTTTTATCTGTTTTCTCAATCTATTTTTTTTTTAATATATTTTTTATTTTTAATAAATCTTTTTCTTTTGTTCCAAGGTTTTCATTTAAATTTTTTCTTCTTCAAACCTTTCTTGTATCCCTTTCTTTTAGGGATATTACATCCTATTTTTCAATTTTCTTGGAGAATTTTATCACAACATTTATGACCAAAGTTAGAATTCATGATTTGATTCTTAACTTGTTTCTTAGCTTTAATTTCTAAACATCTATCTGCTATTAATCTTAGGACAAAGGATATTCTAAGTCCTAAAATATCTTGTTTAGCTAATTTACTAATAAAATCTGGATAGCCTTTGATGGCTAATTCATCCCACGGTGCTGGGAGTTTATGATAAAATTGTTCTAACCATGATATATTAATTGGGGGTTCTAATTGATAATAATATTTTTTAAAAGTGTTGTAATATTCTTGAAATTGGCAAATATTGCATAGTTCTAATTTTGATAAAATATATATTGCATCTTCTTGTAGGATTTGTTCACCTGTATAACCACAAAGATGTTCTTTTATGATTATCATAAAGTATTTTAAAATATCATCAAGATTATTAAAACTTCCTAATAATTATGTTTTTTGTATTTTACCTTCATTAGATTTTTTTCATTGTTTTAACCATTGCAAAACATCACCTTGAAGTGTTGCTGCAATATAGTCAAGAAATCTTTCTTTGGACCAAACGGCTTTTTAGTTTGTAATTACTATGGACATAGATTGTGCCCAATCGTCAATTACCTTTTCTTGATCTTTAAAAGAAACATTGGTTAAATCTAGATATGTACCACCTTGAGCTACGTTTTGTTTGTTCAAATCTTCTCTTCTATTATTTGTAGGAATTGAGATTTTCTCATCTTTTACTCTGAATGAAGAACTGCCATCATTCATATGAATATGATGTTTTAGATATTCCTCTTGTTCTCTAAGAGTTAATATTTTTAAATATGATTCTAAATTTTCAAATTCCTCTAATGGTTCTTCAACTTTTCTTTTTCTAGGAGTCAGAGGAGTTTGTGACTCACTAAAATCTAAAGAAGCATATGAGTGATCAGAAGTGATATTCATTGTATCAGTTTCTGATTCTTCATTTAATTCCTGGTTTTGGAAGTATGTTAAAAGAGGTTCATGTTTTAAATAAACTTCTTTTATTTGAGAAATGATATTATTTCTATTTTCAACCAGAAGAGTTTCATCCATATATAAATGTTGCCAATACTCGATGATTTCTTTTATATTTAAGTATTCTTGATAATTATATTCAATATTTTCTTGTAAGACACAGATGTCGTCGGTATTGATTTCATCAATTCCATCAGTTTCGTAGAATAATCGGGTATTCGAATATTCATCTTTTTATTTTTCTAAATCTAACTACTCTAATTTGGTTATTAGATTTTCTATTTTTGATTTGGTTTCTTCTTTTAAATCCAAATCGACTAATTTGCCTAAGGCCAAAATATTTTCTTTAATTATCATTACTTCATTGTGAATAGCATATAGTTGTATTTCCATATCGTCTTGTTTCTTATATATTTTCTTTAACCAAGTACCTGTTATATGTAATAGACTATTTATACAATCACTTATTATATGGATATTACTTTCAGAATTTTTATCTATATGAAATATATGCTTATAATCTTCTTGGTTTTTATTTGTCCAATAACTTATACAATCAATAGGTATTTTTAGATTTTTACTAGATATTTCTGCCATATTATTTGATACAGGTACCTAAGACCGCTTAACGTATGGTTGGTGCCTAAACCGTTCCCAAATAGACGAAAAGCTTGTATAACCATCAAAGTCTTTGAAAGGATATGGGCTTTACCAAACGATAAGTATATGGGTTTTATATCAAATAAGTTGACTGATATATTTTATAAAAATCAAAAATGCTTTTTTTTTAAATTGTTATTATTATTATTTGATATAGTCCCAAAGGAGATACATAACCAACCTTATGATAAAAAAAAACACAAAACATAGCAATAAATATATTTAATATAATAACATCTATTGGTTCCATTATATACTTACAATGATTGGTAACACCACTGCAAACGCCAATGCTAATACCAAACTCTAATACTTGAATCTGGCTCTGATACCATTTACAACACTGCGGATTTCTTCGATGTCTCAACAAGGGTGAGATATGCCCTTAAATAGACTTTCTTTGATTCCTTACACACATATCTGGACAAACTACTTATTACAATAATAAAGATGCTTTCTCTTTTTTTAAAGCATACACACTACTTTTTACAATAGTAAAGATACTTTCTCACATCTGGACAATCTACTTTTTTTAATAGTAAAGATGCTTTCTCTTTTTTCAAAGCATGCCTTACTTTTTTATTCAGGAAAGATAATGGGAGACGTCATGGCTGACGATTCTGGTTTGTGACGTCAGGGCTGATGATTCTACGTAGCAACGTGTCCTGGATGCGCTGGAGTCGTTCTTGCTACTGATAGTAGTGGCGTGGTCCACTATGCTTTCATACGATTTTCCATATTATGGTAGAAAATCGAATCTTCTGAGGTAGGACTATGATGATCATAGCTATCTTGCATCTCATCTTCTTCGAGCATCGTTGTTTCGATCTCGAGATTATCTGGGAGGTCAAGATCTTTTCAAGAATCGAACTTTAATAATAATGAAGTTGCTTCAACCTTTTGCTCTTGAGTCCTCATGTATTCAATTGGTAAATTTATAGTGAAAATTCTCCGACCATCCGTTATGTTGAATTGATTATTGGTAGCACAGATTTGCCTTGCCATTGAAGAGAATGTTTTAAGAGAACGAATCCAATAGGATTTTGGATTAATGGAAATGATGCTTGCTTTAGCCATGGGGTCTTCGACTTCATCAAACTCATAATCTTTAGTTTTATTTAAAAACCAAATTTGATATGGCTGATAAAAATTTTTAAGTTTGTTATAAGTCTAGATGTGTAGTGAATATACGCGAAATTTTATTACTCACAAAGTTGTGTAAGTTATGGCAAAGTTTGTCTACTTAGTGTTGGTACACGCTTTTTCTGGGTCTCTTTCAGGTCCCGGAATAAGTGGCCCAATTCGGTCTGAGTGGACTCTGGCTAAGGGCGATGGAGTAATAAACTAAGAAATATTAAATTGCTGAAATTAAATAGGCGAATATTAAATGAGGAGTACCTGGATAATGCGATCGCCAACTGCAAATATTTATCAACGCTGCAGCACGTCATTGATCACGCGTGGAGATGCAGGTTGACTCCTTTACTGAACGTCGGCAGGACAACTTCAGCAGCTTTGGGTTGCCTTTAATCCAACTAGTTTGGTCTTCTTACTTCTGCTAGAACTCTAACAAATCTAGTCTCCTAATCCTAATGGGAGTCTAATTGATCTAGTCTCCTAATTCTACCGGGAGTCAAATTAACCTAGTCTCCTAATCCTACTAGGAGTCTAATTAAAAAAGGGGTTGTGTAATATCTAAAAAATGTGAGCTTTTAACAGTGACCTTGGGATTCATGCCTGACTGGTCGTATGTTTGACCAAGTGATGGTCAAGCAGTGAACTCATGAAGTGATGAACTAGTGTGATGCCAATATGACTTAAGTGTGGTGTATTGTGTGAGTTAATGGTCACATACACCTATCATACACCTATCTCTGGTATATGTGTTTAACACACAAGCTGGAAAGAGAATAAAATGGTTTAATAACCCTAGGTTTCATTTATTTGGTTGTTGAAGAGAAAGTTAAGAAGAGAGAGAGAGGGAGTAAAGATGAGTTATTGAAGCTAGGTGTTAATGCAAATCAAGAGGAAGATTGAGCATTGATTGCCGGATTCAACGCATTGGGATCGTTGAAGCAAAAGCTGGAACCCTAGCCATCAAACCCAATAAATCAATCCTTTAAAGGATTTATTGAGGTAAACTTTATTAGATTTCAATACATAAAAATGTGATGAGTTAAATTCAGTTAATATAGTTCAAAAGGGTAGATTAAAGACTTAGAAAAAGAAGAAAAATTGATATGGAAAAGATTTGGAAGAACAGCCCGAAAGGGGGCTGAATCTAGCCAAATCGATTAATCAAAATCGAGATTCGATTAATCGATTTCGGCCAAAAAGTTGAAAAGTCAGGGATGCCCGATTTCGATTAATTGAATTCGAATTCGATTAATTGATTTGGAAGTTCGATTAATCGATTTGGAATTCGACTAATCGGCTGGGTAACTCCAGTGGCTAGAGAAACAAGACCTGCGGAAATCGACTAATCGAGTTGGAAAATCGATTAATCGATTTTGGATTTCGATTAATCGATTTGGGATCGACTAATCGATTTCGGACTTTCGACCACTCGATTTGAGAATCGACTTTACTATGTTGGGGATTTCGATTAATCGATTTGGGATCGATTAATCGATTTTGGATTTCGATTAATCGATTTGGGTTTCGATTAATCGATTTTGGGAATCGATTAATCGATTTTGGCAGATTCACTTGACTTCTTAATTGGACTTTGAGGTTCATGGAGGGTCTAGGACCTTCTTTATTACATCTTTAGTGATGTGTTACATATGTTGTGATGTACCATAGGTGGTACGTGTGAAAGCGAGCACAAGCAGTCACGTGGGACCTTGATTCTTGGACCTTCAGAGACCTGAGGTAGTGAGATAAATATCAATTTTAAAATATTTTAACTGTGAAAAGCTTTATAAAAATGGGTGTGTGTGTGTGTGACACCAAGAAAACGATAAAGGCATCAGTGTGATGCGAATAACTGAGACAAGCAAGTTAATGAAAATGAGACATCCCCAGGGAATGAGAAAGTGATAAGGGCATCAAGGTGATGCGAGTAATTTAGACATCTCAAGGATGTAAACAAGATTGAATAACTACTATTGAGGCCTAACTGATATAAGATAGCACTTCACACGGTGAACAACTATATGTAAAGCACATGTTATTTTTATTATTTGAGGTTTGTTTAGAATACCCACCGATGTGACAGGATACCCACGACTGACACGGCAGGATTTCCGTGACCGGTACGGCGGCCAATCCGTACATCAGTGTGGAGGTCTATCCATACACAGTAAGCACATCCCAGGGATGTTGAGATGAGATTTAATCCCGCCGCCTATTGAGAAAGGGGCTTGGGTAGTATTCTCAGGGAATACATATAACAACTGTCTATTTAGGCGACGATGGTGGGTATTCCATCGGGGCTCGATGCTATATTTCTCGGGGATTACTTAAGTTAAAGATTTAAGTTTTGCTTTAGGCCTGTTCAGTGTCATTCATGATAAATCAACAGTAAAGTAAGATATAGAAATTTCCAGTAAACTTGAATGCAATTCACCATCCTTTAAACTGTTTTCTAGCAAATGTATAGACACATCATGCTTAGAATATCATGGAATATATGTGAGATTTTGATTTATATGTTCATTGTGTTGTTCCCTATTGAGCTAGGATGTAGCTCACCCTTTAGACTATACATCGTAGGTCCATTGTTAGCGGCAGCCGAGGCTTCAGGAGACGTAGATCCGGGTGATTCGGATTACGTGCCTGGGGATGAGTTGGAGCCTCCTCCCGAGGACTTCTTCTAGGAGACTCTGCTGTGTACTTTGACAGAGAGTAGTTTTGAGAGCAGATTACACGGCTTGGTATGTCAAGCCTTTATTTTTTATAAACAATGTAATTAAATTAAGTTATTCTTTTGGCGAACCATCTGGGGTGATCTGTTTATCACCGATGGTTCGGATCGGTTCTCTGTTCATGCAGTGGCATGAAAGTAGAACTGTCTTTTGTATGTGTCAGTTGGGCACATTAACTTTTTCCGTTTTATGTAATTATTTATTTTATCTCTTTATTATTGCTTGTTATACCAATGTTTCGTACATATCTATGGGGCACGGTCTGGAGGATCATGCTGATGGCATGGGTTTCGGAGTGCCAAAATCTGAGCTGTCACAGGTTGTGACATGTTATGCTAAGGAGGATTGACCCCGTTCTCGAGTATCCTCCATAAGCTCCCTTGGGCAAATCGGGTGGCTAAGGCTTAAAAATTGAAAGAGGTTAGAGACCTAATCGGTTCTAGGCTAAGCACTTCCTCCTTCAATACTTCTTCGAGAGTCAAGACTAGCGGGCTAGGGCCGCTAGTTTGACTACCTGGGGCTCCCGGGAAAGAGTCTGCACTTCTAGAAGTCTAAAAGGCAACTCGATCCCTTTTTGGAAGCCTGAGAGAGAACCTCGAATTTTCTCAAAGGGAGAGGCTTGAAAGAAATAAGAATATTAAATTATTTTTGTGGCTAAGGGTAATTTTGAAAAGACTGAATTTGAATTGATGATTAAAGGCGAAAGGATTAAAAACTAAGAATTTGAAATTTTAAGGATTAGGGATTAGGAACTAAGAATTGAGATCTAAAACTTAAGAATTAAGAACTAGAACAAAGAAATTAGGAACTAGCATAAAAATTGAGAACTAGGATCTAGAACTTAAGAATTAAGAATTGGAAATTAGAAATTAAGAACTAGAGACTAAGAACTTGAAAGATTACCTGAAGTCGGGCACCGAAGAGAGTCTCGAAATCCTAAAGCTTGGAAGAGAGAAACACGAAAATTCGATTGCTGGATGTCTCTTTTGGGCGAGGTAGGGGGTCTTTTTATAGGTAACGGGCTAATTTCGCGCATGTGAGAATGTGTAGAATTGGTGAATTCCGCACAAGTGAGGCTGAGCTTAATTGAATTTCGTACAGTGGTATATACGCTTAATTCAGTTTGAGTCATCCTCTGAACTAGGCTTTCCTATTCCAATAGGCCTGGGAAACCAATTTCGAGTAGTGGCATTTGCGCTTGATTGGAAGTTCAGGCTGTCTGAGGAGTTAAAGGCCAGGTTTGATTGGGAATCAATTTCGTGTGTCCAATGACGCGTGAAATTGAATTACGCGCAGTGGCGTATGTGCGGGATTCGGGTCCTTGGGCGATTTGGGGGGTCCCAATCCAATCTAGATCGATTTCGTGTGTTGTCTCACACGTGGAATAGATTCCGAGCAAGTGTATCTGTGCAGGATTGGGGCTTTGGGCGGTGTGCGAAAGGCAATCGTAGTCCAAGTGGGATAAATTATGTGCAGTGATCACTACTTATATGTGTATCTAATTAACTCTTAACCTATTACAAGCGCACAATGTAAATTGTAGAGCTAATATAGGATCGTTCCCACGAAGACAGGATTTTTCTATATTAACCTAATTTTTCTGAAAACTTGTATTTATAAGTTTCTAAACTACTGGAGAAATATGAATAAAGAATTATTTCTTAATCTAAATTGAAGAAAATAAATCCTAATCCTCTTGTAGATTATGGTCGTCAATCACAATCTTCAGCTATCGGATATTTATAAATTTAAATAGTACCATTACACTATATATCAAGTTTCCTAGTATTAGGCGTCAATTAATACTAAAATTCTATCAATACAGATTTAATCTAATCAACAATCTCCTAAAACTTGGGCGTCAATCAAATTCTAGAAAACTGTAGATGAAAAAGTAAAAACCGTTATACTAATCTACAAACTTCAACCTGAGTCGTCAATTCAAATTAAAATTCGAAGATGTTTATA
This sequence comes from Chloranthus sessilifolius, assembly GCA_021018995.1. Taxonomy (NCBI): domain Eukaryota; kingdom Viridiplantae; phylum Streptophyta; class Magnoliopsida; order Chloranthales; family Chloranthaceae; genus Chloranthus; species Chloranthus sessilifolius. The sequence continues at coordinate 17,868,276 of CM037587.1, read as the reverse complement.
AAGCAGGAAATTATAATAAAATAAATCTAAACTAGAAAGCAATAAAATTATATCTTTCACCCCTCAGTTGCAGTCGTTAATTGCTTCTAAGAAACTACAGATATCTACTCTAATCTTCATCTCCTAATTGCAGTCGTCAATTACTCTTGAGAAACCTTGGATATCTAATCTACAAAGAAATAAAAATCTACTCTAAATTCACTACGTCAAAATGGCTAAAAAACAACTTTTGACAAAATCAAAAGTGCCACTGCCGTACCAGTAGTATAATAAGCCACAACCAAAATCAATGGTTTATTATGCTAAGCCAGTCGTTTAATGTGTTTAACCCTAATCCCACGCTGATATATATATCGTGCAACCATTTCATTTCATTTTTAACTCTCTTCAAAGAATGCGGAGACCGGCTCCTCCCCTCTCTCTCGCTCCATCGGCTCCTCCCCTCTCTCTCACTCCATCTCCCTCTTCGAAACCCTAGACTGGCTCTCCCCTCTCTCTCGTTCCATCTCCCTCTTCGAAGCACGATAAAAGCACTCCATCTTCCTCTTCGAAAACCTAGGCGACAAAAACAAAGACGACAAGTGAGTTTTTCGTGCTTTCTCATATTTTTTTTGCGTTTTTCGTTGATTATTTTACCAATTTCTACAAATTTTCCTCCATTTTATCAATTTTAATGCAATTTCTCTGTATTTTTCTTAAATTGTTGTGTATTTTTCTCATATGTTTTTTTGTTGTGTATTTTTCTCAATTTCTGTGTATTTTTCTCAAATTGCTTTTATAGAATCAGATGATCCAACGTTGAATCATTTGATTGGCATAGAGTGATTGCAATTTCAGATCTTGTGCATGATTTCATTGTGTTATGATTTTGGATTTGATTATGATTTTGAGATTATGATTTTGGATTTGATTATGAAAAGGTATATACCTTTCATTTCCTCTAATAGCATTGTTTCTAGTAAATTTAGTAATTTCTGCTTTTTTCAGGAGATTGACCACACAAGTTATATTCGCCAAGGCTTTGATGCTCAACCATTAAGCTATTTTCTTAAGATTCTTGACAGCAACTTGTTGAGGAACTCAGATGTAAGATATGTTCTCTTTTAGACTCTGTTTTCTCTGTGATTGTGTGTACACTCATTATCCATAGTATCAGTTTGCAGACTTGTTGCGTAAGACATCTGCGGCTTATTCTGTATTTTTACAGTTTTATCTACGTGAAGTGTAAAAGGATTTGGGGTTATATATATTAGCAAAGTTTTATGACCTTGAATTCCTGAATATCCTTAATTTGGTGCCTTTTGAGTTTCTTATATTGCCTAGGGTAGTAAGATCCGCGGAGTGGCTTTAAAAGATTGTCGAGGCCGGCCTTTACCAAGTACTTTCGAGCCCATTGGGTCTCACCCGCCACGTCGAGGTTGGAAAACAACTCCACATCGAAGATAAACTCATCTTCGAAGGTCTTAGTTGCCCACCATTCATTTGGTTGGGGGACAATTTCGGGTGGTGGTGGGGTTGGTGAAGACTCGCGTGAAGACGAGCTCGTCGAACCGGATGAGGTATCCGATTCCGACGGTGATGGGGTTCTTACGGGTGATGGGGTAGGTGGTGGCGGTACAGCGTTCTTATGCCGGACTGGAAGTTTGGACGTCGCCTTCTTCGAAGACAACCGGGTTTTAGGCGGCATCTTGGTAATAAAAGAGCAAAACTAGAGTTTTTATAGCTTGAAATGGAAGGAAGAACGAAATCTAGGGTTTTACCTTAGGTGTTTGATTCAATGTCAAGTGATTTTAATCGGATCTCGAACCCAAACCACGAAAACCCTAGGTCTCCAAGTCGCTCAAAGAAGAAAAATGCAAGGCGCGCAAGAACCAAAATCAATTTGATTTTGAATGGGGAGAAACCCCCCCCCCTGTTTCATATATATAGGCCTCGATTCGATTAATCGATTTTCAAAATCGATTAATCGAGTTTCAAAACTAAGTTCAGCCATGCGAAATCGATTAATCGATTTCCAAAATCGATTAATCGAAGCTCAAAATCGATTAATCGAATCCATTTCGATTAATCGAAATCGTGGTCACTTAATATTTCAAATTTTTGAGCTCACTGGCGCATGCCAGTCGATTAATCGAATCTCTAAATCAATTAATCGAAATTCCAAATTCGATTAATCAAATTTCACTTCGATTAATCAAAATCGTAAAGTTCCTCAAATTTTTCCCAAAATTCTCAGGTCACTCGATTAATCGAATCTCCAGATCGATTAATCGAAATCCACAATCGATTAATCAAAACCTGGATCGATTAATCGAAATTTTACTTTGTTAATTTTCTGGATCTCCATTCAGTAGTCACTCACTGGAGCATGCCAGTCAACTAATCGACCAAAATCGATTAATCAGTTTTGATCAGATTCTTCATATTTTAAAATTTTCTGTCTCTTTTGGTTCCTTGGTAAAACATGACCAGTTGGTCATCGATTTTGCGAAACACGTCATCACGGTATTGTCATGGCTATGATGAATTCTAACTACGCATTTAACATTGCATTAGGAACACTATGCGGATAAAAATTGTTTCTATTGAATGAATTGATCAAACGATCGACATTGGATTACAACATATAGTTTAAATCCACAACCATGCTTGCGGTGATATAATTTTGACTCTCAAGTTGTCGCAAACAAGTCCGGATACTGTGCTTTCACGTCGGCCTCTCGTTCCCACGTAGCTTCTTCGGCCGGATGATTCTTCCATCGAACAAGCACTAACGGAATCACTTTTGTCCACAACACTTGTTCCTTTCGATCCAAAATCTCTACCGGCTCCTCGATCATAGTCATATCCTCGTGCATCTCAAATGATTGACCACTCAACACGTGATCAGGGCCATTAAGATATTTCCTAAACATTGATACGTGAAACACATTGTGTACCCGATCAAATAATGGTGGCAATCCAATGCGGTAAGCAACTTCCCCTACTCGACCTAGAACCTCAAATGGTCCAAGATAGCGGGGACTCAACTTCCCTCTCTTTCCAAATCTCATCACCCCCTTCATAGGGGACACTTTCACGAATACGTGTTCACTCACCTTAAAGTCTACACTCGTCCGCTTGATATCAGCATAACTTTTCTACCTGCTCAGAGCCGCTTTGAGTTTGGCCCTTATTATCCGAACATAGGTGGCATTATCTTCAAGTATCTCGGGTCCCAAAATGAATTTATCACCCGGTTCCTCCCAATTGATGGGTGATCTACATCACCGTCCATAAAGTGCTTCATATGGTGCCATCCAATGCTCGTCTGAAAGCTGTTGTTATATGCAAACTCAATCAACGGTAGGTGGTGATCCCATGATCCTTGCAACTCTAACATGCACACCCTAAGCATGTTCTCGATGATCTGATTGACCCACTTTGTCTGCCCATCAGTTTGTGGATGGAATGCTGAACTGAAATCTAGTCATGTTCCCATTCCTTCTTGAAATTTCTTCCAAAACTTTCATATATATAAAGGGTCACGATCTGAAACAATGCTACTCGAAATCCCATGCAAACGGACAATCTCTTTCATGTAAAGTTCTGCAAGTCTTCCCGTCGTGTACATCGTGTTATATGGCAAGAAGTGCACTGACTTTGTCAATCGATCGACTACCACCCAAATGGCATTGTAACTCCTTGCAGTACACGGTAGCCCAACGATGAAGTCCATAGAGATCGATTCTCACTTCCACTCCAGTATAGGTAGAGGTTGCAATAACCCTGCGGGGTGTCTATGATCGATCTTAACTTACTGACACGTCAAACATCGTGACACCTACTCTGCCACGTCTTGTTTCAAGCCTCTCCACCAGTAATTTTTTTTCAAATCTTGATACATCTTTGTGCTTCCCGGGTGGATAGCATAGCTTGACTTGTGTGCCTCATCAAGGATAGTTCGCCGTCGGTCGACATTGTCCGGAATGCAAAGACGGCTCTTAAACAATAAGGAACCATCCTCCTTTACTGAGAACTCAGATCTGATGCCTTCAGCTACATCTTGGTGAATCTTGATTAGCGCCGGGTCTTTCATCTGTAGCTCGTGGATATGCTCAAATATTACCGGTCTCACTGATATATTAGCCAAGAAGGCTCCTGTAGCTTGAGACTCGATGTTCGCATCATACAGTGCCAGATCTTCGAACAACTTCCATCTGTGCATACCCAAAATCAAACTAGCCAATTGAGCTGAACCCTTCCGACTTAAGGCATCGGCTACTACATTAGCTTTGCCTGGATGGTACTGTATAGAACAATCATAGTCCTTGAGGAACTCCATCCATCTGCGCTACCATATATTTAGTTCCTTCTGTGTAAACAGATATCTGAGGCTCTTGTGGTCGGTGAAAATCTCAAAAGTCTCACCGTACAAGTAATGTCGCCAAATCTTTAGCGCAAATATGACCGCTGCTAGTTCCAGGTCATGTGTCGGGTAATTCTTCTCATGCTCTTTCAACTGTCTCGATCCATACGGTATCACTTTTTTGTGTTGATTAAGCACGCAGCCCAAACCACTATACGAAGCATCACTGTATACCGCGAACCCTCCACTGCCTAAAGGAATCGCAAGTACTGGAGCTGAAGTGAATCTGTTCTTGAGCTCTTGAAAACTCTTCTCGCATGCCTCACTCCATTCGAACCTTGCGTCTTTCCGTGTAAGTCTCGTGAGTGGTCCTATAAACAAAATGCCGATAGTAACCTGCTAATCCAAGGAAACTACGGATGTCGGTCATGGTCTTTGGTTGCTCCCAATTCACTACTGCTTCAATCTTTGTTGGATCTACTGTGACACCATGCTTTGAGACAACGTGTCCCAAAAAGCTGACCTCTTCTAACCAAAACTCGCACTTGTTGAGCTTGGCATACAGTTGGTGTTCACGTAAAGTCTGTAGGGCTATTCTCAAGTGCTTCTCATGCTCTCCTTCTAATTTTGAATAGATCAGGATGTCATTAACAAACACTACGACACAAGATTCTAGGTGTTGTTTAAACACCCTATTCATCAGATCCATGAATGACGCCGGGGCATTTGTCAACCCAAACGGCAAACGGCATCACTAGGAATTCATAGTGTTCATACCGAGTCCTGAATGCAGTCTTCTAAATATCCTCTGCCTTGAATCTCAACTGATGGTATCCAGACCTCATATCGATCTTGGAGAAATATCTTGCGCCTTGCAATTGATCAAACAGGTCATCTATTCTAGGCAAAGGGTATCAATTCTTAATGGAAAGTGTTTGTGAATTCCAGTGTGCTTACTTTATTTGTTGGTGGTAAAAGCAATTTAAAATCAAAGTAAAATAGGGGATGGAATCAGCACAACTGAGAAATCCTAGACCTGCAAGATACAGGGTCCATTTGTAGCAAGTTTTGATAAGTAAGAGTTTGTCCCACAGGGAAAATTGATCTACGGCTCCAAGGGAGCCATCTCTAGTAGTCCCTCCAAATCTGACTACAGATCTGGCAGTCCTAAAAGGAAGGGAGTTTAGGGTCACTTATTCTAAATATCCTAAGATAGCCTAATGAATTAACTACAGAAAGGGTTGAGAAGATGGATAGAGTGTGAGAAAATAAATATAAAAGGGTGAGAAGTATGCTATTGGATTCAGATCTGCTGGAATTTATGACTCAGATCCAGGTCTGCTGTTATAGAAATCCTGTCCAATGGCTACATTATCACCAAAGAGGAGAAAGAATCCAACTCATCTCTGTGCCATGATCCAATCCCTTAAGATTATAACCTGTCCACTTAAATGGTCAAAGACTATCCCATAGGGGAACCACAATCCAGAGATGGGTCAAAACAAGTTTATCATTGTAGGCACTATTTCGTCCAGGCTACAAGCTCAAGAATCCATAGGGAACCTCAACCTCTAAAGCTCTATGTGTGGGGCTAAGGCTGTATAGGACCATGATAGCCCAGACACATAGAATCAGCAAGAGATTGAGTACCACCTTAGATCTAGCTGTCCATTGCTTGAGTGGGACTACAATGGTCCAATCACAAGCCTACAATCTCCATAACCAGATCAGATCTAACATCTGATGGCGGGTCTATACAAATATAAGGGAGTTTGCCTCTATACAATCTCCCACACAGCTACAAGCACATATGCAGAGAAGAAGAATCCATCTTGGATCCTACGGATTGGCTTCACCCTAAGGCTATAGCCTGTCCACTTGAATCATCACAGACTATCCCAGAGGCTATCCTCCACATAGAGTCCAAAACAGAACAGGAATATTGCTGCCACCACCATGGTCACAAGGCTACCAGCTCAGGCTTCCATGGGGATTTCAGATCTAGTGGATCATGTGGTGGGGCTAAGGCTGTATCTGACCATGATAGCCCAAACACACAGGTCACTTGGATCTAAATGGATCCTTAGAATCATTCCTCCATTGCTTTGAATCATAGCCAAAGCAATGGCGGATCACAAGGCAGCAGCCTTGCATAGAGCAGCTCACAAACATACGAATCCTATAAAAGTACAACACCCAATCACAAATTTCATTAATCTAATCTCAATAAACATACATAGGCATGGCCAGCAAGTGCTGGGCCATGGAGAGAAGAAAAAGAAAAAGGAAAATTACTTACAACTACAAAAGAACAGAAAAGAAAATGATCTCAGATCTCTTATCAGTGATAAGGTCTCCGCTCTCAAGTCTCTCTACCAATCCCCCTAAACCTAAACCAGGCTTAGGTTTATATAGCAGTGGGTGTGGCGGCGCATTAGGGTTAGAAAACCCTAATTTTAGTGATGCCACGTGGCCTATTAATGATCCTTGGATGCCTCGGGGTGCGTGTACAAAGATTCGAGCGTGAGAGTGCGTGCCCTAATCACTGGAAATCCTCAGAATGTCCTCTACTGAAGCGATGGAAGGTGGAGTTCAGAGCTTCGCCAGGTTGCAGTCGATTCCCAGACTTGTCGCGTGGTAGCTCTGTTCTTCGCGTGGTTGAGTTTAACTCTGAAGCTTCAGCTATTGCGAGATTGGTGCGCTCTCGCTGGATTGAGCTTCGCGAGGTTGGATTGCTACTTGTGAATAGCGCGGGAACTGTGCGAGCATTCCATTTCACAATAGATCTTCGCAAGGCTAACTCTGGCTTCGCGAGGCTGCTTTCTTCCTGAACAGCGCGAGAACTGCGCGAGAAGTTCACTTCTTAATGGAACTTCGCGAGGATCCTCGTGAGGCTTTGATAGTTTCTGGACTGCGCGACCTTTAACTTCTGAACTTTGCGAGAGATGCGCGACTCAAGGCTTCTGAAGCTCTTCTGTCACTCCACTGCGCGAGAACTTCTCATGAAGTCTTGGGGAAAGTAGCGAGGACTGCGCGAAGCCTAAATTCTTGAATCCTTTAGAGCTTTGTCAGCTGCACGAGGCTTATCTCAGGTCTAGATTTATGGCTCATTCTTCAGGGGGACTTCTGGTGCCAATCATGGGTTCCTTAACAGGATACCTGGCCTTATTGCACTACTGTTTATTACCTACAAAAATAGCTTAACAAATATTTATTAAAGGGCTAAGGGTCTAATCACAGGTTAAGTTAAGGGGTGAAAGGTGGTACTTTTCAGGTCTTAACAGTAAGTTTGTTCAATTATCGATAGTCAATGCACAGACGCATTGACCCATCTTTCTTCTTTACAAACAAGACCGGTGCTCCCCATGGAGACACGCTCGGTCTAACAAACCCCTTGTCCATTAACTCTTGTAACTGCTCTTTCAACTCCTTCAACTCAATAGGAGTCATTTTGTATGGTGCTTTAGAAACAGGCTCCGTTCCTGGTGCTAAGTCGATGGCGAATTCTACTTCTCTCTCTGGAGGTAATGCGGGTAATTCCTCTAAAAATACATCTCCAAATTCCTGCACCACAACTATCTCAGAGATAACATTCTTCCCGTCTTTATCTTCCTTCAAGAATGCCAAGTATCCACTGCACCCTTTCCTGATCAAGCGCTCGGCTTTGACTGCCGAGATAAGTGGCATGTGCGTCGACCTTTCTCCTCGAAATCGGAACGATCTCCTCATATTTGGTCTGAAGATGACGACCTTGTTCTTGCAATCTACCATCGCACAGTGGGTCGACAACCAATCCATGCCAAGGATCACGTCGAATCCTTGCATGTCTAACAGAATTAGGTTCGTCGGTAGTTCAAAGACGTCTCCATCTATGACTCTCACGATCACGAAGTTGCAACCCTTTTCGGTATCAACCAATTTCCCAGTAGGAACAGTCACGGTTAAATCGAAGTTGAACTCCTCTTGGTCGACTTTCATCCTCTTTGTGAAGCGAGGGGTAACAAATGAGTGGGTAGACCCCGGGTCTATCAACACTCGAGCTTCGTATGTCACGTCGCTTCCCTTCTTATAAATTTGTAACATACCTAATCATGCATACACGTATATATAATATCTATCATCATACTAGAATTTATTACATGCAAGTTCTCTTATATTTTCTATATGGATGCACCTTCTCTATCAAAAAAATTTTTAAGAATTGAAATTCTTTATTTAAAAGAAAGCTCACCTTGGATCACATCATTTGTATTCTGAGCCTCTTGAGCTGTGACTGCATAGGCTCTTCCTTGGACGATCGGCTTCCTTGCTTGGATAGGTCGTGGCATAGGAGCTGAAACCGTCATCCCTTTGTTCACCTCAGGGCAATCTTTGATTAGGTGGCCCACCTTGCCACATTAAAAACAATCCCGAGTACCCTGCCTACAGTCAGCCATTCTGTGAGACTTGTCACACGTCTCACGAGGTGTGGAAGAAGCTGCTCGAGAAACACCCTGTGTGACCGTAGCTCCGGTAGTGACAGCAGGGCTCTCGTAGCGCATCGGTCTCCCCGACGCAAGCAATGGAAATCTCTGCTGGTTGCTCTGCTGCGCTGGTCTCCCATAACCTCCTTGGAATGGTAGTTTATGATTATTTGGTACGAATCTCGACTTTTTATTTATTGGTTCGTAATTCCATATTCTGCTCTGGTCTGTATTCCACCTTCCTTGTTGCTCCCTTTGGCGGTACTTGTTATTATTTTCTTCCTCTACCACCAAAGCCTTGCTCATGACCTCTCCATAGGTCCTTAGCTGGAATGGCGCTACTCCTCCCCTCACGTCTAGCTTCAATCCTTGTTGAAACCTCTTCTCTTTTATCATCTCTGTGATGACGTAGTCGGGTGCGAAGCGAGCGAATCGCATGAACTCCACTCAATATTCTCTCACACTCATCATCTCCTGTACTAACTATAAAAATTGAATTTCCATTTGGTTCCTCACCATTTCCAGGAAATACTGCTTATTGAATTCCTCAATGAACTCATCCCATGTCCAGGGCATATCTGGGGTCTCTTGAGCCCTAGTCCTAGAAATGGACTTCCACTAAGGCCCAGCCTCCCCGTCTAACATGTAGGCTGCCCAACGGACGCTCTCGTCCTCTGTGCACGTGAGTACACTAAACGCTTTCTCCATTTCACTTAACCAGTTTTCAGCTGCCATAGTGTCTGCCTGCCCTGAAAAGCTATCTCATCCTCCTAAACTCAGTAAAAGCTGAAGACACTGGCGGTGTCGGAGCCACTGGAGGTGTCGGTGGCTGATGCTGCTCATGGGCAGTATGAGCTGCCAAGGATGCTGCTTGTTGAGCCATAGCGGCCGCCATGGTCTCCATGGTGTGCATCATCCTCTGACGCTCCTCTCTATCCTCATTTCTTTCTCTAACCCTCTCTTATTCTCTTTGATCTTGATCCTGACGATCTCGATCTTGGTTCTCTGCCTGATCTTGGCTCCCTTGGCCACCACTGCCAGAAGCCCCTCTATCTCTTATAGGCCCTTTATTCACGTCCGAGATAAAATCATCTCAACTACTCAAGCTTCTACTATGGCCGCCCTTGGGTCGGCCCCTTCCTCTAGAAGACATAACGGTCTGCACGTGAAACTAAGGTTTCGTTAGCAAAAGTCCCTATGCTCTGACGAAATAATGATTGTCAGAATTTCTAAAAGAAAATACTTTTATACCAACTGTGATAGCCCGGATTTCGGCACCCCAAAACCCGTGCCATCAGCACGATCCTCCAGACTATGCCCCATGGATATGTACGAAGCATTGGTATAACAAGCAACCATAAAGAGGTAAAGCAAATAATTGCATAAAGCGGAAAAAGTTAATATGCCCAACTGGCACATACAAAAGACAGTTCTACTTTCATGCCACTGCATGAACAGAGAACCGATCCGAACCATCGGTGATAAACAGATCACCCCAGATGGCTTGCCAAAAGAATAAATCAATTTAATTACATTATTTATCAAAAAATAAAGGCTTGGCATACCAAGCCGTACAATATGCTCTCAAAACTACTCTCTGTCAAAGTACACAGCAGAGTCTCCTAAAAGAAGTCCTCGGGAGGAGGCTCCAACTCGTCCCCAGGCACGTAATCCGAATCACCCGAAACTACGTCTCCCGAAGCCTCAGCCGCTGGTAACAATGGACCTGCGACGTATAGTCTAAAGGGTGAGCTACCTCTTAGCTCAATAGGGAACAATACAATGAACATATAAATCAAAATCTCACATATATTCCATGATATTCTAAGCATGATGTGTCAATGCATTTGCTAGAAAAAATAGTTTAAAAGATGAAAATTTGCATTCAAGTTTATTGATAATTTGCATGTCTTACTTTACTGTTGATTTATCATGAATGACACAGAACAGGCCTAAAGCAAAACTTAAATCTTCAACTTAAGTAATCCTCGAGCAATATAGCATCTAGCCCCGACGGAATACCCACCATCATCGCCTAAATAGACAGTTGTTAAATGCATTCCCTGGGAATACTACCCAATCCCCTTTCTTAATAGGCAGCGGGGTCAAATCTCATCTCAACATTCCTGGGATGTGCTTATTGTGTACGGATAGACCTCCACACTGGTATACGGATTGGCTGCCATACCGGTCACTGATATCCTACCGAGTCAGTCGTGTGTATCCCGCCACGTCGGTGGGGTATTCTAATCAAACCTCAAATAACAAAAATAACATGTGCTTTATATATAGTTGTTCACCTTGTAAAGTGCTATCTTATATCAGTTAGGCCTCAACAGTAGTTATCCAATCATATTTACATCCCTGGGATGTCTAATTTACTCCCATCACAATGATGCCCTTATTACTTTCTCATCCCCTGGGGATGTCTCATTCTCATTTGATTACTTGATCTCAGTTACTCACATCACACAGATGCCTTTATCACATTCTTGGTGTTACACACGCACCCTTTTCACAAAGATTTATATAGATAAAATATTTTCAGTTTGAGTTCTATATCACTACATATATGATCTTGTAATTAAAGTACATGTTCAAGGTGTTCCCTACCTCAGGTCTCTGAAGGTCCAAGCAATAAGGTCCCACGCGGCTCCTTGAGCTCGCTTTCACACGTTCCACCTATGGTACATCACAACACATGTAACACATCACTAAAGATGTAATAAAGAAGGTCCTAGACCCTCCATGCATCTCAAAGTCCAATTAAGAAGTCAAGTGAATCTGCCAAAATCGATTAATCGATTCCCAAAATTGATTAATCGAAACCCAAATCGATTAATCGATTCCCAAAATTGGTTAATCGAAATCCAAAATCAATTAATCGATCCCAAATCGATTAATCGAAATCCCTAAAATGGCAAGGTCGATTCTCAAATCAAGCAGTCGAAAATCTGAAATCAATTAGTCGATTCCAAATAATTTTATTTTTTGTAAAATAATGACAGTTTTTAATATATTTTATAATTATGCAAGATAATATTTTTTCATCTGTTCTATTTGAAACCTTCATTCCCACTACCACTCATCCTACAGCTTCTAAACCCACTGCTCCTCCTCCAAGCCATCAATCCACTGCCCCCCAAACTTCTGCCCCAAAACCCACTACTCCTCAACCTACCCATCAATCAACTGCCCCCAAAACTTCTTCCCCTAAACCTACTAACCCTAAACCCACTGCTCCTCAACCAAGCCATCAATCCACTGCCCCCCGAACTTCTGCCCCTAAACCTACTGGCCGAAAACCCACTGCTCCTCAACCTACCCATCAAATCGTGGCCCCCAAAACTTCTGAAGCTCCTCCACCTCCTACTAAACAACCCTTGGTGGAAGTGGGTGATGAGGGTGCTCCTCTTACCCAGCCTTTTCGTGAGTCACTGTCGGCATCCCTAAAATCAATTTTAGTTAAACTATCAATTAGAAAAAGTAAAGCTGAGGGATATGACTTGCGTGCTTAGAAGAAGAGAAAGACTCTGACAAGTAAAGCCGTTATAAAAAGACCAAGATTGGTTGTGAAGGAGGAGGAGGATGATGAGCCAAAATCAATAGAGCACAAATATATGCTCAGTTTTTGAAACCGGTCGGAGGGAGAGGACAATGTGATCGTCAATACTATCATGGGTGTTGACATCACAGTTGGTCTTTTAAAGGTTCTCAAAGGACGCTCGTGGCTTGACAATGAAGTCATCGACGCGTACTCGAGAGTCCTTGAAGTTATCAACGATTCAATGTTTACAGCAAATGCCGAAAAAAGTTGGTTCGCTTCTGCGTCCGCCCTGGTAAGGTTTTAACTATTTATTGTTTCATTTGTTTCATTTATTTGTCTTTTCATTCACACTTCTTTTAATTTATTTACTTACTACATAATTCTGTTTCAGACCTTGTTTATAACAGACGAGAAAAAATATGAAAAATTTATCGATAATGAAGGTCTAGCAGCACTTAGCGATTTCAATAAGTGGCAGGCCTACTGTGACAAGTGGAAGGTTCGTAACAATTTAAAGCCGCTTGAACCACTACTTATAAATAATAAATGCGGAATTTACGCGGTCGGCTATGGAACGATACATTTTTTAATACTACACTTCGCTTTATTTAACGTTCACGGCTTTTAAATAAAATTAATTATTTAAAATTCTGGTTCTATTTCTGTGCAAAATTATCTTCGATGCATAGCCAAAAACATAGCCACTAGGCGTTGGCTATAATTTCATTAGTTGATCACGAAATTAAGTTAATAGATCCAGCAGACCGAGAGTGCTCAAGGAGGTTCGAAAAGCATAAAGGATGTCTATTGCATCACCTTCCGCGTCTTCTTTACGTAGTCGGTCTAAAGTCAGCTTTCGATCAACAATGGAAGGTATCGGCGTTCAATAGTGCCGATCTCACGATCCAAAGAAACGGTTAGGACTGCGGTGTATATGTTTTGAAGTACATAAAATACTTTTCCCAACGGCAGACTATTGATTTCAAAGAAAAACAAATGCAACAATTTAGAGCCGAAATCGGACATTTAATGTGCACGTTTGGGAAGAGTTAAACTTTATATTTCATATCTTTGTAAAATTTTATAGATTTTTGTAAATATTTTTGATAAAATTTTAAATATTTTATACCAACTTGTATAATTTTAGTTATTATCAATTTATCTTAATTGTTTAACAATTCTTTATAAACATCATAAAAAGACTTGTATTTGATGCTCAGATTTCACAATGCCCGTTGACTTACAGGCCGCTAACTTAAGTCAGCGGACGATGACTTAAGTCAGCGGTGGATAACATAAGTCATCGGCCGATAACTTAAGATATCGTCCGATGACTTAAGTTAGCGGCCGATAATTTAAGTCATCGGCCGTTGATTTTTCGCTAAAAACTAGCTGTCAATAGTAGGGCCATGATCCAAAATATATTTGGATGATGAATGATGATAAATGGTCTCATTCATCTAATCCAAAGCAGTTTATTTTAAATTGTGAAATGTGGACCAAAGAAATCTGTCAAACTTTGAGTTGTGAGTTTAAAAAGTTTTTTTCGATTTTACTCCACGTGGGTTTAATATTAATCTATACCGTCCACTTGTGCTCCACGTGGCACTCAAATACTCTTCTGGGTGCCACGTGGAGCTCCAAATGTATTTTGGAGGATAGTCACCGTCTTCCAATTGAGGACCTAATGTGACAGCCCGGATTTCAGCACCCCGAAACCCATGCCATCAGCACTATCCTCCAGACTGTGCCCCATGGATATGTACGAAGCATTGGTATAACAAGCAACCATAAAGAGGTAAAGCAAATAATTGCATAAAGCGGAAAAAGTTAATATGCCCAACTGGCACATACAAAAGACAGTTCTACTTTCATGCCACTGCATGAACAGAGAACCGATCCGAACCATCGGTGATAAACAGATCACCCCAGATGGCTTGCCAAAAGAATAAATCAATTTAATTACATTATTTATCAAAAAATAAAGGCTTGGCATACCAAGCCGTACAATCTGCTCTCAAAACTACTCTCTGTCAAAGTACACAGCAGAATCTCCTAGAAGAAGTCCTCGGGAGGAGGCTCCAACTCGTCCCCAGGCACGTAATCTGAATCACCCGGATCTATGTCTCCCGAAACCTCATCCATTGCTAACAATGGACCTGCGACGTATAGTCTAAAGGGTGACCTACATCCTAGCTCAATAGGGAACAACACAACGAACATATAAATCAAAATCTCACATATATTCCATGATATTCTAAGCATAATGTGTCTATGCATTTGCTAGAAAAACAGTTTAAAAGATGGAAATATGCATTCAAGTTTACTGGTAATTTACATGTCTTACTTTACTGTTGATTTATCATGAATGACACTGAACATGCCTAAAGCAAAACTTAAATCTTCAACTTAAGTAATCCCTGAGCAATATAGCATCGAGCCCCGATGGAATACCCACCATCGTCGCCTAAATAGACAGTTATTAAATGTATTCCCTGGGAATACTACCCAAGCCCCTTTCTCAATAGGCGGTGGGGTTAAATCTCATCTCAACATCCCTGGGATGTGCTTACTATATATGGATAGACCTCAGCACTGGTGTACGGATTAGTCGCCGTACCGGTCACGGATATCCTGCCGAGTCAGTCGTGGGTATCCCGCCACGTTGGTGGGATATTCTAATCAAACTTCAAATAATAAAAATAACATGTGCTTTATATATCGTTGTTCACCGTGTAAAGTGCTATCTTATATCAGTTAGGCCTCAACAGTAGTTATTCAATCATATTTACATCCCTGGGATGTCTAATTTACTCGCATCACATTGATGCCCTTATTACTTTCTCATCCCCTGGGGATGTCTCATTCTCATTTGATTATTTGATCTCAGTTACTCGCATCACACAGATCCCAAATCGATTAATCGAAATCCCTAAAATAGCAAGGTCGATTCTCAAATTGAACAGTTGAAAATCTGAAATCGATTAGTCGATTCCAAATCGATTAATCGAAATCCAAAATTGATTAATCGATTTCCCAACTCGATTAGTCGATTTCCCTAGATCTTGCTTCTCCAGCCACTGGAGGTACCCAGTCAATTAGTCGATTTCTAAATCGATTAATCGAACTTCCAAATCGATTAATCGATTAATCGAAATCGGGCATCCCTGACTTTTCAACTTCTAGACCAAAATCGATTAATCGAACCTCAATTTTGATTAATCGATTTGGTCGGATTCAGCCCCCTTTCAGGCTGTTATTCCTAGTCTTTTTCTTTTCTATTTTCTTTCTTTTCTAATTCTTTAATCTAACATTTTAACCATACTTAACTGAATTTAACCATCATGCATCTACGCATTTAATTCTAATAAAACTTACCTCAATAATCCCTTTTAAAGGATTGATTTGTTGGGTTTGATGGCTAGGGTTCTAGCTTTTGCTTCTACGTTCCCAACGCGTTGAATCCGGCAATCAATGCTCAATCTTCCTCTTGATTTGCATGAACACCTAGCTTCAATAACTCCTCTTTACTCTCTCTCTCTCTCTCTCTCTCTCTTCTTAACTCTCTCTTCAACAACCAAATAAATGAAAACTAGGGTTGTTAAACCCTTTTATTCTCTTTCCAGCTTGTGTGTTAAACACATATACCAGAGATAGGTGTATGTGACCATTAACTCACACAATACACCACACTTTAAGTCATATTGACATCACACTAGTTCATCACTTCATGAGTCCACTGTTTGACCATCATTTGGTCAAACCTATGACCAGTCGGGCACGAATCTCGAGGTTACTGTTAAATGCTCAAAATTTTGAGATATTACACCTAAGCAGCTCCCTTTATAAAATATGAAATGTTATCAATATCGATAAGAGTAAAAACAAAGGCTTACAGTACTCTTATAAGTAATATAAGTTAATTTCAAATTCTAACAAATTTATACGAGCGACGGTTATGACCGTATTTGTTATAATTTTTACATCGTAGTGATCGAACTTTGCCTTTAAATCTTATTCTCCTTTTCTTCGGACGGCCGGCTTGACGTATTTTTTGCGGAGGTAAAACTTAAATGTCATCTCTTTGCGAGGTCCATTGGCGCTTGTCAACGGTCGGGACAAAGTGTTCTTTATAAGTTTTTCAAAATAAGTTATTGGTAAATCAGTGCTCACAAAATTGGGGGATCTCTCTTTCTCTGTTTCGGTGCGATAATGCGACGATCGTATGTAAACATGGTAATCCAAGAATAGCCCAATGTTTACATGTACATGTTCGCTTATCTAGATCGACACTGTGAGTGTAATCACCACGTTTAACTTGAAATATATCATTACCATATGGTATAACATTTTTTCGACGGGCCCATCCTGAATTTCGTGTTATGTGTTCTTCGGCCAACAGTGTTAACACGTGTGTCATTTTATTTCCTTCCTCTTGACGACGAAGATAAAATTCGACTATGCGAATAGTTTTTAACATGCTCACGATTGGTTCCTCCCTGGCTATTTTCAACACACTATTTATGCTTTCAGCTATATTAGTTGTCAACATATCATAACACCTCCCTTTAAAATAAGCGCGCGCCCAGAAATGATCACCAATTTCTTTAATCCATGTTGTACATTCTGGGGGGGCGTCGTCTTCTATTTTTCACATAATTCTTTTAAATTTTTCTTCCAAAAATGCACGGGCAGCAACCCAGAAAAGCGGTCTAAAGATTGTATCCTTATATGTATCAAACAGATTTAGACCTAGGTGTCGCATACAGTAGCTGTGAAAGGCGTTAGAAAAAAAAATTTCCACAGCTTCCATCAAACCTTTTTGTCTGTCTGATATCAATACAAACTGCTTTTCAAATTCACCGATTACACGTCTCCCTAATAGATCAAGGAACCATGTCCAATGATCTTCATTTTTTTTCGGTACAACGCCGAACGCTATGGGGAATAAATGTCTATTCCCGTCTATCACCGTAGCTATTAACAACACTCCCTTGTATCGTCCACACAAATGTGTTTCATCTACCGCAATTATTCTTCGTAAAATATTACGAAAGCTTCGAATGCAAGGTCCGAATGTCACGAAGAATCTCTGAAATGCATTATCAGGCTTGAGACACAATTCGGTCTGTATGTCTAGATCGACCCGCTGTAATTCGACAACACATGATGGTAACATCTTAAATTGCTCTTCCAACTACCTCAGATGTCATTTAACGTCATTTCTTTTTCTCTCCATGCTTTTCAGTAATCTACTGTTATACCGAATTTTTTTCAATATAAAAAATTATTGAAGCAGGAGTCTCATCAAAGCCCTTTAATAGCTTATCTCTCATGAATGAATCTATCCACGATGTCGTACATTGGCGATGTCCACTTTCGAAAGCTGGTATTCCGCACTTATGTTTTGGGTGAAAAGTTTTCACAACAAATGTGCCCACACCTATTAATTTCGATGCATGTATTCGTCAAGCACATCCTACTTCAACACACCTCGCCGTAACTCGAAGAGGACTGATTTTTATTGGTTTAATTTAAAAATTATTTTCCATTACAAATTTTTTAAGAGCTTTCTGAAATGATTTTTTATTTCTAAATGCCTGACCAGCCAATGGTAATTGGTCCCCCTTCATACAGTTCCTCATCATTCGAATCCATATACTATCCTTCCGAGTCATTAAGCTGATAGTCTTCGTCCATCAGAGGATGATCAATTCCCCTATTAGTATGAACATGCAAAGTAGGAGACGGCGGTGCTTCATTATTTTCAGGATCACTATCACTGTCATCGACTGGATGGTTATTACGTGATTAGGATTGAGCCCGTCGATGTATGTTTGGTTGATGTGCAGTTGTTTGAATTGATGTTGGCTGATGTGGGAATGTTTGATGTACGAGAGGCTGTTGTGTTAAAGGCTCGATTATCGTTAGCTTCGAAGCTATTGGTTCGGAAGGCCATTGATATGGACTAAGGCCGACTAAAAACGTTTCCCACTAATTTACAGAATCGAAGTTGAACTGAGATGTATCATGCATCGGATTTATTTGATGACAATATCCTTCATCTTCATCGCCTTCATTCATTGAAATGTCTGAAGAGGATTATTCCAGAGGCCTACGGTAGGGACAAAATCCTATATTCATATTTTTATCGTCGACTATCATCGGTGCACTGATGTTCTCCTCTTCAAACAGTATTTCTTGATTTTCAATCAAATGTTCTGTTCTCACACCATCATCATCTTTGTTTGTTTTCTGGAACGGTTGAAATGCTTCTAAAGACGGTAAAATTTCTGCTACGGTAGTGACTAATCATTTTTCGATATAAATATTTATCACACCATCACCAATACGATATGTTTTGAATAAGTTTATAAGATCATCAGAGTCAGACAATTCGGCAAACACAAGCTCATTCCCTATGTGTAATAAAACCGTTAGTATAATAGAATGTTCTTTCGGTCGTGTCCTACTGACCTTATACATTTTCTCCATAAACTCATCAAATGATATGCTCTCTGTGACAGTGACAATCCTCCGATTTCCTCCGTTTTAAGTATTATCTCCCACACGGACGAAATCAAAATGACAAAGAAGGGAAACATCCATTTCAACCTACAATATTTACAAAATAAAAATTTGTTGGTTAAAAGGGTAATACTTGACTTAGCATTATAATATTAAAAAATAAAAATTTATTGGTTAAAAGGGTATCTTAGGATATCGGCCGCTATCTTAAGATATCGACCGATATCTTAGGATATCAACTGCTATCCTAAGATATCGATCGATATCTTGCTTAGCTTCGTCTACCTACTATATGTTAAAAAAAAAGAGAAATCAATATCTTACAAACATAATATACTCGATATCTTACCTAATCTGTTGTAGTTCTCTGAGTTATACCAAGTGTAATCGAATCTCGAAATCGCAATTCAAGAAAAAGTGTTAAAAAAGGCAAATAAGCATAGAGAAGCATATATATATATATATATATATATATATATATATATATATATATATATATATATATATATATATATATATATACACACTAAGGGAAACGTGGAACCGGCTAGGCTTGGAGCTGGCCTGTTATGCAAGGATTGAAACTAATATGACCATTTCTGCAA
Source organism: Chloranthus sessilifolius (assembly GCA_021018995.1). NCBI lineage: Eukaryota > Viridiplantae > Streptophyta > Magnoliopsida > Chloranthales > Chloranthaceae > Chloranthus > Chloranthus sessilifolius. The sequence goes on along the minus strand of CM037587.1, from coordinate 17,848,785 downwards.
ATACGCAAACTTATAGGGCCGAAAGTGCAAATTTTCCTTATATATATATATATATGGCAAAGAAGAAAATGAGCTCGGGCGTAGAAATATATCTGCGCCAATTGATATGGGCATGACACGTAGCGCATTTTTTGTGAAGTGATGGGTGATGAGATGGGGCCTATTTTACTAACTAGGGTTAAACTTTTAAAATATTTTAAAAGTTTCATTCTCTTTCAGTCGTCATTCTTAACTTATTTAGAAGTCTTTAAAGTCTCTTTATGTTCTCTCTCTCTCTATTTTTTTGTTCTCTCTATCTTTCTGTCAGCGCTTCGATTAAATTTTTTTTTTTTTTTAAATAGCGAAGCGCCAGCGCTTCTATATCGAGGTGTCGTCTCCCCTAAAATTAGGCGCCGGCACTCCTTTTTTGTTATTATTATTTTTTTAAATTGAAGCGTTGACATCTCGATATAGAGGCGCCGACACCCCTTTTTTTTTTAGTGAAGCGCCGATACCTCGATATAGAGGCTCTGACGCCCCTAAAACGAGGTGTTGACACCTCGGCACCCGGCGCCCGAGTGGTGCCAGTAACCACCACCGGAGTGGCAAGACACCTCATTTTTGGGGTGACTGGCTAACTATAGGGCATCCACACTTTTTGAGTAAAATATACCTGAAAGGGTAAGTCTGACACTTTCTTAGAAAAATAGAGAGAAGAAAGAAAAAAGAGACTTTAAAAAAGTTAAAAATGACGGCTGAAATGGTATTTAACTTTTAAAATATTTTACCCTTGTTAATAAAGTGGTTCCCATGCCATCTATCACTTCACAAAAAGGCTTTACGTGTCTCGCCCATATCAATAGGCGCAGAGATATCTCTATACCTGGGCGCATATCCCCGACCCTCTCTCTCTCTCTCTCTCTCTCTCTATATATATATATATAGAGAGAGAGAGAGAGAGAGCTATTACTTGCACACCGTTTTCAAGTGATTGCACCATATTACACTGAATTTAAAAGAAAGACTTGTAAGTTTGAAAACCTTTACTATATGCAAATGTCATCTAAACCGTTTGATTTGAAAGCCATGATTTAAAGATATCAATTGCAAAAGATTAGAACAAAATATCATTTTCATCATTTGATTAAATGGAGTCAAAGGCTATTATATAATTCAACAATTAACTACAATAGCTCATATGACAAGTATCGTGTTTTGCTCCAATTTTATGTATCAGCACTACAAAAAAATAGATTATTAGCGACTGTTTTTTGAAGTAAAAAATTGCTATAATAGATCTTTCTCCATCATCTTAATTTCCTCCTAATCATTGATATAATAGATCTTAGGATCATGGTCCTAGCATCATATATGACTATATTTTCATTCCGTGTGATAAACATCCAAAGAGGTGATTGGAGAATAACGTTTGAAATAAGCCATGCACGGTCATGTTCATCTTTTAAGATGTGACTCAAAATATATTTTATTAGAAGATTAGATTGAAAAATGATCTCTATCATCTAGTTCATAGCAAAATCAGGGTTGAGAAGAATGAATCTTAGGCTATAAATAAACGTAGCTTTAAAGATTTCATAGACATTTATGAGACGGCGGTCTCTTTACGAGGCATCAAGGGATCGTTGTTATTTATTATTTATTATTTAAAAAAGCCTAATGTTTTTCTCTACAACTCTAGCCACTGCCAGAATAATGTCACTAAAAGCACTAGTGAATTTTGACTTGGTATGCTTAGGTGACATTACAAGTCTAGAGGATACCATTCATGTGATAAATATGTGCATCCAACTAAAAATTAATGGGCTATGAGTGGAGGGGACCCACGGTATCATAAAGGGTGAAGGGTATTATTAACGGTGAAACAATGCTATAATTTGTCCAATGTGAGGACTAAACTTCAATACGCCCCAGCACTTGTTCACGGGACTAAGCCAAATCTCATGAATAATTGAATTGAATGACATAGAATGGAGAAAAGTCTACTCTAATATTATAATAAATCTATACATTTAACTCAAAATCAATTGACTATAAGTTAAGGGGCCTAAGATGTTGTTATAAAGGGTGAGCCAACGCTATCATTTATCGAATGTGGGACTAAACTTCAGCATCATGTAATACTTAATTCTCATAGTATTCCTAGATTTGGGCATTTCCCTTTATATTTGGAATAGGAGACTGTTAGATATTTAAGAGCCCGTTCGTACCCCTATCCATTTATGAGATAATTATCATGTAAATGAGATTTCTTAATTCCATTAAATTAGGTCATGCTTATGAGATGTTTGAACTACCCAAATTAGATAAGTTTGACCCAAGATTTTAGCCAGATTTTAGCCACAAAGCTTAATGAGATTCAAAGCCAACTTATCAACTCTCAACGGAAACTCTCCAAGCCCTACTAATTGTTATATTTATTTATTAATTTAAAGTATAAAAAATATATTAAATATTTTTAAAGAAAATAAAATTTCTTTTGATTTCTTTCATAGTTTTGTGGGTTAATTTTTAGGTAATAAATGTTCTTATTTTTTGTATACAAATAAATAGTCTCACCTTGATAAATGTAAAAAGTGTTTAGGCTATACGTAAAATCTTTCACCTTCTATTATAGTTTGACAATAAGAAGAGAAGAGTGTGGCTAGCGGCGAGTCGCCACGTTCGCGCACGCGTGTACGCAGGGCCGGCCCTGACATTTTGGAGGCCCAAGGTGAGTTCCTAAAATGGGGCCCCTGTTCCATATTACTTTATAGCATATAAAAAATTCACCACATATTTTTTTTGACAAATAAAATAGGGGAGCCATTACTTGCACACATTTTTCAAGTGATTGCACTGAATTTAAAGGAAGACTTGGTATTTTAGGGACATGTGATATGTAAAATTGCAAAATGGGCCGTCTGATTTGAAGCTCATGATCAATAGATCTCTAGGGCATAAAATTGGAGCAAAACACGATACTTGTCATATAATCTATTGTAGTCAACTGTTGAATTATGTAATAGCCTTTGACTCCATTTTAATCAAATGATGAAAATTATATCTTGCTCTAATCTTTTGCAGTTGATATCTTTAACTCATAGCCTTCAAATCAAACAGTTTAGATGGTGTTTTCACATGGTAGAGGTCGTCAAACTTTCAAGTCTTTCTTTTAAATTCGGTGTAATAAAGTGTGCAAGTAATGGCTCTCATAAAATAGTACTTATATTCTAGTTTACTATATATATAATTTGAAAATGTAACTAAAAATTTAATACAAGTAAATATTAAAGGAAAATGCAATTAAAAAAGAAAATTTAATACTAAAAAAATTCAGATTATGTAAAAAACTCTAGAAGAAAATGTTGAAGGAAGTCATCTATTATACGCATTTTCTTCTCAAATCAAATAGCTTTTAAACAATTTTATGAGGCAATTGTCGATCCCAATCCCGGATGAGAAAAGAGGGGATTGATGTCACGTTGACAAACGGTTGTAAAAAGACACTATTAATTCCCTAAAAGTCGACTCTAAATAGATGGGAAGACTATTATGATGATGATGATAATGATGATGATGAAATTATAAATGCAACAAATGGCCCTAGATTGATCCTAATACCTATTGTCTTTTATAGATCTTACGAAATAAGGTTCACTTGATTTATACAGGTATCAATTCAATAGATCAGTTAGTATTTGGTCAAATCTTCACTTTTTAAATAAAAGTCAATAGAACAAGACTTATACATATGACCATTCGAGTGATCAAATCTTCATAGAGATTTTGATCTGAACTTACGTAGAAAAAAGATTTTCCTAATCCTCTTAAAACTTATTGATTGGGTCGGATCAAACAATGCATATCGTGTTTCACCTTGATCTTTCACACAATGGATCTTAAGACCATGTCTCCCACCTATCATATGGTTACTTTTATTCAACATATCACATACCCAAAACATGGCCCTAAAATCACGTTTGAGTGTGATGTGTGCCATTGCACACAAGATGCACTTTTTGGGGAAATGATATGTGACATGTGGAATCAAAAACTGAACGTCTGATAGGTGGTATATGGTCTCAAGATCCCTTGTGTGGAAGATCGGGGTTAAAAAAATTCTATCGGACTCTGATCTGACCCAATCAACAAGTTTTATGGGGTTTCACATGTGGGAGCTCTTAGAAAACGTGTGGGTGCAAACAGTCAAATAGACTTTTAAAGAAAATAATTAACTACTCTGATGAAAATTATGGAAATTCTAAGCAGAATTTTAGCTCGAAAAGACACAAAATTGGTATCGGATAAGAGTAAGATAACCAAATTCGAGGCCCTTTAGCTTTATAAATTTTTTTTTTATATATATAAAAAAACCCTATTTTTTAATAGGCAAATAGGATTTGGGGGCCCCTAAAAATCGGGCCCAAGGCTCTTGCCTAGCTAGCCTTGGTCTAGGGCCGGCCCTGCGTGTATGTGGCGATTAGCGTTTAGGCGTGCATACACTTTGCACTTGCGCATCATCGCAAGGAGAATTTGACTTTTTGATCAAGTAAATCCAACGGTCAGATTATTCATAGGCCGGGTCAGGCCTAATGGGTCACTAATTAGTGGGTCAATTCAGTTCTATTGGACCAAACGGATTAGTCAAATGTTGACTGCTAGACCCAACCGTTTCATAACCGCTTATAAAGGTATACAACCGTTCGAATTTGATTTCGAAAAAGTGCAACCTTTCACATAGCCGTTGGATAAAGCGGTTGAGATCTCTAAAATATCTAAGCCGTCCAAAATATGACTGTTGGTCCAACAGTCATATTAAAAAGGCACTTGAGATCTATATAAGCATATCTCTGGACTCGTTTTCAGACACTCTGAAATCTATCGAAATTTTGCATAGAAATTTAAGAAATCTCTTGTTTTCTCTTTTTTGTTGGTACTTCATTGGATTGAATTTTTTGAGGCGATCCTTTACTGTTACAAAGTAATGGATTGCATCCAAGAGATTAGGCTCGTTGTATCCTGAAAACGTCTCGCTGGAACCCTTTTGCAAACTTGAGGATTTACTCGAGTAGAAAGCGAATAGCGTTTTAAAGATAGCGATAATTAGCGTGCCTCGAGTCCAATTTCTCTTGCGCTATTTATCTTTTTCAGATTTTTGTTTCTAATTTTTTCTAACACTAACTATATGTCCTAAAAACTCCCCATGATGCTTAATGAAAAAGAAAAAACTATCCACAATAAAAAATACATGTATGTGCAATTGACCTATGATTCCCTCCCTTGACTGCCTTGAATCAGACAATGCAAACTGTTATTCGTCCGTCCTAATTTTGACAAAGTAAATCTTTAGATCATAGCCCACCTATCATACACTTAGATGTTTGATTCCTAGTGGAAAGCATTCCCAAATTTGACCAGAGAACCCTTCTCCCCGTATGCCATGATCATAAACACTTTTGAGAATTTGTGCCACGTTGAATCAACACTTAATATGTGGGCCACCGATCTCAGCATCTATTAGTGCCACTGTCTAATAAATGGGCCATGACGATCAAACACAATCACATCACAGTGAAAATGCAAAAATAATAAGTCATTTTTTTGCCAGTGATATATTGTAATGTGAAACTGTGAATGCGTTACAAACCCATCGCCTTTTGTTGTCAAAACAGACCCTAAGAAATGTTTTGATGTTCGTAATTTCTAAGTCTGCTTTGCAAAGTAACTTATTTTTCTTTAATGCTTTGTTGCTTGTGTACCTTTTCCTGGTACCAAATTGGCTAAAATAGAGTGTGGCGCCTTTTATATTCACATGTTAGGCTATAGCTTGAGGCCTTTTCAGTCAGTAAGGATATATCTCTTTGAGTAGCTAAAAGGAGTGAGGTTCGAATTCAAAACCACCGCTAACTTTATAATCCTTATTCTAAAACTGAAAATAAATAGTATTTAGGGACAAGCTTTCAATTCAACAAATTGAGCTTCTAACACAACCTTTCAATTAAGTCCCTTCTATCTTAGGATCTTATTCGATCTTATTCGTTGGGCAAGTATTGCCGACCTTTGTGATTGTATTGCCGACCTTTGTGATAGGGGCAAATAAAGATTTAAAGATAGCTTTTGAACGCTCCTCGAATTCAACTTGATTTGTGTTATTTTATTTATTTTTATTTTTTTGTCTACTTCTAGTTATAATTATCAAACTTACGATTGGTTACTTTAAATTTTATCAAAATTTGGCTTTCTCATTTTTTTAGGAGTCCTCTAAACTATAGAAGCCACCAAACATTTGATACTTAAGAATGTATCAATTTTTTGTGGATTGAAGTTGACGAAGCAAAAGAATGTATAGTTTAAAATCTTGGTTGGTACCACATTGTAGTGTTTGATATATACATTCCAATAGTGAGAAGTATGACAATGATACTAGCCATGAATAGGGATCTCAATGGACTGGGCCAGGCCGGGTTCAGGCCATGCCTTAAACAGGCTAATTATAATTGGCCTGCTAGGCTCTAGGCCCAAGATTTTTGTGAGGCCTTTTCTTCTTTGTTAGGTTTCTCAATGAAAAAACTTCCTGATCCCCCAAACCCTGGAAAATGGGCTGCTCTCTTAAAAAAAAGCTAGATCGTTTCTTCTTACTCCAAGTTATCCTTCATTCTTAATGCTTCTGAGAATGGAGTAATCATCTGCCCTGAATGTGATATTCAAGAAGAATCCCTTCAATGGGAAAATACTCTTATAGGTTATGTGCTCGGATTGAAACCTTACTACCTAGGACTCAAAGTGGCTGTGGACAGACTATGGCACATAAAAAGCTCTGTTTCAATAGCCTCCTTCGACGATGACTTCTTCCTCTTCAAATTCAACCTTGAGGAAGATATGAACAAGGTTCTTGATGTGGGTATATGGACTATTGGAGGCAGACCTCTTATTCTTCGCAAATGGTCCCCAAAATTAAAGCCAGAAAGAGAACTTCTCCAATCAGTTTTTCTCTGGATTAGACTTCCCAAACTGCCCCTACAATTTTGGTCTTCTTCAATTTTGAGCAGAATTGCTAGTTCACTTGGTATTCCAATTCATGTCGATGGACCCACAACAACGCACTCTTGATTATCATATGCTAGGCTTTGTGTTGAAGTCTCCACATCGTTCAAATTTCCTTTCGTTATTCAGTTAAAGCGGGAGGATGGGGATATTTTCCACCAACAAGTTGAGTATGAATGGAAGCCATCCTGTTGCAAAACTTGCATAACCTTCAACCACTCCCATGACAGATGCCCCAAAGCCAAGATTCAATTGAAACCTAGACAGATTTGGAGCAAAACTGAGCGAGTTATATTAGATCCTTCTTCATCAGACGCTGCGGCCGTTGATAACCTTCCAACTTTTGGAATTCTGGGGACTTCGTCTGGCTGTGAAGAAGACGGTCCAGCAGCTTCTGCAGATCATGATGGACCCTCCAGAGTCCCAGAAATCTGTGCTCATACCAGCTTGGAACAACATAAGTCGGCTCCTATCGGCTTGGAGCAAGATGGGTCGATTCAGGTGGGCCCCACTCTAACTCCACACATTGTGGGCCGAGCTCCAGATTCTCAGGCCTTGATGTTTTCAGAATTTCACTCAAAAGCGTTGCTGCAATCTCGATATCTCTAGATTTGCAACTTCCTTTCTCGACACCAACACAACCTCCACCGCTGGGAATTCGATTTGCTGAGGGAAATTTGGACTTGCAGCTTCCTTTCTCGACACCAAAACAGCCTTCACCGCTGGAAATTCAATTTACTGCTAAAAAATCGGATCTGCTCTTATCCAAGAATGGTAACTTGTCTATTGAAAAGTTATCTTTCCATCCTTATGGACAGCCTCATGTGACGGGGTCAATACTCGAGCTTGCAGCATGGTACGTGGGGCACGACATGTGGTGCCAGGAGGGCACGCGACATGGGGGCCAAGAGGGCCTTGTGACGTGGTCGCGCTGCGAGGTCGCGACACGGTTGCATAGGGGGGGAAGGCGCAGGAGCAACACGGTCGCGACATAGCCAAGGTGGGCTAGCGACGCAGGAGGCGTTGCGGTATGTCAAACCAAGGGGTTTGAGGTTCTCCTGCCATTCTGGCTGAATGACTATTTTACCCTTCTATGTGGGAGAGTTGGTGGAGACTGGCTCCCACCCACACGGGGCCTTGCGTTGCCAGAAGGGGCGCAAGTGTCTCCTAGGCCTGAAAAGGTAGGCCTAGGACGTCGACGCAGCGATGCCGTGTGGCACCCAAGGGAGGTTGAAGTATGGCTTCGGACTACGCGTCGCGGTGCATACGGCTGGGCAACCTCGCGAGGAGAACAAGAGCCCTGCGAGGTCGCGACACAGTTGCATAGGGGGGGAAGACGCAGGAGCAACACGGTCGCGACATAGCCAAGGTGGGCTAGCGACGCAGGAGGCGTTGCGGTATGTCAAACCAAGGGGTTTGAGGTTCTCCTGCCATTCTGGCTGAATGACTATTTTACCCTTCTATGTGGGAGAGTTGGTGGAGACTGGCTCCCACCCACACGGGGCCTTGCGTTGCCAGAGGGGGCGCAAGTGTCTCCTAGGCCTGAAAGGGTAGGCCTAGGACGTCGACACAGCGATGCCGTGTGGCACCCAAGGGAGGTTGAAGTATGGCTTCGGACTACGCATCGCAGTGCATACGGCTGGGCAACCTCGCGAGGAGAACAAGAGCGCTGCGTGGGACTCAGTTGAGCACCATAGCACGTGGGCCAAGGATAAACGGTGCTAGTAATTCAGAACACACACGAAGGGAGGCTGCGTGGGACTCGGTTGAGCACGCGAGTGCGAGGCACAAGGCTGTGGGCTTGGTTCTGTATGTGAGCGAGATATGGTGGCATGGGAAGCTACATGCCAAGACTATTGCGAGTGAGGTACTAGTGCAGTGCATAGGGTGAAGTTTGAGCAGGCCAAGTTTAACACAGTGGTGCAGATGGCGTGTCGTAAGGGGCACGATAAGCCGGGTGGTAGGCCGTGAAACAGTGGTAACCATGTTGGGGGAGTTCCTGTCCTCTAGGCGGGTGGTATCAGAGCTGATGTGTAGATGGGTTGGCTTCGTTGCACGGGGTAGCGAAGCATCGCGCGGGTTAAAAGCACATCGAAGGACGCCCCGTGACTGTTGGTATCAGGAGTAGGCTGACTTAGCGAAGCGTGCATTAGGTGTCGCACGGGACTGAGGTTGCGAAAGTACGACCCCGTGACATTTTGGTATCAGAGCCAAGTTCTATCCAGAAGCGATGATGCTATTAAGCAAAGTGGTGCAGAGGCACGCGATGTGGTGTCAAGAGGGCACGCGACAGCCATGAACAACTGGTGCAGAGGCACGCGATGTGGTGTCAAGAGGGCACGCGACAGCCATGAACAACTGGTGCGGAGACACGCGATGTGGTGTCAAGAGGGCACGCGACATCCCTGAGCTAGTTAACAAGTGAGGGCCTTGTGACAGCAGAACCAAGTTGATCCGACCGGGGTGACAGTGGGGAGCTAGTGGGAAGGTGCGGACCTAAGAACTAGAAATGAGATGCAAACAAGCTGGGAGGAGTTGGCGTGGTCAGTTCACTGTGATAATGCGTCAACGAGGAGGTTGACATTTTATGGAATGGTGGAGGATGTGACGGGGCCAATACTCGAGCTTGCAGCATGGTGCGTGAGGCACGACATGTGGTGCCAGGAGGGCACGTGACATGGGGGCCAAGAGGGCCTTGTGACGTGGTCACGCTACGGGGTCGCGACACGATTGCATAGGGGGGGAAGACGCAGGAGCGACACGGTCGCGACATAGCCAAGGTGGGCTAGCGACGCAGGAGGCGTTACGGTATGTCAAACCAAGGGGTTTGAGGTTCTCCTGCCATTCTGACTGAATGACTATTTTACCCTTCTATGTGGGAGAGTTGGTGGAGACTGGCTCCTACCCACACGGGGCCTTGCGTTGCCAGAGGGGGCGCAAGTGTATCCTAGGCCTGAAAGGGTAGGCCTAGGACGTCGACGCAGCGATGCCGTGTGGCACCCAAGGGAGGTTGAAGTATGGCTCCGGACTACGCGTCGCGGTGCATACAGCTGGGCAACCTCACGAGGAGAACAAGAGCGCTGTGTGGGACTCAGTTGAGCACGACAGCACGTGGGCCAAGGATAAATGGTGCTAGTAATTCGGAACGCACACGAAGGCAGGTTGCGTGGGACTCGGTTGAGCACACAAGCGTGAGGCACAAGGCTGTGGGCTTGGTTTGGTATGTGAGCAAGACATGGTGGCATGGGAAGCTACATGCAAAGACTGTTGCGAGCGAGGTACTAGTGCAGTGCACAGGGTGAAGCTTGAGCAGGCTAAGTTTAGCACAGTGGTGCAGATGGCGTGTCGTAAGGGACACGATAAGCCGGGTGGTAGGCCGTGAAACAGAGGTAATCATGTTGGGGAAGTTCCCGTCCTCTAGGCGGGTGGTATAAGAGCTGATGTGTAGATGGGTTGGCGTTGCCGTCGCGCGAAGCAGTGGGTTAAACGTCGAAGGGCGCCCGCGATATTGGTATCGAGTAAGGCGACCTGGCGAAAGCGTCACGTTAGAGTCTTGCCGGGGAGGTTGAAGTGCGACCGTGACACACCGTTCAACTTTTACTGCGACTTTCCGGCGTGCATGGCGAATTATCCTGCGCAAATCAAACAGATTTTCTAGCATCACAATCCTTACCATCCCCGATAATCCTCCTTTGATTGAGGACCGATTCAAAACCAAGGCCTCCGCATAATTGAAGCATCCTCAAAGGAAGTCTCCATAAATGATCTTCTCAAGAAAACTTCTAAGAAGAAACCTAAATACTCGGAGGCTAGACCGAAATCTAGCAAATCTTCCTCAAACTTTCAATGAATTACCTATTTTGAAGCGTTCGTGGGCTGGGTCATATCAACAAACAGATTGAATTAAGGAGTCTTGCTAAAAAATTGGATATCGGAATCCTTTGTATCACAGAAACCCAAATCATAAACACAAAGGCAGATAAAATCAAAAGAAGATTTACTCGGAACTGGTCCATCATTGACAACTATGCTTCCCATAATTTTGGACGGATATGGATTTTGTGGAATCCACAAATTTTCACCATCACTAAAATCCATGAATCTAATCAAGCCATCCATTGTCACGTTCTCAGGAATTTTGATGGATTTGAATTCCTTCTTACGGCTGTTTATGGGTTCAATTTAGCTTTTGATCGACGCCTTCTTTAGAATGATCTTCAAGACATCACTTCTACTATTCAGTCTCCTTGGATTGTCGGGGGTGATTTCAATACGGTCAGATTTACCTCAGAGAAATTTGGTGGTCGCAATATTCCTTTTCAAAATCTCTTTGAATTTTATAACTACATTGATATATGCAATCTATTTGATATGAGAAGCGTTGGGCAATCATGATCTTGGACCAATAAAAAATGCACTTCCCGATTCATTGCTAGTAAGCTTGATAGTGTTTTGGTTAATCATGCATGGAGAAATGTTTTTTCGAATATGACTATTGACTATAAAGTACCAGACTTGTCTGATCATTCTCTTCTTTTCATTCTAGGAAAGAACTCCTACCTGAAAGGTCCTAAACCTTTTAAATATTTTAATATTTGGAGTAGCCAAGATGGTTTCCGGGACCTTGTTACGAAGCGGTGGGCTGAACCGATAAAGGGACATCCAATCTTCAAAAATCAACAGAAACTAAAATGCTTGCGCTCAGATATTAGAATTTGGAACAATACTTCCTTTGGCTCCATTCAAGCTCGAATTGATGTTGCTAGAAGTGCCTTTCATGATATTCAACATAAAATAAATCCTCTGCAACCTCACGATAATTTGATTATGGCTGAAAAAGAAGCAGTGATCCGTCTCAATAAGGAACTCACTATTGAAGAGAGCTTTGTTCGACAGAAATCTAGAGTTCATTGGCTAGAATCTGGGGACTCGAACTCCAAATTTTTCTACTCCACAGTAGCTTCACGGATTTCAAGCAACACCTTCTTCGAACTTCTACTCCCTTTTGGTGAAAGAATCGTTGACCCTCAACGTATTGGTGAAATTGCAATCAAGCACTATCAAAATATCTATGCACTTTCTTCCGAGAATCCTGTTCCTATTATTCCATTCAAGAAGAAGTTCAACCCTATGCAAGCGTCTATTCTTTCGCGGGGGGTTACTAATGATGAAATAAAAAATGTTATTCTTAATTCTCCCAAAAACAAAGCGCCTGGCCCCGATGGCTTCTCTACAGAATTTTTCCAAACTTTCTGGAACATTGTTGGTGTCGATGTCATCAATTCGGTATGTTATTTTTTTGTCAAAAGGCGTCTCCCGAAATCTCTGAACTTTACTTTTTTGAAGCTTATTTCTAAAGAATTAGGAGCTAAAACCATTGATAAATTTCGTCCAATTGTTTTATATAATTTTCTTTATAAGGTGATTACAAAGATCATTTTTAATCGCCTAGCTTTGGTGCTTCCCTCTCTTGTAAGCTGGAATCAATCGGCTTTCATTAAAGAGAACATCTTGATGGCACAAGATGTTCTCCGTAAAATTACAGAGAACATCTTGATGGCACATGAGTTGGTTAGAAACTTTCACCTATCTTCTGAACCAAAAGCTTTCTGCGTAAAGATCGATCTTCAAAAGGCTTTTGACAAAGTCAGATGAGACTTTATTATTTCTATCTTTCAACAGCTAGGCTTTGATGACATATGGCTGCAATGGATCAAGGAATGTATTACTACTCCGATGTTTTCTCTCCTGATCAATGGCACCCCTCAAGGCTACTTTGGAAGCAGTTGTGGTATTCGATAAGGAGATCCCTTATCTCCCCTTATATTTACTCTTGTAATTGAAGCCTTCACTTGCCTCCTTGAAGAAAAGATTGACCAACAACAAATCTTACCTTTGGAATATGCAAATTGCATTTCGATCTCACATTTAATATTCGCAGATGATTTATTCATTATTATGAAGGAGGACATTTCATCTGCTATGGCGCTTCAGAGACTCTTTGATAACTTCTACCTCATCTCTGGACTTAAGGTGAATGATTCAAAAAGTACCATTATATATAGTGAAGCTTGCTCCCTCAAAAGTCAAATCATCTCTGCACTTCGCTTTTCTGAAGGGACTTTACCAGTCAAGTACCTAGATCTTCCATTGTTTTCTGGCAAGATGTCATTCTCTACTTGCACCCCGCTCATTGATAAGATACAAAATCACCTTGTTGGATGGAAAAGCAATCTTCTCTCTTATGCAGGCAAGGTGGAGCTCATCAAATCTGTAGTTACCAACTATCAGATTTATTGGTCTGGGGCGTTCTATCTTCCACGGAAAATCATTCAAAAAGTAGAGCAAATTTTTTGTAGATTCCTTTGGAAGGGCCTTTCTTTGGCCCAATCGCTACATCCTATTAGTTGGAATCGCATTTGCAAACCGACAAATGAAGGTGGTCTTGGTTTGCGCAGAATTATAGATTGGAACAACGCCGGACTTTCAAAGCTCTTTTGAAATCTTGTGGCTAGAGATTCTTTATGGGCTAACTGGTGCACTACTAGATACATTCTTCCTTCTTATGTGTGGAGTTGCTCTCTCCCAAATAGTCGCATATTTGATGACTTGATTTTGCATAAACGAGCCATCTTGAAAAGAATTGTTGAGGATGTCTCAATTAAAAGTCATAATAACAACATTTTTTATTCTTATTCCTCCGACCAATGGACATGTGCTCCAAAGAATTCTCATGTTCCTATTCCCTGCCAATGGAACTCTCCTTCGTTTGGTTCTATAAAGCTAAATTCTGATGCTTCAAAGGTGGGAGATAGATACAGCATCGGTGGCATTCTGCGAGATCACAACGGCAACCATATTGCCAGTTTTCATGGCCCCACTATTGCCCACGATATCACTCATGCTGAAATTAATGCGATCCAACATGGACTTCATCTTGCGACTTCTCTTCAACTTCCAAGTCTCATTTTTGAATCTGACTCGCTCCTTGCCATTCGATGTATCACAAATTGTTGCACAATTCCATGGCAATATACCTTCTCTTTGCGGAAGGTGCACTCTATTACCCAGGACTTCCAATGTTGCTCATTTCACCGCATATGGCGAGAGATGAATTGTAGCGCTGATCTCCTTGCTCGAATTGGAATGGAAGTGAATGATATTATCCGGTGGTATGGCTCTGATATTTCTCACCTTCTCAACTCTCGCATGAGAGAGGATTTGATTTGTATTAACTATCGTATGTAATCTTCTCTCATTTTTCCAATAAAAGGGTAGAGTCCCTCCAACCCCTTTAATTATCAAATATATATATATATATATATATATATATATATATATATATATATATATATATATAATTGGCCTACTGGAGCTAGTTGGCCCATATCAGAACCGATTACTAAGAGGGTCGAGCCAACCCATTTACGAATCAGACCTACTTATCTTAGGGCATATTCGGCCCATAGTAGGTGGGGTCAGCTGAAGCTGTGGGTCAACCTGACAATTTCTATATAAAAGAACTCACTTGATCGAGTCGCTTAAACGGGCCAATTTTTTATCGTGAATTAGCTCATTACCCATCTGGCTCACTAATTTGGTCGCATCGGTCGAGCGCGTTTATATATCTCACATAGATATCTTAGCCCATAACTGGTTCATTGCAAGCCAAGTCAAATCGGGTCGGGCTCAATCTTCACCCCTAATATAGCGAGCGCCACTGTAAGATAGCGCCCGCTATCTTGATATTAGTTTTGGTATTATAGGATTAATAGACGTTCTCCTCCATCGATAATTTACATTAGTTTTAGTATTATAGGATTAATGGATGTTCCTCTTCCTTTCCATTTTGATGGCGTCCGTGTCGGCGATAATATTTACAAAGGTGGCCATCGGAGGATTACCACTGTTACAGAGAAGATATCATTTGATTAATTTATGTAGAAAATGTACAAGGTCAGCCAGACTCGATTGGAAGAACATTGTCACAGTATCAATCTTTTTGAGCATCGGGAAAGAGTTAGTGTTTGTTGAATTGTCGAACCTCAATGATCTTTCAAACTTATTCAAAGCATATCGTAGGTGTGATATATGCATATATCGAAAAATTAGTAGCCACTGCCATCACGAGAATTTTATCATCTTTTGAAGCATTTCAACCATTTCAGACGTACAAGGAAAGTGTCAGGTTAGGAGACGATGCAATGTAGAAGAAAAATATATTATCGAAGATGAACGAATACGGTGTGAAGAGGAAAATGTCATTGCACTACTGAGAGTCGGTGATGATAGAAACGAGAATATAGGATTTCCCCCATACCGAAGGCACTACGAACAACCCTCTTCAGACATTCTAATGAGAGAAGACAATAAGGATACAGGATATTATCCTGAACTGAATCCGATGCATAACACATGTTAGCTTAACTTTCATTCAATGAATAATACATTCGAATGAACTCGGTAGGAAGCGTTCTTGAGAGCCCCTACTCCATACAAATGGCCTACTGAACTAATAGATTCGGAGCCAATGGCAGTCGAGGCAATGACACAATAGCCTATCACACCCTAAACATCCCTGCCTCGCGAACCACAGCCCAAACAGTTGTACATCAACCAGCCGTACCTCGATAGACCAAAGCCCAAGCATGTAATAATCATCCAGTCGATGAGGGTGATAGTACTCTTGATGATAATGAAGCACCACCCTCGCCCACCTCCCGTATTAATACTAATAGGAGAATTGATAAACTTTTGGTAAACAAAAACTATGATCTTAATGACTCGGAAGGTGAGTATATGAACTCGAATGATAAGGAACTGTATCAAGGGGGGGCATTAGATATTGGTAAAACGTTAAGAAATAAGAAATCCTTTCAGAATGCCCTTAAAGAGTTTATCATGACAAATAATGTTTTAATTTAACTAATAAAGACTAGTCCTCTTCGAGTTACGGTGAGGTTTCTTTAAGTGAGATGTGCTTAGCGAATACATGTTACGAAGTTGGTGGCTTTGGACACATTTACCATGAAGACTTATCGGTCGGAACATATGTGCGGAAGCCCAACCTTTAGACGCGGGCATCGCAAAGCCACGACATCATGGATAGCTTCATTTGTTAAGAAAAAGTTGTTGATGGGCATTGACAAGAGTCCAACCTCGATAATTTTTATATTTAAATTAAATACCGTGTAACAGTAAGTTACTGAAAAGCATGGAGAGGGAAAGAAATAGCGTTGAATGACATTCGAAGTTGTTGGAATGAGCAATTTAAGCTGTTACCATCCTATATTGCTGAATTAAATGGGGTCGATCAAGATGTACAGAACGAATTGGGTCGCGGGCCTAATAATGCCATTGAGAGGTTCTTCTTGGCATTAAGACCTTGTATTAGGAGCTACCATAAGACTTTATGATGAATAATTACGGCAGATGAGACGCATTTGCACGGACGATACAAAGGAGTATTGTTAATCGCTACAAGCATAGACAAGAATAAATATTTATTGCCCATAGCATTCGGGGTTGTACTCAAAGAGAATGAAGATCATTAGATATGGTTTCTTGAACTATTAGCAAATTACGTAATCGAAGACTTTCAAGAGCAATTTATGTTGATATCAGATCGGCATAAGGGGTTAATGGAAGTTGTTCACAAAATTTTCCTTAACACCTTTCACAGTTACTGTATGCGGCATCTCGTTTGAATCCTTTTTATACATATAAGGATACAATCTTTCGACTCCTATTTTGGGTTGCTACCCATGCATTCTTGGCCAAATTTAAATGAATTTTATGAAAAATTAAAGATGAACCCCCCCCAGAATATACAACATGGATTAAAAAAATCGGTAACTATTTCTGGAACGCACATATTTTCCAAGGAGACATTATGATATGCTGACAACGAATATAGCTGAGAGCATTAATATTGTGTTGAAAATAGTCAGGGAGGAACCGATCGTGACCATGCTAGAAACCATTTCGTATGAAGGTAGCCGAATTCTAGCTAAGGCACTAGGACGAAGGTAATAAGATGACATATATTTTGGCACCGATGGTGGATGATCACATAATATGAAATTCATGGTGGGCCCTTCGAAAGAACTTTGTTCCTTATGGTCGCGATATATTTCATGTTAGGCAGGGGAAATACACTCACAGCAAAGATCAAAATTTCTACCGAAATGATCGAAATTTCAATCTAAATTATCGGTTTTAGTCCCCACCAAAACGAAATTTTGGATCAAAATTTTGGTCAGTTTTGTATGGGGATCAAAATTTTGGCCAAATATTCAGCCAAAATTTCAGATTTTGGCCAAATTATTGGATTTCGGTTTCGGTCATTCCCAAAATCCAAATTTTGGCTAAAATTTTTATCCTTGACTCACAGTGTCGATCTTGATAAATGGATGTGTACATGCTGACGTTGGGCTATCCTTGGATTACCATGTTCACATATAATCTCTGCACTATCGCGTCGGAACAAGGAAAGAGAGATCCCCCAATTCTGTGAGCACTGATTTATCAGTGTCTTGTTTAGAGAAACTTACAAAGAATACTTTATTCCGATCATTGATAAACGCCAATGGACCATTCTAAGGGAAGGCATTGAAGTTTTACTTTCGCACAGAATACATCAAGCCGGTCACCCGAAAAAAAAGAGGATTAGATCTAAAGGCGAAATTCGATCACTACGGTGTAAAAATTGTAACGAATACAGACATAACTACCGCTCGTATTAATTTTTTAGAATATGAACTGAAATTGACAAAGGGTATAAATTGTTGCCAAAGAGATGATCAAAGAGTTAATTTTTAGATTAGGTAGCAACGGCCCCGGACCGCTATGGTAGGATAGCGGTCCGGTATGGTACCTTAGAGGTACGTTATGGTACCTTATAATATGCAAATTTCTCAAAATTGTTAATTATTACAAAAGTGCAAATTTCTCAAAATTATTTCAATAATTTAATAATCTATACAATTGTTAATTATTACAAAATATATAAAAAATAAATAAATAAAAATTAAAAAATGTACATTTTATACTAAGACCCGAATGTGGACAATGAATGTCTGATTTCAGCTCTAAATTGCTTCATGCCTTTCTCCTAAGAATCGACAGGCGCAATAGATGATGCAACAAACATTCTTTGTGTGCATCGAACTTCTTTGAACGCCCTCAGTCGGCCGGGTCTATCACTTTCACAATATGATCCACTACGGACATATAGCCGTGGCCCAATGGTGATGTTTTGGCTATGCATTGAAAAATAAATCTGCAATGCAATCGAAGATTTAATCAATGGAGTGTTAAGTAAAAAATTAAAAAGGTATTAACGTGACTTAAAAAAGAACTTACCGCTACCAGATTTTGATTACAGACAAATTTTGTTTGGTCCACTATAATCAGGGTTTGAAATTGGTCATTAGAATAAGTCATGAATTGAAAGGCGTGAATGAAGTATAACAAATAAAGAAAATAATGAAGAATCAAAACGTTACCAGGGCTGCGACAGAAGCGAACCAACTCTTGCCCACCTTTTTAGAAAACATAGAGTTGTTCTTCTTAAAAACTTTAAAGTACATGTCTATTACTTCATTGTCGAGCCACTCCCGTCCTCTGAGGACTCGTAAATTCCCAACGGTGACGTCAATAGCCAAGACAGTATTGATGATCACAATATCATCCACCACCGGCCGGTTTCAAATATTGAGCATGAATTTATGCTCTATGAATTGTGTCTCATCCTTGTCCACGACCGCTCTTGGTCGTTAAAATGACTGTAAGGTTATTTATTTATTTACACATACTTTGTTGGTCGGAGTCTTTCTCTTCTTTCGAGCTCGTAGGTCATATCTCGAGCACTTCCCTCATTTATCGGCCTTACTCTTTGACGTTAATAGTTTTATTAGTATGGATTTAAGCGATGTGGACTGCGACTCGTGAGAAGGTTGGGTAAGTGGCGCATCCTCATCAACAACCAAGGTAGCTGACCCTTTAAAATGCTCCTCGACCACTCAATTCCCTCCTTGGACCGTAGGGTTCTCTCCTTTGACCGGAGAGTCACCCTTATACCCTTGAAGCTCTTCAGCTGAAGCTCCTTTCTCCACCGGGGGTTGGAGGGTAGGGGGTTGGGGGCCAACGAATGCGTCAAAGAGAACGGAATAAAGAATACCACCCTACAGAATTTTACACCAAAATCAGTATAAAAATGACATAAAAAATTGAGGGCTAAAAAGGTATAGATTCCGCTATCATAAGATAAAAAAATTTAAACCTTTTTAGCACACTTACTTTACTTATGGATTTAACACACTTACTTATTCATTTAAGTTACGAATTTAGTACCTTTGACAAATGAGCCTTGACAGCAACGAGATTCTTCTGTGTTGCGACATTTTCGCTTGTTAAATATGTTACTTGCTCTTGTAGGGTCTTCTTGTCTCTCCCCAGCTGCTCAATAGCTATGACTTGTCTTTTCAATATCGTAACGACGCGATTGAAATCACCTTTCATCTCTCTAACCGCTATCCAGAGCGATGTGCACTTTCTCAGCTCAGTTACTTTAGCGACAGTTGGGGTTGCCTAACTGGTTGTTCCTTGGTTTACTGCTGCCTACTGCTTACTTTCCAATTGCTTGCCCTTTGATTCAGACTGCTGATGTATAACGACCTCGTAGTTGTCATTATCTTTACTGTCGTCATCGTCATTATCCTCATCGTCCTCGTCATTGTAATCATCGTGAACCTCTTAGGCTCTTTGTTGTGGACGTATCCCGTAATCTGAGACTTTGTCTTCATTTTTCTTTTCTTCGGTCAAGTTTTCTCTTTCTCGGTCCCTTGTCATCTCTCTTTCCATAAAGAAGAGACAAACTGATCGATATTAAAACTCGTGTTTTTCAACATCGAGTTCTACAATGACTGGAGATTTAAGAAATCTCTCTCGAAAAAAATTTCTAGTCCGGCTAAATTTCTGGGCTTCCCATTTCATCATCCTCGAAAATGAATTTTTCAACAGCGTACGAGGGGGGGTGACTCCTGGATTTTTCACTTGTAGAAGTTATATTACCTCTTCGGCGACATTTTGGTCGTTTCCATTCTAACATTCGCCTTCGATATGCACTCGACTAAAGTTTTCTAAATTGCAAGTCCCACGGGAACTCGTTGAACTTTTTAAGGTTATCGATTAAGTCCAAGTGCTCACTATCCACTTCCTTGTAGGTGTCCAAAAGTAAGGAGCAAACGAAAAATAACAACGATAATTTTAAAAATTCATTGTTAGAGAGCTGACGACTATCCATAATTTCTTCAATAAGAACACTTTTAGTCGGCTGCCGCTGAAATAAGTTGTATCGAATTGTTTCTTACTCTAGCACTAGCACAGGCTTAGACTCAGGCGAGATCGCTAACTTTGTCAACATGTTGAGGCCTAAAATCAACACTCTGTCTGACTCCTGTAGCACTACTTTAGTGTTCTTGACCTTGAACGCGTTATCTTGAACCCAGAAGCTCAAAATCGCGTCAATCAAGTCTCTAATAGAAACTAATTTATCAGAATCCTAAATAGATGACCGAAAATTGATTCATCCAGTATCCTCTTCCTCTCTTCATTGCAACACATGTAAAATTTCCTAACACTCACTTCAGTACACTTTTCGGAGACTTTTAGAGAGTTTGGAATCTTAAAATCAGTTAGTGATCTGCAAAAAGCATTAGCAACACATAAGTAATAAAAATATTTACGATTAAAGAGAACCGCTAACATGACACTATCATAAGTTGGCGACCGCTATCTTAAGTTGGCGGCCGCTATCTTAAGTTGGCAGTAAGATAGCGGCCGATATCTTATGATAGTGTCATGTTAGCGCAAAATAGTGGCCTCACAGAGCATGATAAGGGTTTAATATATTGAGCTAAAAGTTTTTTAAAAAAAAACTTGGGAGAAATGGAAGTTATCGGTCGCTATTTTGCCACTTTGTTGCCGCTTTCTCAATTTTTATAGTAATTAAAGTGAAGTAAAAAGAAAAAGAGGGTTTAAATATCTGAAGAATTTTAAAAGTCAGGGTTTTTTTAGAAATTTTGCAGGTCTATGCTGGCGTGGATACAGCTTGGCTTGGAGCCGCCCTGTTATGCATATATTGAAATTGTAGGGCTATTTTTGCAAATTAGAAAATTTATAAGGCCTAAAATGTAAATTTTCCCAAAATCTAATAGCTATTTTTTTCTATTTTTTGATAACTTAAGATAATCCTAAGCTTATGTTTGGCCAAATCCCTAAGGCCTCGTTCGAGAGCCATGAAAACGGTATTTCCTGAGGCTTTTCCACAAAAAATGCAATTTCAGAGGGTTTTCTGAGGTTTCCTTGTGTTCGAGAGTTTTGCTCGGTTTGTGTGTTTTCTGCTGAAAGGAACACTTGGTTTTCAGAGTTTTCTTCTCAGAAAACCTCAGATTCTGAGGTGGTTTGAATATACTCTACTTTGAAGTACAAAAGTTGGTATTATGTGTTCTACCCATGGCATCAAGGACAGTGTTTGGGTCATCTAATCACATTTGTTATTTCAATTTAAATTGTCTAATCATCTGACTTTCCCAACAAGAAATGGATGAATCGGCAAAACTTGTGACACACATCAAATGTTTCGTCTTTATTGACCAGTTTGAGTAGCTCTAGAGAAGGGAGCCCTGATAAGAAAAACTTTTCGATGCTCTTTGGAAAGCCATCGGAGGCTGCCAAGTTTATTAGTCCTCCTGTGAGTTCTTGGTACCCATCATCCCAACTCAGGCTTGAAATAGCCATGGCTCATATGCCTGTTTTTGCAGCTTGGTCTGATCGTTAGGAGCTAATGAGATTACCAAGTAACCTTTTGTAAAGTTTTGCATGGTGAAAGAGGAGAAAGAAACAAATTGGTTTATTTGGTGAAAAGGGAGGGGGGGAAGGGGAGAAGGATTATTTTCTTGTAGTGTGTAAGATTTTGGACATTATGAAGACAAGGTGGGACCAATTTCTATCTATGAAAGAAATTTGAAGTTCAGAACTTTCTTTTGGCCCTTAGTGGAAGATTATTGCAATTTATTGCAATCAGAGATAGAACAAATCTTGGTGGTCAATCTGGTTCAACAGTCACCAAGTCACCAATGTACTACTCCCAGTGTGACATTTTTTTCTCCCAAATCCACCGGAATAAGGGTTGGGCGAAACTTTCGGCAAAAATAACGAAATTTAACCGAAATTAATGATTTTTTTATAGTTACTTTTAAATAATATATAATTTTTTTTAAAAATATTAATTATAATTTATATATTCACTTTTGTACCACCTAATTTTTCTGGAAACTAAATGACCCCTTATTGAAAACGAAATTATTCGGTGTGGTTCGGTCCGATTTGATTCCCTCGATTTTGGTGTTCGGTTCAAGTTTGTTCCTAGCATACAAATAACGTAGTAACAATCGCCTAAAAGAACCCAAGATATAGAAGTGGTTTTCTCATAATCCGTCTGACAGAAGTCGTCAACATATTGCCGATTAGATGTCTATAAATTTTGACAATCATCCGATCAATATAGCCGTTTTGATGAAGGTCATAAATACGCCCGGATATAGGGTGTGAAAAAACACAATGCATTTTCTTGACATTTTCTTGAGAAAGTGTAGAACACAAGAAAATGTGAACTTTCCTAAGAAAATGAGTTTCTGAGTAACTCAAGGACAATCCCTCAGAAAATGACTTCCCTCAAAAAATGAGTTTCAGGACAGAAATTGAAGTGGCCATTTTCCTCAAAAAATGATTTTCTTGGCAGAAAGTGTAGAACGAGCCCTAAGGGATGTCCTTGCCCCCATCGTGTAACAAAATCTAATAGCTATTAAGACCTTTTGCCAATGGATTTAGTCAAAGATTATCATTGCCAATTTCAAACCACTTAACATTTGTGAAAGATCTTACCATTGCCAGTGGTAGAAAATCTCATGATATTTTATTAGCCCAAAAGTTATGCCCATTAGAGAATACATATCATCAAATTCAAGTACTTTAATATAAACCCTATGTTCGGGATGAAGTATGAACAATAGTCCACATTAAAGCATCTTAGACCAAATGGTTTGAAACCTTTCAGATTAGCGACGGTCATTCTATAGCCAGCAAACTTAAAAAAGTTGAGTTGGTGAAAAACAGTGTGCCACGTGACCAAAGATTAGGGCCGTCAATGAGTCGGATAGGGCCAAAATATTTGATTGCCCAACCCGATCTGATGGTGCACCAAGACTTGACCCGACCCCACCTGATAATTAACTCCTATTTATTATGATATATATATATATATATATATATATATATATATCGGGTCCGGTCAACCTTACCCAAAGGTCAAGTCAATGTCTCTTGCCCCACTCAGTCGGATGGGTCAAGTTTATGTGCCTAACCAGCCAAAAACTCCGGTTCTGATGAGTTGGGTATCGGGTCAACTGGATCCGATGACAGCCCACTTAAAATGTACATGGGACATTATCTTTAGTCAATATCATAGTTACCAAGTTGGTTCGAAAATTTGGAAAATTTTTGAAAATATTCGGGAAGCAATTGAAAAAAAATAATGGAAATATCTACAAATATTAAAAAATTATTAATTTTTGGATAAAATTGAAGAAACTTTCCGAAAATTTCATAAAATAAAAAATTGCACTTTAAAAAAAATACAAATATTTTTGAAAAATAAGTGTTTTAACTTTTAAACATGTTTTGAACGGTTCTGAAAATAAACGCGTTTGGAGATTTTGGTATTCGTGGTTAGTATTAGGTACCCTACACATACGCCCAACATAATATATGAATCAATGATTTCGCTCTACCGAGCTGAACTGGTCAAATATTAGGAGATGCACATACATTTATAAACATACATGTCGAAAACAATATAATTTTACCTGTCATTCCCGAGGTTAGCTATGTGAGATTGACCCATACACAGCCCTTAGTGCACAAGTTGGGTACGTAATACTAACTCCTCTTATATATATATATATATATATATATATATATATATATATATATATATATTTAAGGAAACCCTCTTATCTAAATCCAATAAGTAAGCTCCTCTTACAACGTCCAATTTTTATTTTGATGGGTCGAACTTCCATTTCTCACTGTCCTTACCAATATTTTTTTGAAAACTCTCATTTGCAGCCGAAGATTTTGTCTCCACAACGCGGGCATAGTGAGGAATTTTTGTTGGTAAGACTTACAAATGATAAAGAACTATACTTAATAGAAACTCTGTAGTTAAATGAGAGCTTGAGCTGATTTGGAGGCTTCTACGTCATAGATTTGAGAGCTTATATACGCACAAAAGTTGTATAAGAACTATACTTAATGAAAACTCTAGAAGTAAATGGAGGCTTGAGCCCCCACACCCTTCTATGTGGCTACGCCAGTGTTGTTAGTTGCCTTGAATCATACGATGGAGATATTGTGTTTCATCTGAATCTTTTCATGAAATATATCTTGAGATCATGGCCCACCTATCAGACGGTCAAACTTAGATTACACGTCTCACACATCTCCAAGAGTAATTGTGATCATTGCATACCCTTTAGAAGGGCTTTCAACTCACTGATGGGGATGTGTTTCACATGGAGTCACCATCTGACTGTCTGATAGACAAATTTAAGGCAGTCAATAATTTTCATCGTGGAACCTCAATATGCATAGATGGAATCTTTGATTGCAAATACCGATACCTTTTTTTTCCGTCAGTTCACATTCTAATATGCTGCGTGGGAAATACCCATGGCATCTGATTCCTTGCGTCATTTCATTGGAACCAAGAGTAGGACGTGACGGTGACGGTGACTCCTTTTGAAGCGCCGGTAAGATAGAATAGGGGAAGCGAGAAAAGTGTAAAACCCAAAACGGTGTTGAGGTAGGCTCTGTTACCGTCTGCTTCAAGATAACACTCTCAGTGTCCCACCACGTAATGCCACGACGCTTAACCGTTAAGGTTAGCGGTAACGGTTAAATTTATGGGAAGGATATTTTAAGAGCTCTCCTACCTATGCGCACCACTATTAAGTCTCTCATACTATATGTTACAAAATGTTGAGCTATAAAAAAAGTAACAAAAATATAGACTACATGTGATCGAGATACATATGATGTGTAGAGTAACAACAAAATAAAAATAAAATTCGAAGCACTGCATAAAAGAAAATATAAGCTTGACACCTGATAAAGAAAATGTTATAGAATGTCGCATAAGATAGTTTCGACATGCTCATTTGAGGCCCAAACTAGACTCCTGCATGAAGGGGTCAGAAGCTAAAAGCACATGCACAAGTAGGAGAAGAGAAAGACTCTGGCTGCAAATGAGCCAAGTGAACTGCGATCCAACCTAAGAAATGACCTAATTGGACTTGAACCGGACCAATTGAGTCAACTCTATTGAAAATTGGGTCCAAGTTTGGTCAATGTTGGAGGAGGGAGACCCGACCCGACCCAAACCCTACCCACGTCATACCCGAATTGATATACATGCGTGTTATGTATGCATTTAGTTATATTGTATTTGTACATAAATTTTTTTCTTTTATATAAAAAATTTAAAAGTCTATTTTTGTTTATTTATATGGAACTAGGGTTTATTATCTTCTTGAAATGGGTCTAGACTAGGCAAGGATCAAAATTTCGGTTTTCGTTTTGGTTTCGGAGGGGACCAAAACCAAAATTTTGGATCAAAATTTCAGTCGAAAATTTGAATTTCGGCCAAAATTTCAGCTGATAATCTTAATCCTATATATTTTATGACCGAAATTTTAGTCCCAAATTAACGTTTCGGTGGGGACCAAAATCGATAATTTCGACCGAAATTTCGGTTATTTCGGCCGAAATTTTGATCCTTGAGACCAAGTCTCCTTTAGTAAAAAGAGAAAGTTTGGGACCAGAAAATAGCAGGGTTATATCGGTAGCATTCTTCTTAAATGGGTCATTGCCTTAGCCTTTATATTTAATATTTTATCTATTCATCTTATTAGTAAACTAATTATTTTTCATAGAGATATTTTCACATTAGTTATTGTATTTGAGAGCAACATAAACTTATAAATTATTAATCTTAGAGTGGCATAAAATCTGACCTCGACTTGAACCAATTCCAAATCTTTGAGTTCCCTCTTCTTGAAACACATTAGCTGCATTAAATCAAATGATGGAAATTATTTATCATCCCAATCTTTCACACGATGGATCTTGAGATCATGAGTGCATCATTAGACGATCGATATTTTATTTCATTTGTTATATACCCAAAAAAGTGATTTAAAAATCAAGTTTAAACGTGCATGTAATGTTAATATCACTTTTCTGAGATGTGCGTCATGTGAAATAAAAAATTGATGATCCGATGATACACCCATAATCTTAAGATCCATCGTGTGAAAGATTGAAAAGATAAATAATCACTATCATTTGATTCGAAGCAATCAATGTCTTTGAGCGTAATTATAAAGTTGGGTGAGCGACTTTAAAGGTACTCTCTCGAAAAGTGGGCTGATCATGAGGTCGATCACTTGTACTAAGGTCGTTTAATTAACACCAGCTGGACATTTAACCAGAAAGAAGGGCTACTTTCGTAATTTCATCGTATTTAGAAAAACCCTCCTGAAATATATGTGCCTTACAAGTGATATTTGATCCTCTTTCTATCAGCAGACAAGCGAGAAGTGAGAGAGAGAGACAAAGTAAGAGAGAGAGATGAAAGAAGGGTCCTTCGATGCCTAATCGTTTGCTGTCTAAGTGCTCCGAACCGAATACAAAGAAGAAGAGCCGAGTAACCCTAACAAATCCAGAATTAGTTACCTGTTTTTCTCTGTGTTTTCTCCTCAGATCTGGGTAGTTTCATCTATGAATCGTCCGATCTGACTCGATCTAAGAGTTTTCTGATCAGTTCCGGCAGAAAATAGAGATTTTCCGGCGATTTTTGAGGTTTCAGTGATTAAAGATTTGGTTTTCTGTCTAAAAATGGGAAAGTAACCGTAAAATTCTGTAGAAGTATGTGAATCTGGTCTCTTTGATCGTCATTCCAAGGATCTACGCGCGAAATAGTTAGAGATCGAGAAATAGCGGTTATACGACGGATAATTCATGCAGTTTAAGTAGTAATTACCATGGCTTTTAGTATTCTGTAGAGGTAGGTTTAGATTCCGGCAAAAAGTATATTTTTCTGAAGAAAAATGGGGAAAATCTGTAAAATTCCGTAAAAGTGCGTGGATTCGAGCGAGAATTCGAGTATTTGGTAGCTATTCTTTATGTTATTGAGTTTCTCGTTACGATTGGTCTGAATTGCGGCAAAAAGTTGGCTTTACCGGCAGGAGAATGGAGGCAACAGTAAAGGTATGTGGATCTTCTAAGGTTGTATGGTTTTCGGCCAATTTGGCTAGTCTTGGTAGAAATTATTATTGAGATGAGTTTTCCTTGAAGGCAGAGGTTGAGATTCCTTGAAAGTTTAGATTTTTCCTGCGAAAAATGGCAAAAAAGGGTATAAATCCGTGAAAAATATTGGGGTATATTGTCCAGTTGTTTGAATTTCCGAAGATCTTTGCAGAAATAGTTTTTTTTTTTGGGAGGAGAATTTGTAAAGCTACAACGAAATTGGAGTTTGTTGTCTGAAAAGTTGCTATGGATTTCACATTTCTGACAAAGTAGATCTAGATTCTGGCAAAGGCTATCATTTTTCCAGTAGAATAGATGCTGCAAAACCGTAATTATCGCTACAAGGTATGTCTCTTTTCCGTTAATGTGGAGATAAACTAGAATTGCATTTGATTTAGGGTTTAGTGTTAGGATGGAAAACGAAAGATTATTTTTTATTTCAAAGAATTTAGGTCATGTTTGGACAGAAAATCTAGCTAGATTATATTATTGAAACTACTGTGATCATGATTTGGCACAAATTGTTCAAGATAATTAACATAGGATAGCTCTGCCTTGAGTATTCTAACAGCAACATCATTAATCTAATCTACTTTTTATATTTTTTTGTCAAAACTGGCCCATATAATTTGCTCTTCGTTGGTTGATTTATTTGCTAGCTTTGATCACTTAAAAATGGGCTTTCTGATATTTTATTACTATTATTATTGTTCTACTTGGTAGAACTAGGTTGCAGATACAGCAAAACATCCTATTCTTTGCTTAAAAATTTGTTGAATTTGGGATTTGAGTGATTTGGGTTCTTGAAGAAATGGAAGGAGATGTCGGTGCACAAGTGGCTCCTCCCTTTTTCATTCATCAAGCAGCACTTCCAGGTCGATTCTGCGAAGCACTGCCAGTGGTGAGGAAGCGCGATTTGCCATGGCCAAATCCTAATTTTCAGCATCCTCATCCATTGAATTTAGGGTTTCAACACTCTAACTGGAATCCTAGGGGTTGGGATTGGGACAGTGCCACATTTGTTGCGAAACCCTCTTTGCAAAACCCGAAGAGCTCGCAGGATGATGACAACGAAAACCTTACACTGAAACTAGGAGGGAGTTCACATCCTGTAGAAGAGTCTGCAGTGAGGGCGAACAAGAGGGTCCGATCGGGATCACCGAGTGGCAGTAGCCATCCAATGTGCCAAGTGGATGATTGCAGGGGAGATCTATCAAATGCAAAGGATTATCACCGCCGCCATAAGGTGTGTGAGCCTCACAGTAAGGCTACAAAGGCACTTGTGGGGAAACAGATGCAGAGGTTCTGCCAGCAGTGTAGCAGGTAAAAACCCCCCGAACCCCAAAAATTATTCAATTGCTTGAATTGAATTTGAATTCGGTTCTTCAATCTTTAATTCGAAGGTTGGGTTATTATTTTTTTCTTCTTTGCATCTAGAAGTGAAATTGTAGCTATGGATGAAATGCTGCTGATACACACCTGTGAATGGTCTCTGCTAGTTTTTTTAAACATGATATGAAATATTTCTTTTGTTTCACCAATAGTTTAAAGCTTTGTTTTAGTCACTTGTCTCAATGATTCCCGAAACGTAGATGTCGCCCATATTGGCAAGACATATCACTGAGACGATGTGAAGGTAAAATGTATTGAATTACATAAAAAACAGGGTGAAAGTATTAATGAAGAAGATGATGATAGTAAAAATATAGGGAAAGTAAAAAACAATTAACACATGAAATTTATTTAATTTTTGTGAATTAAGACCAACATCTTAACTCGTAAGTAACTCATACTTTACGGCATAAATTGAAGAAAATAAAAAAAATGTACAAAAAGAACCCTAAAAATGAACCTAAATAAAAAACAACACTTCAAGCCACCAGTATTGCATGAAAGGACGTACATTTTGATGAGACCTAAAACTGAGATTTTTACCATCTTGGAAAGGCATAATGCTGAGAGCCTGAGATGGTGTACACTGAACGAAAAGTCGAAAAAAATATTAAGAATATAAAAATGTGGAAAATCAGTAAAAATATGAGGAAAGTAAAAACTGGAATTGCATTAAAATTTATTTTATTATTTTGGATTGATTACAACATATTAGGTAAGCTCATACATCATAATATAAAATATTTGGAAAGCACTAAAAAAGTTAAACAAGCCCAAAAAATGAATCCAAATAAAAAGCAACGCTTTCATCAATTGATACAACATGGAAGGGTGTATATTAACTAGATCTAATAGTTTTAGGCATGGAAAGCGCATTATTTATTAAAAAAAGGAAAACTAGAGTATTTTCCTAAAATGGTTATTTTTTTCTTGAAAGTTGGAACCCTTGATTTTCACGTGATCTGCAAAATATTCTCTGTCATTGTTGAAGATGAAGCCAATTGATGAGATAATGAAAGCAAAGTGGCATTCATATATATATATATATATATGGTAATGATCACCTGACTCGAGTCATGCGTGATTCGAGCATCAAGCGGCTGCATCTCCAGCATGCAGCCATTGGATGCTCAAGTCACACCGTGGCTCGAGTGATATGATCATTTTTCATATATATATATATATATATATATATATATATATATAATATGAGAGAGAGAGAGCGCCCAGCCCTAGCTTGGAGCCAGTTGGGTGCCATGTGGTACCCAACCCGATTATTGGGTGCTACATGCACATACCGAAGTTTGATCAACAACCATTCAAAAAAAGGGTGATTTTCCATTGTTGATTTTTTGATTGAAGGCAAGAATTTCAATGGGCAAATTTGGGGTGGAAAACCATATCTTTGACGTGTGAAATGAAGGGCAAGAAAGTCCACTTTTTTTCTAAAACCCTAGGGGATGTGGTGAACCCTTAGAGAATGTGGTGTAAGTTGCGATCGCATGTCACCATGGTTTCACCTACGGTTCTATTTTTTTTTAATCTTTTTTTTTTCAATTTTAAAACTTTTAACAAATTTTAAA
This sequence comes from Chloranthus sessilifolius, assembly GCA_021018995.1. Taxonomy (NCBI): domain Eukaryota; kingdom Viridiplantae; phylum Streptophyta; class Magnoliopsida; order Chloranthales; family Chloranthaceae; genus Chloranthus; species Chloranthus sessilifolius. The sequence goes on along the minus strand of CM037587.1, from coordinate 17,818,357 downwards.
TTAATTTTGTCCTGAAATTTCACACTATATTGCTGATAAGCATCTGACACGTATCAGTTTTTGGGTTTTTGGTGCATATATTGTCGTGGCTATGCCTAAGGAGCTAGATATTTCATCCATTGTGTCTAATTTTGGGCAAATTTTTAAACCATGGTCTCACCCACAGTATCAAAACTCGGCCGATTCCCATACTTATCAGCGATACGTATCGGTATCATTGAGAGCTGTTACCGATATGACCCCCCGATACCAGTATCAGGGTGGTACTGATATCAATATCGGTATCCAGATCAGTATCGGCCGAACTGACCGATACAAATTCAAACTGTAATTTTTATTTTTACTCTTTTCCAAAAAAGAAGAAGAAGACTGATTCGATATCAGCGATACCATATCCGTATCGGCCGTTGCATATCTGTTGAAGATGAACCGATACTGATACCTTGGTTTCACCTAATGGTCTCATATTTTTTTCGATCTTAAATTGCTTTTCACCAAAAAATTCACTCTATATTGCTGATAAGCATCTACCATGTATCAGTTTTTTGGTTGTAAGTACATGCTCTTGTATACTTTAATCATTGATCTTAGAGCTTTCTTCACTGTTGAAATTTTTGTATTGTGCATTCTTCTTAATTGTGTTTCTTGATTGGAATTGGAAACTGTAGGTTGAGACTTTCTGCCAGACTTTTTCTATTATCCATAAATTTCTTCTCACTTGCGTTTTCTTGGCTATGTGTAGGGGTGCAAGTTTTGACCGGAAACCCGAACCCGGCCCGAAAACCCAGCAAACAGAACCGGTCCGAACCGGCCCAAAACCGATTCGGACTGAACCGACCCGATTCTGGTTTGGTTCGGTTTCGGGTGGCGAAAACCTAAAACCGACTAGGTAGGATTAGAAAACCGAAAAAACCAGAAAAACTGAAAAAATATCTTAAAAATAAAAGAAAAATAATATAAAAACCCGAAACTGAACAAAAAAAAAACGAATTCTTTGGGTTTCAGTTTCAAAAAATAAAAATAAAACCAGAACAGAAACCGAACCGATTCGTTTTGGTTCCAGCTGAACTAACTGAAAACCGGTTTGGTTCAGGTACCCGAACTTGCACCCCTAGCAATGTGTATCCAAATTGCAGAGGGTTATGTTGCAGCTCTACTTTCATATTGCTGTTTGTGGGTTTGGTCTAAAATGAGGTAGTTTCATTCTTCAATTTTGTAGGTTTCACTTGCTTTCAGAGTTTGATGAGGGCAAGAGAAGCTGTAGGCGTAGGCTAGCAGGGCATAATCGACGAAGAAGGAAGTCCCAACCTGAGGATGTTACCTCTCGCCTGTTAGCAAATCGAGAAAACAGCGGCAATGGAAATCTTGATGTCATCAATCTGTTAACCCTTTTAGCACGTTTGCAAAGTAAGAATTTTTTATTTTTATTTATATAGCGTCTTTTAAATGGGAAAATTATAAAACGAGGTTGATATTTTGCAAAATGACCTAAAAAGAGGCCACTTCCTAAGAAACGCTAAAATCCAGCATTTATTGCTGGACTCTCCAGAGACGATTCCACTACGTTCTGGACAGTCCAAAACATAGTGGAAAATACTCTCCGGTTAATAGTGGAGAGAGAAAAATACTCCCGGTTACTTTACGTCATTGGATTGTAACTTGCTGGAATTTCCAGTGGAAAATGCTTCCACTAAGTTCTGGACAGTCCAAAACTTGTGGAAAATACTCTCCGGTTAATAGTGGAGAGCGAAAAATACTCCCGGTTACTTTACGTCATTGGATTGTAACTTGCTGGAATTTCCAGCGGAAAATGCTTTTGGCACTTATTATAAAATGGTGCTCATTTGTTTTAGCACTTGTTGCAAAATTATTCAGCGGTTTATTCATAATTTTCCATTTAAATTTCATTAAGCTTTCCCCATGTTTGGTGGCATTTTCTATCAATATTTATAAATGTTTATTATCAGGGAATAATGCAGATAAAACGACCAGTGGCCCAGCCATACCTGATAGAGACCAGCTTATCCAGATCCTTAGCAAGATAAACTCGTTACCCATTTTTTCAAGCTCATCTGCTAGATTACCTGTACCGGGTAGTTTTGATCTGAATGCTTCACAAGCTTCACAACCTTCTTCAGAATACCCTTTCAAAACAAAGGGAAACCCATCTGCTCCATCAACTGCCGACTTACTTGCTGTACTTTCTGCGGCATTGGGGGCATCTTCCCCAGATACCCTTGCAATTATGTCTCAGGGGAGTAGTTATAGTAGTGGGGATGATAAACCTAAGATAAATTACGTGGAGCAGGCTTCTGATTTCAATTCACAAAAGAAACCCACTACACAGTCTCCCTCTAGTATGGCAGGAAGAAGTAGTAGCACTTTTCAGTCACTAGAAGTTTCAGAATGTGCAGCCCAAGAGGCTCAACTGAGTTTACCGTTTCAACTGTTTAGTTCGTCTCCCGAGGATCGTAGTCCACCAAAATTGGGATTAACCCGGAATTACTTCTCAGATAGTAACAGCCCCTCTGAAGATAGGTCTCCTTCATCGTCCCCTCCTATTTTCCATAGACTGTTTCCTCCGCAATCCACAACAGGACACATGAAATATGGGAGGATGTCGACCTGTAGAGAAGAGGAGAGGATGACTATTGACGCTACTACAAATCATCATTGGAACTCACCAATGGAACTCTTTCAAGAGTCAAATGGAAGACTAAAAAATAGCGCTGTTCCAAATGTATCACATCAAGTGGGCTACACTTCTTCATCCGGTTCTGATCACTCACCTACTAGTTCGAATTCCAATACTCAGGTACTGCTTTTTGCTGCTATGTTGATTCGGCTGCCTTTAATCTACACATTTTGGTTCTCATGATTATGTATTCTGTTTATGGTGTATGATGGTTATTGATGCATGTCCACGTTTCCACATTTACAGGACCGAACTGGGCGGATAATTTTTAAACTTTTTGACAAGGATCCAAGTAACATCCCTCCGACACTCCGGACTCAAGTATGGACTATGGAGAAGGGCAAAATATTATTTTCTCGGCTTAATTGGCTAACTATACTTGTTTGTTAAGTAATCAACTTAGATTGCTTCATAATGTTTCCTAATTCCCTGTTGCAGATATATAATTGGCTTTCTCACAGCCCATCAGAAATGGAGAGCTACATCAGACCAGGATGTATGATTCTATCAGTTTATATGTCGATGCCTTCTATTGCCTGGGAGGAAGTGAGTTCAGTTCTTGTTAACATAGGGTGTAACTGTTATTGTAGCTATGTTTTAATCGGTTGCAATTTGTATGTTGAATTTTTAGCTCCAAGAAAACTTCGTTCAGCGTGTCAGTTCACTCGTTCAGGATTATGAGTCAGATTTCTGGAGGAGTGGAAGGTTTTTGGTACATACAGATAGGAAACTAGTATCACATAAAGATGGTGAGTGTGGATTGGATCTCCCTTATGATTCCGTTGTTTTATTTTATTATTGCTTTAGTGCAGGCAATGTGTCTTTTGGGGGTGGTAACCATGGTATCAAAACTCGTCCGATACCGATCTGTATCGGTGATACCACCCAAATACCAGTATTGGGGGTCGTATCGGTATCTGGTATTGATGTCAGCCGATACGGATTGGGTATCGGCCGCCCTTGATTTTAACTTTTTTTGTTCAAGTTGTTGGATACCCGATGCGGATCGGGTATTGGCTGAAATGATTTTTTTAAAATGTTGTTTCGCCTTTAAAAAAAAAAATTCCGTGTAGGCCAATACTGATTCGTATCGGCCGATACGTCTGGGTCCTCCATGGACCGATATCCGATTCCTGATAGCGATCCTGAGTTAGATACCTTAGTGGTAACATATTCATTCATAGAAAACTATATATACACCTATAATTTTTTTTTATTTTTATATATTGATAAAAAAAACTATATATAAAAAGTGATAAATAAGGTCTGCATGATTTAGAAATTTAATGAAGATAGAGTTGTTTCTATCTTAGAGTTGAAATTTTTTCTGATAGTTGCTGCCTAACAATTAAATTTCAGGAAAGGCCCGTCCCTGCAAATCTTGGAGAAAATGGTGTGCCCCGCAGATAGTCTCAGTGTCGCCTCTTGCAGTTGTAGGTGGAAAGGAGACCTCACTTGTTTTGAGAGGGTACAATTTGACTGTTCCTGGCACCAAGTACGTAGAAAACGTAAATGTTTTACGAAGACCCAATGACCCATAACATGAATGAATGTGATTTTGTAATAATATAGACATAATTCGTACTGTATGCAGGATTCACTGCTCATATAGGGGAAAATACTTGTCGAGAGAAGTTCTGGAATCATCTTATTCGGGCAACATATATGAAAACTTGTGCTTGGAGAGTATTAGTTTTGATGGAGCTCCTAACGTCATGGGCCGCTGTTTCATAGAGGTAGGCCACACTCAAACCTACTAGTCAATCTTAGGAACATGGATAAATTGTGGTCCAACCCATATTTCTCGTAGATTAAATCATCAAGAAACCCGTGTAGTTGCCACAGTTAACATCTCTGAGATTACATATGCAGGTGGAGAATGGTTTCAAGGGCAACAGCTTTCCTGTTATAATTGCAAATGCCACCATCTGTCAAGAATTAAGAACTCTTGAATCTGAATTCGAGCAAGATGCTAGAGTGGCAGATGGCATTTCAGAAGATCATGTTCAGGAATTTGAACGGCCACGATCAAAGGAGGACATTCTTCATTTCCTGAATGAGCTTGGGTGGTTATTCCAACGAAAGAGCTACCCATCCTGTAACAAAGTTCCCAATTTCTCTCTCGCTCGCTTCAAATTCCTCTTCATATTTTCAGTGGAACGCGACTGGCCTGCTCTAATCAGAATGCTTCTCGACATTCTTGTAGAAAGAGATTCAGATGTTCTCTCGGGAGAATCGTTAGAAACTCTTTTAGAAATCCATCTCTTGAACAGAGCTGTAAAGAGGAAGTGCAGAAAAATGGTGGATATGCTTCTCCATTATTCTCTAGGAAGCAATTCGGATTCTAAGAAGTACCTTTTTACCCCTAATATGGCGGGTCCTGGTGGTCTCACCCCTCTACATGTAGCTGCTTGTACACTGGACTCTGAGGACATGGTTGATATGCTGACTGACGACCCACAAGAGGTAAAACTAATTTTATTAAGCAACTGACTCCTATGATGCACTTTATACAGATATTGCCCTTTGATCATTTTGAGTGTTTCATGTGTATGATCGATCATCACTTGTACCATGCGTAGTCCAAAAATCACACATCAGATTATTGGAACCATCCAATCAGAGTGTTTTAATTCGACTGTTAAAAAAAATCGTGCACAACCGTCCACATGAAAGTGCATAGATTCATCATCATCACTGCCTAGTCCCATCAATTAGAGTGCATAGATTGGACAGTTCAAATCCCCTACTGACTAAATTTTGGGCCCATGGTAGCCTCCCAATTTCAGAGACGACTTTGGTAACTTGGATTGCTCAAAAGATGTGTCATGTGGCTATATATAAATGCTTCTTCTAGCCTAGTAATCCTTTACTAAAATATATGCAGGCATTAGGATTTTTGTGACTTCGATATCTAAGACGAGATAAACTGGCAGTATAGAAGGCTGGTTCATTAGGAAAATTTTGGTGATTTTCTCTATCTGGTGAGATCACTTGAATAGTTCTGATGAACCTAGTTACATGGTTAGGTTCACTCTTCATTACCAAATTCTATTGCCTATGAATTTGGTAATGCTTTAAAACGCTTCCTTGTCCCATGGATACCCATTCCATTTAACTCTCTTTTGCTCATTTATTTCTCTTTATTCCTGTGTTGCATTTTTTAAAGTAGTACTTACGAATAATTCATATCTCCCAATTGATTTATCTCAAATGGCTCTGGACTTCTATAATGTCTTTAGTTTGCAAAAAACAAGATATCATCAATATATTCTGCTCTAATTTTATTTATTTTATGCTAAATTTTGATAGATTGGTTTGAATTGCTGGAATTCTCTATCGGATGCCAATGGGCGGTCTCCTTATGAGTTTGCCACAATGAGGAACAATCATTCATATAACAGTCTAGTTGCTCAGAAACTCAACTGCAAGAGAAACAACCAAGTGTCAATAACCATCTCAAACGAAGACGTTTCACTGGATCGGTCATGGATAATACGAGAACCCAATAAACCAAATTCTCAACTGTTGCAAGTGAGATCCTGTGCACAGTGTTCTGTGATGGCTACGTTACGGTCGAGACGAGTAATTGGTACCCAAGGGCTGCTTCACCGGCCCTACATCAACTCATTGCTCGCAATTGCTGCTGTTTGTGTTTGTGTGTGCGTATTATTCCGTGGGTTCCCCCAGACTGGTTCCATTGCTCACTTCAAGTGGGAGGACGTAGATTTCGGCTGGAGTTAGTTTCGGAAACAAGCACATACTGATAAAGATTCTTATTCACAAAAGGCCTGACCATGCACAATGGCCAATTTTGCTTCTCACGGATGAGATGTGGCCGTTTTTGGCTACCCAACATTAGCTAAGCAAGGAAGGGGCAGGATTCGGTTATTGAGCATTCATATCAGATATAAGTTAATATAATGCTGATCCAGCTCGGATGGTTAGATATAAAGGATCAGATGGTGTCGAAACACTTATATAACCGCGTGCAAATTTGTAACTGAAATAGCTGTGGGTTTTCCAGTAGTGCCAAAGGACAAGATTCCTAGAGTGGGTGGCATGTGATGAAGAGTGGCCTTTTTTAAAGCGAGAGGAGGTGCAAAACAGGGCAGATAAAAAGACTTGGGAACAAAAAAGAAGCCCAGGAAACAAATGGGGTGGTTGAAAAAAGAGAACCTTTTTGTGGAAGGAACAGCCAGCCCTATAGTGAAGGAAATAATGAAGAAAATAGTTGCATACCCATAGATTGAAATTGGTGGTGCTTGGGACAGGGTATGCAAATATTTTTTACTTTAATATTATTATTATTATTATTGTTTTTGTAGCTATTAGTGCCTTGTGGTATTTGGAATCATGATTTTACTATAGAGCTAGATATGGGAGATTTTATTCTACTGTTGAGAAGCGCTGAATCATTAACCTCTAAGCAGACATCTTTTTTCTGGTTTCTTGTAATTATTACTATTTTTAACTAGTATGGAACCCGTGTGATGCATGGCAGTGATCAAAGGATGAACGTACCAAACACGTGTTTTTTCGGAAAAGAATGAAAAAAACTCCGAAAAAGAAGTTTTTTGAGAAATTCAGTCTTTTTCTGAAAAAATCTGTTTTATACCCGTTTATTTTAAAAAATATGTTTTAAACCCGTTTTTCCGTTTAAAACCCGTGTTTGGTAACATCATCTATGTATATATATATATATATATATATATATATATATATATATATATATATATATATAAAATTAATTTTGAAGCCGTTTTATTCCGGTACTATACTTGGTCACTGGGACTCATGGGAGTGATCAAAGAAGAGATAATTTGAGCATGAGATGGGTGAAACTTGACCCGTACGCCATTGTTAGGTACCATAAAAACTCGAAGGAGTGGGAGTGACTGAGGGGGAGCGAGGGATGCCTCTGGAGAGAACCCTGTGCGACACACAGGAGTGATCAAAGGAGGAATCGATATGGGCATTGGAGGAACGCCTGATTTGTGCAAGTGATCAAAAGAGCACGTGATGCATCTGTATTTTTGAGTTTAAAATCAATGAAAGCTCTTTTAATAAAAAATATTTGCATACTTTAAAATGGTAGCACACAGTTGTTACGTGTCTCTAAAGTCGGGCCCTCTTTTCTTTTTCTTTCTTCTTTGGGGAGACCAAAGGAATGGGTGCCTGACCAGGAATTGGCACCCTTAAAATGATGTCTATGTGTTTGTCGATATTGACCAACACATGTTTGGGAACACTCGATAGACATCTATTAATTCGTTTTAAAACCTGTCGGTAGGCATCTATCGACTGTTTTGTTTTCTCCTGTGCAAAATTATGGGGTGCAATGGGCACTTGAGCATAAGGGATTCGATTTAGAAAGTTTTGGCGCCATATATTAGGCTGAAAACTTTGGGGTTTTAGGGACTCTCACGATAATCGGAGCCCATTGTTTTAGTTTTAAAAAGTAATTTTACTTCCCTATCCTTTTACGGAGTTACTCTTTTGCCCCTAGACCCAATACATACCTTATGCCAGCAAGCCACCTTATATCCCTTCGAAAATCACCCACCATTAGAGACGGCCAGCTTCCAAAATTGTCCAAGGTTGGAGACGCGAAGCTTCGAAAATCCCTAGACCCAATACATACCCTAACCCAGTGAGCAACTTAATCTCCCTTCCAAAATTGAGCAAGGTTAGAGACGCGGAGGTTCGAAAATCGCCCAAGGCTGGAGACGCTATGCTTTGAAAATCGCCCAAGGTTGGAGACGGCTAACTTCCATCCGATCGAATCATCGAAGGTACCAATCATGGAAGGTGGGCGATGGAGTGTTTCCAGAGACGGGTAGCTTCGATCCGATCGTGTGTGGTTGGTAACCATCGAAGCTGAGAGAAGTGAAGGTTCCATTTGATCTTTTGAAGCCATTGACAAGCAAAGGTCGATCGAATCCATCCCATAGTCGGAGGCGTCCACGAAGAGAAGAATGTGTGCTTCGTCCAGTATGGAGCATGCGTGGAAATCTGATACGGGGAGATGAACTGAAAAGCCAAAATTGTGTTCTGCGATGGACGAGGAAGACAAAGAGATACAACGAAGAGTGATCTGATTAGGGATTTCGGTATACATTGTTGAGATTGAGGTTGGAATATCAGCGTGTACAACTGACGTCTTTGATATCTTGTGCAGCCAGTTGGAGGAAGAGGTAAGTTATCTTGGGTTCGATATTAATAATGAGAAGTTTGTTATATTTTGTCCAAGAGTTGATATGATAATTGCCGCAAATTTTAGTAGGTTTTGATGAGTTGTTGTTATATGATCATCTGTTCAATTTCCCAATTGTGTGGGGTTAGAAAATTTGTAATGGTATTTAGTGTCATGTTCTCGGTGCCATTTGAAAATATTTGCGAGAAATGTGAACTGCGAAATTTGAATGTTAGTAAGAATTTCACGAAAATCGAGTAAAAAATAAATATTTTCTATATTAATCGTCAATACTCGAAAAGAAAAAATTCTTATTTATTTGATGAACTTTATTAATTGCGTAGCATACTGGGAATCAATAAATTTCTTGTAGGGTAGGGGTAGGGTGTGTTTTCGAATAGGTATTTGAATTTAAGAGAAGTGTACAAAATATAGTCATTTCCAATTTAAGATTGTAAATATTTCGATTTAAAAAGGTACTGTATGAATGCAAGCATTGTATTTGAATTTGACCAAAAAATATGTAATGCTTTAGTGAACTAGTTACAAAAATATAGATTCGATTTTATAAATATCTTTGAGGCATTTCATCGAGTGGCTCTGATGCATCGAACAATAACCTATTTACTCTCACAATATCCCGAACACAACATTTACCATTCACTGAAAATGTCCATTCAAACACTATGAAAATTGTCACTGAAATGATGTTGCCACCACCACCAATCTATTAGAAACCACATCGGCAAAAATAAAGTATCTCTCAATATTGCCCAACGAGTCTTTTTTTTTTTTACACCATTAGGCAACTCAACAAGATCCCAGACTCTGTTATTACTCATACAATTCATCTCTTCCTTCATGACATTGTACCATAATTCTAATTCTTTGCAAGTCATGGCTTGTGAAAAGGACTCGAGATCATTTTCGGCTCCAATATTGTAGTCAAATATGTTGTAGATACAAAACATAATCACCATGAATTGCAAGTCATAACAAATGAATTTTATTCTCTTTTTAATCTCAAGGGGTTAGGTGAGTTGGCCAGGTACTTGCTTCCAAAAGCAAGAGACCTAAGTTCGAATCTCGGCCCCTCTTGAGGCCACCCTAGGGATTTATATCCTATGCTGACCCAACATGTGCTGAATTTGGGGTGCGCATGTGTCCCTGGGATTAGGCGGGTGCTCTAAGAGGCCCGGATACCCAGGTTATCAAAAAAAAAATTCACTAGGAATTGCTGATCTATTTGATCTAATAGATCTTCTTAATGTTGTACCATAATCTTCCTGAGAAGTATGCGGTTCAATTCGTTGTTCAAAAGTTCTTGACAACTCTTGAGCTACCTGATCTACTAGAATGTTGTCAGCAGCTTGTAAAATTTTAGCGATTGGTTGTTCAATAGCAATTTGAACTTGAGGGGTCGTATAAACAATAACCAATCTATCACTTGAGGTGAAAGGTTGAGATTCTGAATGATCTTTCTCAGAAACTATATTTATGGTTTTATCACTCCCACTGATTAAGTCATTTTCAAGAAACTTTGCATTTCTTGATTCCACAAACCTAGTAGTGTGAGATAGACAGTAAAATCTGTAACCTTTATACCTTTCAGCATATCCAATGAAATACTCACTAATTGTCCTTGGGTCCAACTTCTTCTCACGTGGAATATAAATTCTCACTTCAAACGGGCATCCCCAAACGCGCATATGTCGCAAACTCGATTTCCAACCTTTCCATAATTGAAACGGCGTTTATGGTACAACCTTGGTTGGAACTCAGTTTAATATATACACTACCGTCTTAAGTGCTTCAACCCACAAGGATTTAGGAAGGTTGGTGTTGCTAAACATAGTCCGCACTATGTCCAGTAATGTTTGATTTCTTCTTTTTGCTACACCATTTTGATCCGATGAACCATGCATGGTATATTGGGAAATAATCCCATGCTCTTGAAGAAACTTTACGAATGACCCAGGTGCTTGTCCATCCTCTGTGTATCTATCATAATATTCTCCACCTCTATTTAATTTCACAATCTTAATTTGGTTACCCCATTATTTCTCTATTTTAGACTTAAAGATTTTGAAGGCATCTAATGCTTCGTTCTTGTTATAAAGCATGCGAGTCCATGTCTGAAGTACATATCAGTATGCATGATCTTTAATATGTCCGAACTTCTATTGACACCTTTCGTTGACTTGTTGGTTTGTTTTCCCTTTATGCAGTCCACACAAGTCTTAAAATCAGTAAAATTCAAGGTATTAAGTACCCCTTCATTTACTAACCTTTTAATTCATTCTATGGAGATATGACCTAATATCCAGTATCATAATTTAGAGGAATAATCCTCATTAATAACATATCTTTTAGTGTCAGTGTGAACATGCATTGAAACATAAGTGACACTGTTTTATATATTAATGCAGTATAGACCATCAGATAAAGTATCATTCCCAAAATAAACATATTTATAAAATAGACTGAATGACGAATGTGAAAAATTATATGAATATTTAAAAGGTACAAGCCTTGAAACTGAAATGAAGTTTGTTGAAAAACTTGGAACGTAGATGGTGTTCTCGAACTTTAAAACAAGACCACTACTTAAAATTAAATTACAAGTTCCTACAGCTTTCACATGCGAGCCCATCTTGTTCCCTGATAAGATGCTTTGCTCACTTCCCAGTTCCCATCGACTTCCTTAGGTATTGCAAATCCTACAAGGAATTCGAAATGTGGATTGTTGATTCAGAATCAATCCAGCATGTGTTAATATTGAATTTAACCATATTAGATTCGTAAGAAACAATTGAGGTTGGATTAATTTTGTCCGCAAGCCATTTATGAAATTTGACGCATTCCTTATGAAGTGAACCAAAAACCCTTGTCATGAATGTAGCGATTGTTAATGAAATTCGACCAAAGGGAGTTACCGTTAGCCACCCTCCAAGCAGACTTTAGATTACTGACTTCATTTATATATTTTAGTTTGCGGGCACCAATGCCCCCTTCAGATAGAGGCCGAGCTAATTTATCCCACTACTTCCAATGATGCTTAGGTTTGCCAGTCGAACAACGCTAAAAAAAAATTGGCAAATGCCATTTCAATATGATCGATGACACCCTTCGGAATTGGGAGGATCGATAAAGGATATATAGGGATAGAATTGAGCACATGGTTTAGAAGGACTAACTTTCATCCATTCGAGAGTAAGCTAGTTTTCCATCCTACAACTTTACGTGTGACATTTTTAATTAAATCCACACAATCTGCCTTTTTCAGCCTTCCATGGAAAATGGGAACTCAAAGGTAATTTGCAGGCAACAAGGGTTGGTTGAAACCCAAAAGATTTTTAATCAAGGTGATTCGCCCTTTAGGAGAATTTTTGGGAACAAAAAATAAGCTTTTAGAGATATTTAATGATTGTCCAGATTCGGCTTTATAATATTAAATAATACCTTTGATAACTCGAAGGGATTTCTTAGTTCCCCTACAAAAAATAGGAGTTGTTGGTCCTCTTGCCCGGATGGTAACTTCTCTTCTGAGATTTTGTAAGATGTCATCTGATCGAATTCTAATATGGAAAAAACTTTGGTAATCTGTGACACCGACTAAGATGAATCTTCTTGCTTGAAAAATTATGAATGGCTGCATGAGTGATGGCATTGCCGAAATTCATAGCTTAGCTCCTTGATTATATATATATATATATATATATATATATATATATATATAATATATATATATATATATATATAATTATAATTTTGCTTACTTATCAAAAAAAAAAAAAAAAGGAGATGCAAGTATTGGCTCCCTAAAAATAAAATATGCTATCTAATTGTAAGGTTGTCTCCTTTTTATCCTTTTTAAAATTAAAGAAAAAAAAGTAATATACAAAAGTTAACAATTATATCTTCTAATGATATCTAAATGTTGATTTAATCCAAGTTTAGGGAGATCATTAGCCCTTGGTGCAAAAGTAATTGGGCCGGGCTGGGCCGCTTATGGACTAATTGGCATCGACCCTTTTTTAAGGGGATCGAAAAACCTAAAAATAACCCACCACACTCTTATTCAAGTGGGTATTAGGCATGGATTTATAGTTGAAATCATATCAACAAATCGGCTGGGTCGTCCCAGAGCGATACATATAAAATATATTGGATATGTATCATCAAAATCAGCTAATATTGAAGCACTTTTTTTTTATGGGAGATTTACCCGATCGACCTTGTCAGATACACTTTTTACGTCAGAGGCCCTGTATTTTTACCTTTACCCAAACCGACCAGCTTTTAGCCAAGCCATTTTCAACTAGAGCAAAAAGTCCGAAATACCCCTTATACTTTTTTTTGTTCTACATGATTTAAAATTTTAAATATTTATATTTTTCTATATTTACGCGATATGAAACCGGATCTATGTCGTCTGATTTGAAGGCCACATAATAAAATAGATGGCGCCAAAAATAGACAAAAAAAAAAGGTGATATCGGCTCTTTAAAAAAAAAAAAAAAAATTTAACAATCGATGGCTACTCTTAACATAGTCTAAACCGACAATTTTAAGAGTCGTCATCGACTCTGTACAGAGTCGCCATCGACTGTATAATTTTTTTTTTTTAAAATTTTATGGCGACTCTGTACAAAGTCGCCATCGACTGTATGATTTTTTTTATTTTTATTTTTATAGTGACTCTGTATAGAGTCGTCATCGACTGTATACTATATATATATATTATCGTGATTCTGTACAGAGTTGATGGCGACTCTGTATAGAGTTGCCATCGATTGTGAAATTATTTATTTATTTATTTATTCTTACTTTTTTATGGTGACTCTGTACAGAGTAGATGGCGACTGTGTACAAAGTTGATGGAAAAAACTTCATAAAGAGGATATATATAAAATTTCTCCATTAGACAAAATCTTGTCTAGAAGAATCTTTGAAGCTTTTTCAGGAAACACTACTGCAAAAAACACATCTAATCTTACAACTGAAATAACACGTTGTTGACGTTAAGGCGTAGTAACGTGTCCTGGATGAGCTAGAGTCGTCCATGCTACTAATAGTGGAGGGGTCCACTATGCTTTCATGCAATTTTCTAAATTGTGGTAGAAAATTAAATCTTCTGAAGTTGGACTGTGCGGATCATAGCTGTCTTGCATTTCATCTTTTTCGAGTATTGTTGTTTCAATCTCGAGATTTTCCGGGAGGTCGAGGTCTTTTCGTGAATCCATCCTTAATAACAGAGATTGTGCTTCAACCTTTTATTCATGAGTTCTCATGTATTCGATAGTCAGATTTGTAGAAAAAAGTCTTTGTCCATCCGATATATTAAATTGATTATCGACAGCACGGATTTTCCTTGCCATTGAGGAAAATGTTTTTAACGAATGAATCCAATAAGATTTTGGATTGATGGACATGATGCTGGCTTTTGCCATGAGGTTTTCGACTTCATCGAACTCGTAGTCTTTAGTTTTATCTAAAAACCAAATTTGATATGATTGACAGATTTTTTCTTTTTATCTCCATCCTATCTTGCTTGTTATCCAAAACGTATAGTAGACGGTGCGATTTAAGTTTTTGGTGAGATGATAGACCATTGTTTTGATCATCATTGGAAATTCCTTGATGGGATAATCGGGAAAGATTAGTTGTTTTACTAATCCTCAATCAAGATATTCTTCCAGATTATACATAGGATTTTCAGTATAAAATGATAATTTTGGAAGGAAATCTTCATAACTCTGAGCAATGTTATAGTTATCCATTAAGATTTGTTTAATCTTAATTTCTTGATCTTCAATTTGTGCTATCAGAGGTTTACTGATATCACCTGACAGAATATGTTTATTTTTTCAAACAAATAAATTCGTATTAATTTGTAAAAAATTGGGTCTGGATAATTTGAATCCATAAGGTCTGCTAATTCTAAAAAATGATTGATTTTTTCAAGAGAAAAATTTTCGGAAAACGTTTCAAAATCCCATGCTATGGATTTAACAAGGACATTTGAACTATCTTGTAATTTTTCTAACTTTTATTTTTTTTCATGAATTTTCTGAGATAAGCTGCTCATATGACGCCTAAATTGTTTCTTATCATTAAGGAGTTGACTTTTTCAGACTCCATTAATCTCATGATAAAGTTTTGGACTTATTCCAGGAATATAAAAATCAGGGACATTGTTTATATTGATGCTAGTTTCTTCTAGTAAAAACTGAGATTGCTGGATTTGATATAAAGTGATAGCTGATTTAACTTCATTAAATGAATCATGTACTTGGTAAAGAGAATTTGGAAAGTTGGTAACTTATTTTTGGCAAGCTAGAAAAGAGGTATACAGTCCAGGCTGATGACCTCTCAACACTATATAAGTTTTTCTTATAAATGGAGGTGGTTGAGGTTGAGAAGAAGAAGAGTTTTCTTCTTTTGTCATCTTCTGTCATTTATAGAATAAGATCCACTGGTTTAGTGGTAACATATATCTTCGTCCTGCAATAAATATGCCCACTTTGATTAGTGATTTAAACTTGGATCTCTGCTCAAGAAATCAGTCAAAACATTAGTACTTCCTTTAACATGTTCAACTTCAAAAGTATATAGAGCTATTTGATTATACCATTTCAACATTCTTCTATCTAAAATATCTCGTTTATTAATTAAAAAGTCTCGAACTGCCTTGTTATCAATTCTGACAATAAAAACTTTAGGGGCTAGATAATTATGGAATCGTTTAGGAGTAAGTTTTATTGCTAATAATTCTTTTTCAAATATAATATAATTCTGTTCATTTGATTTAAAACTTTTAGAATTATAGCCACATAATTTTTCTTTACTTTGTACCTTTTTTGTTAAAGGTAATTTTCTTGGTTTTATCCCACTAGACTGGTAAGAATCTTTTTCTTCCCAATCTTTAGCGGGAATGACCTTCAAGACGCATCCCCAATAATTTTCTGAAGCATCTGTTTTTAAGATTAATTTATCTCCGATTGTTGGAAGATAAATTATAGGACAGTCTTGGATATCTTGTTTTATTTGTTTTAATAGATCTTTATCTTTATCTGTTCATATAAATTCTACTTCATTTTTTAATTTGTTTATGAAAGAATTTTCTTTTTATGCTAAAATTTTCAAGTAGTTTCTTCCATAATTTAACAAGCCTAGAAGACTTTGTAATTATTTTTTATTAGTTACTTATTTAAGAAAACTCTTTATTTTTATAATAATATGATCTTGTAGTTTTAGACCATCATGCGTTAAAATAAGATTTAAAAATTCTATTGATTATTTTTCAACTCCTATTTTGGAAGGTGAAAGGATAATTCTATGTTTTTAAAAATATCGCACATTTGTTTTAAATATTTTTATTTTTGAAAATATTAGGATATCATCGATATATACCACACAAAATTCTTTATAGGTGTAAAAATCGAATCCATCGATCTTTGATAGATTTGTGGAGCAGTATTCAAGCCAAATGGCATGACATTCCATTGATAATATCCACACGGAGTACTAAAAGCAGTTAAAGGTTTAGATTTATCATCTAACTTTAATTGCCAATATCCTGATTTACAATCGAATTTACTGAAGAATTTTGATCCTTTAATTTGGTTAATAACACCTTTTCTTGGAATAAAGTATCCGCCAAATTCTAAATTTTCATTTAATCTTTTATAATTTAAAATCATTCTAGCTTTTCTGCGTTTTATTTTAGCATGATTTCGTACTAAAAATGTAGGGCTAGAATGAGGGCTTTTTGTAGCTTCAATGAGTTTTTTTTCTAATAAATCTTTAATTTGTATTTCAAATTCGTCTATGTCTATTTTTGTATAGACCATTGGTTTAATCCTAATTATGATATTCGGATCTTTTACTATTATGGTACAGTATCATGGACTTTTATGCCATAATTTTAGTGGGTTGTAACTAAAATTGTCTTTGAGAATGGTGAAAAGCAAATGAGTTTGAGTAATTTGTGTAATAACCTCACCACACTTGCTGGGGGTAAAGCTTTTGTGACATTTAGAGTTATGAACTTGAAGAAGTGAAATGTGGATCAGTACTTCTTTGAGAGAGAGACCAATAGAACTTATGATTAAGGTCATTGGTAAATAGACAACAATGAAATTGTTACCTAACAAGAAATCTCCATGCATGTTTGGAAAACATAAAATTTTAAGAATAATAAATTTTTTATTATTAAGCCAAATAGAAATATTATTTGCTTTTAACTCAATAATTGTTTCTCTTCATTTAATGCCTTTGACTTTGATGGGATGTTTAATGTTAACTCATTTTTCAGAGGGCAAAGCATTATACCGACAAGCACTTATGGTGGCTCCGATATCCATTAGAATACATAAATTACAAGGTTTATAATTTTGAAACATAAAATTTCTTAAGACATATGTATATCTTCTTTTTCCATAACTAGGAGAAAATAAGATTTCAGCATGTTTTGACTGAAAATGATAAAGGTGAACTATTTTTAGTTCATGAGTCTGTGTTCCAAGTACGATAGAAACTTGTATATTTTTTACTGCTATATGCGATTGGTCTTGAATTGGTTTTGAAGCATTAGAAGTTGATGCTCTTGACTCAATAGTTTTGACAGGAAGCCATTCATCTTTTATAATATTAAAAGATGCAGTCCTTGTATCTCTAAAGTATAGATTATTTCCTGAAGTTTGTATTTCAATCATCTGGGTTTGAGATTTTGGTTTTTGTTCTAAGAGATCTTCAAATAACCATTATTTAGGTATCTGTAAATCTTTCCAGTTTATTAATCTTGGTTGGATTTCTGAATCATATGGTTTGGATTCAAATATTTCAATCAGATTTTTGTCTGATTTGCGCATTTTTGTTATAGGTTTTGACGTTAATTCATGTTTTGTTTGCCAGGTTATGGTTTGATTATGTGAATCTTCTTTCATTCTAATAATTTTGTTTGGATTTTAATTTTTATTGTATCTTCAATATTTGGGTTGTCAAGTGAAATAAAATAATTTAATTTTAATTTAAACCAAACTAATCCATAAGCTAAATTTGATTGAATTCTTCCAATTAAGGATTGTCAAGGATTAAGTAATCGTTTATCCATTACTACAGTTAGTGTAGGAGTATCTATACCATGCTTGAATAACCCTGTTATACATATTTGGAGTATACCAATATGAATATATTTTAATTTTGGATTTTATTTTTTCCATCTTAATATTTTCTTTTTATCGAACATTGTTATTTTAGTTGTAAAATTAGATGTGCTTTTTGTAGTAGTGTTTCCTGAAAAAGCTTCAAAGATTCTTCTAGATAATATTTTGTCTAATGGAGAAATTTTATATATATCCTCTTTATGAAGTTTTTGTTGTAGCTCAAATTCTCGAAGTTGTTCTTGAGAGAAAAATATTTCTTTATCTATTACATCTTTCAACATAATCATTTGATGTTCTTCGTTTAAAGTTTCGAAGACATTTAACATAAATATTAGATCATCTATGTCAGAATTATAATATGTATCGGATTCTAATTCATAAATGACACTATTATCATCACTTGAAATTTCTTCACCAAAATAAACATCTAGATCAGCTTCATCTAAATTTAATTATTTTAGTTATATTTTTTCCCCGTTTTAGGCATTGAGGAGCATAATGTCCTTCGTTACAAATAAAATAGCGAAATTTCTTTTTAGCCATGGTCGTTTTATCTGTTTTCTCAGTCTATTTTTTATTTTTAATATATTTTTTATTTGTAACAAACCTTTTTCGCTTGTTCCAAGGTTTTCATTTGAATCTTTTCTTCTTTAAACCTTTCTTGTATCCCTTTCTTTTAGGGATATTACATCCTATTTTCTAATTTTTTTAGAGAATTTTATCACAACATTTATAACGAAAGTTAGAATTCGTGATTTGATTCTTAACTTGTTTCTTAGCTTTTATTTTTAAACATCTATCAACTATTAATCTTAGGACAAAGGATGTTCTAAGTCCTAAAGTATCTTGTTTAGATAATTTACTAATAAACTCTAAGTAACCTTTGATGGCTAATTTATCTCATGGTGCCGGGAGTTTATGATAAAATTATTCTAACCATGATATATTAATTAGGATTTCCAATTGATAATAATATTTTTTAAAAGTATTACAATATTTTTGAAATTGACAAATATTGCATACTTGTATTTTTGATAAAATATATATCGCATCTTCTTGTAGGTTTTGTTCACCTGTATGACCACAAAGATGCTCTTTAATGATTATCATAAAGTGTTTTAAGATATTATTAAGATTATTAAAACTTTCTAATAATAATGCCTTTTGTATTTTACCATCATTAGATTTTTTTCATTTTTTTAACCATTGTAAAATATAACCTTGAAGTGTTGCTGTAATATACTCAAGAAATCTTTCTTTGGACCAAATTACTTTTTGGTTTGTAATTACTATGGACATGGATTGTGCCCAGTCGTCAATTACCTTTTCTTAATCTTTAAAAGAAACATTGGTTAAATTCAGATATGTACCACCTTGAGCCACATTTTGTTTGTTCAAATCGTTTCTTCTGTTATTTGTAGGAATTGAGATTTCCTCATCTTTTACTCCGGGTGAAAAACTGTCATCATTCATATGAATATGATGTTTTAGATATTCTTCTTGTTCTTCAAGTGTTAATGTTTTTAAATATATTTCTAAATTTTCAAATTCTTCTAATGGTTTTTCAGCTTTTCTCTTTCTAGGCGTTAGAGGAGTTTGTGACTCACTAAGATCTGAAGAAGCATATGAGTGATCAGAAGTGATATTCATTGTATCAGTTTCTAATTCTTCATTTAATTCTTAGTTTTGGAAGTATGTTAAAAGAAGTTCATGTTTTAAAGAAACTTCTTTTATTTGAGAAATGATATTATTTCTATCTTCAATTGGAAGGGTTTCATCTAGATATAAATTTTGCCAATACTCAATGATTTCTTTTACATTCAAGTATTCTTGATAATTATATTCAATATTTTCTTGTTAGACACGGATGTCATCGGTATTGATTTCATCAGTTCCGTAGAATAATCGTGTATTCGAATATTCATCTTTTTATTTTTCTAAATTTAATTGCTCTAATTTGGTTATTAGATTTTTTATTTTTGATTTGGTTTCTTCTTTTAAATCTAAATCTATTAACTTGTTTAGGGCCAAAATATCTTCTTTATTTATCATTACTTCGTTATGAATAACATATAATTGTATTTCCATATCATCTTGCTTCTTATAAATTTTCTTTAACTAAATACCCATTAAATCTAAGAAACTATTTATACAACCACTTATTATATGCATATTATTTTCAAAATTTTTATCTATATGGAATATATGTCTATAATCTTCTTGGTTTTTATTTGTTCAAGAACTTATACAATTGGTACGTATTTCTAAATTTTTACTAGATGTTTCTGCCATTGTATTTGATATAGGTACTTAAAACCGTTTAACGTATGGTTCGTGCCTAAATCTTTTTCAAATAGATAAAAAAACTTTTACAGCTATCAATCGTCTTTGAAGGGATATAGGCTTTACCAAACGATAAGTATATGAGTTTTATATCAAATAAATAGACCAAAATATTTTGTAAAAATTAAAAATACTCTTTTTTTTTTCGCTGTTAGTCTATAAGAAGGAATGGTCTCATCCTTATTGAGACATCGAGTTTAGAATTCCGCAACTTAGTTTGTAAATGGTATCAGAGCCAAGTTAGAGTGTTAGTGTTTGGTGTTAGCGTTGGCGTTTGCTTTCGTAGTGGTCACAACAATCATTGTAAGTATGTAATATCATGGAACCAATATATGTTTTTACGTTTAATATATCTACTGTTATGTTTTTCATTATTCATGTTTGTAGTATAATGTTGTTTATCTATATTAATATCTTTTGGGATCAGAGTATATTGGCCATTTTTTTGTGACAAGAATAAATTAGACAGTCGAATGATAAGATCATGGTCTCAAGATCCATCTTGTGAAAGTTTGGGGTGAAAATAATTTCAATCATCCAATTAGAAGAAATCAATGGTTTCAATGGGTTTCAGATGTAGGCGCTTTCAGTAAATCTGTAGGCAAGAACGGAGGCACCCTTCATTTACTGTCTATATCATACTATATGTTTTATAAGGACAAGTACTAAAGGTAAACTTCAACAAGACCTATGGCGATTAAATAGTAAGGGTGCCAATGGGCCGGGTAACTCACTTTAGATGGTTCAGCCTAGGGTTGAAATAAAGCGCGCGATAGGGCCTGGGCTAGACCTTTAAGCACAAAATTTAAATGAGCCGGGCTTGGCTTAAGTCTTTAGGCTTATTGGGCTCTTATACATGTCTGTATTGAGTTTCACTTTTAATATTTAAAATAATACGCTTACTAAATACTATAGATATTTTATCTTTGGACTTTGGTTTTTCTTGGAAATAGATGTTTAACTTATTAAATATTTGCACTATATAAGTTTTAAAAATTTAAAATATAGAGTTATTTTTTGTTAATTGAACAAATGGGTCCGGCTGGGCCAGGCATAGGGTAAGCATTCGGTTATGGGCCAGGGATGGGATTATAAGCCTGGCACGGGCTGGGCTAGGCTTGTCCTAATTTCGAATATGTCTAACCCGGCCCAAGCACGGTCCATTGCCACCCCTACTTAATAGAAGGGGAAAAGAAAAAAGCTGAGAAAAATAAAAATCTCTAGTTGTAAATAAAGGCAACCTTTATTAACTTAAAAGGCTTCTAGTACACGAGTTTGCTTTAAAAGAAGCCATAACATTATTCTTAGTTTAAGATCACATTAAATGAATTTTAAATACAAAACCTGTATGGACTAGTAAATGTTAGAAACCTATATTTTACTTATTGTATTTATAGCACATATCTTAATGCTTCCAAAAGTTCACCCTGAAGCCAATCTGATGTCCAAAAGGGCAATAAAAAATAAAAAAAATTCAAAGATAAAAAACAAAATGGGCTCATATAAGAGACTCAACCAATTTAGTAACATCTATATATCCTTCTGTTGACTTTCTTAGTGATCGAGGGTCAACGAAAACAACAAGTTGTTGCGGCGACCGATCTTGTTATGTGGCCTAAGTGGTTTTGGTGTTTCCCGGAGTGCCTTGACGGCAATTCCTGCTTTTGGAGAAATTTTCATAAGAATCAAAGAGATATGAGTAAGGGTCAAAATCTCGGATATCCGATACGTATCGTCCGAGCTCCAAACCGATACGTATCAGAGCAGTAACTTACCGGACGATACATTAAATGCATCGTCTGAGCATTTGTATGTAAAATGAACGATATAGTACATTAAATGTACCGTATCATCCTGATCCAATACCGATACGTATTGGTATCAGACGAAATTTTGACCCATAAATATGAGGCATTATAATAAAGTAAATTGCGTCTCTGTTGCGCTCCATATATGCGATGATGATCATGGTGACGAGCAACAATATAATCCGGGAACAATTCATTCCCCGAGAATTGTAAGTTCTCTAATTATATTTAAAAAAAAAAAAAAAAAAACAAAAAAAAAACAGAGAATCGTAACTTCCGTACGTAACCATTGGCTATTGGTTTTTGTATAATACATCTACTTGTGTAGGAGAAAGTTTAATAAAATTAACTACAAAACCACGATTAATGGTGATGATAATGAGCGATGCAACCGTATTTTGTTTTACTTATAATTTTTAAAGCCATTGATCATGTTGTTGATCAAATGTGGATCGGACAATTTTTTATTTTTTTAAAAATTATTGATGGGACAATTTTTTCTTTTTTTTAGTATTTTTGACTGATAATATCCCAACCTCTAGGGCTCAACGGCAGTCGAGGGATATCAGGCAGCCGTCTTCTGGGCCTAATAAAAATATAACAAACTTTTATCTTTCATGGTAAGGTTAGCAATGGTCAAAATATAGCTATAGGAATATATAACTCTAACATAAATTATGTTATTTTCTCTCGGCATAATTAGCAAAATAGGATTGGAAATATAAAGTTTTGCAGTAATATATCGAAACGGAAAAATTTTGCATAATCAGGATGTACCGTATTCTGGTGTCCTTGAAATCCGTAAATACTAATTTGAAATTCTTGAATACTCAACTTTTTGAACCCAAAATAATCTGTGCAGTCCTGATTATGCAAAAGTTTTTGAAGTAATATAATACTGTAAAACTTAAAAAAAAAATCCTCTTTTCCCTAAGTGCCCTATAATCTACCAAGAGTTAAAAGGATGAGAGATGGATCTACAGATTGCACACGAAATATGGAAAATAATTTATGTGAAAAAAAAAATGAAAAAGAAGAATGGACAAATTCTCACACGTTGTAATTTAGCTTTCTAATATAAAATTATATGAATAAAAATGAAATATTTTATGTTGGATGGATCATATTTTGCATCTCTACTTTGGGATATTTAGAAAAATAAGAAAAATTATGTTTTTTGCTTTGCTCATAGCCCGGCTAATGGAAGAGGCTGACATTGTGCAATCAATATTAGGGACTTTTTAAGATCCCACTAGTCGAGGTATCGAAGGGCCGATTTTGAGCCCAGCCCAGCCCAACAATGAGCTAGGTATGAGATAAGGTATGTAGGCCTGATGTATATATGTATGGGCTGTCCAAGGCGGGCTTGTTTAGTAAGCCGGTTCGGATATGGGATAGTTCCAAAGGCCTGATTAAAGTCCTGCCCGTTAAAGACCGACCCAACTCCATTAAATGTGTTATGTTATATAAATAATAAATTGATGGGCCGCTAACGGCCAGCCCTGTCAAGCTCGTCATTGACTGGAATGGACTAAGATAAGGTAAGTCTGATTCATAATGGGATGGACCGGCCCAGCCTGAATAGTATTCAGGCCAGGTATGAGTTAATTTCAAGAAGTCTGATCAGAAAGGGCCCATTTAAGGTCCGAGATAAACCCAGCCCATTGATACCTCTGTCCATTAGAATTTAGTTTCCTGGCTATTTGCTGGGATGGGTACCCCTCTCTCTCCTGTCTTGTTTTGAATGAGTTTTATTTTGTTGAAAAAATTTGAAACAGATTTCACTCTAATAGGCTTCTCTCTTCATTTTCCTCCCAATCGCTTCACTAGTTGTTACATGTAATAAATGAACTGGTGCATGAGATATGTAATAAAGAGTTGCACCAATTCTTAGTATAGTTCTATTTTCTTATTTTTAATTTATTATTATTATTTTTATTTAAGAAAATGGTAGCTCCATTTGCACCTACCAACTTTAAGTACTCACTTAAGCCGAAACCGATTGACTGATTTCAATCAATTGATGGGGATATTTTTATCTTAAAACTTTTTACTTAATGAAATTGAGAGCTGTTTTCCACGTGAGTTTTACCTATTTTTTGGGATTTTCATTAAGTGGAATCTAAAAATTACTGAGATACACTGCATAATGAGTATATAGTAAAAAACAAAAGACGAGAAAGAGAATGAAGAAAGGTCATGTTTCGTCTATCTATTTGCGAGATATAACTACCAACATAAATGTTAATACCAAGGGCATACTTGAATTCCCGTAATCCATAACACGTTCAAGTAAGGTTGCTAAAGGCCTTAACACGTTACCGGTCAAACACATGGACTTTAGAATATGTGTTTGAGTAGCTCTTTTTAGACGTGTATCACATTGAAACGAGTTAGAAGCTTTGTTTACTTGAACTCTTGAATTTCTGATAAGTGGTCTACTTAAGCGAAGTTTAATTTCACCATCCAAATTGTAGGCTGCAATCGAGAAGTGCACGATTGTTTATTTCACCTATAATTTTGATGGCTCGCAATCCAAATGTAGTAGAATGTTTGGAGCGGTTTTTTTTCACAGTGCACATAAGTGATCGGGTCTTCTTGGCCCTGTTTGGTTCACACCCTTTTTGGTTCGCACAAAAGTGTTCCTAAAATTTTCAGTATATATATACTAATTATTTCCGAGTTAAATCACTACAAAAAATAAGACTATTAGCGGCAGTTTTTTGCTATGTTTTTTGTAGCAAAAAACTGCCGCTATTAACAAAAAAACTATTAAAGTCTATTAAGACTATTAGCAGCAAGGGTATTAGAGGCAATTTTTTTGTTAATAGCGGCAATTTATGGCTGCCACTAATAGTCTTATTTTTTTGTAGTGAATGCAGGATGTACTTACGACTGTCATTATGTAACAATCACTATTAATAATTAATCCACATGGCATCAAGCGATAGAGAAAAGTTTATTTTTTCAAGGCGATCACATACCTTAACCGGCTATATATACAAAAATAAAGAGAAAATAAACACATAAAACTAGCACCAACACAAGAAACCAACAAAAAAAGTGGTTATCACACAACAACGTCTCCCAATCTTATAGTCACTTGGACTCGCACTACAAAAAATAAGACTATTAGCGGCAATTTTTAGAAGTAAAAAACTGCCGCTATTAACAAAAAAGCTATGAAGACTATTAGCGGCAATTTTTTGTTAATAGCGGCAGTTTTTGGTTGCCGCTAATAGTCTTATTTTTTGTAGTGTCACTTGGAATGTCAATGACCTCCGTGTGACCCTCCTTCGTGGCCAAGGAAGAGGATGTCCCATCTCTTTTTGGTTGTTTGGAGTCGAAGAGAGAGTTCATTTTCCTTTCCTTGCTTCCTATGTAACTTGGTAGATTGCCTTGTTTAAGTGATTTCGGCTCTTTCGGCCACAGTTAGCGCTTGCACTGTTTAGGCTTTGGTACTCATGGAAGTGAAACTCCTTCAGATGAAAGGTCTATTACTGGAGTTTGGGCTGCCTCGTTGGCTACCGGCCTGCCATGATCTTGTGCTCGGTTAACACTTGTTTGGGCGGCTGTGGCTGCGGGGCCCAAAGGGGATGATGTGATTGTTCGGGTACATAGGATATGCGTGGTCCTTTTTAGATTGGAAGAGCTTCTGGCATTACTAATCTGAGACATAGCTCCTGAAAGGACCTATACATTAAAGCTTCTAGAAAATTAGTTGAACCAACTTTGAATTTGATTATTTAACAATAATATATATGCCTATTAAAATTAATATCTGAACGTGCACAAACAACCAATATCAGTAAGAGCATTGTAGCTGACCAAAATGTCCTCATTTCATAAATAAAAAAACATTGTGACAATGATATATAAAGAAGAAGAAGCATATTGAAGAGCGGATTTAAAACGGAGCATTGAGTTCGTGGGCAATAGTTGTATTGATCCGAGCCACTCAAATTGAGCCCGACGATTGACGTGTCGTAGGTGCCATCACATCCAACCAAATCTCCTTGGAATCCCCAATTTATTAAGAATCACACTAAATTATGTATGGTTGTACAAAAATTAAAGAATAGGACATTTTGGATCGAGACATTGATTGGCCATGGCAGCCAAACCATTGACCCTATGGCTGAACTATTGAATCGGAGCATAGGGGAGACCCCTAAGATTCAAAAATTAGGTAGTACTACCACATAACAAATTTGAGTAATAGTATGAAGTTGGTTACAGTAGCAGTGCATATAATCAATTAGGCACACACCTCTTTCTTTGGAATATGTGATGGCTGATCGACTTGAGAAGAAGGCTGGTCAACAGTAAATATGCCCTACGATCCCCAACAAAAATCAGATGCCAAATCAATTTAAAAAGATTGAATCTATCAATCTGAAGAGATTGATTAACACATAAGTTTCAGAGGATTAAAACTAAAACTCTTGAAATAATCCTGTTAGAAGACTCAAAAAAGTCTAGGCAAGAGGAAAAAACCCTTGTTATCTTTTAAAAAGAAATCTTGTACAAGAGAAAATGTCCACACTAATCTTTGTGAATACTCCAATCCTTTTTATCCCTTCTTGCAGCCCCATTCCAGTCATCATTCTGGTTTCTTGTGTGAGTTTAATTAAAACTAAGCACGAGTCTTTCTTCCGAGACCTAAAAACTTCCTTGCTCATTTCCATTTAATTTGAATGGTTAGTTTTGACATAAATTTGTTTGTTTTTTTATTGTCATTCATTACGAGTGAAGCTTGACTGAACCTAGTGCAAGAGTTGAGACATTGAAGGTTTTACCGATGTTAGTGGGTAATATTATTTTCAAATTTCATATAACACCTTTTGCAGCACTGATCGATGCAGGATTGATCCTATAAACATAACCGTGTTAATAGCAATCCTAGAATAGTTATTGGATGCAGATGAAGGACTCGTTATTACTCCCTCAACTTTGCAGGTACACCTTCATGTTATTAGGCCAAGGCCCAACATTTTAGTATAAACAATAATAGAGCTTGATAGTTAATAGGCAACATAATTTCCAAGTTTGGTGGGTGCACTATATCAAGGTAGACTGGGCTTCAGTCCAAGGGCTCAATCCTTGGACTGGGTTTGAACAAACTTCAGTCCTAATGAGGTACAACAAAAAATAATTAGGAATAAACGACATTAATTTATTAAGTTTTTTTTGAGAGACTTAAATTCATGTGGTTCTCAAATTAAAAAAAAATGCATTTGATGGATCTATAGTTTGGAAGTTTTTCCAAAGTAGATCAGACTCAAATTTGAAGTTAATTGCAATTAAAAGCTATATACTCATTTTTCAAGTAACAATATGCTGACTCTGACTATCCAATGTACCAAATAAAATATACAATTAATTTTTGTATAGTATGAAATGAATCACCTATTCCATGCATGTCTCTATATATCTACTAATAGGTGTGTATAATGATCGAACTATCCAATCAGTAGCCTACCCCTTGTTGGGCATACTAAAAGATTAAACCAATTCAACATTCATAATTGGGTTAAAGAACTTATTAAAATCACTGTATATATTTTTTATTAGATCTCCATAAGCAAGCAATTGGTTAGACAAAAAAAATACCATAAATGAACTTTCACAAAACTGATGCTAATTAGTTTGGGTCTAGGCCGCCAAGTTGTCAGAGGAGGAGCAGTTCATGTGGGCATTATGAAGCAGTCTAGTGCACTGCATCAAGCTAGCTTCTCTGGATAAGTGGAGCCTGATTTAGTTGTGCAACTAAAGTGAAGCCCAATTAACTTAGTTGCTCTATAGATAGGCCAACTTGCTTTTAGCAGTGAAGCCGACTTCTCTATATATGTGAAGCGAGCTTATGTATATCGCTAATTCACATAACATCACAACTTTCAAGTATTTTTTATTTATCAACATTTTAAGTACCATAACAAACTCTTCACCCTGCAATAATAGAGAGAATTCAGTTTCTTAAGGCATAATGGAGATTCTATAAAGCTATGTATACCTCTAGAAAAACTCTTCACCCTGCTATGAAAGAGAAAATCTAGTTTCTTATAGCATAATGGACATTGTAGATAGCTATATATACATTAGAATCAAACTAAAAGCTATTTGCTCATTTGGTACTGGAGTTTACATGCTCGACCACCACCCTATATCACAGCAGTGAGTTGGGATTGAGTGACAAAACAATCATTCTAACAGCCGAAACAATCATTTCATCTTACTCAAAGTAAGACATGAATGAAAAGTATAGAGAATGGAAACAAAATATTGATCATAGAACATGATTAGATAAAAAAAGTGTACTAAAGCTAAAAATCATATTACTCATATCACCTTCTCTGTACATTTTCTTAACCCTACTAGCTTCTTCTTCTGCTTCTTGTCAAAAACCCACATGCTCCCTTTGTTAGTCTCTTCATCTACCGCAAAAGATTATAACCGCCGAATTCAACACCTCCTTCTTCTAAAAAACGTCCCAAATGAAAACCCAATTTCGCAAACATCAAACAAAACCTGAATTATACCTCAATATCTACAAAACCCATCTCACCTGATCATTTATCCACTAGAAAAAGGAATGAAAATAAACTCTAAAGAAACAACCAATTCAGTGTACTTCACCTCAATTAATCAAAATCTTTCTTCCCCAACCACATGTCTATGAGGAAAAGAAAACCTGTTGTAAATCTCAATAAGTAGCTTATTAAAAACCCATCACATCTAATCATCACTCTATGAGTGAAATCTTTGAAAAAGGCCAAAATAATAGCCGCCTTTAAGAAGTCCCAAATGGTAATACCATTAGATACTAATCCTGAAATTGGAAAAATATAAACACCACCACAAAAGAAAACATCAGAAATCACTCAAAGAAAAATAAAAAATCTTATACAATTTTACTATCTGTCATAATTTATGGATATGAAACCTATTACAACCTGAGATTTGTGTCCTCGCCTTGCTTGTTCTAATCTCTCTTAGTGAGAATTTTATCTGGGGTAACTATAAACAAGTCAATGGCAACCCTTCCTCTGTTTTGTTTTTACTAAAAATAGAATTTGAGATTCAAGTTATTGATGCACCATATGATTCCACCTTACATTCAACATTTAGATATAAGTTTCATCCCAATGCGATTGGATATAGTGTCCCAATAGGTTTGCATCATCTCCCGTTGTTGTCTCGTTTGGGAGGCACGAAGATTCGCATCGGGTACGTATTGAGACCCTTCCTCGTCGGGTGGGAGCACTCTCTCATCTTGCCATTGTAGGAACATTGCGTCCTCATCACGGTAAGCAAGGATGAAATTGTGCAAGGTACAACAGGCATAGACAATCTTTACTTGTGTTTGATAAGGGTATCGTGGAGCCATTGTAAGTATGGGCCATCATTGCTTTAGGACCCCAAATGCGCGTTCTATGACGTTGCACAATTGGGCGTGCCTCTTGTTGAATAGTTCCCTCGGCTGTCTCAGAGGATTTGAACTATTGAATTCAGTCAAGTGGTATCGGGTCCCGCGATACGGGGCTAAAAAGCTCTGCATGTTTGTGTAACCACCATCTGCTAGGCAATATTTTCCTGTTGGAACATGAAGCCTATTATGTGGCCTTGTTAGTGCACATTTAAGAACCATAGAGTTAGCAACTGATCCCTCCCAACCAGCAAGCACATATTGAAATCGCAAGTCAAATGAGACAGTTACGAGAACATTCAGTGTTGCTTTTGACATGCAGTTAAAATAGCGTGGTTTCTCACTTAACGGAACACATATCGGTATATGAGTGTTGTCAATCGCTCCGATAACATCCTGAGTTTTGACACAACGAACTAAATATATAACTAACCATAATCGATCAGACAATCATAATTAGGAATAAATAAAATGTGGGTACCTTGAACCATGGATAGAAGCATGCATCGCTTAGTATCTGGAGGGGGACATCAGTAGTGGCTGGCAATATGAGGTCAGTATTGAGCCTCAACAAAGCATCTAGAACTAAATTGAAGTATTTGCTTACTGTTTGACTAGAATGATGGAACTGATTCTGAATTACCTGATTCCGTTCATTATGAGACAATGTTAGCAAACATATCGCTAGTTGTTCCTCTACGAATATCTCTCTTGCATCCTGTAATAGCCCCCGTCCCTTTAGAGTATCACACAAGTAATAAAAAAGGGGGGTTCACATTCAAAAAAGGTCATATGCAATATCAGGATGGCCATTAAGGCCCTCCTCAGTGAATACCTGATCAGAGAGGGCCGATACATGCATCCGATGCCTACGAAGCATAATATAGGAATAACATGCTACTAACATAAGCACACTGCCATCCATCATCATTAAAAGATCGATATCTTCATCACCTTGATCCATATTTTTCTACGAGATTCATATTCAATATTTTTTATGTTATAGTTGAAAAAAATATCATTTAAAAAAAAAAGTTGATGGATATTTAGATTAAGAAACCCAAATTGATAATACATAAGCTAATGATATGATAGGTCCATACTACTTGTCCAACCAAAGTACAAGCTATAAAAATATAAATAAACTATACTACTTGTCGAACGCATATTTCACATCAAAAAGCCCCATGAAACATGGCCTCCGTGTATGAGAAGCGTCTGGGCTCATCCAACAACAGGAAGGCCTCAGCCAATTGCCTATTTGATAGCTTGAAAGTAGCTACCATGAAAATTTCCTCAGTGATGATGTTATGCTCCCTCATTTCTTTCAAGATGGGCATCCATTTCTCTCTGAGGTTAGGCATTGTCCTATACAAAATCATCTCATGAGTATATTGTTGCATCATCTCGAGCACCTCTTCTGCGGCGTGAAGTAGAAGGACTGTCTCCTCTTTGTCACGGCCGTCGCGAGGTTGTGAACTCTCCACAGTAAAGGGGGTTTGGGAGTCAGTGCCTAGGCCTATTCCAAATTGGGAACTAGAGGTATCATTTGTGTTGGGTCAGATTGGGTACCAGAAGCATCATTTATGTTGGCCACAGGGGTGGGGTCATCAGGGTGAGACGAGCCTCTTCTGTTAGCAATGTTGTCATTGAAGACAAGACAAAGGCTGTTCCAATAAGCTAACCTCTTATTCTTGTAACCTGATGCCCATGGGTTTCCCTGCATTAGTTGGAAGGATGACTCAACAAAACCATTTATATTAAAGGAAATTTGGGAAATGAATTCATCTAACCTGCTCAAATGGCATCCACACCACAGGTTCTGTTGTAACCATCTTTACCTCATGGTCCCAACCAAACCTGCTCTACTTCAAGATTAAACTCATCTCTTGGTAGTGCTTCCTAATCACCCTAAGCCAATTGTACATGTGAGTTTTGGTCAACTCCATGCTTGTTGCTTGGAACTGCAGGAGGCTGCTTAGGTGAGTCCCCATCTCAATCCAAGCTAGGGAGTTAAATTTTCTTGCCCCCGACCTTCTCCCTTGGAGACATTGGTCACTCATTTCTGTAATGTAAAGCTCCTCAAGCTTATCTGTCCAGTTGAAGTTCGGTGCGCGGGGTGGCTGATCGCTCCTTATTGATGTATATATTTTATGTTAAATTCAAGTCTTAACCTATTGCAAGCGCACAATGGAAATTATAGTACTAGAATAGGATCGTTCCCACGAGGAAGTTTATTATCTTATTATTTCTTTATTTTTATCTTTTATTTAAATCCTTATCTTTAAAAACTTCTATTTATATTTAAGATTTAATCTACTAAAGAAATATTAATAAAAGAATAATTTTTTAATCTAAAGTGCATAAAATAAATCCTAATCCTCCTTCAGATTAAGGTCGTCAATCTTAATCTTCAACTTTCGAATATTTATAAATTTAAACAATACCGTTACACTATATTTCTAGTCTTCTAGCATTGCCCGTCAATCAAGTCTAAGATCCTATCAATACATAATTAATCTAATCAACAACTTCCTAAAATCTGGGCGTCAATCAAACCTTAGAAAATTGAAGATGAAAAAGTAAAACCGTTACACTAATCTGCAAATTCTAACCTAAGTTGTCAATTCAAATCAAAACTTGGAGATGTTTACAAAGCAAATAAATATAAACTAAAAAGAAAAGTAAAATATATCCTTCACCCCTCAGCCGCAGTCGTCAGTTGCTCCTAAGAAACTACAGATATCTACATTAATCTTTAGCACTCAATTGCAGTCGTCAATTGCTCTTGAGAAACCTCTGATATCTAATCTATTCTAACTATATTACACTACTTTGATCGAAAGAAAATCTAATCTCAGGCATCAATTGATGCTAAAATTCTTCGATGCTTATTCCTATGTTGAGCTCTCTTATTTATAGATCATAAGGAGTCGGTTTACAAAGATCTAATTCTAATAAAATAAATTACTAAAATAAAAGTATCCTAATATAACTCTAATTCCTAATTTTATTCTTCCTTGCTTTCTTTAGTTGATGCGCTTCTAGAATGTTCTTTAATTAGCAGCAGCAAAGTCCTTCAGAGTTCATCTTCATCAATCTTCTCAGATTCGTGGTTGGCCAGTCTTCTAATTATAGAAAACTTATGAAAATATGCATGGCGGTGATAGATCTCATGT
Source organism: Chloranthus sessilifolius (assembly GCA_021018995.1). NCBI lineage: Eukaryota > Viridiplantae > Streptophyta > Magnoliopsida > Chloranthales > Chloranthaceae > Chloranthus > Chloranthus sessilifolius. The sequence continues at coordinate 17,785,540 of CM037587.1, read as the reverse complement.
TTTACAGCACTGAAAAGCTTCTATTTTTAGAAAATCATAAATAACAATTTCTTTCTATTTTTTTTGGAAAGTCATAAATCACGATTTTCTATTTTTAGTAGGCTTTCAGCTATGATTCTTCATTTTGATTCTTCGCTTTCTTCTGTATCGTCTTTACTTAATATGACTTTTCTTTAGAGAATCATAAATTATGATTTCGCTCTTCTCAGTATATTATTTTGCACAATTGTAAAACACGATTCTTCATTTCTTTTAGGCGAAGATTTGTCTTTTATGCTCAATCATCTTTTTACTGCTCTTTGAGTTTATTTTGATAAAGATTAACACTTAGGCTCTCTTTTACTATCATGCTTTAATATCTGTACATCAGTATCTCATTAGTAGCAAACAAAAGCCTAGCATCACTAAGTTAAGGGTGATAAAATGATAAATTATGTGACTGATCACACTCCAAACTTAAGTTTTGCTAGTCCCTAGCAAACAAGGAAACATAAAATACTTAAAACTATGAATTTAAATGCCACTTTCATAGGGAACACGATTGCATTTAGCAGATGCAATAAGCCTTTAAGCCCCTAGGTGATCCCTAGTGGAGGAGTTGTAGTCTCCTGATGGTTTTCAGTGAAGTTACCCACAAATTTTCAAATATTTTTGAGTTTTTCAAAATATTTTTTAAAACTTAAAATTCAAAATATAGATTTTTATATACTAATCACTCAGTCAATCATTATATATTTATTATTTCTAAATTTTATAAGTCTTTTTATCCTTAGCTTCCCATCATCGTAGTTATCCTATATCAGAACTCAATAAGTTCAATTCGGTATAGTGTGGAGTGTGTGCATATTAGTGAAGAGTTTATTCATCATAGATTTTTTTAAACTGTAATTTTAAGAAAATATTTTCATCCAAACTCACTTATTGGCATACTCTAAAAATAATTGAAATTTTGGGTTCTCACAATATTGTATACAAAAATATGATAATTACTAAGCAGATAAATGTCGTGAAAAGGATAATCAATTCTGTTCATATAACTTCTTTATTTATTCATAGTATCTATTTTATATATTTCTACTATACTTATATTTTTATAAATCGTAAATCACAAAGGTCTTTCCTTCGACTTGTAATGAGGCTTTGGATTTTCAGAAGGTTTCTGTAGACACCCAAATTTGGTCCAAGGCCTGATTGAAACACACTTCAAGAGAGGCGCACTTCCAAGCTTCTGATGACATGTATCAAACCCTTAGGAGCTTTCCAAAACCTTAAGAATCATCTCAAACCTTAGGAATCACTCTTGATCCCTTAGAAACCTCACCGAGTCTTTAGAAACCAATCCCAACCTTTAGAATTCCTTTTGAATCCATACCTAGACTTTCCCGGGAAATGATCAAAGAGTGGTATACCAGGACTAGCTGATATCTCCTACTATAATTGAATCTTATATCATTGAAAAGTAGAAGTCCCCAGCTTTCCAACAAGCTAAGAATTGCCCCAATCCGAACTGTACATCAAAAGTTATGACAATCCAAAGTTTGGGCATGAAAATAGGCATCAACTGAACCTCGCGAGACCTACATTGAACCACGCGAGAAGCCTCGCGAGGATCCCCATGAACTTGGCACAACTAATACATGTGCCAAGCCATTTCTTCCCAGAAATGGCTTGGTGCAAGTAATAGTTGCACCAGCCTTATGTTGGTCTCCCCGCGGGCAGTGAACTTCCCAAACCACTGTTGGGCATTGTTTTACTGTACATTTGCTTGGCGCATTTATTAGTTGTGCCAAGCTTAGCTATAGTAACCTTGAGTTTTCTGCTCAAATTTTGAGATTGGGGTTTGACTTGTTGACCATCTTGATCTCTTGGGTGTATTTTGCTTGATCTGTTTCACCCATTCCTATTCTATTTGCAACCTTTGAGTGACTTAAAACTCTAACCTATCATCCACCATTGGAGCTAGTTTTCACACTTTTCAAGGCTCAAAAAATCCTAAAAAATCTTAGATGGCTAGATTACCTAATTTCTAAACCAACTTAGCCTCTAAACACCCTCCTAACCTCTCCTTTTCCTATAAATAAAGCGACACCACTCCCTTTACAAAGGCTTGAAAAATTTCAAAAGAGAGAAGATTAAGAAGAGAGCTCCCTATCCCCTTTGGTGCCCCTTTTGCATACAAATTCCAGAACTCCTAAACCTCCTTAGACCTTACCAATTCTCAAAGATTCCCTAGTTTAGGTGAGTGCTACCCTCTAGCCTTCCCTCTCTACTTCTTAGCTATCAAACCCTAGGAGCTAGAACCCTTATTCTAATCATACAAGCCATTGGAAGCTCACCGAAGCACACCTACGCAAAGGTCCATAGCCGTGCAACAAGGGCCCGAGACCTCCGACTCTCTCCTCTTTTCCTCTACCTTCTCAGTTCTTTCTCTATCCTCGTATTTATGCCGTTACACCGCCAAAATTTTAGTAAGAACGAAGGGGCACAAATAGGATCTTAGTGCCTTAAAGGCAAGTGGAAGGGCTTTTTTGCTTCTTTATTTTTATTTTTATTTTGGTAATAAGTAGAGACCGCATTAAGCTTGTTGATCGGGTGCCTAACACCTTTTCGATCGATAATCGAAGCCCCTACTCAAAGAGCCTTTGGCGTAGTCCGGTGATTCAGAGTCATATTTAGCACTTTGGTGCTTTGAATATTGATTTTAGGTTTCCCGGGCCACCAAAAGCTCCGAGTGGTGACTCTAAACGTTTCGAGAGTGTGCATCATCGCGACGGGTTCAATTTGAATCCACGGTTGCACAAATGGCTACTTTGCTGGGGAGTAGCTAGTAGAGCTTTCCCTTGAATTTTGGCCTTTTATTTTTGATTTTACTAATATTTTTTGCTATTTTTTTACTATTTTTACTCACCCCTACGATTATGGCATTTTACTCACCCCTACTTTTACATCATTTACGTGCCTTAGCCGATTGACGGGCCTACTTGCGCATAGTCCTTACTTTTCCTTGCATTTTTGTCATTTAAAGTGCCTTAGTCAATTGACGGGCCTACTTGCGCATCGCATTTAAATTTCTTTACATTTACATTATTTAAAGTGCCTTAGCCGATTGGCGGGCCTACGTGCCCACTTATATTTTTGCAAACATATTCCAACGGTAAATGCCGGCCCGTAGAGGCAGCACGGGATCATCACCCCCGGTCTTTGAACTTAAGAAAACTCCCATAAAATCAAAAAATTAAAATTGAACCAACAAGGGGGACTTAATCAATTTTTGTGGGATAGATTTTTACAGGTTGAGTTTTTCTAGGCACACATACAAACTCCCGGTTCTTAGTATGGCAGCAGCCCCTAGTGGTGGTGATTCGGAAAAGTTCCAGCCCACCTAGTACCTGAGAAAGTGTTTGCGCTTGAGGTATATCGGGTGGGTAACCTTCTTGTTACTTAGCCTAAAACCAGGGGAAAGTGAGTGTTAGCGGACCCGCATCGGCCTTGTATCCCTTAGGTTTGGTGAGGAGAGACCCGTTGTAATTAAACAGTCAGTCCCCGGAAGGATAGCTTTCAGAAAAACCAAAAAAAAGAGACTCATTTCGGGTAGTTGTTCCTACTGTCAAACTGTCAAAAGCCCCCTATTTGTCTGGCGCAACTATTACACGCACCAAGCCAAAAGTACCCAGATTTTGCCTGGCGCTTGTAATACTTGCGCCAATCTTAAAATCTGCCCAATTTGGCCTGGTGTATCTAATAGTTGCGCTAAGTTTGCTTTAGACAGAGCAACCTGAGTCTGTAGCCTGTTCCTCCCTCCCGGATTCCCCGATTAATGTTTTTAGTGCCATTGTTTAGGGCCCGTAATTTCCAACACCCAATACACTCTCGTCGATCAAGAGAAGGTGACTTCTTTTTGACCCGCTCCGAGGGATCGGATTGTTTGCATTGATTTCCATGCCTTCAATAGATCAAAGGGTTTTCCTTTGACTCTTTCGAAGTGCATCAGAGTCTTTGTCGTGGGACCTATTTAGGGTACGAAAGCCACCCGAGAAGAGAATTCAAAGGCCTCGGAATCCTTGTTCATTTCACTTATAAATTTTTTTAAAAAATTAAATAATAAAAAAACTCAAAAAATATAGAGTTTTGTGGTGCCGGCACTACGACATCATCTTTCCTTCCGCCATCCCGTAGGGGAAGAAGAAAGAAGCTTTACGGGCCCCACCCGAGGCACCCGTACCCTACCTGATACTAAGCCATATCGTGGGCTGTGGATCCATCATACGCAGATCCCAATTCATCGCCGCCACATTCCCCGATTCACTCCCATACGGAAGAAATGTTTACTTCTGTCCCCCTCACCCAATCACCCTTCATCGTTACTGGCCCATTTGGTGCCCCCATTTTCCCATCTACCACCTCTCAAAATATCCAAAATTCAACCCCCCATTCGTCATCATTTTCCCAAGCCATGCCCATTCCCCTATCCATGGCCATTCCTAACCCATCCCATATTCCATCCTCACCCATTCAAAACTCGACCTAATTTCCCGCCTTCGCTACCATGCCCTGTTTCCCATTCTCCCAACACATACCCGATCCACCGCATCTATCCATGCGCATCCAATTTTACCAATCCCCCATACATCCCTCCATCTACCCAGGCCATGCCCATTTTTACCGGGGCCATGACCAGCATTTCTCTTTCATCACCCACATTTATGCCCTATCTGGCCTGGATATAGACCTGACCCATCCACATTCACTAATGCCCCACCTAGTTTCTCTAACCCACCCCATATTCCACAACTTACCCAGGTCATGCCCAATTTTATCGGGGCCATGCCCAATTTTCCCTCCACATCCACCCCATCCATACCCCTCCACCCCATAGATGCACCATCTCCATCTGATCCTTCTCCAATGGCTATGATGGAGGAGATGGTTTGTGCCTACACCAGTTGGAAGGCCTCCCAAAACAACCCCTCTCATCCACACCACACATCCATGAATCCCTCCCATACATTATCAAGCCTCCATGCCTCATTTCCCCATGATCCCCATCAACCCCCCATCATCCATACCATTCAAACCCACATTACCCAAAACCTCTAAGGCCCAAACTCCCATTACCTAGACCTATCATAAGCCCATGACCCATGTACCCCAAGGCCCAATGGGCCAGATCCATCAGGGCCTAATGGGCTAGACCCATATACCACAAAGTCCCATGGGCCAGACCCACCAAACCCTCATGGCCCAACCTTCCCAAGGATCCATGGTCCAAGGCATTATGGCCCAAACCCATCCAAGTTGTTTACCCTACACCCAAGCCCAACAAAGCCCAAATCTTGAAGCCTCACACCCATACCCTTCACAATTCCTCCAAAAATTCACTCACCCACAACCCTCATATCCAGTTCAAACCCATGCCCTGTATCAACCCCAATTTACCCATACCCCTACACCCCAAATCCATCTTCAAGCTTTTCCCCATATCCAATGGTCCCATCAGGCCCCACCCCAAATTCTAACTTCCACTCATCCCATCACTCTGCAAAATTTCCCTCACATTCAATGGTCTCACCCGACCCCCATTCAGTCCACCCCCATTCAATCCATGATACACCAATAGGAGAATCCCGCCCTCACTATCCCATACATAGACCAACAGTATAAAGAGGACAAGATTAGGAACAGTGGGGCTTATGCCGGGGCAGTGGCCAACATTAATCCTCCACCCATGATTACCAACCTCTTAATAGCCCAAAGTGAATCCTGATTGACTGCTGAGAAGATGGCCCCCATGTCTAAGGAATCAGAGCAGTTGAAATAACATCTTGATAAAATTTAGAAGCAATTATTAAAAATGGGTGGTGCTGAAATCTACGTCACGGACTTCTCAGATTTGTGTTTATTCGCTGACGTCCCCTTGCCCCCAAAATTTAAAATACCGATTTTTGATAAGTATAACGACACTGACAATCCTATTGCACACCTCAAGTCCTACTGTGGGGACATGTGCCAATATGGAGGAAACAAAAGACTACTGATAAAGGTCTTTCAGAAGAGTTTAACTGGTCCTGCCTTAAGGTGGTTCACATCCTTAGAACCATCTATGATAAAGACTTGGAAAGACTTGACGCACTTGTTTCAAGAGCAGTATGTCTACAATGTAGACCTTGAAGCAGACTTGGCCCGATTGAAGCAGAACCCAATGAAACCTTTAACAATTATTTAGGGCGTTGGAGAGCACTGGTAACTCAGGTAAGGAATATGACACCTGATGACAAAAAAATTGAGATGATTTCAAAGAATACTTTTCCAGTGATCTCAGACTTCTCAGTGTACCAACAACAGTCTAGCTTTACTGATTTGGTCCAAAACGCCAATCGTTGCGAGGATGCTATCAGGGAGGGTCGTTTAAGCAAGAGCGTACCTGGTGGAGCCAGCAGGGTCAGAAGGTTTTTAGAGCAGAAAAATGAGAAAAGAGTAGGGGCAGATGTACAGAATGTCACCAACGTAAGGCCCAACACCAGTATCACCCCCTTTCAGTTTAAAACCACACAGCCACCGCCAGTTAGAAATGAGTTGGTATAGAGAGCTGGGAACGGACAAGGGTCGCAGATGACCCCAAAGCAGAGAAGGGCCCACTATGACCGAGTGTTTACACCCTTAGGGCAATCTCTAAATATACTTTTAGCTTTATTAATAGAAAAGGGATTAGTCACATCCCTACAACCACGACCTCCTCTGAATCCCATCCCGAGGAACTATGACCCCATCACCCATTGCAATTTTCACCAGGGGCCGGGTCACCCAATTGATCGCTGCTTCCCATTGAAGCATGCTATACAAGATTTAATTGATGCTAGAAAAATTATCGCCCCTAAACCTTTCCAATTGAACCAACACACAAATATACATCAAGCATCGTTGCCTCCACACCCTACCGGAGGAGCAAGTCTGAGACCCACCATTGGGATGATAGAGGAAGGTGTTGAAAAATTTAAATTTGACCCGTCAGATTACATTGATGACTGAGAAAGTTTTATAGCACCAAGGCAGAGAAACTGTGAAGAAAGAAGTGTTGGGGTGATTGAACCCCTGAATTTGGTCGATTACTTTCCCAACCCTATACCTCAGGTAGAACCCTTGGATCTCAGGGCATACTTCCCAGTGTCAGATCTCGTGAACTATGTTCAAATAAATTCCTACCAACCGTACACTGCCACCCCCACCAATTACCCAATAGCCCATCATGTCCCCCATATCCCACCACCTCCTATTAATTATCAGTGGTCCACTCCTACCCCATTACCCCTGGTGCAACCATCCACCAACCTCATCACCCCAACTTGGCCTACTTTCGCCACTTGCCCATCCATCATCGATGTGAACCAGGTATTACCCACCCTTCCTAAGCCATCAGTACAAGCACATCAGATATCGGCAACCACTCCATTTTAGATTTTGAGACCAACCTATAATCCTCATCAGGTCCTGCTCAGCTATGAACAGATAGATGCCAATGCTGGTAGCAATAGGGAAGGAGTAGTGGACTTTGCTATTAGATCCAAGAAGATCTCAAAATAGTCAGAGGCACTAGTAGCAGCACAAGCCCAACTAGAGAGAAAGAAGGATAGTGTAGGAAACCCATTCGAGAAAATGAGTAGAGAACACATATTGGAGATCCAACTGAGAAGAATGCCAACTCGTATCACGATCTGGGACTTATTAATGACGTCCCCACTTCATTTTCAAGCCTTAATGAGGGCATTAAAAAATGTGCACGTATCTCTTCAGGTGAGCCTAAATGAAGTCGAGCAGATAATTAGACAGGTGATGGCTCCCAATGCGATTTCATTTTCGGACGTCGATTTATCGGAGGAGGGAAATAGTCACTCAAAATCCCTCAATATCACTGTGGAATCTAAAAATATGATAATCCCCTTGGTGTTAATTGATAATAGGTCTGGGCTGAATGTATGCCCTTTGAAAACCGCCACAAAGATTGGAGTAGAACCGTGCATGTTGAGACCTACAAGAACTTGCGCCTGAGGTTTCGACAATACGAGAAGGGAGATAATAGGAGAAGTTGACCTTGAGCTTGTGATTGGGCCAATGAACTTCTCCATACTCTTCCAGGTAATGGACATCAAGTCCTCGTTCAATTTTTTATTGGGCAGCCCATGGTTACACGAAGTTGGAGCGATACCATCGACACTGTATCAGAAGCTTAAGTTCGTGTCCGGACAGAAGGTTATCACCATAATAGGAGAGGAGCACGATGAGAAAGAAAAGGCCACCCACATAATTAAAAACCCTAAAGTACTGAGTTATCCTCGAACCCTCGGAAAGCATCACTCTAAAAATCGGAGGTGGAATGGTAGCTGTGGTGGCCATGCTCCAAAAATGGGGCTATCAAGAGAGTAGGGGACTAGGGCCCCGACTGTAAGGCAGAAGAGAGCCAGTCAAGGCTAAGGGAGGGCAACATGTCAGATTTAGGTTAGGATACAAGCCCACAAAAGAAGAGGTACGAGAGGCTAAGGAGAAAGCTTGAATGGTCGCTACAGTGAAAGCCAAGGGGATACACTTAGAAGATAAGCCCCGTCCCGGGCCTCACATCAAAGAATCATTTGTAAGCGCTGGGGTTGTGAAGATCTATAGGAATGGGGTGACCCAATTAACCCCATGTAAACTTGCAGCACCTGTTCACCCCACCAATCCTTAGATCATCCCTCCCAACCTGGAAATAGACCTGGTGTTATCTCTCTTTGAGGAACGATGTTCCATACCTGCACAATCTCCCCCTATGGTAAACCATCATAGGACTATGCTGACATTTAAGGATAGAATCTCAGATGAACTTGAGATCAAAATGATGGAGGCTGACTCCAAATAGCCATATCAGTCAACACCTCCATCCAAATCCAAACAGGTAAAGAAGCGACACCTCAGGTACACAATTGGGCTTCTATGCCCCAAACTCTGGAAGCCGCCAGTGGCCTGAACTATGACATCCACTTCCCCAAAAAAAATAACGTATAAAAAGTTAGATAAGTCCTTGGTAGGCAGTACCGTGTATATATAGGGACTCGCTTTGCCAAGGACCCATTTTCGAAGAAAATAAAAATCCCAAAAACATAGAAAAAATACAACATCCAAAAATATTGTCTTTTAAAATTCCAAATAAAATTAAAGAAAAGGATGCCTTAATTGAAGTACCCGTCCTACTTGAAGTCGACCCCTTTCCTATAGAAATACAAGAAGAGGTAGGAGTCACGAGTTTGGACGAGGAAATCCCCACCGAGGAGTTACCTAATGAACTCCTCGAGCAATTTTCTGACTTTGAGCATGGCCCTACCCCTATTGTTGAGGAAACCGAGGATATCAATTTAGGGACCGAGGAGGTTCCTCGAGTTACCAAGATCGAAACATCACTGTCTCCCGAGGAAAGAAAAGGCATGATCAATATCCTTCGGTCATATCAAGACGTCTTCACATGGTCTTACGAGGACATACCTGATTTGGACACTGATTTGGTCGAGCATGAGTTGTCACTCTACCCTGATATCAAGCCGGTCAAGCAAAAATTAAGATGACTCCAACCCGAGTGGATGCTAAAAGTTTAAGACAAGGTCAGTAAGCAGTACGACACAGGTTTTCTCATGGTCTCCAAGTACCCATAGTGGTTGGCCAATATTGTTCCGGTACCGAGAAGCATAGAAAGGTTCGTATGTGCATTGACTTTAGAAACTTGAATAGAGCGACCCCGAAGGATATTTTCCATTACCACATTTGGTCGATAACACTGCTAAGCATGAAATGCTTTCATTCATGGATGAATTCTCAGGATACAATCAGATAAAGATGGCAGAGGCTGACCGAGAGAAGATGATGTTCATCACTCCTTGAGGAACTTTCTGCTATAAGGTCATGCCATTCGGGTTGAAGAATGCTTGTGCAATGTATCAGAGAGCCATGACTGTGCTGTTTCACGACATGATGCACCGAGAGATCGAGGTGTACATCGACGACATGATCGCCAAGTCACCAAAGGGAAGTGATCATCTGATAAACCTCTAGAAGCTGTTTGAGAGATTGAGAATGTATCGGTTACATCTGAATCCTCAGAAATGCATATTTGGCACCATGTCTAGAAAACTGTTGGGCTTCATCATTAGTAGGAGAGGTATCAAGGCTGATCCGACCAAGGTAAAAGCTATCACAGAAATGCCGCCATCGTCTATTGAAAAAAAAGTTAGAGGGTTCCTGGGTAGGATATAATATATCAGTCAGTTAATTACACAACTAACTCTAATCTGCACGCCGATCTTCAAGTTACTAAGGAAGAATTCCCCTATTGAATGGAACGATGACTGCCAGACAGTGTTCGATAAAATCAAAGGATATCTCCTCAACCCACCTGTGTTGGTACCACCTGAGCTAGGGAGACCCCTCTTGATGTACCTTTCTATAATGAAAGTCTCAATGTGATGTGTCCTAGGGCAGCATGATGAAACGGGAAGAAGAAAGCAGGCCATCTACTATCTTAGTAAGAAGTTCACTGACTACGAGACGCGCTATTCTCATCTATATAAAGCATGCCTGACCCTCATTAGGCAACCCAAAGGCTTCACCATTACTTGCTATCCCAAGCCATTCTACTTTTAGCCCGAATGGATCTGTTAAAATACCTGTTCAAAAAACCGGCTCTTACTGGACGAACTGCACATTGGCAACTTTTATTGTCTGAGTTCGACATCACATACATCACTCAAAAATTGATCAAGGGGCAAGCACTCATTGATCATCTTGCCGACAATCCATTGCTTGATTATGAGTCCTTAAGAACCGAATTCCTGGATGAAGACATTTTGTTCCTAATAGAGGACGATATAGAGGAAGCGGAGGAATACTGGGTAATGCACTTTGACGGGGCAGCCAATGCCGAGGGTCAGGGAGTTGGCGTTATTCTGATTTTGCCAAAAGGTTCACACGTACCAGTCTCCATCAAGCTCAACTTCCCATGCACAAATAACATGGCTGAATGTGAAGCCTGTGCAGCAGGACTGCAGGCAGCTTTAGACTTGAGGGTAACTCACCTAAGAGTATTCAGTGATTCACAGTTGATCATTTGCCAGACAAATGAAGATTGGAAGATAAAAGATGAGAAATTGATCCCTACCATGAGCACCTCGAGGACCTGATAGCTTGCTTCGAGGACGTCACATTCTCATACGTTCGACGGATAAGGAATTGCTTCGCCGATGCGTTAGCAACTTTGGCATCAATGATAGAGATCCCCTATGGTGTCGAGATGAAGCTAATCATAATCGAACAGAGGAATGAGCCAACTTTCTGCCTTCAGATTGAGGAACCTACAAAGTTAGATGATGAGCCACCCTGGTTCTCAGATATCAAGAACTTTCTTGAGATGTGAACTTTCCCTGAAGATACGTCCAAGACGGACAGGCGGACCATTTAGCGTTTGGTAGCAAACTACGTCATCTGTGGTGAATGCCTCTACAAATGTTCATACAATAATATCCTGCTCATATGCTTGACTGAAAGCAAGGCGACTAACATCATAAAGGAAATCCACGAAGGAGTATGCGGTGCTCACGTCAGCGGGTACATGCTCGCTAAGAAGATCCTACGGCAAGGATACTTCTGGACCACTATGGAAACTGACTGTTGCAAGCATGTTCAGAAGTGCTACAAATGCCAAGAACACTCTAGTTTGATACATGCTCCGACTATAGATTTGCACAACATGGCCACTCCATGGCCCTTCGCCACTTGAGGCCTCGACGTCGTCGGAATGATTAATCTGAAGGCCTCAAACAGACATCGATTCATCTTCATCGCCATCGAATATTTCACCAAATGGGTAGAGGCAGCATCCTACGCCAACATCACAGCCACCTATGTCGAGAAGTTCATCAAGAATAACATCATTTATCGATTTGGCATACCTAAGGACATCATCATCGATAATGGCACAAACTTCGCGAACAAGCGTATCAGGGCGTTCTCCGAGCAGTACAAGATCAAGCACCACCACTCATCACCTTATCGGCCACAAACCAATGGAGCCGTAGAAGCTGCTAACAAGACTATTGTTCGCATCCTAGAGAAAATGATCGTCACTTATTAACATTGGAGCGAGATGTTGCCATTTGCATTATGGGCCTACAAAGCGTCGATCTGTACCGCTATAGGGGAAACACTATTCTCCCTTGTGTATGGAACTGAGGCTGTCCTACTGATAGAAGTTGAAGTACCCTCACCCTGCATACTCATGGAATCAGGCCTATCTGAAGCTGAGAGAGAGATCCTATTTCAAACAGTTGAACCTGTTAGATGAGAAAAGGCTCCTGGCCTTGTGCCATACCCAAATCTACCAAAGGCAAATCAAACGCACTTACAATAAACGTGTTCGAGGTCGAGATCTGAAGGTGGGAGACATGGTACTCAATAAGATTTTCTCATCCCTCCATGCCGATTTGAGAGGAAAGTTCAAGTATAATTGGGAGGGACCTTATGTCATCAAAGAAGTACATTTAGGATACACCATCTGCCTCGCCACCATGGACGGAGATCACTTTTTTGAGCCCATCAACGTTGGGTACGTTCGACGGTTCTACTCATAGAGCCCCCGACAAATATAAGCATTGATAAAATGGATATGTGACTGCTCAAGGACCCCACAAAGGAGGTCATCATTTCAAAGCCTAGTAGCCAAAAACTACCCCATAAATGCTCATACCATTGCTACACTTGTTGAGCCGTTGGCCTTTTTTTTAATAAATCCCTCCCAAGAAAAGAGAATGTGTGTACATACACCCAAAAAAAAGAAAGAAAAAAGAGGTACCATTAAAATCCAAAAAAAATTGGAAAAGCAAAATCTCAAAAAGAGATTATTTAAAAAAGTAAAAAAAAAAAATATATATATATATAGAGAAAGGTGGGGTATGTACAGTCATGGTTCCCCAAGGAAGAAGCGTATTAGGGCAACTAGAACCCAGTCAAGGGGACTCTTTTAACGTAGAATACCTTCAAAATCTTAACCTTACCCATGGCCGCCATACATCCCGAAGAAAAGCCCTCTTTAAGGTCTACGAGCAGTTAAAATATTCGTCAAGTCAGCACAAGCCAAGCTGGGAGCAACGAGAACCCCATTTGGCCGGCTATGACGGAATCAACATCTATGCCGTGGTCTTTGACAAAAGAAGAAAAAAAAAGAAAAAAAATAAAAATAATACAAGCTCAAAGCAAGATGGACGTAGTAAAAACTTGAAAGGGCGCTAGGGTAAAAAGAGTGAGTTTGTGCAAACCAGGTGAAAATTCGAAAGGGGCGCTTGGGGTAAGAGAGCAGAATCCATGGACGTAGTGAAAACCTGAGAGGGTGCTATGGGTAAAAAGAGGGCGATAACGGACATGATGAAAATCCACATTGGGCATTGTGAGTAAAAAGGTTTAAAAAGAAAAATTTGAAAAAAAGAAAAGTTTGAAAAAGAATGATGTTGAAAAATGAGGATGAGTCCCTTGATTACTCTCCTATGATACCCACCATTTCCGACTGGGCCACTCATGTTCGCTCCAATCGGGTCCCGACCAAGCATGTCTTCGAGATTGCATCATCAAACGTATGACCCAGGATAAGGAGAAAGGTTGGTTCAATCTAAAGGGATAGGTGTTCTGGCATTGCAAATTTGCTGAGCCTTATCCAGATCCAACCATGTGAAGGGGTTCGATCATACTCAAGAGAGGACCCGTCATCCTACCCCATAATTAAGGCGTCAGACCCAAAAGAAAAAAATGCTTAAAAAGAAATCCATCAAATCAAAAAGAAAGAAGAAATAACACCTTGTTTGTAAGATAATAGATTTTCCATTTTCATTCACAAAATTACATCTCGCTTACACCACATCTCAAAAAAAATAATTTGTGTGATGTCTAACTCTTTTCTTCCTTTTCTTTTTACAAAAACAAAAAATTAACAAAAACATAAACAAAATCTCTATACCCAAAAAATCTCTGTATCTGAATAAGGGTTTCTTACGTCCCTTTCTATAAATCTGATATGTGCAAAAAGATATGTGCAGGAGGGAATCAACGACCTAGCTCGCGCTCCAAGGCACGAATCTCTGGGCGAAAACCATCCTCTCAGACATTTCGCTCAGTCATCCAGTGGCCATGAAGGCTCCTGTACCGCTTCTGGGAAGCATCGGTAGCCCCAAAACGTCCTTCAAGGCTCCTTCCAAACGAAGGACCTCGCACTCAACTGTACTAGCTCTGACCTCTGCCACCTCTGCTCTAACCTTCTATTTTGTCAAAAGCTCTTGCAAGATCCTCTTCTCATCCGTCAACAACTCAATACAGGCTCGAAGCACTGACTCCTTCGAACAAGGCCCTCCCACATCTTCGCTCTCTGTCTGATCCAGATGATTAGCAGTAGGCTGCTCGGACAATAGCCAGGCCTCATACTTTGGGAAAGACTGAACTAAATCTCCCTGCTCTAAATCACACATAAATGTCGACTAACGAGTCTCTCAAAGAGCAGTAATTTGATCCATGTCCCCAGAGGACCCCCGAGAAAAGATCATATCGCATAAAGGGAGTTTCGTCCCGCAAGGCACCTGCTAAGAGCAACCGAACTGACGTAGCACCCGAAATGGGAAGTAGAAGGTACTTCCAGTCAATCAGAGGAGGGTGATGCCCTCATGGTCTTTGGAGTGAACCACTGGGAAGGTCCGATCTAACCAAGGAAGTCTCCATACCAGCTTTGCATCAATCAGCCAAAGCTTCAACTTTGATATATCTCCTTGTGGAATCATGTGGCACCTGCCCAAGAAGCATCGAACCAACTCACCTTGAGCGATATAAAAGCAAGGCACTGGTCCCAAAATAGCAAGATGCTCACCTAACCATACCTGAAACAGAAGCGGACATTCCCTGAGGCACTCCTCCTTGCCCAAAGCAAAGGCATCAAGACAACGATATAGCTCAGCTAAGATCAGATGCATCACTGATCGACCCTCCTCCAATTTGGTCAAAAATTCACAGAGAGCTAGAGAGAAGCTCTCTCCCCCTGTGAAGAAAAGGATTTCCGAGATGAGATCGAGAGCAAAGGCCTTCACATTGAAGACATTTCAAACCGGCAATTTTTGAAGACTTTTGTCACCGAAAATTTCTCTTAGGAATTTTATCGAACACCTTATGGAGCCACCAATGGGACTTTTCTCATATTCAGATTTCTTCAAGCCCAGAGTAAGGTGGACAGCCTTAGCGTAGCCCGATTTCGGCATGACTCTTGCAAGGCCTCTATGGAGCTTTAGGCCTGACAAATTGGATAGCTCTTCAAGTGTGGGAGATAGCTCCCGCTTCCCAAAACAGAATACATGGGCCTTTACATCCCAAAATGAGGTTGCCGTGTAAAGTAGGTCCCACCGTAGAGGAACCTCAAGAAAGGATGAAAGACGAGATAGTCCAAGCCACTCTAGATCAATGAGCTCACTCTCATTCAATCTCCCAAGCCAATTTTTGAGAAAATCGGGCCCTCCACGTCAGGGAGGGTTGGAAAGCGGGTTCATTTACATACAAGGATTTTTCAAAAGATATAAATTTTGATGTAGGATGATGGACCCACCCTTGGAAAGTAAGGAGAAGAAAGGGCAACAAAAAATATCAAGTCAAGATGAAAAGAGAAGGAAAATGGGCCATTCTCGAGCTTAAAAGGGCCCACTGCCCCCAGGAAACAACTGGCGCATGTAATACATGCGCCAGTGCATTTTTGCCAGAAATTGGCTTGGCGCATGTAATACATGCGCCATACCAATATGCCTCCTTTGCAATCAAAGGTGGGGATTTTTGAGGGGGAAGTTTTGTCTTCTTGGCCCCAGTAGCTGGTTCGCCTATGTTTCATGCTTTGATCACATAACAAACTCAAAATTTCTATGGCACCTAACTGTTAAACAATTCTTTATGCAGAAAAAAATCCACACCAACAATGGCCAAAGCGTGGAAAAAGGTTGGCGGCCTTAGGGGCCATTTTGTCCGAAAAACAAGCAATCATCAAATCTTCCTACAGACAATCAGATATAATACAAGGGAAATAGAGCATGCAATAATAAAAAAATAAAGCACGAACATTCCAAAAGAGGAAGCTAAAAAACCATCCAAAGTGCCATATTATCCATTACAAATTGTTCAAAAATCCTAAAATGTGTCCCAGAATGTCTAAAATTCAAAGGCAAAAGCTAAGCCTAATCCTTGTTGGTGCCCTTCAATTTCTTTTATTGACGTGAGGAGCTTTGATAGGCCTGAATGTCTCCTACCCGAGTCCATGCCTGAGAAAGTCGACTGAGCAGAGAGCACGACTCCTTTTCACGAGTAGTTTACAAGTCAGCAACCAATCAGACCAGTTGAAAGATAAATGACAAGGCAATAATCAAAGAACGGTTGGAATGATACTCACCACTTCCACATCCCTGAGACCGAAAATGTTGCGATAATATTCGGCCTGATTCACGGCCGACTCATAGTCCTGCATTTAGAGAGAGAAAGATATCAGCAACAAGGCATAGACATCAACATTTCTCAAAAAGAAAGGGGGAGATAGATGAGACTTACCCCGGGAACTAGCTCGGGAGGGGGAGCCTGGATTGCTTCAGCAGAGATACGAGCCCGCTCCTCTACAGCCGTGCACAGGCCCGACAGAAAAGCATCATCAAGGTGCCTAAAGGTCCCCTTGACCTCAGCAACCAAGCTACTCGAAGCACCCATACTGGAGGGGCCTGAAAGACCAGCCCTAGATGAAGGAACAACTCCAGATGAAGGACCAACACCAAATGAAGGACCAGCTCCTGAGACCACAACAGTACCCACCGCCACCCCATCATCATCGTCAGAGTCACCTCCCTGCTCAAACTGTGAAGAGAAATAGGGTTTCCATTAGTAAGATCACAAGTTAGTCAAAGCTACAAGGAACCGATCTGAAAGAGAAAGAGGAACTACCTGAGAGCGTGGGACACCAAAAGCTAGGAAGTTTTCACCAAAAATGAAGCGTGGGAGAAGAGACCGATAAGTCAAAGACTCATAGCACATCCGATAGTCACTGGGCATCAGAAAGGCATCGATAGGGACCCGGTTTTGAAGGAATCCGACAGTGAGCTCCTCTATACTACCAGTGGGTTCCATGACATCTGTAGGAGGAGCCGAGGGCATGACAGGATAGTCCTGATACTGATGGACTACTCGCTCTCCTAGGTAGTAGGCCTTAGCCCAGGGCCCATAGAAAAAAATGACGCGGCGGTTGATGAAGAAGTGAGATAGACCTATAGCGGCTCAATCCCAATAAGGAGAACCAATGTAGGGGTCATACATAACCTGCCCAAATCAAGGAGTGTCCAATCAGTCAAACATGTAGCACAATAAAGGAGCAACTCTGAAATGAAAAAGTGAAAAAATGGCCTTACCTGCTCCGGGATCAGCAGGTCGAATTGGGACCTTAGGTCCATCTCCAGGTGCTTCATGCCAACATCCTTGTGGTGGTGCTTATTTTAGTTACTCAGAAGCGGATAAGTGTACTTATCCGCTTATTTTAGAGTAAAGACGGGGGTGCCCTGGCTGAAAGTGCAAATACCCCCATGCCTGACAAGAGCAGTGCATAAAAGATAAGTCAAAAGCGGACAACGACTACCCAAAGAAATTGATAAAAAAGAAGAGTTAAGTGATTACCTCCAGAGCAGGCCAAAAACCGACGACATACTTTGCATTTCCAATGGAGACTCAGACTAAGCTAAAAATCAACACGACGTAGCCAGCCCCGCCCCAGTCATATCTATGCACGTCATTCCAATTGTCCATCAGGCTAAGCTGGGCCAAGGAAACCTATCCGCTGCTAGCATTTGTAAAGAGAGTCTTGCCTAGCAGTATGAGGAGCAAGATATGGGCCAACATCACCGCGCGCTCAGGCTCAATAAAAACATCCATGTTTGGCTACCCCAGATCTAACAACTCATGCAACTCAAAGAGGTCAGACAGGCAGGACATTTTGACCTCAGTATCATGCAGGTTTGTGGAAGGGGGATAGGCCCCTATCAATCTAATGATCTCATCTCGGGCCGGCACTGCAAGGTTGGCCACCGGAACCCCCCCTATCCGGATCCCCATAATCATGGTCCAATCTATGGGAGTAAGGTCATCTCGGCCATGGCCATGTGAAAGGACATGGTCTCCGGACGGAATCTCTCAATAAGAGCCCTCAGGTAGGTTGCATCGGCCCGCATGGTGGGGCATGATAGAAACTCTCCGAACCCGGCTTGTTCGAGCAAGAACTTCACGACCGGTGGGATGTACTAATAGATCTGCTAGAAGTCCAACCAGCCCCCTCGAAATACAATCTCGGGCAGATCCTGCACCAAAGGAAAAGAAGCATCAGATCATGGAAACATAGCGAGGTTGTATGAGGAAGAATAAACTGAACCTATCCCTTTACCTTGCTCGCAATACCAAAATTGGAGATATGGATATGCAGTTGATGTAGTAGACCAGCTTGGGCAACCTCTCCTTGAATTTCAAACCATGGACCGGCAGGGCGTTGTACTGTAAAGAACCGTTCTCCCCGG
This sequence comes from Chloranthus sessilifolius, assembly GCA_021018995.1. Lineage (NCBI taxonomy): Eukaryota > Viridiplantae > Streptophyta > Magnoliopsida > Chloranthales > Chloranthaceae > Chloranthus > Chloranthus sessilifolius. The sequence continues at coordinate 17,766,920 of CM037587.1, read as the reverse complement.
GGACCATAGGTCACATCCGGCCCCTCTTCCTGTTCCTCCTCCTACATGTATTCCTCTTCACTTGACATTATGGGGAACATACAAGTAATCATATCAGGGCATATCAATAATAGGAAGCCATGGTGCTACAAGCCAAAGGTAAGTATGCTCCTCTTTCTCTTATGCTCAAAAAATAAAACAAAAATTCTTTTTTTATGTTCAAAAATACACAAAAAAAAATTCCTTTCTCTTATGTTCAAAACATATAAAAAATAAAACGAAAAATTCTTTCTTTTATGTTCAAAAAAAAAAAAAAAAAAAATCCTTTCTCTTATGTTAAAAAAAAAAAATAATAATAAAAAAATTCCTTCTTTTATGTTCAAAAATACACACAAAAATAAAATAAAACAAAATTCTTTTTTTTTTACGTTCAAAAAATACAAAGATCATTCTTTTGTACAAAAATAAAAACAAAACCAAAAAGAAATCCCTTCACTCTCTTTGAAAAAATAAAAACAAAACTAAAAAACTCCCTTTACTTTATTTGCAAAAATAAAACAAAAAAAAAATCCCTTTACTTTATTTGCAAAAGCAAAACCAAAAAAAATCCCTCTACTATATTTGCAAAAAAAATAAAAAAAAAAAATAAAAAAAAAAAATATATATATATATATATAAATTTATGTCCTAATAAAATCCATAAAATCCATAAAACAAAAAAAAATATAGGGTATCACTCAACATCAAACTCATCATCAATAGGCATGCGTACAAGAGAAATGAACCATTTATCATCTAGGAAGGCAAGATCATGATCACATTGCAAGAAAAATCAAGTAAAAATGGGTTTTAAGGTGGTTACCTCCAAAGAAGTATAGGTTCTAGATCCGGCGTAGAGCGGGTGTGTGATCAACGCGAGAGAGCACCAGCAATGAAGCACGTTAGGGATCAACCCAAAGGAACTCTAGGAGGGGGTTTCTTTTCGGTTTGGAGAGGGGGAAGAAATTTTTTTGAAAAATAAACCCCTTTTGCCCAAATTCGGGCTCTTTAAAAATCCCCCCAGGTTTTGCTTGGCGCATGTATTACATGCGCCAAGTGTATTTTGGCCCGTAGTTGGCCTGGTGCAAGTAATACATGCGCCAGGCTACTTTTGGGCTGGGTTTTGGCTAAGTGTGGTTCATACACACCCAGCCTGACCTCTTTTCTCTTGTTTTGTTGTTCCTTTGGTGCACACACTCCCAGATGACACGTCAATCTTCATTTGACCTGCACGGGAAGCTGTGCTAGAATAAGTGGATCGAGATCGATGAGCACGCTTAAAGAATCCAAATCAAACATAAAATAGCATGAAAAAAAAAAAAAAATTCACATAAAATGACAGAAAATAGCATGAAAATCACAAAAATTCACATAAAATGATAAGAAAATAACAAAAAAAATTCACATAAAATGATAGAAAATAACATGAAAATAAAAAAATTCCCATAAAATGATGAAGAGTAACAAAAAATTCACATAAAATGATAGAAAATAGTGTTGAAAATAAAAAAAATTCACATAAAATGATAAAAAGTAACAAAAATTCACATAAAATGATAAGAAAATAATGAAAAAAATTCTACAAAAAGTAGCATGTACTCCCAAAAAATGTTGCGACATCAATTCCATTCTGCTCGGGTAGTCATGCTAAATAAATGTCAAGACCGATGGGTTCTCCCAGAGACCTCGAACCCTGCTTCACGCAGGGTCACCTGTGACCAGTCAAATGGGGAAATCAATGCCGCATGATGATTGGACACAAATTATGGACCTTTGCATATTTACTTCGAGTCTATCTTTAAGTGTGGGTCGATCACCCTCTTACTTACGAAGCTGTTATATTTAGAATAAATCTTGGACATCAAGCACCTTCAAACCATCTCGAGAAGCGAACATTTTTCCCACCTAATGGGCTTTCATAACTTGTTCCATCTCGGTTATGCTCAGTAATGTCGCTAAGTGCTTGGGGATCGATAATTTTGAGAAACGGACGTTTTTTCCGATATATAGGGCTTTCGTTTTCTCACTATGTTACTCGCCTATTGTTTGAGGTTTATTTTGAATACAGTAGACCCGTCAGTAATGCCTTGGGCCTCTTCAAATGTCTCTTATCTTTAGCATTCGATTATTAGTGATCGGATACCAAAAATGGGCATCTGTAGACACCCAAATTTGGCCCAAGGCCTGATCGGAACACACTTCAAGAGAGACGCACTTTCGAGCTTCCGATGGCATATATCAAACCCTTAGGAACCTTCTTAAAACCTTAGAAATCATCCTAAAGCCTTAGAAGTCACCCCTAATCCCTTAGAAACCTCCCTGAGCCTCTAGAAACCAATCCCAACCTTTAGAATCCCTTCCCTACCCATACCTAGACTTTCTCGGGCAATGATCAAAGAGTGGTACACTGAGAGTAGCTGAGATCTCCTACTATAATTGAATCTTATACCATTAAAAATTAGAAGTTTTCAGCTTTCCAATGAGCCAAGAATTGCCCCAATCTGAGTTGTACATCAAAAGTAATGACGATCCGAAGTTTGGGCATGAAAATAGGCATCAACAGAACCTCGCGAGGCCTACATTGAACCACGCGAGAAGCCTCGTGAGGATCCCCATGAACTTGGCACAACTAATACATACGCCAAGTCATTTCTTCCTAGAAGTGGCTTGGCATAAGTAATAGTTGCTCCAGCCTTATGTGGGTCCCCCCGCGGGCAGTGAACTTCCCAAACCACTGTTGGGCACTGTTTTACTGTACATTTGCCTGGCATATCTATTAGTTGTGCCAAGCTTAGCTACAATAACCCTGAGTTTTCTGCTCGAATTTTGAGATTAGGGTATGACTTGTTGACCATCTTGATCTCTTGAGTGTGCTTTGCTTATTCTGTTGCACCCATTCCTATTCTATTTTCAACCCTTTGAGTGACTTAAAGCTCTAACCTATCATCCACCATTGGAGCTAGTTTTCACACTTTTCAAGGCTCCAAAAATCTTAGAAAATCTTAGATGGCTAGATTACCTAATTTCTAAACCTACTTAGCCTCTAAACACCCCCTTAACCTCTAATTTTCCTATAAATAGAGAGGCACCTCTCCCTTTACAAAGGCTTAAAAAATTTCAAAAGAGAGAAGATTAAGAAGAGAACTACCTATCCCCTTTGGTGCCCCTTTTGCATACAAATTCCAGAATTCCTAAACCTCCTTTAGACCTTACTGTTGGTGCGCGCTTTTTTTGGGTTCCTCTCAGTTCCCATTGAATCAGTGGCTTCAATTTCTGTCCTGATGGACTCTAGCGATGCGGCGTTTGGAATAATTAAAGTGAAAAAAATAATGACGGGTTTTCTAGGAGGATCCCTGGTTTATTGCGATCGCCAGCTGCAGATATTTATCGACGCTGGAACATGTCAATGATCACGCTTAAGAGCGGGTGTGAGTTGCTTTTATACTGAGCCGTCCGCCTACGAATGTCAACAACATTCTGTTTCTTTGGATTAGATGGTTTAATTTCCTTTTTATTCTCGTTTGTAGTTATGATTCTGGTTACTTTAGACTTCCCTGATTCTATTATGAATTTAGTTGTATAGGTTTGTTCCAATCCGGTTAAGAGTCCAGTTAATGTTGATTTCCCAATTCTATTAGAGGTTTAATTAATATTAGTTTCTCAATACTACTAGAAGTCCGATTAGTTTCAGTCTCTTATTGATACTAGGAGTGTACATATATTAATTCCGATAGAATTCTAATTAAATCAAGCATGCTAATTATACTGGGATTCTAAATAATGCAAGTATACTAGTTGTATCGAAATTCTAATCAAATCAATTGTGACAATCCTACTAGAATTCTAATTGAAATAGAATACTAATTTTACTGAAACTCTAATTCAGGCAAATAAATTAGTTTCATTAAAATCTAATGAAAACAAATAAACTGATTTTATTAAAATTCTAATTAAAACAATGAATTAACTATACTAAAAATCTAATTAAAGCAATGAAATTGATCATACTAAATTCTAATGAGAGCAAGAAATTAATCAATTAAATTCTGATTTAAAGAGATTAATCAGTTATACTAAAGTCTAATGCATTTAATTGATTAAATATGCTGGAATAAAATAAACCTATTAATTAATTATACTAAAAGGATAAAACAAAAGTAATTAATTAATCCTAAAATTTCTAAAAAAAAAGGGGTTTTGGGCCCGCTATGCTAAGGAGGATTGGCCTCGTTCCCGAGTACCCTCCGTAAGCTTCCTTGGGCAAATCGGGTGGCTAAGATTGAAGATAAATTAATTTTAGACCATGAGATAATATTTTTAGGCTTTTTAGAGTTGATTTTAGAATAATAATCATGAGTTAAATTGTAAAATTAGGATTATAGAAACAGAAATTATATTTAGGGTTTTAGGAGATATTAAAATAAGAAATTAAAATTAAAATTAAACTTTCTACGATTGAATTCGGGTCCGAAATAAAAAAATTAGACCGTATGATTACGCACTAGTTCTGAATCAAAGGATTAGAACCAGAGATTAATGATAGGACTGTAGATCAAGATTTTAGAACTGAGTTAAAGCCTAGGATCAGTATATCGAACCGATAGATTAAGGACTGGTTCTAGAAACAGAGAACTAGAACCAGCTATATAGAATTTCGGTAAGAAAAGGGTACTACGATTTGAAAATAAAAAAAAATAAAAAAATAATAGACTTCCTAGATCTAGAGATTAGAAGCTATGGTTGTAAATAAAAGATTAAATCCTTACCTAGGGTCGGGGCTATAGAGGAGAATCACCTGAAGCTCAGAATTTGAATCTCGGGATCATGGCTTAGTCTCTCTCTGTGTTCATTCTATTCTCGAAGTTTTCAATTGCTTGAATTCCGAAAAAGAGTTTAGCCCCTTGTTTTGTGTTTTTGTCGAAATAAAAAAAAATATTTTATAGGTTTTTCTTTAATTACACGCCATTTTTCGAGTGTTTAACAGAATTACACGTCAGTTTTCTGGCACTTAATCGCTTTGAGTCGGTCACCGGCTCAGTGAGTGATTGGTTGACTTGCTCAGCGAGTTTCCCAGTCGTAACAAAATTAGGGCTAATTGCGCGCATGATGGGAGGTGCGCAATTTGATTAAGTGGTTCTTCAAAAGTGCTTAATCAAAGAAACTTAAGGGTTAAGGGTAGTGAGACTATGTTGGGCGTAGGCCAATTACGCACTAGTTTTGTGGCGCTCAATTCGATCGCGCATTTGATTTCAGGCGCGTAATTGAGTCTCGGATAGGTCTGAGAAGGGAAGTTTGGTCTGAAAGGGGGACTGATTGCGCGTTTGTGGTGTGGCGTGCAATCGAATTGCGCATGGGGTTTCATGCGCTTAATTCAGGGTTGTCTGGGTCTGGTCTCTAGAATGAAATACAAGACTATTATTTCAGTCTGCATTCTGACTATATAATATTATTTCAATATATAGTCTCCCCATGTTGGGATCTGAGCCACAAAGTTATTGTGTCAACCTGTGTTCAGTCATGTACTATTGTTTCAGTGCATGATTCTCATATCAAGGTTAAAATAGGTCAAAGGTTGATCGAATAAAAAATATATCCCGAGAAGGCACAATGGGGGTGTCTACAAATGCCCCTCTTCGGCGCGCTCTTGCGAAGTAAGAACGCGTCGAAGAAGTAGACACCCCTCATTCGAGGTGTCTTCCCGTTTCTCTCGAGAATTCACAAATGTGAATTGGTGATGCTGCCATTATATGCTTGGCTTTCTTATCTATCAGCACAAGCTAAAATGGAGCATTTGAAGGGCAAATGGTAGCTATCGAAGGGCACATTCTGGGTCTGTGGGTGCATGGCGTATCTCGTTGCATGGCGCGAGCTAACAGAGGGATTTTACGCAATCAAGGTACCAGGGTATTAATCAAATGTTCAAAACAAGGTCCAGGGACCGATAATAAAAGAAGAGATAAATATCATATAATATTGAAGGCTTTTGCAAGTCATGTCAGACCGGGCGCGTCATCGCTCACACCAATGTGTGTCAGGTGTTCCTTTTCCAATAGACATTTGTTAGTTCTTAGATTGAATATACTCAATGTTTGGCTTCCCAAGGGAATGGTTGATTTGGGGCTAGTAATTGAGGTGTGTTTTTTTTTTTAATGAGATATGTTCAATTGAATTCTGCTCAATGGCATGTGCGCTTGATTCATTTGGAGATCGGAGGTTGGTAAATTGGAAATTTTACTTCTAATGTGTCTGAATGAATGATTCTGCACAGTGGCATATGCACTCGATCCAATTCTGCTTAGTGGGATATACGCTTGATTGCAAGTTCAGAGGTTGGTCTGTAGATTGGGTAGTCTAGGTTGAGCATTCTAAGTCCTAATGTGTTTGAACCAATGATTCTGCACAGTGGAGTATGCGCTTGATCAAATTCTGTGCGGTGGTATATGCACTTGATTGTAGGTTCAGGCGGTATTAGGAGTTAAAGGTCGGTTTCAAATGTAATTTATGTGCAGGTAATGGAGCACTTAATCAATTTTTTTTTGGTTTCTTGGTATTTTCTTTTTTTGGTATTTAGAAAAAGGTGAGTCGGGGTCTATTCATTTTGTTGCTTTATTGTTTTTTTTTATTTCTCTTTTTTTGGTAGTTTATTTTTATTATTTTTTGTTTCTTTTGAAGTAAGAGGTTTTGCTTTGTGAAATAAAGGTTTTTTTTTTGTTTGAAATAAAGAGGTTTTGAGATTTTGAAATTTTAGGGATTTTAACTTTAGAACAATTCGGTGGTAAAACGACAAAAAACGTGGCTTCTTAGAGGTGGCTGAGCAGATCCATTGGTACAGGATTTTTGAACCCGACCGTTATTGTGGTTGTCAAGACGACACTTGGCATGTCGGATACTACATCTAACTTTCTCGACGAATACTGATGATTGTCTCTTATGGGAGGACTACAGTGATTCACGAGTCGAGAGAGATGAGTTTTAACTATATTTGATTAAATCATAGCTAACTATATTTATGGGCAATATCGAGTAATTAAAAAAAGGAGTAATACTTACCTGGGTTACACGCAACTTGTACGGTTTGTGGTGGTGTTGTAGTGTCGCGATGAGACTTTGTGGCTATTATTGTGATGCAGTGCTGCGGATGTGATGTCGCGATGGGACTTTAGAGATTTCTCCTCTTCAGGTCTATTGTGGCAGGACTTGGCGGTTGTGATACAATGTCTTGGGATAAATGATGTCGTGATGGGACCTAGGGATTAATTTGAGAAAAGGGAGAGAGAGAGAGTCCGTTGCCTTAGCGATGGGACATGATCGAGCTTTCCCTCTCTTTATCATACGGCGTGGCATGCATTGTCTGAGCCTTCTTTTGTTTTCAGGTAGTGGTATTTGTGATGGGACGTCGGCTGGACGTAGTTAGCGAAGGGACATTGGTAAGGTGTTATTTGCGCGAGGGAACGCTGTTGTCTTTCTTTGGTGGATCTTGGATTACAAAAGAAATTACATCGTGGCTGTATTGTGATTGACTTCATCTTTGGGCAATTTATTTTTGGCTTTTCGCGATGGGTCATAAGGGTATGGTTAATTTATTTTGATGGGACTGGTTATTGAGGTGGTATTATCGCAGTGGGGTAAGGAGCGTGTGTCCTGCCGGGACGGGACTAAGGGATGATTAACGCTATAGGACGGGCGAGTATGTCCTCTTTTTTTTTTTTATCGGGACAGCCTGTGAGGCCACGCAATGGGACAAAAGGGTGTGACCTCGACGTGATAAAAGAATCTTGGCCGCAATAGGATAGAAGAGTCTTGACCACGATGGGACACAAAGGTGTAAGGGTGTAGATTTTGTCCAAAATTAAGTATTGCGCGCTCATTTTCGGTCGCTCAATACGATTGCGCTCCAGTTTTCAGGTGTGCGATCTCAGACTTGAAGGTTCATTTACGCACGTGTATGTGTGCATGAAATTGGATTACGTGTTATAATCCTTGCGCGTGATTGAAGCATCACCTGGGCGTACAGTCAGTGTATAGGTGACCTTTCATATTGTGAATTTACAATGGGTCGTTTAATTGGTTTGCACGGTGTATAGACTGCGAGCGATCGGAGCGTCGCGCGGATGGCGCAGGCGATGGTTTAATTGTGCACTTGGGTCAGAGCGCGTATTTTGGATTGTACTAGTTTTGACCTTTTTCTGTATACCTTGTGTTTTGAAGTTCGTGTTTTGGCGTTATCGGGTGATCTAACCGTCCGATTGGGATGTCGTATCTTCCTATATTTGTAATTTAACGTGATCTCCGTCTCGAGGTAATGCTCATGGACGGTGTTCTTTTAAGAGTGGGCGATATTGGGAATGAGTGCGCTTGTCTTCACTTCGATCTTTTTAAGGAGCAGTGAAGGCAACATTGAGGAGGTGGCGACGGAGGAGGTGAAGAGAGCGAAAGAGAAGGAGTAAAAAGTGGGGGGATGTGTTTCCCAATCGATTCTCCCTGAAGTCTCTGATTGGACGCTCCGAGCAAAATCTTCTCCTCACTTCGTCTCAGTTTTGAACTTAGTCTTCATTTTGGGTTGTAGATTAAAGTTTTAGGTTTTTATTTTGGGTTGTAAATTCAGGAGGTATGCCTCTGGTGATACTTGTAAAAATTTAAATTATAAATGAAGGGGCATTTCTTTTGTTCTTATTGCGCTTGTTTATTTGTTTAAATTCATTAGCCAATTAGTTGGATTTATCTGATTTGTTTGGCTTATTTTAAGGTTTGGTTTAGCTTGGAGTTCAATTTGTTTTATGGAGTTTGTTTTAGCAGGTTTACTTAGTTCTGCTTGGTTTGTTAGGGGCATTTTTTCAAACCAGGTCTCACTCTAGGGAGTTGTTGTTTTTTTTTTTTATTTAATTTAAAGTTTTTGTCTGGTTTAAAGTTTGATTTTAACTTGAGTTTTAATCTCTTGTTTGATTCAACATGAGGTTGAAAAAGTGTGAGTTTAAAAAGGTTCTAGATGGGTGTTAAATGTCTAAATCTTATTGGTTTGTCCATTTGCTTAGGATATGTGTCTCTTAGGGGGGTTAAGTGTTGTGTAATCATTGGTTCATGTATGTTTGTCATGGATGGTGGTCTTTCAGGGGGGTATGTATTTGGTTTAGATTAGATTAGATTAGAAGGGTCTAAAGATGCAACACTTGTCATTCTATGTTCTAGGAAGTGTAGTTTATAAATGTGTGAGCCAGAAGTTTTGGGCTTTTATTTTATTTTTTTTATTTTAAGTTTGGGATTAAAAGTTTTGAGGCATTCTTTTTTAGGGCATTTTTTATATTGATTAATTAATGACTTTTCTTCCCTTCTCTTTTGTATCCCGGGTGTTGAACCCGAAGAATTGTGTTTGTTGTATGGGCTTTTGAGAATGAACGGGATTGGGAATGCAAGGTAGCAATCGAATTGCTGCCATGCTACGGAAAGAGATGGAGGAGAAAAAGGTGGTAGAAAGGAAAGTCAAGGAAAAGGTAGGGTCAGAGTTCTCGTGATCGATGCCTATTTTTCTTCGATAGGCCTTGCGGATTCAGCGTTAGTTGCTCCTCCTTTTTTGTGTTTCCAAGGAGGGCTCCTAAGGGTGGATCCTACAGGTCCTAGGTGATTTTTCGTGAGCCAGTCTTTCTTTTTTGCTGTCTCGGGGCAAGGGGAAGAGGCTATTACGGCTAGAGTTCGTTCAGGGCGCCTCCTTTCTCCGGGTTTCTTTGAGATTTCTAGTTTCCCGAATGATTTCGGATCCAGGGATTGCTTGAATGTGTGGATTTTAAGCTTCTTATTTTAAGTTGTATATTTAGAGGGTATGCCCTCGGTGTGTTTTGTAATTATTTAATTATTTATGAAGATTATGATTTTAAATTCTTTTGTAAATTCCAATTTAGTTTATTTTACGGCTTATTTGATTTATTTGGAGTGTGAGATTTATTTATTTAATTTATTTATTCTGGATTGGGGCATGTTAGGAGTATTTTTTTTTTAATTAGTCTGGGCTTAGTTGAAGTGTATCAATGATGGGGACATTATTTTTGGTCTTAGTGTATATAAAAAAAAGAAAAGGGGACATTTTTTGGTTGTTAAATTTAATATCAATTGGGGTTGTGTGTGATATGGGGGTATTCTCTTTTTTTAGTTTTAGATCGGCGTTAGTTGAGGCAAAATTTTAGCTTTAGTCTTAGTTTGGGGCAAGTCTTCATTTTTTTTTTTGTTTTTGTTTTAGCTTTGGTTGGGGTGTGCAAACGAGGTCAGGTCATTTTTTCGTTCTTCTCTTTGTTTTAGGGCATACCTTTTTTTCAAGCTAGGGGTGTTCTTGGATCAGTCTTGATAGGGGGACGGTTTGGACTGGTAATTAGTGTCAGGAATCTCCTAGTTTTAGGTCTGTGAAAGTGCTGTTTTGTATCCATATATTTTTTTATTTTCCAGGGAATTGCGCGCTTCATTATGCGTGTTTAAATGAATTGCGCGCCAGTCTTAAAGCACGTATTCCAAGGCATCAAAAGATTATTAAGCGTTAATATTCGATTGTTTAATCGAATTAAACGTAGGGTGAGTGGCGCTTGATTAGGGTGGTGGTGGTTACTATGGAAGTGACTGTTGGCATTCACACGAGCCGGTAAGGGCGTTTGATGTGATTAAGTGCCTGAAAGGCGACACGCAACCAAGTGGTCGGATTAGTTTGAGCGGGCAACGATTAGATTACGCGCTCTAGATAGGTCGTGTAATCCGAATTATGTGCTACCAAGGTGGCACGCGATTGGATTGCGTGCCAGGATTTAAGCGCGTGATTTGACTGTTCCCTATAAATGGCTTAAAGTTTCTCATTTTTGCTGCGCGATCCATTTCAGTCTCTAATTCTCTAGCTTTCTTGTTTCTGTGCGCTCTAATTTTTGTGTTTTCACGATATCTTGTGATCCGGTTATCCGTTTTAGATGCCGTTTCTTTCGTTCTTTTCAGTTTCTCGAGCTCTTCGTTCTAGGATGGAGTTTGAGGGTGGTGGTAGACCTGCTCTTACTATTTTTGAGTTGGATAGGATGCTAGGGGCAGAGATAAGTGAGACGTCCGAGGCCCGGATTGACATTGTCTGGGAGGCAGATGTTGGGGAGGTAGTTGGAGAGGGGGTATCAAAGTTTGACCAGTCGGTGGTCAGGGAGGAGGTGCTTGAGGTTGAGCAAGGGGTTATTGAGGGTGAGGGTGAGAGAGTCCAGGGTGAGATACCTGTGGATGAGGAAGCTGAGGGTGCAGCTGCGGAGCGTCAGGGTGCAGCTGCGGAGCATTCAGATTGTAGGCGCTTCCCGCTGGAGGATTTCTTTGCTCGAGGCTGGGTAAGCACTCATGAGTAAGAGTTCTTCCATTTCCTTAGTGACTTAGGTTATGAAATAGGCTTATTAGGATTTGGAACCCTTCTAATTTATGTTGAACTTGCATTAAAAACAGATTATGTGTTTACTCATACATCATGATTGCATCTAGGGGTAGGTTATGTTTCTATTCAGTTGTTCTTATCATGTTTTGCGTGTTTGTTGTAAATTGTCATTGTGTCTGAGGTATATTTGACTTACTTTCAGTTTCTTTTTAAAATTCATTTGCCTTTCGTCATAAGTATGTGTTATTTTTACTGTTATTGTTTGCGTTTCGTTCAGTAGGAGCCCCCGCAACTGGCTATCAGCTCGGCATGGGCCGAGTCTCATGCTTGGTATCGTGCCTTGTCGGAGTTTCAACAGGCGTGGCTAGTGTCTTTCAGTTTTGAACCGATCCTGGAGTTGGAGCCCTTTCAGGTCGATCGTGGCCTGATCGCGACAATCTTTGACAGGTGGAGGGAGGAGAATTAGGCGCTTCTCTTTCCAGTTGGGATGATGTTACCGACTCCAGAGGACTAGGTCTGCATCACTGGTCTTCATTTTGAGGGTGAGCCGATCACAAGATGGATGGCAGGTCATTATCTAAAGGTGTGTGAGGAGATTTTAGGTGTGCCGTATAGGTCGAGCAGCTCTGGGCAAGGTATAGTTCGAGGAAGTTGGTTTTTCGATACATTTGTGAGTGGCTTCCTCCTCCCGAGGCACCATTCGAAGGCGAAGGCGACCTATGAGGCGCGTTGTGCAGTAGTGGTGGGTCAGGAGTCCGTGGTGGAGCCGGGGGTAGTTACGGATAGGGTGCTCCGAGCATTTTTTATGCATTCCTTGGTGCTGTACTTTTCTCTTCTTCGACTCGGGGATGCGTCACCGGGTTATTTTTGATGGTACTGAGGGATCTGGATCGAGTCCCTACCTATGCGTGGGGTACGGCCGCATTGGCGCATCCTATGAGCAGCTTTACGATCGGGTACAGGGTGTCGCATTGATTAGGGGTTTTCTTCCATTCATCTAGGTGAGTTTTTTAATTAATTGGCATCGTGTTGTCTTTAGTTTGGTTAATTTTTGGTCGTTTAATGGTAAATGTTTCTCCTCGTGTGTCACTGTTGTTGTTGTTATTTTCCTTTCAGTTTTGGGCATATGATCATTTCACTTTCCTTCGTCCGGGGGTAATGTTGAAGGTGAAGTTTACGTTCCCGCGGATGCATGTGTGGAGGGAGGCTTTGAGGGGTCGTCGCTGGTCTTCGGATCTTCAAACCCCGCGAGTCCTCTTTGAGGATATGCATGTAGGGCAGGTATAGATTGTCACGCATACGCTTTCTTTTTATTTTGGTGTTTTAGGATCTGAGTCTTCATTGAGGGTTGATTCATTTGTTTAATTGTAGGTGATTTGGAGGCCCTATGAGGATGAGGAGGATGCCAGCGTGCCAGTGATTCAGTCTGGCCGACCCTTCTTCGATGTGGACATATGAGTCCACTTCTTTGAGAGGGTGGAGCGGATCCACACTTCTCGCGTGGTACAATAACTGGGGCTCGCTCAGGGAGTCCCTCTAGAGATTCGCCATAGAGTGGTGAAGAGGATGACCGGTCCTCCTAGCTGGAATTTCGCGGCATGGATGACTCTTTAGATAGCGGATTTTAGAGTTGGGGGGACTAGAGTTAGAAGGGCACGCGACGAGACAGACAATCGGGAGTATGCATGATGGTTTAACGCATTGGGTGGCGGGCACCTCTTCACACGTCCCTTCCATGGGAGCGGCTCTTTCGCAATTGGAGGGCCAAAGTCAGCGTCGACTTTGAGGGAGAGGTTGGCTGCATTGGAGCAGGGCCATCTCACCGCAAGCATGCGGGGGCCATTGGATGCTCTCCACGGGGCGATGGAACGGATGGGGTGTGCTCCTCATCCGGATGAGGAGATGCTACAGTCCTTAGCCTCCTCGGTTGCTTAGGCTAGGGCAGCGGAGTATGAGTTAGGGATTCAGTTAGCGAAAGCTAGATGGCTCATGGTGAGTTAATTTGTAGTCTTTTCTTTTATTATTATGTGGACTTAGTTTTCTGGTCGTTCTGACGTGGTTGTGGTGTCTCATTTTATTTTGTCTTGAACAGTCTGAGAGGGAGGGTAAGGTCGTTCGTCAAGTGGCACTGTTGGATGTCTATCGTAGTCAGCAGCTAGCTGACTGGGAGATAGCGACCAGTCTACGATTTGAGATTGACTGATTGGTAAGTGTCTTCACAAGTATGGTTCTGCTTAGTTGTTAGCATTGTGAGCTTGTCGACTGATATGTTTATTATTTTTTGTAGAGAGTTGAGTTGGCTGCCGGAGGTCCTGTTTCGACATTTGATTTGTCTTCAGTTGCTTACTCTAGTCGGGAGGATCCAGTGATGGCTCAGCTTCGGGCTGAGCTAGATCATTGGGTAAGTTTCATTCAATCTGTTATATTGTTTGCGTCATTGTGTAAGTTTGTTGGGTGTCGTTGTTTTACTTTCTTAGTAGTTTACTAATATCATGTGGTATTTCAGTGTCAGGTTGCCGAGGATCCTCAGACGAGGGAGGCGACTGCTGCCTCTCTACGTCCGGAGAGCCAGGTAAAGTTTCTTTTGATGTGGGATAATTTTATTTTGGTTATTCCATCTTTACCTTGTTTTGACATATCTTATGTTAGATTATTTGGTTCTTTGCAGGCTGTTTCGAATTTCGCTCCCGAGGCTCCCCCTAAGGAGTCTATTCCTATCCCTACTCAGGTATGCTTTAGTTATTGTGTTTGTAGTTTATTTGTCATTATAGTATTTTGATGTATTTATCTATTTTTGTTGCAGCCGCCTACATTTGCTGTCCCTCCTGTGCCTTCTGTCGATCCAGTGATCGCGGAGACAGTTGAGTGATTCTTGGGGGAGAGGCTGGACCTGGTATGGTTCTTTTCTTTTTAAAAGATTCTTATTCTATTTATGTATATATTCGTTTTTAGTTTTTTGTTATTTGACTTGATGCGGTTATGCAAGTTCGTCAGCTGGAGGACTCCTGAGGCAAGACGAGTCCTTGGGGAGACGTGGAGTCAGGCTGACTTATTTGCCGAGATGATGGCCACTCAGATGACTCATACTGAGACATTAGAGGTGGCTCGTCGGACTACGCGGGCGGAGATGCAAGCGTCCCTAGATCAGCTACAGTACAGTCTGCTGAGGAGTGAGCGAGGGATATATAGGCTAGCTCATCAGCTTGGCGGATCGGATTCGAGGGCTGCGGCTCCTCGGCCGGGCAGTCTCATCACATGTCGCATGATCGTGCCAGGGGTGATGCTTGGGAGGATGTAGTGGTTTGTGAGGTATCCTCCTCGTTCTCGATCGAGACGGTCTATTAGCTAGACGAGTGAGGGAGGATCTGTGGTAGGGCCTCATTGCTTACAGGTTCTGCCAACTCTGAGTGTTGGGATCGTATTTTCGGAGGACCATTCTACAGACCTTCGAGTTGATGATACTGGGGACCGCAGTGCTCGGTCGTCCCAACGGCAGCGTAGGAATTAGGTGCGTGAGTGTGTGGTTTTTTGTTTGTATCTATAGCGTGTGTGTGTTTTTGTATCCATAACGTGTATGTTGTATATATGGGGGGATGGCCCCGGTGATAGGAGTAAAAAGAAATGGAATTTTTTTTTGACACACACACACACACACACACACACACATATATATATATATATATATAGATAGATTCTTTTGGTTTAGATGTACCTGATTGGCTCCTTTTTCTTTTAGTTACCTCTTGCGTCTACTTTTGCTTTCAATTTCTTTAGTACCGTCAACCGTCATTGGGACTTGGATGCTTCCTGAGCTGGCCTAGTGGTGGTTGAAGGTTGCTTCGTATCTACACATATGAGAGTCATGCTATTAGTAGTTTTGTTCTCTCCCTTGCCAGTTGTCAAGGGGGGTAAGTGTCTCAGACCGAAGTTTGGTAGCAAAAGATCGATATGTGCTCTTTTCTCTTTTTTTCTTCTTTTTTTCTTTTTTTTTTTGAAACGAAAATAATGCAACAGGGAAAGCAAATAGTTAAATGGAAATAATAACAATACAATAAAATAAAAATGCCCTAGTGTAGGAGCGTGGTAGGATCAGCAGTATGGTATCTTCGGTAGTGCTTCTCGGAGGGTAACTTCGTCATTTCTTATCTTCTTTGTGGACAAGTCGATGCTTCTGACATAATTCTTTTCCTAATCTGAAAAAATGCCCCAGCGTCAAGATGTAATGGAGCTTTTCTAGGTTTTGAGATAAGCACTTTGAGTTTATAAGCAGTCATGGGTATCTGGTGAGTTGGTTTTGAAGAAAAGGTTGATCGGTACTGTCACCGAACCAGGGAGGTCATCTTTATGATTAGGTCAGTTTTATACGGGTCTATCCTAGGGTGGTGGTCATCCTATCCCGTGGTTATTAGGGAGAAGTATGGTATGTATAGTAAGTGATTGCGCCAGTCATCATTCATCAGTTTTTGATTTCATTTCTAGGAATATCCTGCAAGACTTTTGATTTATTGTCTGAAAATAAAAATAGCAGAGGGAAGTAAGGCTCAATGATGGGAGGAGTAGTTTGTATCTAATGCTTTCCAAAAGGGGTAGGTAACAGTCTTTTTCTCAGAGGGGTACGGGATGCCATGATCGAGCTCTCCGTCATGTTTCGGCACCATCAAAATCTCACATTCTTTGGTTAGCAGGAGTTTATCCTCCTCCCGCTACCTTACAACGACATCTAGTAGTATGGGGACATCAGGGGCGCCCTCGCAACTTGCTTATACACTTCTAGTGAAATTACCAGGGATTTCCTTACGACCTCTTTATGATTTCCTGAGCTCATTGACTTATTCATTCATTGTAATGCTCTCACTTGATCCCTTTTTTTTTACGCATATATTTTTTTGAAAGCATCCTGCTAGCACAAGAACAATGAGTTTTGATTGAACCTAACATCTTTATTTTTTTGCTCTAACATCTCCTCCAATGGCGGGGGAAGGGAAGTGAGGATCGGGTGTTACTTATGCTTTTGAAAGGAGTTAGATAAGTCACTAGTCCTTTAATCAAATTGCCCGAGTGAGAAAAGGTGGGCAATAGATCGGAGGTCTTATGAATATTTTGATAATTAAAGGCATACGACCAATGAATGGGTCGTGACAACTATGGGGGTGGTAAGTATAAGTATTTAACCATGGGATGTGACGATCACTGGGTTAGGCGTAGTATTTTTTAAGGTACATGACATTCCAAGGACTAGGGAGTTCTTCCCCATTTTGGTTTGCCAGTTTATAGGCATTTCCAGGGTATGTAGCTGTTATGACAAATGGGCCTTCCCAGTTCGGTTTCAGTTTTCCTTTCAGGTGGGAGTACTTAGAAGGCATGATTTTCTTCAAGGCTAATTCTCCAACATTAAAGGTTTGTTCGAGGACTTTCTTATCGTAAGCCCTGGCCACTCTCTTTTGATATACCTGAGCGTGATTAGCTTCCCTTAGACGTGTTTCATCGAATTGCTCTAGCTGCGTGAGTAGGGCAATTCTCCCTTCGTCTAAAGATAGCTCATCATCCAGTTAAATCTGTAAAGATGGTACTTGTATCTCATATGGTAGGACTGCCTCCATCCCGTAGGTGAGGAGGTAGGGAGTTTGGCCAATGGATGTACGAATAGAGGTCCTATAGGCCCAGAGTGCTTTTGGTAGTCATTCAGGCCAGTTGGCTCAATTGCTTATTTCTACTGTGTATTTCAGGATTCGAATCAGCATTTTGTTCGTAGCTTCTGCCTGTCCATTACCTTGAGGGTAGAATGGTGATGGGTGGCGTAAATCAATGTTGTACTTCTTGCATAACTTATTCGTCTTCTTAGCGATGAACTGTGGTCCGTTGTCGGTGATAAACATCCTGAGTACTCCAAACCTGGTGATGATATTCCGAATGATAAACCTTATGAGTATTGAAGCGGTGATTCTGACGTAGGATTCAACTTCTGCCCATTTGGTGTAGTATTCGGTTGCTGTAAGAATAAATGCGTGCTTGTGAGTGTTCCCAACTGTGTCGGTGAAGGGTCCAATGATGTCGAAGGCCCACATTGAGAATGGCCATGGTGAGGTCATAGTGTTCAATGCAAATGATGGAGCTTTAATGAGTGAGGTATGTTCTTGGCATTGCTTGCATGATTGGATGTAGAGGTGACAATCTCTGATCATCATCGGCCAGAAGTAACTTTGTCGTGTAACTTGATCGGCGAGTCTCTGTCTACCGGAGTGGGCTCTATAGGCACTGGCGTGTGCTTCTTGGATGATGTATTATCTTTCGGTAGTCGTGACGCATCGTAGTAGTACTCCTTTAGTGAAGGCTTCTTTGTATAATATTTCACCAAGTATTCAGAATCGGGCGCATCGGATCCTTATAGCCTTTTGTTCGATTTTCGTAGCGTATGGAGGAACATGTTGATACTTCAAGAAATTCCAGATATCGAAGTACCATGGTTGTCCATCATCAATCGGTGATTTTTCAAATCTAAACATAGTGACTTTAATTTCTACCTTGACGTGCTTTTCTGAGGTGATTGCTTCTTTTGGTCCTGTACTTGTGGGGAGGATGAGTAATTCTCATTTAACGGTCCATGTTACCTCGTGGGCGGGTACTGTCAACTTTTCAATGAAGAAGGTTTTGGTATTTTATCCGATAGGTATTTGGATGACTGAGGCTAGTGTGGCTAAGGAACCTGCGAGCTCATTTTCTAATCAAGGGATGTGCGTAAAAGATATCCTTTCAAATTTCAGTACTAAATATTGAGCAGTTTCTAGGTATGCCATTAGCCTCATTTTCTTAGTTTTCCATTCTCCTATGACTTGTGAAATTACCAGTTTTTAATCACCGATGGTTTTTAATTGTTTAACTCCTAATTGTAGAGCTGCTCGGAGTCCAGCTATAAAGGCTTCGTATTCTACAATATTATTAGTGACAGGGAAATCTAGTTGAAAAGTTTTAGATATGACAACTCCTTCTAGGCTTAGGAGGACTATCTCGATGCCTTTTCTTTTGTGGTTTAGAGCATCATCGAAATAAAGAGTCCATGAGGTCTTGTCGGCCACTTCGTTATGAATCGTGAATAGGTCCTCATCGGGGAATCCGCGTGTATAGGTTCATCATTCGGGAGTGGGAGGTCCATGAGATAATTAACGATGCCTTGTCCTTTGATTGATTTCTGCGTGACATAAGTGATGTCAAATTCTTGTAATAGCATGTGCTAGCTAGCGATCTTTCCTGATGTTGCGGGCTTTTCGAATACGTACTTCAGAGGTTTCATTCGGGCTAGTTCTAGTATTTTATGTGCTCCGAAGTAGTGTCATAATTTAGTAGAGGCCCATACCAATGTGATGCAAGTCTTCTCCATCAGAGTATATTTTCGTTCGTATTCAGCCATCGTCCTACTAAGGTAGTAGATAGCCGTCTCTCTCTTGCCATCTTCTTCATATTGTCCCAAAATCACTCCCATTACTTCGTCGTTCTCCGAGAGGTATAAATCAGGGGTTTTCTGAGGACAGGTGGCGATAGTATAGGCGGGTTAAGGAGGTATTTCTTGATGTTGTCAAAGGCTTGCTGACACTGGTCATCCCATTTGTACTCAACTCCTCCTTTAAGTAGTCTGTAGAAAGGATCGTATTTGATCGAATGCTGGGAGATAAATCTCCTGATGAATTTCAATCTTCCTATCAGGCCTCGTAATTCTTTGATATTGCTGAGAGACGACATCTAGAGGATGGCTCTGACTTTTAGAGGGTCAACTTTGATCCCTCGCTTGCTAACTAATAAACCAAGTAATTTTCTTGAGGTGACTCCGAAAACACATTTCTTTGGGTTCATTTTAGCTGGTATTTCTTAGCTCTCTGTAACACCAGTCAGAGTGCTGCAACATGTCCTATTCGCATTTGGGACTTCACTAATATGTCATCGATGTAGACTTTCACACACTTATGCATCATGTCGTGAAAGATAGCTATCATGGCGCATTGATACGTGACTCCTGCGTTCTTGAGCCCAAAAGGCATAACGACGTAACAGTATATTCCCCATGGCGTGGTGAAGGAAGTCTTCTCTTAGTTGGACTCTACTAATTTGATCTGATTATACCCAGAGAAACCGTCCATAAAGCATATCATCTCATGTCCCGCGGTATTGTCGACTGGTTGAGGTTTCAAAATTCGATACAAACTCATACTTTACCGTTCTTCTTGGCGACAGGTACTATGTTGGCGACCCACTTAGGGTAAAGAATGACTCGAATAAATTTGGCTTTGTGTAATTTGTTGACTTCTTCTTTGACTTAGAGGGCAATTTGTGGGTGCATCCTACGAAGTTTTTGCTTAACAGACTTTACCTCGGGTTCTAAGACAAGATGATGTTCTACTAAACTCGGGTCTAAACAAGGCATGTCCTCATAGGACCATGCAAAAGAGTCGAGGTGTTCTTGCAAAACTTGTGCAATTTGCCGACATTCCTTGGAGTTAAGCGTTGCACTAATTAATAACTTCTTAGGTTTCTCTTCAGTGCCAAAGTTAAGTTCTTCGGTGGGTTCTGCGATAGCTTGGGTCTGCTCATCGAAGCGCTTGATAACCCATTGGAAGTCTAGTGCCTCCTCAGCAACTGGTGCTCTCTCTTCGTCCTCGGTGAATTCGTATACTATGAAGTTATCACACTGGGGATTTGAATTTGCGAAAGGTAACCCTTCATCGGCACAATTTATAATCGAGATATCTTTAGTAAGGTAAAGGTCAAGGCTATTGATTCCTCTCTCAAAGTCACGAAGTATCTTGTCTGGCGAAGTATCTCGTCCGGTATGATCACTGGCTTATTGTCTAGCTGGGATGCTTTATGTCCTTGTGTGGGGAATAGGTTAGAAACCTTAGGAGAAGAGTCTCCCTGTTGGCCATAAATCTGGTTAGGGGTGAAGGGTTCCCTCTCTTTTATAGGTTTTTCTAATTTTTTTGGATTTTATATTTTTTAATTTTTAGGGTTTTCTATATTTTCTATATTTTTGATTTTTGACAATAAATATGGTACAGGGTCGGTCCCCTCAAGGGGCGCCGGGAGAGTTGCTTCCTCTAGTTGAGGGAGTGAGATGGCTGCTGGGGCCGTTCGGGCGATCCTTCAAGAAATATGGCCTTATTGTAAATTTGGTGTTTTTTTTTTTGGAGTCCTCAGCTAATGAGACCTTTTGAATGAGTGACGTAGGTGATAGTAGCACCGATGTTCGGGCTTCCTCTATCACGTTAATGGCCTCTTCATTGAAGAAACTCTGAAGATCGTAGTCGATTGAACTAAGCGCTTCTGAGTCATAATATGGCGGTTCTTCCCACTGAGGGGAATCTCCCAAAGGATCCTCAGGGGTAGCAAGTTCCTTTCCTTGATCTTCATAATATGTTGGAATGAGTGCGTATGCTCGGCAGCGAGGTTGATAATCGTAAAGAATGCGGGGAGATTCCCAAGGGTACTCCCATCTTTCTAAATTAGCATCAAAGACGGTATCGAACTCATCTTCTTGATCTGATAATACTTGAAGTCCTAGATTAGCTCGCTCGACTAACTCGAGTGCAGGGAGATCTATCCAGTAGTCTTTTTCATCACTCGGGGGAGGTTGCCATTCCTCTTCGAGAGATTTCTGAAATATTTGGAGTTGTGACGAATTCGGGGATATAGAATTGTCTAGTTTGAATTCCTCTTCAGACTCTATAAAAGTGGGTTGAGTGCTTCCTTCTGGATTAAATTGATAGCCACCGGGACTCTCTGCTCCTTGTGCTAGTAGCTGAGCTGGTAGGTCATTGCCGATTTCTGTCGTTGTGGGGTTGGAATGGTCCGATTCCTCTGTTGTAGGATGTCGGGTCCACTTGGCCAAACTTTCTAATATACTGGTGCATGCCCTACAGTGGGGCTGGCAAGGATAAACGATACAAGGGGAATCCCACGGCATTCCCACCCTCCAAGGCCAAGGCTGAGGTGGATGCTATATGGGTTAAGATTCTCTTGCGGGGTATCATCGTCTCGCCACGTTGAGTGCAAGTGCTCTTTGTTATCTTGTAGGGCAGCTATATGAAAGTCTTCACCATCAGTAGATTCTCAATCTTCTAATTGTGGTTTGGTTCCTGGAGGTTCTTTCTCTTCTCTTTTCTATGGACTCTTTGAGATCAAACAAGGGTTTGACTCCTTCAAGCGGTTCATCAATGTCGTCATTGAGGCTTGTCAAATCACTAAATGCTTTGGTCATTTGTTCAATTTCTATTTCTTGGGATTTGGCGAAGGACACCTCCTTATGCTTTGGCACGTCAGCTTTCTCAGTGGTTCCATAGACGAAGTGGCCATATAGAGACCATTTCGGTGAGGTAGGGCATAAGTCAGCTTGTGGGCCGTCTGATTGATAACCTAACCCTATGTGTTTGGATATTTTTGTTGGGACTATGGGTCCTATACGACCTTGTTTGTTCTTACCGAGTCTGGTGTGAGGGACATATATAAGTTGGTACATGAGATCCTACCCTTTTGTCGCGCTTGGCGAGGTCTGGTCTGACCTCTCTCCTCACTAAGTTTTGTTGATGTATTAGGGGAGAATGAGGTCGGTCAAGGGGGTGGACCTCTACGACAATTGTGTCATCAGGGGTCCGAGTCTTTCGAATATGGCCTGTTTAATACATAGTCGTGAGTGGTTGGTATGCTTGCCGTGTAATCAGTGTCTATCTCCTGGAAGGGTGCATCAGCGTATATACGGACAATAGAGTTCTTGTGTGGGAATTTGATGCATTGATGGTATGTGGATGTGACAGCCTTCATGGACTCTAGATATTTTCTTCCTAAGATGAGGTTGTATGTACTAGCAGAATCAAAAATATAGAAAGTAACATCTTTCGTCACAGGTCCGAGGTGAACTTGGAGTTTAATAGTTCCTTCCACGAAATGACGCGAGCCATCGTAAGCTATGAGTAATAGGGCGGAGGGTATAACATCTTTTTCTATGTATTCAAGAGTCTTTAACGTGGTGAGAGGGCAGATGTTAAGTCCTACTCCCGTGTCAACTAGTGCGTGTGGTACAAAGAATCCTCTAATTATGACTATGAGATATATGGGGGCTGCACTTTCGCGGAGTGACTCTTTAGGCATGTCTGCGTCTGTGAAAGTGAGCATCGGAGGTTGCACCATGACTGAAGCGATTTGATGAAGCTCATCTAGGGTCGTGTCCTCGTCCACTTGCGTGACTTCGAGTGTCCTTATCAACAATCGGTGATGATCAAGCAATTTCTTGATGAGTTATAATATGGATATCTGGGCCGAGATCTTCTGGAGGTGTCGCAGAAGGTCATATTCTTGTCCTGGCTTGAGTGTCACTTCTTTGCCTAGTCGGTGAGCCTTGGGTGTAGGTGGTTGGAGTGGTTGAGGTGCAGGGATTGGTGGAGGGATGATATGAGGCGGGGGAGGCAAGTTGACCTCTCTTTCTCTCACATTCCCTTCTGGTGGTTGTACGCTCATGAAATCCTTACTCCGAGGGAAAGGAGTAGGTGGGTAATTAGTTCCTGACTTGAGAATCGGGCACATCGGTTGCTGGCTAGACCCGACACGAATCGACGTCGATGTGTTTGTGGAGCGAGTGGAATTGGGGGTCGGAGCGTGTGCTTGCACGACACTGTTCTAAGGTGGGAGATACTGTGTGTAATCCTCATTTTCTATGAAAGTAGAGACCAGTATTTCGCACAGGTCGAGGTGTTTTTCTGGCTCACTTTCTTTCATATTCAGTGAATGCTCGGTAGTTGTTTCGTTGTCTTAGCTTGGAGTCTTACGGGTGACAGTTTCTATCGATGCGACAGCTTGGGCCACAGTTTGGAGAACGTGATCTCCATACTCAGATTCAAAGTTGGATGAAGGGAGTGGTAGGGATGTCGGTTCAGGATTTGGAGGGGTTGAAGGTTCTGGTGGGTGACGATAGAGGAATGGTCGCCTGGCCCTAAAAGAATATACTCATATCTGAGTGAACTTTGGGTATGGAGGCGAGATCGACAGGGTGATTCGAGTG
The DNA here is from genome assembly GCA_021018995.1 of Chloranthus sessilifolius. Lineage (NCBI taxonomy): Eukaryota > Viridiplantae > Streptophyta > Magnoliopsida > Chloranthales > Chloranthaceae > Chloranthus > Chloranthus sessilifolius. Next base: position 17,743,494 of record CM037587.1, on the reverse strand, counting down.
ATCAGAGCCGAGGGGTGTAAGGGTGAGGAAGCTCTTGCCGGTGTGGCAGAAGTGGCAGAGGATTGGATGTGAGTGATTAAAGTAGAGGGTTGGAAGGAGTGTTGGCTGGGGAGATCCACGATAGTAACCTGGGCCGATGTTACTTGGTTGTGGTTGGGTATAGGGTTGTTTATAATTCCTAAATTCTGTCGGTGGTTGTTATTATTAGGGTTGGGATTTCTAAGCGCTACCCAATTAATTTGATTTCAGTCATTCATATCATAGATCACATCCTTAAGGACCCAGCAGTCCTCTAAATCGTGTCCTGCGTATCGATGAAAAGCATAGTATTTACTATAGTCTAGATTCACAGGACATGGGCGAGGCTTCTCCTGCGAGAATCAGAGGAGATTCTGAGTGTTAAGAAGATAAAAAATATTAAGAATCATATCCGGTAAAGGGGGATAGTGCTCCCGCTTTGGCTGATAAGGACCTCTGGCTGGGTTGAAGCTTTGCGGTGGGGGTACATTATTATAATTTGACAGGTGGGCCGGTCGGTTCTGTGTCGTGTTGTGATTCTGATAGGTGTTAGGGTATTGGTTTCAATTTTGATATTGGCCTTGATTTTGATTCTGACCTTGGTTTTGGTTCGCGTATCTCTACTGACTAGCACCTTGATTTTGGTTAGTATACCGTTGTTGGTTTTGGTTATGTCCAAAATTTTGCGATTGAAAGTTTTCGTTATTAGAGTTTTACCCTTGGTTGATGACGGTGTTAACTTGTTAAGTTCCTAAGGCTTTCTTATTATTTTTCAATTTCGATTCACAGGAAGAGCCTATTCTAGACATGACTATGGATAACGCGAGATCTCCGCCTTTAATGTGTCGCGCTAGTCAGGAAGCCCGAGAGGGGAGTGTTAAGACCTGAAAAGTACCACTTTTTACCCCTTAACTTAACCTGTGATTAGACCCTTAGCCCTTTAATAAATGTTTGTTAAGCTATTTTTGTAGGTAATAAATAGCAGTGCAATAAGGCCATAAATCCTGCTAAGGAACCCATGATTGGCACCAGAAGTCCCTTAGAAGAATGAGCCATGAATCCAGACCTGAGGTAAGCCTCACGCAATTGACAAAGCTCCAAAGGATTCAGGAATTTAGGCTTCGCGCAGTTCTCACTACGTTCCCCAAGACTTCACGAGAAGTTCTCCGCAGTGGAGTGACAGAAGAGCTTCAGAAGCCTTGAGTCGCGTAGCTCTCGGGAAGTTCAGAAGTTAAAGGTCGCGTAGTCTCGTGCAGTTCAAGAGAGCTTCAGGAAAGTTGTCACGCAGCCGTCACCCAGTTGTCGCGAGATACAAAGCATCAAAGGAGCTATCGCGCAGTTCAGAAAAGCCTCAAAGCTATCGCGAGGATCCTCGCGAAGATCTATCAAGAAATGGACTCTCGCGCAGCTCAGAAACTATTAAAGCCTCGCGAGGATCCTCACGAAGTTCCATTAAGAAGTTAACTTCTCACACAGTTCTCGCGCTGTTCAAGAAGAAGGCAGCCTCCCGAAGCCAGAATTAGCCTCGCGAAGATCTATTGTGAAATGAAATGCTCGCTCAGTTCCCACGCTATTCACAAGTAGTAATCCAACTGCGCAAAGCTCAATCCAGCGAGAGCGCACCAACCTCGCGACAGCTGAAGCTTCAGAGTTAAACTCAACCACGCGAAGAACAGAGCTACCATGCGACGAGTCTGGGAAACAATGGCTACCCAGTAAAGCTCTAAACTTTAACCTTCCATCGCTTCAGCAGAGGACTTTTTAGGAATTTCCAAGGATTAGGGCATGCACTCCCACGCTCGAATCTCCGTGCATGCGCCTCGAGGCATCCAAGGATCATTAATAGGCCACATGGCATCACTAAAATTACGATTTCCTAACCCTAATGCGCCGCCACACCACTGCTATATAAACCCAAACTTGGTTTAGGTTTAGGAGTGGAGACTTTATCCCTGATACGGGATCTGAGATCATTTTCTTTTCTGTTCTTCTGTAGTTGTAAGTAGTTTTTCTTTTTTTTTCTTTCTCTCCATAGTCCAGCACTTGCTGGTTATGCCTTTGTATGTATTTTTGGAACTAGGTTAATGGATCTTTTGTAATAGGATTTGTACTTTTATGGGATTCGTGTTTTTATGAGTTGCTCTGTGCAAGGCTGCTACCTTGAGATCCACCATTGCTTTGGCTGTAATTCAAAGCAATGGAGGACTGATTCTAAGGATCCATTCAGATCCAAGTGACCTGTGTGTCTAGGCTATCATGGTCCGATACAACCTTAGCCCCACCACAGGACCCACTAGATCTGAAATCCCCATGGGAGCCTGAGTTGGTAGCCTTGTGACCATGGTGGTGGCAGCAATATTACTGTTCTATTTTGGACTCTATGAGGAGGATAGCCTCTGGGATAGTCTGTGACCATTCAAGTGGACAGGCTATAGCCTGAGGGTGAAGCCAATCTGTTGGATCCAAGATGGATTCTTCTTCTCTGCACATGTGCTTGTAGCCTTGTGGGAGATTGTACAGAGGCAGACTCCCCTATATTTGTATAGACCCGCCATCAGATGTTAGATCTGATCTGGTTATGGAGATTGTAGGCTTGTGACTGGACCATTGTAGTCCCACTCAAGCAATGGACAGCTAGATCGAAGGTTGTACTCAATCCCTTGCTGGTTCAATGTGTCTGGGCTAACATGGTCCTATATAACCCTAGCTCCACACATAGAGCCTTAGAGGTTGAGGTTCCCTATGGATTCTTGAGTTTGTAACCTGGATGAAGTAGTGCCTACAATGATTAACTTGTTTTAACCCATCTCTGGACTGTGGTTCCCCTATGGGATAGTCTGTGACCATTTGAGTGGATAGGTTATAGCCTTAAGGGATTGGATCATGGCACAGAGATGGGTTGGATTCTTTCTCCTCAGTGGTGATAATGTAGCCATTGGACAAGATTTCTATAACATCAGATCTGAATATGAGTTACAAAACTCCTCTGATCTAGACCCAATAGCATACTTCTTATCCTTTTATATTTATTTTCCCACACTCCATCCATCTTCTCAACCCTTTTTGTAGTTAATTTATTAGGCTACCTTAGGATATTTAGAATAAGTGACCCTAAACTCCCTTCCTTTTAGGACTGCCAGATCTGTAGTCAGATCTGGAGGGACTACTAGAGATGGCTCCCTTGGAACCTAGATCACTTTTCCCTGTGGGACAAACTCTTACTTATCAAAACTTGCTACAAATGGACCTTGTATCTTGCAGGTTTAGGATTTCTCAGTTGTGATGATTCCATCCCCTATTTTACTTTGATTTTAAATTGCTTTTACCACCAACAAATAAAGTAAGCACACTGGGAGTCGCAATAAGTTTTTGGCGCCGTTGCCGGGGATAAGATGATCTATTAGTAGACCCTTAGTTTTTGTATTTTTAGTATTTTTTATAGCTGTGAATATTTGATACTGCTGATGTAATTTTGAATCTTTCTTGCAGAGAAGGACAGTGGACTGCATTTGGAGATTAGCTACCTCTGTTTGCAATTCTCTAACCTTTAAAACTCAGTCTAGTTTCTTTGAAAATTCCATAGCAGTTATTTAGTATAGTTGTAAATTTATGTTTTCTTAAATAGCTGTAAATTTGTTAGATAAATTCTTTGAGTCAAGTGCAATGTGCCTGTAAGGAGTTGTCCCTGCTGGTGGTGTGTTTGTATGCTAGGTAGGAGATCTCTTAGTCCTACTTTAGAGCCTTTCAACCCTGAGCTAGAAAGGGGTAGAAGACTTAGAAGGAACAGACACACCACAGTAGAGCCCCCAATTGAATCTGAGACAGTAGCCATGGGTGAAGAACAACCCAGAACTCTCAAGGAGTTGAATGCTCCAGATGACTATAACTCTCCATTTAGCATTCAATTCTTCGATGTTCAAGGGAGTTATGAAATTAAAACTTCAATCATCAAGATGCTGCCCTCTTTCCATGGGCTTAGCAAGGAAGACCCTTACAAGCACATTGACCAGTTCTTGGCCTTGTGCACCACATTCAATATCGCTGGTTTGGGACCTGAGGCTACTAGGCTCAGGCTTTTTCCCTTCTCTCTGAAGGATAGGGCTAGTACCTGATTGGCTACCCTTCCCAATAATGGCATCACTTCGTGGAAAGACCTACATACCAAGTTCCTGACAAAGTTCTTCCCTGAGACCAAAACTAGCCAGTTGAGGAAGGAAATTCTTACTTTTTCCCAAGCCCCAACTGAGGATTTTAACCAAGCCTGGGATAGGTTTAAGGAAATACTCAAACAATTCCCCCACCACAAGATCCCAGACTGGCAGCTTGTACAAAGCTTCTACAATGGGATTGATGAGAAAAATAGAGATATGGTTGATGCCTCTTGTGGTGGAACCTACATGCACAAGACTGCTGATGAGGCATGGGAATTGTTTGAAGTAATCAGTGAAAATGCCTTTCAAAAGCTATCCCAAGTAAGAACTAGTCAGGAGTCAGTGTCAAAAGTGGGGCCTACTGCATTGTCAAGAGGAAAAGTTTATGAGGTGTCTGGGAATAATGACCTGTAGCTACAGATGGCAAACCTCTCAGAGAAGTTTGACAAATTATTGACTGTGATGCAACCCAAAAGGGCTGCTCAAGTGGTGGAGGCATGTCTGATATGCCAGTCCCCACAGTACACAGTAGAAGAATGTCCATCTGCAGGGCAATATCCTGAATTGGTATTGGAACATGCTGCTGCTGCGTAATCTTTTTGGCCAAGAACAACTGGCAATAATGTGGCTACACATTTGGATACCAAAGACTAAAATGTCGCTACCAATGGAGAGACCACCCAAATCGAGGTGGAGGCAAGACAATTATATGCAGCCCCAAAGGCCACAATGAGCTCAATTAGGATATGCCCTAGGTCTAATTTCCAACACCAAAGAAGAGCCCCATCAAAGAACAAAATCAATTGGTCTTACCCCCATCTCAACCCAGAAATACTTCTTTCGAGGACCAGGTCTTGACCTCACTGCAAAATCTGGGGTCCGTGGCTCAGACTGTGAATTCTCATGGTCAGAGCATAAAGAAGATGGAAGAGCAGATTGACCAACTAGCGAATGCCTTAGCTAAAAGAGAGGAGGGGAGGTTGCCCAGTCAGCCAGTGGTTAATCCCAAGGGCCAATTTTTGATTGGTGAAGGATCCTCAAACCTTGAGGGGCAGGGGGAACTTTCATTAAATTGATTCACAGAATTGTGCATTATGTATGTTATGTATTTTAGTATGGTTCATTTTTTATTTATTTATAGGAATTTCTAGTGATCTTGTCGGAGTCTGAGTGTATATGACCTGAAAATTCTTCTGCCTGCTTTGCTTCTTGTCCCCTTTGAATTGATGATTTTGACTGAATGAATGATGATTATACTATTTTGATAATGAGAATGCTTTTTTTTTTTTTGTTTTTTTGGATATGAGGTTTTGATTAAATGCTTTTTGAGTAATTGCATGATTAATTGTTGGAAAAGCATGGAGTCTCCTATTTAGAATGACTAAGGGTGTCCCTGGAAAAGAGAATGTGAGAGAATCCACCCACAAAATAAAGGAAAATGACAGACTAATGGGTGTGTGATCCTTGTCTCTGTTTAGCTGTCGCGAGGTTCTAAAAAATAGGCATGGTTTCTTCTCGCGTAGTTCATACAATGTTATCCTGCTAAGCTGTCGCGAGATTCACTACAGTTGTGTGGACTCTCTCGCGCGATCCAAATGAAAGTCCAATCTCGCGACCCACTCCTTCCCATCTAGCGAGCAGACATTTTCAAAGCGCACCAAGCCTCGCGATATATATATTCCAACCCCGCGCTGCTTTCCCTTTCTGTTTTCTCTTTCTTCTCCACCCAGCGAAACCCTAGCTCTGACTCCCATTAATCTCTCTCCTCCAGCATCCATTTTACAGTCCATCATTCACCTTCTAATTCTGGGGATTTATTCCTAAAGCCTCCTCCACCAGTTGCCCCCCTGCTAGGAGCTCTCGCGGTCTTTTGTGCATCACATTGAACAAAACCCTAAGTTTTAGGGTAAGCCTCAGCTCTCAACCCTTTTTTTTATTTTTCAAACTACACATTCACAGAGGAGAAGTTCAATGGCCCCTAAGGGCGCACCTGTGAAAAGAGCAAGGGATAAGGCTCCCATGGAGCCCACTCCCAAGAAGGCCAAGTCCTCAAAGGCGCCACAAAAAGGGAACGAAGTGGTTCAGGAAGTGGCTGCATTAACACCTGATTACTCTACACCCTCTGAGCTCCTGACTCCCATTCCCTTGGAACTTGAATCTGTGTTTGACCTATCTTTCTTTGAAACGGAACCTCTGTCAGCCCCTGCCATTGAGTTCATGCGCAAGGCTAGTTTGACCCCCCTGCTGCAAGCTATCCCTGCACTAGCCTACCCTAGACTAGTGCAACTCTTTTACCAGCACATTAGGGCTAGACCAGACCAACGTGGGCAGCCAGGCCTCCTTATGTTAGTTGACAATTTTGAAATGCTACTTAGCCCTGAGCTGATTGCTGAAGTGATGGGCATCCCTGCTATCTTTGACCCCAACTGTGGATATGGCCTCCCTATGAGTGCCCCTATTGATACCATTGCACAGGCCCTTACCAGAGGAGTGAAGGCCACAGGGGATTCCATCAGGAGAAGAGACCTGGACCCTAAACTTCTGTTCATTGATCAAGTTCTACGAAATATCATTTACTGTGTCGGCCATCAGCAGGAGAGGAGGACACCAATTGCTGATGCTGTCTATTCCTTCTCTCTGGGCCATGGATTCCATGCTGCCTGATTGATTTTTGAGGCCACGAAGGATATAATGATGAAGCTAGGGCTGAAAAAGAAGCTCCACACTCTCCCCTATGCAAGGCTCATCACCAGACTACACTTGAGGGGAGGGTACAAGATACCAGTGGGAGAATTAACTGATGACCTCACCCCTACAACTTTTGCAATGAGGCAATTGGGGGTCAGCAGGAGTCTAATGGATCCCCAAAAGAAGAAGAAGGCTGAGGCTCAGGTTGCTTCTGAGCAAGGAGAGGGGACTGCTGTTGCAAAGGCCACCCCTGCTCCCAAGAAGGTGGTGCAAGCTCCTGTCACTACTGATTCTGCAGCAATACCTCCATCCACCACACCTGTCCCTCCATTAGTTCCTTTGCCTATTCCATCTTTCTCTTTTCCTCTTTTGTCTCCCTTATCCATACCCTCACGTTTCCCTGTGATTAGTACTGTTGAGGACATTGACCCCCATGACAGTCCTTTACCTTCACCTACATTACCTCAGTACACACCCCCAATTCCCCCATCATCTGAATTGAACCCTGACAGCCCTCCCCTGATATCCTATATTAAAAAGAAAACCTCTCACACAACCCCTGCCATATCCTTACCTAAACCAACCACCCCTATCATTCCCACAGAAACCCCACATATTGACCAAGACACAGTCCAGACCATCCCTACTTCACCTCCACTCACAGACCTAGACTTTAACCTCGCCACTACTTCCGGATATCAGGCCTTCATAACTACATTGCTTGACACCATGCCAACCCATGATATCCCTCTCCCAGATTCCCCACTTCCTTCCCCACCTCACTCACCAGACCCTCCATCTTCTCCTCCTACAACCTTCCATCATGCCCCTACTTTCCCTTTCCAACTTGTTCCCTCTTCTTCTCATACTCCACCCCAGCCAAACTCAGACACACTTACCCATATCTTTTCCCTAATACATGACATTTAGATCTAACTATTAACCACAACACATACCCAAGACCAAATGCAGACTGACATCACCAACATCAAATCCACCCTTCAAACATTGACAAAACCACCCATCTCTGCACAAACACCTCCTACCCCACAAATCCAGTCCCCTTCCACCTCTGACTCCACAGTGCAACCAGATCTTTCCCCCATTGACTTAACTACAACTCTCACCCTCCAAGACACCATACCCCACCTCTCCTTCCCCACTCTACCTATCCTTTCCCCACTCATATTACCTCCACCATAGTTTACCAACACTTCCACCCAAACAGACCCCATTCCTTTCCCATCCACATTTTCCATCCACCCCCACACACTTTTGGCCCCACCAGTTCCTTTCATCCCAGTCACTATCCCCTATTACCCTTCCTTATCTCCACCTACATCCACTGCATCCACTTCATTTTCTTTTCCACCCATGCCCTCCATTCCACCTCTCATATTACCTCCTCCTAGATTCTCTGACAACTCGACTCAAACAGACCCAGAACTTTTTGCCCAACCCCCACATATGACTATCCTCCCTACCACCATTACTCCACCCCTCCAGGACCAATCACCTTCTACTTCTTCTACTCCCTTTCTACCAATCTTACCAAGACATTCCTATTACACCCCTCCTTACTTCACCCTCCTCCATGCCATGAGGGACAATGCCTACATCAAGAGGGATGTTCTCAGGGGTATGGCATAACATCGACAATCCGTTGAATCTCCTTGGTTGCAGAAATTGAGTGACTTGAAGCTTGCTCACAGACAACAACTGAGAGATATTTCAAAGGGGTGGGAGACAATTTTGGAGACCCTCAATGAGAAAAAGGCTGCGGCAACTTACTACAAACTGAATGCGGAGATGGAGAAAGCCAATGCCGAACTGGAGCAAAAGAGAGCCCGGATGTATGAAAAGAAACTTAATAATGCTCAGGAGATCCACAGGCTCACTAAGGGGCTTTCTGATGCCAAACTCCTCTATGCTGAAAAGCAGATTGAAATCTTGTAAAAAAGGATTGCATCTCTGTTAGGCCAACCAATTCAGGCCACCCCTCTTGCTACAGCACCCCCTGAGGTCCCACCTTCCACACACCTTGGACCATCTTCTTCCATTCCCCCTGCTGCTACATCTACATCTCCTCCTCCTCCACCTCCTACTCAAGTACCTCCACCAGCTCCTGCTCCAGTGCCTCCCCTTGCTAAATCTCCTACACCCAAGAGAAAAAGGGCTGCTTCTAAGAAACCTTCTCCCTCAAAAAGAGCCATTGCTGCCCAAAAGGGAAAAAGCCTGCACCTCCATCCCCACCCCCAAAGGCCACCAGAGCTTCTGCTCAGGATGACCCCCATGGTCGGTTACTTTCCAAAGATGAATGCGTAAAAGTCACGCAACCCTTCGACCGATCCCTTTGCTCTTTTCCTCCTCGATTCAGTAGTCTCGATGCACCACCCGTGGATCCAAGTGCTAAAAGTCCTGTTGCTCCTCCTTCATCAGACCCTGCTGAGTAAACTTATCCTCAGAGAAGGAAAGTTACAGCTAACAGGACTACTCACTCAGCTGCCTCTATAAAAATTGGAAAAGAACAATCTGCCCAGTTTGAGGAGGCACCACCACTGAACCAGCAAGATAAAGGCAAGAGCCCGGTTGTCCCTCCTGAGCCAAAAAAAGCAAAATCTCCTCTTATTCCCCCTCAGACTCAGCAAGGGAAGGGCCCAAAAGGGAAGAGTCCCAAAGGAAAAAGTCCTATCAAATCGTTTGAGCAAACCACAGACAAATCCCAGTGATCCCTCCTGCACCAAAGGCCCCCAAAATGAGGGTGAGGGCACCAAAAGCTCCAACCATGCCCAAAACGACAACCCAAAGAAAGGAAGAGAGGGAACGAAAGAAAAAAGAGGAAGAGGCTCTCCTTCGAGAGCATGCCAAGAAGATGGGTGGGACTGGGTTTGATTCAGGCTCCGATTAGCTTGTACCTAGGATTTTCCTATTTCTGCGTTTTCTTTTTCTCCTGTTGTTTTTCATTTTGTACATTTCTCTCTTATAATAGATCTTCTTCTTTTGTCATTGCTATTTTTCTTTGTCTTGTGTCTGTTTTGCTCAATGTTATTTCCTTTTATTTTACCATTAATAAATCTGCAGCACACCCACCTTTGAATCAGTGGGGACACTGCTCCTCATAGGTTTGGGGGTGTGTCAGGCAGATCCTGCCAATGGAATAGTTAACCTAAGTGCAGCAGAATCTTTTGAGTAATATGGAAATGGGTCATGTTCACTGGAGAATCAGAAAAATAATGAAATTAAAATTTTTTTCCAGACTTTAGGCATTACAAACATTTAAAATTTCACATTTCCATGATGAGATCACCAAGGAAACTCACTTGTATCAGCACTTAGTGAATCATTAGAGAGAAAAAAAGGTAAGGACATACTTAAGAATTCAAAGGAAGACTATAACCAGTGAGATTTGGGCCTATACAAAAAATTTTCCTTGAGGAGTAACTAAGGCAAAATTCTTCTAGCTCTAAGGACTGGCTAAGTCATTGTGCTCACTAGAAGCTAGACAACTCCAAGTTGAAACAACTGACAGCACTCATGAGACTTAGGAAAGGATCAAGGCCTTCTCTTGGACAGTTTGAGCCTAAATAGACCAACCTTAAGCAACTGCCCTTGTCCATACCCCCTTTGAGCTTTAAATCCTAAATTTCTTCAAATGCACACAGTACTGCACGAACCTATGAACCTGATTCAGCCTACCCTCACTCTGAGAATTCAGAAGGTAAAGGAGAAAGAGTTGAAGATGGACTAGCTATGGTCAACACTAGGTGAATGGAGAAAAAGTATCTCAAAATTCTGGCAGTATGGTAACTGAGAAAATGGTGGCATTTCAGAAAAACAAAAATAAAATAAAAAGAAGAAAAATGCATCAAAAAGAAATAAAAACAATAATGAAAAGGAGTAAGAGAGGAGTCAAGAGGGAACTTTCATTGGGAAAATCGAAATCAAGAAGAGAAACTGATCACTTTAAATCTAAAAACCTTAAAGAAGATGAAAGGAGCTGAATTAAAGAAGGAGAAGTCATGAATCACCTCCTTCACCTACTGATTTCTCAATTTTGAACCCCTTTTCAACCTTCCATTCTTTTTAACCCCACTTCATAAGCCACATTACATCCTAGTTAAAGCCCTTGTGATCCAAAGTTGAGTGAGCTGTCATGTGGAGACAGAGAATTATTCAATCTATGGTGAGGATCTGTCAATGATGCCAGAACTTCAGAGCTATGCCTATGCTCATGCTTACAGACCCATTTGGGGGATGTAACTGCTCTTGAGCTTGAGAGAAAATGAAACCCTCAACAGTTCTTTATGAGAGTATGCCCTGGAGAGTTTTAGGTCTGATCTTGAATGCATTAGGTGTGACCTATAACCTAATTTTTGATCCAGTGATGAGCTCAATGTTGACACACCTGTGTAGTGTCTCTGGTGTAAACTGATTGGAAATGCTATGCTTTCATGAGAAGCTTATACTGTTTAAATTTCTGTGCAGCCAAGGTGTTTGAATTTCTTATATTCTTACTGATTCAAGGGTGAACTAACTCTATTTCTTGACTACTCACTTGATAATAATGCACTTTTGTTAATTGTCTCATTGAGAAGTTTGTGGGTGTCTTCACTGAAAACCCTCAGGAGACTTCACTCCTCCACTAGGGATCACCTAGGGGTTTAAAAGGCTTGGTACATATGCTAAATGTATCTGTGCTCCCTACGAATGTGGCATTTAATTTATGTAGTTATTTTAGTGTAGCTTTGCTAAGGGACTAGCAAAGATTGGGTTTGGGGGTGTGTTAAGACTTGAAAAGTACAACTTTTCACCCCTTAACTTAACCTGTGATTAGACCCTTAGCCCTTTAATAAATGTTTGTTAAGCTATTTTTGTAGGTAATAAACAGCAATGCAATAAGGCCATAAATCCTGCTAAGGAACCCATGATTGGCACCAGAAGTCCCTCAGAAGAATGAGCCTTGAATCCAGACCTGAGGTAAGCCTCGCGCAGCTGACAAAGCTTCAAAGGATTCAGGAATTTAGGCTTCGCGCAGTCCTCGCTACGTTCCCCAAGACTTCACGAGAAGTTCTCGCACAGTGGAGTGACAGAAGAGCTTCAGAAGCCTTGAGTCGCACAGCTCTCGCAAAGTTCAGAAGTTAAAGGTCGCGCAGTCTCGCACAGTTCAAGAGAGCTTCAAGAAAGTTGTCGCGCAACCGCCGCCCAGGTGCCGCGAGATACAAAGCATCAAAGGAGCTGTCGCGTAGTTCAGAAAAGCCTCAAAGCTATCGCGAGGATCCTCATGAAGATCTATCAAGAAATGGACTCTCGCGCAACTCAGAAACTATTAAAGCCTCGCGAGGATCCTCGCGAAGTTCTATTAAGAAGTTAACTTCTCGCGCAGTTCTTGCGCTATTCAGGAAGAAGGTAGCCTCACGAAGCCAGAGTTAGCCTCGCGAAGATCTATTGTGAAATGAAATGCTCGCACAGTTCCCGCACTATTCACAAGTAGCAATCCAACTGCGCGAAGCTCAATCCAGCGAGAGCGCACCAACCTCGCGACAGCTGAAGCTTTAGAGTTAAACTCAACCATGTGAAGAACAGAGCTACCACGCGACGAGTCTGGGAAACGATGGCTACCCAGCGAAGCTCTGAACTTTAACCTTCCATCGCTTTAGCAGAGGACTTTCTAGGAATTTCCAAGGATTAGGGCACGCACTCCCACGCTCGAATCTCCATGTGCGCACCCTGAGGCATCCAAGGATCATTAATAGGCCATGTGGCATAGCTAAAATTAGGATTTCCTAACCCTAATGCACCGCCACACCACTGCTATATAAACCCAAACTTGGTTTAGGTTTAGGAGTGGAGACTTTATCCTTGATACGGGATCTGAGATCATTTTCTTTTCTGTTCTTCTGTAGTTGTAGGTAGTTTTCCTTTTTTTTTCTTTCTCTCCATAGTCCAGCACTTGCTGGCTATGCCTTTGTATGTATTTTTGGAACTAGTTTAATGGATGTTTTGTAATAGGATTTGTACTTTTATGGGATTCGTGTGTTTGTGAGTTGCTCTGTGCAAGGCTGCTACCTTGAGATCCACCATTGCTTTGGCTGTAATTCAAAGCAATGGAGGACTGATTCTAAGGATTCATTCAGATCCAAGTGACCTGCGTGTCTGGGCTATCATGGTCCGATACAGCCTTAGCCCCACTACAGGACCCACTAGATCTGAAATCCCCATGGGAGCCTGAGCTGGTAGCCTTGTGACCATGGTGGTGGCAGCAATATTACTATTCTGTTTTAGACTCTATGAGGAGGATAGCCTCTGGGATAGTCTGTGACCATTCAAGTGGACAGGCTATAGCCTTAGGGTGAAGCCAATCCGTTGGATCCAAGATGGATTCTTCTTCTCTGCACATGTGCTTGTAGCCTTGTGGGAGATTGTACAAAGGCAGACTCCCCTATATTTGTATAGACCCGCCATCAGATATTAGATCTGATCTGGTTATGGAGATTGTAGGCTTGTGACTGGACCATTGTAGTCCCACTCAAGCAATGGACAGCTCGATCGAAGGTTGTACTCAATCCCTTACTGGTTCTATGTGTCTGGGCTAACATGGTCCTATACAGCCCTAGCCCCACACATAGAGCTTTAGAGGTTAAGGTTCCCTATGGATTCTTGAGCTTGTAGCCTGGATGAAGTAGTGCCTACAATGATTAACTTATTTTGACCCATCTCTGGACTGTGGTTCTCCTATGGGATAGTTTGTGACCATTTGAGTGGACAGGTTACAGCCTTAAGGGATTGGATCATGGCACAGAGATGGGTTGGATTCTTTTTCCTCAGTGGTGATAATGTAGCCATTGAACAAGATTTTTACAACATCAGATCTGAATCTGAGTTACAAAACTCCTTTGATCTAGACCCAATAGCATACTTCTCACCCTTTTATATTTATTTTCCCACACTCCATCCATCTTTTCAACCCTTTTTGTAGTTAATTCATTAGGCTACCTTAGGATATTTAGAATAAGTGACCCTAAGCTCCCTTCCTTTTAGGACTGCTAGATCTGTAGTCAAATCTGGAGGGACTACTAGAGATGGATCCCTTGGAGCCGTAGATCACTTTTCCCTGTGGGACAAACTCTTACTTATGAAAACTTGCTACAAATGGACCCTGTATCTTGCAGGTCTAGGATTTCTTAGTTATGCTGATTCCATCCCCTGTTTTACTTTGATTTTAAATTGCTTTTACCACCAACAAATAAAGTAAGCACACTGGGAGTCGCAATAGGGAGTGCAGTGAAGTCGGGGCAATCACGTATGATGAGTGCGCTCTTTAATGGTTCCCTAGTATTGTCAATAATAATATCAATCAGATCCTTCTCTTTCATTGAAGTGCCAGTCCTAGTAGCGAATTTTCTCCATCTGGCGACAACGTCAGTGAATTCTTTCTCAACTCCTTACTTGGCTGCCATTAGATCGCTGAGACTAACTGTCTCTTGGATCAAGTGTTTGTATTGGTTTAGGAATTGATCGACTAATTGGTCAAAGGTTTTTATATTATAAAGCGGGAATCTCGTAAACCAATATAAAGCTTCTCCTTCTAGCGAACGTTGGAAATAGTGAATGAGAATTCCTTGATTGTCACGTATGGGTCAGAAATCATTACAAAAGAGGGCCAAGTGATGATTCGGATTTTCGGTGCCGTTATATTTAGTAAACTTTGGTGGCTTAAATCCTATCAGTAAATTAAACTCAATGTCTCGACAAAATTTGTAGAATCTGAATGAGTGACCGGGGCGCTCTCTCTTGTCCATGTACTTATCAAGCATTTTAGGAGATCTTCTATTTTAATGGTGTGGTCTTTTGGAGCAACTCGTGAGCAAACCTTGTCCAGAGGGTCATCATTGAATAATGTGTGGGCAAGTTGTCTCAGTGAGGTGGCACGGGCTGATGCTGTGCTCGGGGTGGGCGGTGGCCTCTCTTGTTGCTCTTGTTCTTTTGAAAATTGTCATGACCTAATGGTTTCGTATGCGGCGGCCAACCCTCGAAGCAATTCTTCGGAGTCGTCACCTCCTCTTTTTATTCTTTGGATACTGAGTTTTACGATTTGTTGGGCGATAAGGTTTTGTTCGATGCCCCATCTCTCCCATCATGATTGTTTCCGGTGTATGGGGTAGAGAAGGGGTTCTCTTGCTCACCAGCCATATTAATCTCAGGTCGTCATGGGCTAGAATTATGAAACGGTTCCTCTCCATACATGGGGTTGTCATTATATCCCCACAGTGGTGGGTCTCTTAAACTTACTCTTTGTATACCAGACATTTTGAGTCTTTGGCAAAGACTCATATATATATAAAAGAATCTAAACGACACGATGGAAAGGAGAAAAATAGGAAAATAGGCTGGAAACTAATGATCTAGAAATAGAGTTTGCGAAAAAGTCCCATCGCGATCGCCAGTCTGTTGGTGCGCGCTTTTTTTGGGTTTCTCTCGGTTCCCGTTGAATCAGTGGCTTCCAATTTTGTCCTGATGGACTCTAGCGATGCGACGTTTGAAATAATTAAAGTGAAAAAAATAATGATAGGAGTTTTCTAGGAGGTTCCCTGGTTTATTGCGATCGCTAGTTGTAGATATTTATTGACGCTGCAACACATCAATGATCATGCTTAAGAGCGGGTGTGGGTTGCTTTTATACTGAATCATCTGCCTGCGAACATCAGCAGCGTTCTGTTTCTTTGGATTAGATGGTTTAATTTCCTTTTTATTCCCTTTTATAGTTATGATTCTAGTCAGTTTAGACTTCCCTGATTTTGTTATGAATTTAGTTGCATATGTTTGTTCCAATCCGGTTAAGAGTCCAGTTAATGTTGATTTCCCAATTCTATTAGAGGTCTAATTAATATTAGTTTCTCAATACTACTAGAAGTCCGATTAGTTTCAGTCTCTTATTGATACTAGGAGTGTACGTATATTAATTTTGATAGAACTCTAATTAAATCAAGCGTGCTAATTATACTGGGATTCTAAATAATGCAAGTATACTAGTTGTATCAAAATTCTAATCAAATCAATTATGACAGTCCTACTAGAATTCTAATTGAAATAGAATACTAATTTTACTGAAACTCTAATTCAAGCAAATAAATTAGTTTCATTAAAATCTAATTGAACTAAATGAACTGATTTGATTAAAATTCTAATTAAAGCAATAAATTAACTCTACTAAAAATCTAATTAAAGCAATGAAATTGATCACACTAAATTCTAATGAGAGCAAGAAATTAATCAATTAAATTCTGATTTAAAGAGATTAATCAGTCATACTAAAGTCTAATGCACTTAATTGATTAAATATGCTGGAATAAAATAAACCTATTAATTAATTATACTAAAAGGATAAAACAAAAGCAATTAATTAATCCTAAAATTCATAAAAAAAGGGTTTTTGGGCCCGCTATGCTAAGGAGGATTGGCCTCATTCCCGAGTACCCTCCGTAAGCTCCCTTGGGCAAATCGGGTGGCTAAGATTGAAGATAAATTGATTTTAGACCATGAGATAATATTTTTAGGCTTTTCAGAGTTGATTTCAGAATAATAATTATGAGTTAATTTATAAAATTAGGATTATAGAAACTGAAATTATATTTAGGGCTTTTGGAGATATTAAAGTAAGAAATTAAAATTAAAATTAAACTTTCTAGGACTAAATTTGGGTCCGAAATCAGAAAATCAGATCGTATGATTAAGGACTGGTTCTGAATCAAAGGATTAGAACCAGAGATTAATGATAGGACTGTAGATTGAGATTTTAGAATTGAGTTAAAGCCTAGGATCAGTATATTGGACTGATAGATTAAGGACTGGTTCTAGAAATAGAGAAGTAGAACCAGATATATAGAATTTCGGTCCGAAAAGGGTGCTACGATATGAAAATAAAAAAAATAAAAAAATAATAGACTTCCTAGATCTAGAGATTAGAAGCTATGGTTGTAAATAAAAGATTAAATCCTTACCTAGGGTCGGGGCTGTAGAGGAGAATCACCCGAAGCTTGGAATTTGAATCTCGGGATCATGGCTTGGTCTCTCTTTGTGTTCGTTCTATTCTCGGAGTTTTCAATCGCTCGAATTTCAAAAGAAAGTCTAAAAAAAGTCCAGCCCCTCCAGTTGTATTTTTTTCGAAATTAAACAAATTCTTTTATAGGTTTTTCTTCAATTACACACCAATTTTCGGGCGTTTAACAGAATTACGTGTCAATTTCCTGGCGCTTAATCGCTTTGAGTCAGTCACCGGCTCAGTGAGCGATCGGGTGACTTGCTCAGTGAGTTTCTCAATCGTAACAAAATTAGGGCTAATTGTGGGCGTGATGGGAGGTGCGCAATCTGATTATGCGGTTCTTCAGAAGAGCTTAATCAAGGAAACTTAAGGGTTAAGGGTAGTGAGACTAGGTCGGGCGTAGGCCAATTGCGCATTAGTTTTGTGGCACTCAATCCGATTGCGCGTCTGATTTCAGGCACATATTCAAGTCTCGGATAGGTCTGAGAAGGGAAGTTTGGTCTGAAAGGGGACTGATTGCGCGTTTGTGGTGTGGCGTGCAATCGAATTACGCTTAGGGTTTCATGCGCTAAATTCAGGGTTGTCTGGGTTTGGTCTCTAGAATGAAATACAAGACTATTGTTTCAGTCTGCATTTTGACTATATACTATTATTTAAGTATATAGTCTCCCTATGTCGGGATCTGAGCCACAGAGCTATTATTTCAGCCTGTGTTCAACCATGTACTATTATTTTTGTGCATGGTTCCTATATCAGGGTTAAAAAGTGTGACAGCCCAAATTTCGACACGCCGAAACTCGAGCCATCAGCATGACCCTTCAGGCCGTGCCCTAATTTTTTGCATGGAGCATTGGTATATACAAGCCAAAGACTACAAATAAGGATGCATCTACTCTAAACAAGTACTCATGCATTTAAGGTAAAAAGAGTCTCTAAGGACAGTTCTTGTCCCATGCCAATTCATGGGCATAAGAACTGACCCAAACCGTTGGTGATAACTATCCGCCTAGACGGTTTGCCAAAAGAATAAAGGTACTTAATTACATTAAAAAAAAAAGACTTGACATACCAAGCCGTACCTAATACTCTCAACTCACTCTCAAAGTATGCAATGGGTCCCCTAGAAGAATTTCTCAGGAGGAGGCTCTGACTCTTCTGTGGGCACGTAATCCGAATCCCCTTGATCAGCGTCTTCAGAAGTCTCCGCTACCGCTAGTCCTAGATCTGTGACGTATAGTCTAAGGGGGGTGAGCTACATCCTAACTCAATAGGGAAACACAGTGAACATATAGATTAAGCTCTCACATGTATGTTAAAAACAGTTTAAAGGTATAATTTTATCTGATAGAACTGCTGAAAGACAATTGAAACACACGGAAATAAAATGATGGATGTACTGTTACTTTGCATGACTTTGTTTATTCTCATCTTACTATTGTAGTAACGGATTTGGCCTAATCACTTAAATCTTAACTTAAGTAGTCCCCGAGCAATATAACAACGAGCCTCGATGGAATACCCACATTGTCGTCTAAATAGACACTTGATATGTGTTACAATTCAATACTACCCAGGCCCCTTTCTCTTAGGCGACGGGGTCTATTCTCAATTCAACATCCCTGGGATGTGCTAGGATGTATGGTTTGGCCGCCGTACCGGTCACGGATATCCAGTCGAGTCAGTCGTGGGTATCCCGCCACGTCGGTGGGGTATTCTAATTAAACCTTAAATAACAAAAATATAAAGTGTGCTCTACATATAGTTATTCGCCGTGATTATGCTAATTTTATTACATTAGGCCTTATCGTTCCTCTTTTGTTCATCATTTGGTTTCATCTGCATCCCTGGGATGCTACTAGTTTAATGCATCATTTAGATGCCCATTGTTACAAATCTACGTCCCCTGGGGACTTCATGACCTCCATTTAGATTCACACACACACACACATGTTGGAAACATATTTAATATGACTATTCTCTTGAGCTACTCTATATGATTGAAATACTCTATATACATGATTTTGACGAATTAAAGTACATGTTTCAAGATATTCCCTACCTCAAGTACGATCCAACGTGCTCCTTTCTCGTAGAGGCTTGCGCGTAATAACTTACGTCACACCTACATTGTATGTGACACGAATTTACTCAGAAAGGTCTCTAGAACCCTTGGAGACAGCTCTCATAAATTACACTAAAAGAATTGAGAAAGCTGGGAAAATCCTCGCGTGAGCGATTATTTGGCCTCGCTCGAGCGGTTATAAATCCTCGCTCAAGCAGTCATTATTCATCGCTCGAGCGAGCACTATTTATCGCTCGAGCGGTTATTATTCATCGCTCGAGCGGTTATAATTTAAGATACCTGGAGCTCTAAGCGATGCCTCGCTCGAGCGATCTCCTCCTTCTCTGTGGGTTTCGCTCGAGCGAGTCTAGGACTCGAATATGCTTAGCATATTTCTCTCAGTCCTCGCTCGATCGAGCCATTTAGACCACTCGAGCGAGCCACGAAAAGATGTATGTTCTCCTTCTATTCGAGAACTATCACCTTCTTCATGAGAGATTTAATAGTATCAAGGGTCATTCGTCTCCTAGTTTAAACTCTATTTAAAACATTCATAAACATCTAAATCATACCTTACTCGATAGGTATCCTATTGTTTGATCCAAGCTTCGTCTAATTGTGAAGATCTTTAAGGTTCTCTATAGCTTTAACTAACGAACCTCTCCTCCTCTTTTGTAAACCTTCTCCTCTATGCCTTCTCCTCTTTCTCTCTATTTTTCCTATTTCTATCTATGTTAATTTAGGTTATGTAGGAGAGGCTTTCCTCCCCACTTTCACTTATATAGTGAAAGCTAGAAAGTTTTACATATACACACATAGTGTGTATATGTAGTTTTTTTTTGGTTTCCTTGTGAAACACAAATATATGCGTATGATATGTGATGTGCACGGTTCCCAAAATCTCGGGTTATGACATTCACTCCACCTTATAAAATTTTCGTCCTCGAAAATTGACGACACACTAGGGATCAACTATGATTATATAAAATTTTTCCGAACAGATATTCGTAGCAACACACACCCAAACAATCATAATCAGATAATTCAATATATGGTCCAATGACCCGAGATCATACCTGCATGGAAAAAATATTTTTAATCTATACAAAATAAGAAGGCAGTCGTATCAATCAGCCTTAGAACTCTCTTAATGGCTGTAAGTAGAATGACATTCATTCTACTCCAATTTATGAGAACCTGCACTAGGATTTTTATACAACTACACAATCGATCATACACACGCACATTGCACCACATAGACTTATTTAATCAAAGTTTATGCACAACTATATTAAGTCACTACTATGTCGCCCTAGATATTGTGACAACCATGTCACGATTGTTTCAAACAAAATTTGTCACTTCAAAATTACAAATTATTACATTGATAATCACAAAATTTAAATAATAGAGGACGGCCTAGTCGTCACTCTGCTCATACTCCTCATCATCCTCCTCCTCATCGTCGTCGTCGTCCTCGTCATCCTCATCCTCGACAACCTCCCTGGCTGTAGTAGCACCCACTGTAGTGCTCCTCGTAGCAGGGCCTAAGCTAGATGCTCCAAAAATAGCGCCTCTCATAGCACCGATGCGCTCCATGTATGACTGCGGGTATGCATGACTCATGAGGTCTATGAGTAATGCCTCCTAGAACCTCTGATGTAATCTGATCTCCCGCCCCTGCTGGAGGATCTCTCGCATCATACCGGTGTCGGTGCTAGGTAGGGGCTGTGAAGATGAAGTAGAGGGAGCAGTCGGTCCCGCCGGTGCTTGCTGCGTTGCTTGTTGGGAAATTTGACGATCTCTCTTCTTATTGACACTGGTTTGCAGGCTCTTTAGATTTCGGCTTAAGTCTTGGACGAGGAATGGAATGATGTTGTCGGTGAGCACAAGTTCATTCGTCTTGATTTGAAATCCCTCCTTCCCATTTCGTGATTCGAGGAGTCGGGAAATCAAACGTGCATAGGGTAATCGATTTATCAATGGAGGAATAGCACCCCTTAGGTTTCTTTTGTGGGCATGCGCCATGCCCTTGATGACCACCATCAGAGCGCTAAACCACCTATTGTGAAAAGCGGAGTGTAGAGCCCGCAAAATCGTCTCGTGGCGCTCTTGGTCATGACCGGTCGGGTGATTGATTGGCCTGATGCGGTGGTGCCGCCGGTAATGTTGGCGATAAAGGTAGGGAAACCTATGTTCCCAAAAAAAGGTGGCAGTGAAAGGGGCTTTGGTGTGTAGGTGTCGGGGCACTGCATGATGGAGGAGACATCGGCACTGTCAAAAATCAGTTCCTTCCCGTCAATGGTGACGAGGATAAAGTCCTCAGTCGCGTTGGTCTTGTGTGTTTGGTAGAATAGTTTAACGAGTCTCGGATAGTACCGATCTCAAAAAGGGGTCAACAGTGGTCGTAAACGGTTGTTTGTAAGGAAATCTGAGGTCCATTGGGTGGACGTCGGATCCCCAAAATAAGAGGGATGGATCTCCCATTCGTTTTCAAAAACCTTCGATCCCACCATTCAGTTAATTGGATTGTGGTGTCTGTGGCGCTTGATTGCGCGAGGATGGCGATCGAATCGCCACCCGTTTCCTAGGTTGGGTGTTAGGGCTTTGGGATGCCATTTAGATATAAGAAGAGTTTCTAATTGAAAAAAATTAGGAATAGTGAAGATTTCACCTTTTTGAACGTTTTCGATGGATCGGATCGCCCGAATCCGGCTTGAATTGGATGGAAAAAGCTTGGAGATCCAAAGAAAAGCCCTAACTCTTGCTAGGCTAACTCTCGCGTGAAGATGAAATACAAGAATAGAAGTTCACCCATATATATACTCTGACCTCGCTCGAGCGGCTATAATATCTCGCTCGAGCGGTCAAAATGCCTCGCTCGAGCGAGCAATAGTCATCGCTCGAGCGAGAGAAGTTCGTGATTTTATGTGGTTCGCTCGAGCGAGCATAAGTGGTCGCTCGAGCGAGCCCAGAAACATTTTTCTGGTACTCTTTTGCTCGTTTTCTGTCACTAATCCTTACTACTAGTTTTATATACTAAAAGTTCAACAAAAAGTTGGTTCTATCATCACTTGGAGTCAATATACTAAAATTTTCAACAAAATTCAATCATTCAAAAAAATATATAGACTTTCATACTACCAACCATTACACATTATTAATCTGAATAGGACTAATTAGTTGGCAATTTCAAACAATTTGGGATATTGTTCTCTAACATTCGCCTCACGTTCCCATGTTGCTTCTTCGACTGGATGGTTCTTCCATCGGACAAGCACTAAGGGAATAACTTTTGTTCGCAACACTTGTTCCTTTTGATCCAAAATTTCCACCAGCTCTTCGATCATCGTCATATCTTCATGCATCTCAAATGATTGGTTGCTCAACACGTGATCAGGACCATTAAGATATTTCTTGAGCATCGATACGTGGAACACATTGTGTACTTGATCAAATAACGGTGGGAATCCAATGCGGTAAGCAACTTCCCCTACCCGACCCAAAACTTCAAACGGTCCAAGATAGTGGGGACTTAGCTTCCCTCTCTTTCTGAACCTCATCACGCCCTTCATAGGCGATACCTTCACGAAAACATGTTCTCCCACCTTAAAGTCCACACTCGTCCGCTTGATATCAGTGTAGCGGCGTTATCTTCAAGTTACTCGGGTCCCAAAACAAATTTCTTGCCAGTTTCCTCCCAATTGATTGGCGATTTACATCGCCTTCCATACAAGGCTTCATACGGTGCCATCCCAGTGCTCATTTGAAAACTGTTGTTATATGTAAACTCAATCAATGGTAGGTGTTGATCTCACGATCCTTGTAATTCCAACATACATGCCCTAAGCATGTCTTCAATGATTTGATTGACCCTCTCAGTCTGTCCGTCGGTTTGTGGATGGAACGTCGTACTGAAATCTAGTCTCATTCCCATTCCTTCTTGAAATTTCTTCTAAAACTTTGATGTATACAATGGGTCCCGGTCTGAAACGATGCTACTCGAAATCCCATGTAAACGGACAATCTCTTTCATATACAGCTCTGCCAGTCTTCCCGCCGTGTACATTGTGTGGTAAGGCAAGAAGTGTACTGACTTGGTCAATCGATCGACCACTACTCAAATGGCATTGTACTTCTTTACAGTTCGCGATAGCCCGACTATGAAGTCCATGGAGATCGATTCCCACTTCCATTCCGGTATAGGTAGGGGTTGCAATAGACCTGTGGGGTGTCTATGATCGATCTTCACTTGTTGGCATGTCAGACATCGTGACACATACTCTGCCACATCTTGCATCAAACCTCTCCACCAGTAATCTTGATACATCTTCATGCTCCCCGAGTGGATAGCATAGCTTGACTTGTGGGATTCATCCAGAATCGTTCGTCGTAAATTGGCATTGTCCGGAATGCAGAGACGACCCTTGAACAATCAGGAACCATCCTCCTTGATTGAAAACTCCGATCTAATGCCTTCAGTTACATCTTGACGTATCTTGGTTAGTATTGGGTCTTTCATCTGTAGTTCTCGTATATGTTCGAATATCACCGGTTTCACTGATATGTTGACTAAAAAGGCTCCTGTAGCTTGCGACTAGATATTCGCACCATATAGTGCCAGATCTTCAAGTAACTTTCATCGGTGCCTTCCCAAAATTAAACTTGCTAGCTGCACTGAATTCTTTTGACTCAAGGCATCGGCTACCACGTTAGCCTTGCCTGGATGGTACTGTATGGAACAGTCATAGTCTTTGAGGAATTCCATCCATCTGCGCTGCCTCATGTTAAGTTCCTTTTGCGTAAATAAGTATCTGAGGCTCTTATGGTCGATGAAGATTTCAAACATTTCTCCGTATAAATAATGTCGCCAAATCTTCAATGCGAATATGACCGCTGCCAGTTCTAGATCATGCGTCGGGTAGGTCTTCTCATGCTCTTTCAACTGTCTTGACCCGTAAGCTATCACCTTTTTATGTTGGTTGAGCACGCAACCCAAACCATTGTACGAAGCATCACTGTAGACCACGAATCCCCCACTACCTGACGGAATGGCTAATATTGGAGCTGAGATGAGTCTCTTCTTGTGTTCTTAAAAACTTTTCTCGCACGCTTCACTCCACTCAAATCTTGAATCCTTTCATGTAGGCCTCGTAAGAGGTCCCGATATTTTTGAAAACCCCCTCTACGAAACGTCGATAATAACCTGCTAGTCCAAGGAAACTTCGGACGTCGGCCACGGTCTTTGGTTGCTTACAGTTTATTACTACCTCGATCTTAGCGAGATCTACTGTGACACCATGCTTTGAGACGATATGTCCTAAAAAGCTGACCTCTTCTAACCAGAATTCACATTTGCTGAGCTTGGCATACAATTGGTGTTCACGTAAAGTTTACAGAGCGACCCGTAAGTATTCTTCATGCTCCGTCCTCGATTTAGAGTAAATCAGGATGTCATCAACAAACACGACGACGCAAGAATCCAGGTGTGGTTTAAACACTCGATTCATTAAATCCATAAATGACGCCGGTGCATTTGTCAATCCAAACGACGTCACCAAAAATTCATAGTGTCCATACCGTGTTCTAAATATCATTTTCTGAATGTCTTCGGCCTTGACTCTTACATGATGGTATACAGATCTCAGATCGATCTTGGAAAAGTACTTCGCTCCTTGCAACTGATTGAATAAGTCATCTATTCTTGGAAAAGGGTATCGATTCTTCACAGTGAGTTTGTTCAATTGTCGATAGTCAATGCACAGCCA
The DNA here is from genome assembly GCA_021018995.1 of Chloranthus sessilifolius. Lineage (NCBI taxonomy): Eukaryota > Viridiplantae > Streptophyta > Magnoliopsida > Chloranthales > Chloranthaceae > Chloranthus > Chloranthus sessilifolius. Next base: position 17,718,768 of record CM037587.1, on the reverse strand, counting down.
CATCTACCCATCTTTCTTTTTCACAAATAAAACTGGTGATCCCCATGGAGACACGCTTGGTCTTATGAACCCTTTATCCATCAGCTCTTACAACTGTTCTTTCAACTCTTTCAACTCAGTAGGAGCCATCCTGTATGGTGCTTTTGAAACAGGCTCCGTTCCTGGTGCTAAGTTGATAGCGAATTCTACTTCTCTCTGGAGGTAATCCTGGCAATTCTTCTGAAAATACGTCTTCGAACTCTCGCACTACTGCTATCTCAGAAATAACATTCTTTTCTTCTTTATCTCCCTTCAAAAATGCTAAATAACCGCTACACCCCTTTTTGATTAAACGTTCGGCTCTGATTGTAGAGATGAGTGGCACCTGTGTCGATCTCTCTCCTCGAAATCGAAACGATCTCCTCGTGTTAGGTCAGAAAATAACAACCTTATTCTTGCAATCCACTGCTGCACAATGATGAGACAGCCAATCCATGCCAAGGATCACGTCGAATCCTTGCATGTCCAACAATATTAATTGTGCGTTTAATTCGTAGACAACGCCATCTCGGACGCTCACTACTACCGATTTACAGACTAACTCTGTGTCCACTAATTCTCCTGTTGGGATAGACACTGATAACACAAAGTCCAGTGTCTCCAGAACAATCTTCATTTTCTTTGCAAATCTAGGGGTGATAAAGGAGTGGGTAGACCCTGGGTCTATCAACGCTCGTGCGTCACGTGCTACATAGCACCCTTTTTCATAGATTTGTAACATACCTAAAACACATACATATACATACCTAGCACATACTTTATTTAGGATTGTCTAACGTACAAACACGAGTCTACACACTGTTCTAATGAATGCACCTTCTCTATCTAAAATTGTATTAAATTGAAATTCTTTATTTAAGAGGAATCTCACCTTGAATGACGTCATGTACACTCCCTGCTTCTTGGGCGGTAACTGCGTAAGCTCTCCCTTGAACAACTGGCTTCCGTGATTGAATAGGTCGTGGCATGGAAGCTGAGGCCGTCTTCTCCTTAATTGCCTCGGGGCAATATCTAATTATGTGGCCTATCTTGCCACATTTAAAACAGCCTCGCATTCTTTGCCTGCAATCTGCCATTTTATGGGACTTGCCACACTTGGCACAAGTCTCTCTTGGTGTTGAAGAAGCAGCTCTTGAAAAACCTTGTGTAATTATGGCTCTAGTGGAAATAGCGGGACTCTCATACCTCATCGGTCTCCCTGATGCCAGCATTGGGAATCTTCTGTTGTGCGGCTCTCCCATACCCTGTCTGGAATGGTTGCCTCTGATTCGGTGCTACGAACCTCGGCTTCTTATTCATTGATTCATAACTCCCAGTCCTGCTTTGATTTATGCTTCCTCTTCCCTGTTGTTCCCTCTAACTGTATTGGTTATTATTTTCTTCTTCGACCACTAATGCCTTACTCATGACCTCTCCATAGGTCTTCAGCTGAAATGGCACAACTCCTCCTCGGATGTCCGACCTTAAACCCTGTTGGAAGCTCTTCGCTTTCATCACATCAGAAATTACGTAGTCTGGACCGAAACTAGCCAGTCTCATAAATTCTACTCCGTACTCTCTTACGGTCATCTTTCCTTGCATTAGTTGTAAAAATTGAGTCTCCATCTGATTTCTCACAACCTTCAAAAAATACTGCTTATTGAACTCTTCAACGAAGTCATCCCAAGTCCAGGGCATATATGGAGTTTCTTGAGCCCTAGTCCGTGAAACAGATTTCCACCAAGGTCCAGCTTCTCCATCTAGCATATACGTTGCCCAACGGATGCTCTCGTCCTCTATGCATGTCAGTACACTAAATACCTTCTCCATTTCACCCAGCCAATTTTCGGCTGCCATGGTGTCTGCCTATCCTGAAAATCTAGGAGGTCTCATCCTCCTGAATTCGGTAAATGCTGAAGCCACTGGTAGTGTAGGTCCTACTGGGGGCGTAGGTGTCTGATGTGGTTCTGGGGCGGCATGTGCTGCCAAGGATGCTGCTTGCTGTGCCATGGCAGTTGCCATGGTTTCCATTGTATGCATCATCCTCTGACGCTCATCTCTTTCTTCTTTTCTTTCCCTCACTCTATCTTGTTCCCTTTGATCTCGATCCTGACGGTCTTGATCCTGATTTTCTGCTTGATTTTGGTTTTCTCCTTGGCCACTGCCCTCGGGAATCTCCCTATTTCCCAATGGCACCCTGTTGGTAGGCGAGACGAACCCATTTCTACTGTGCAAATTCCTATCATGACCACCCCTAGGTCGGCCTCTTCCTCTAGGAAACATAATGGTCTGCATGAGAAACTACGATTTCATTAGCAGAAGTCCCTATGTTCTGACCAAATGATTGTTAGAAACTAAAAGAAAGGCTTTGATACCAACTGTGACAGCTCGAATTTCGGCACTCCGAAACTCGTGCCATCAGCACGACCCTCCAAGCCGTGCCCTGATTTTCTGCACGGAGCATTGGTATATACAAGCTAAAGACTACAAATAAGGATGCATATACTCTAAACAAGTACTCATGCATTTAAGGTAAAAAGAGTCTCTAAGGACAGTTCTTGTACCATGCCAATTCATGGGCATAAGAACTGACCCAAACCGTTGGTGATAACTATCCGCCTAGACGGTTTGCCAAAAGAATAAAGGTACTTAATTACATTAAAAAAAAAGACTTGACATACCAAGTCGTACCTAATACTCTCAACTCACTCTCAAAGTACGCAATGGGTTTCCTAGAAGAATTCCTCAGGAGGAGGCTCTGACTCTTCTGTGGGCACGTAATCCGAATCTCCTGGATTAGCGTCTCTAGAAGTCTCTGCTGCTGCTAGTCCTGGACCTGCGACGTATAGTCTAAGGGGGGTGAGCTACATCCTTGCTCAATAGGGAAACACAGTGAACATATAGATTAAGCTCTCACATGTATGTTAAAAACAGTTTAAAAGTATAATTTTATCTGATAGAACTGCTGAAAGACAATTGAAACACACGGAAATAAAATGATGGATGTACTGTTACTTTGCATGACTTTGTTTATTCTCATCTTACTATTGTAGTAACGGATTTAGCCTAATCACTTAAATCTTAACTTAAGTAGTCCCCGAGCAATATAGCATCGAGCTCCGATGGAATACCCACCATTGTCGTCTAAATAGACACTTGATATGTGTTACAATTCAATACTACCCAGGCCCCTTTCTCTTAGGCGGCGGGGTCTATTCTCAATTCAACATCCCTGGGATGTGCTAAGATGTACGGTTTGGCCGCCGTACCGGTCACGGATATCCAGCCGAGTCAGTCGTAGGTATCCCGCCACATCAGTGGGGTATTCTAATTAAATCTTAAATAACCAAAAATATAAAGTGTGTTCTACATATAGTTATTCACCGTGATTGTGCTAATTTTATTACATTAGGCCTTATCGTTCCTCTTTTGTTCATCATTTGGTTTCATCTGCATCCCTGGGATGCTACTGGTTTAATGCATAATTCAGATGCCCATTGTTACAAATCTACGTCCCCTGGGGACTTCATAACCTCCATTTAGATTCACACACGCACACACATATTGGAAACATATTTAATATGACTATTCTCTTGAGCTACTCTATATGATTGAAATACTCTACATACATGATTTTGACGAATTAAAGTACATGTTTCAAGATATTCCCTACCTTAAGTACGATCCAACGTGCTCCTTTCCTGTAGAGGCTTGCGCGTAACAACTTACGTCACACCTACATTGTATGTGACACGAATTTACTCAGAAAGGTCTCTAGAACCCTTGGAGACACAGCTCTCATAATTACACCAAAAGAATTGAGAAAGCTGGGAAAATCCTCGCGCGAGCGGTTATTTGGGGTCGTTCGAGCGAGCACTTTACCTCGCTCGAGCGGTTATAAATCCTTGCTCGAGCAGTCATTATTCATCGCTCGAGCGAGCACTATTCATCGCTCGAGCGATTATAATTCAAGATACCTGGAGCTCTAAGCAATGCCTCTCTCGAGCGATCTTCTCCTTCACTGTGGGTCTCGCTCGAGCGAGTCTAGGACGCGAATATGCTTAGCATATTCTCTCAGTCCTCACTCGAGCGAGCCATTTAGACCGCTCGAGTGAGCCACGAAAAGATGTATGTTCTCCTTCTATTCAAGAACTATCACCTTCTTCATGAGAGATTTAATAGTGTCAAGGGTCATTCATCCCCTAGTTTAAACTCTATTTAAAACATTCATAAACATCTAAATCATACCTTACTCGATAGGTCTCCTATTGTTTGATCCAAGCTTCGTCTAATCGTGAAGATCTTTAAGGTTCTCTATAGCTTAAACTAACGAACCTCTCCTCCTCTTTAGTAAACCTTCTCCTCTAAGCCTTCTCCTCTTTCTCTCTATTTTTCCTTCTTTTTATCTATGTAAATTTAGGTTATGAAGGAGAGGCTCTCCTCCCCACTTTCACTTATATAGTGAAAGCTAGAAAGTTTCTAGTTTCACATATACACACATAGTGTGTATATATAGTTTTTTTTTGGTTTCCTTATGAAAAACAAATACATGCGTATGATATGTGATGTGCACGGTTCCCAAAATCTCTGGTTATGACAAAAAGGGTAAAAGGTTGACCGAACAAAAAATATATCTCAAGAAGGCAAAATGGGGGTGTCTACACTTACCATTCCTCAAAAGTCCCCTAGTTTAGGTGAGTGCTACCCTCTAGACTTCCATCTCTACCTCTTAGCTATCAAACCCTAGGAGCTAGAACCCTTGTTCTAACCATACAAGTCATTGGAAGATCACTGAAGCACACCTATGCAAAGGCCCACAGCGGTGCAACAAGGGTCCGAGAGCTTCAGCTCTCCCCTCTTTTCCTCTACCTTTTCAGTTCTTTCTCTATCCTCGTATTTATGCCGTTACGCCGTCGAAATTTTGGTAGGAACGAAGGGGCACAAATAGGATCTTAGTGCCTTAAAGGCAAGAGGAAGGGCTTTTTTGCTTCTTTATTTTTATTTTTATTTTGGCTATAAGTAGAGACCACATTGAGTGGGTTGATTGGGTGATTAACACCTTCCCGATCGATTACTGAAGCCCTTACCCAAGAGCCTTTGGCATAGTCCGGTGATTCAGAGTCATATTTAGCACTTCGGTGCCTTAAATATTGATTTTAGGTTTCTCGGGACACGAAAAGCTCCGAGTGGCAACTCTAAACATTTCGAGAGTGTGCATCGTCACGACGGGTTCAATCCGAATCCATGATTGCACAGTTTCAAAGGAAAATGCAAAGAGGATTCAAAATTATTTATGAGAATTTAGCTCATTTTTCTTCTTCTATATTTTTTTCTGTTTCAGTAAGTATCCTTATTTTGGATATCTTCTTCCCATTTTTCTTTTCTATTTTCTTTTGTAAATCCCATTTTCACAGAATCGTATTTTATGATTTCTTCTTTTTCTTTCCTTTTTTTCATATTTTCATACAATTGTATTTCTTTTTCAGTTGTACCCTTTTCAGTAGATCCTTTATCTGTTAAGCATATACTCTTTTCACTCTCTCTTCTCCCCTTCTTTTACATTCTAAACTCTCAGAAATTGTAAGGGTCAAAGGTGGAAAGCTGTGGTCAGTACATATGGTTGAAGGTTTATAAAATTTATGTACAAAGAAATTCGGTTTTAGGCTTCTAATATGGGTTCAAAGGATAAAATATTCTGGGATTATGAGCTTTTTGGCTCTGGTTTAACAAAGATGGCCTTTGGTCATTTTCACGAATTACTAATATGGATGTCATATTACTTTGATATATTTAATAGACAGTTCTAAACAAATAAATCATCATATTAATAGAATATCTTAATTCTAAGTTCAGCAATATGAGATTACAGATAGTAGAGAAGTTCAAGGAAAATTTAGCATGAATAAAAATAGTTTTCAAAATAAAAGAGGAAGTAGGCTCTGCAGCTCACTGATTATATAATTTTGAAACTATAATCTAAAATATTTACAGTTCAGATCAATCATATAGTTTCAAACATTCATTTGGTACAGTATTTCTAGAGATGCTTTTCTTGAATTGTAACTATTTTTATTTTGATTTTTGAACTACTACTATGATGGATTGTTAAGTATTTCGGATTTTCATTCTTTTTATCATAATTTGCATATAATGATTAACTTTCTTACTAAAATATATATATATTTTTTGAAAATTTTTGAAAAAAAAATATAAAATCTGCTATACTAATACTAATATATCCGATGTATGCCCCCTCGGCAAATTTAAATAGAACAATGTCCTCATTGTGCAAAACAGGGGACATAAAGAAAATATTACCTTATTTTATTGCTATGTTAGTAACCGGGTTTATAATCTGCAATAAAAATAAAAATCTTCCCCCCAAACTTGGGAGAAAAATACTTCCGATTTTATAGAACTACAAAGTCAGATGTTAGTAAAAATGTTAGTAAAAAAAATTAGTCAAAAGAAAACTTTATATATGAATGAAATATGTACAAAAAAATTCCAAAAATATCAAAATTTTCCTACCTGTGAGGTTTGTGTTTTAGCTAGAAATTTACTCACTAGGTGATGCAGGATATAGGACAATTGATTTGGAACGTACATGTGGTGGACTTGGTATAGCAACCAGGTTGTTAATGCAATCTTCGTCAGAATCAAAGATTTCTGCTGTGCCGCCATTAGAATCATTTCCTTGTTTAGATTCCACTTCCTCCTCTAGTGGTACTTCTACGGGGTGTTCCTCTGTTTCCCCTTTTTCTGTTGTTTTTGGCTCATATTTTACTTTCAAAGCTTGTATTTCTGTTACTCATGTAGCCTGTTGGTTCTGAAGTTGAGTTATTACAATGAACTTTTCTTTACCCTCGGCTCTCAGATCTCCCGATATAGTCCTTTCTCTTGCTATATCAACCCAATATTTGGTTGTGAGAGTTTCTATATGTTGCTTCTGTTCCTGACAGGAGAGTATCAGGGATTTCTTATCACTTTGTAACTAGCACTTTCCCTTTCTCTATTGCCAATTGGTGATTCTTTTCAGATAGCTGGTCATGTAGGGACTGCTGATATTCTTTGTAGGCTTTTTCTTTCATAGTTTCCCTAGCATCTGAGTCTTCAATGAACTCTGTCACTTGCTTGACAAGCTGTGCTATTTTATCCTCGTATTCTTTTTCCTGTCTTTCCCATCTATGACAGTTTTCTTGCAGAATCATGTTTTCTTCCTGTGCCTGTGCAACTTGATTTTTAAGGGCTGTAGTTTCCTCTTGGATTTTCTTGTTTGTTTTGATTACCCAATGCACACGATATTATTTTATTGCCTTCTATTTTATGTTCATAATCATTTCTTGCTTTTATTGTGCAGTAGGCATAATGTCTCGTACTCTGTTTTTCAACATATGTATTTCATCCATCATTCTCCGTACAACACTTGGAAATTGGGCATTGGAACTTTGCCATTGCTCTACTTCTTTTAGTCTTCTTTTCAGATCATTTTGTTCAATCATTGGGTTAGCTGCAGTAGTAGCTGGAATAGATATTTCTTGATGTAAGAGTGTGCTAAAACTCTCCTGTGGGGCTTCAATATGTAGCTTTAGTTCTGCAGCTTGGGATGTAGGTACTGTGGTGATGGCTCAACAGGGGATGGGACTTCAATTTCTTGGTTTGCTCCTGCTGGTTGAGACATAGGAGGTGGAGCTAATAATGCTTCTGATGGGGCAATCAGTTGAAGAGTGACAGGGACTTGACTAGAAGTAGCCATTTCAATATTCTGTTGTTCTACTGTTGCCAGAGTGTCTTCTGCTGCTTCCCTTCTTGGATGCACTGGTTCTGCTTCGATAGGAGTTGGTTCGATTTCATGGGGCATAGCAGGTCCTGTTGGTGAATCTAGAGTTGAGTCATATAGGCTGGCTTGATGTTCAACTTATATTCTCTCCTCAGGTACTCTCTCTATTATTGGGGAACTGCTTCTTGCCCTTTCAAGGGGTGGAATAAAGGTACTTTCACCTTCTTCTATAACTATTGTTGTAGTGGCTTCAGTTCCAGCCACCTATTCTATGGCAGCCTCTATCTGTTCTGGGACTGTCTCTAATGTGGGTAAGACCTCTTTTGGTTGTGCAGAGATAGGAATTTTCTTTTTATTTGTGGCACTTAAAGTTCTCTGATAGGTTTGAGGTGTTAGGCTCTCATTGCTGTGGGGCAATGCTTTCTCCTTGGGAAAAATATTATATCTCACATTGACCAATAGATTTGTGATTAGTCCACCAAAGGGTAGATATAATTTACTTGTTTGGTACTTCTTTTGTGGTAACTTCTCTCTTACTGTGTTCATCACTTTCAAAAGATAAGAGGGAACATCAAACCAATAGCGGTGTGTCATTAGGTATAAAGATTTTGCAAAGAGGGCTCTTCGTTGGGTTCCATGTCCCGTCGGTGGATAGTTTTGTGAATTAAAACATCAAAAAGTGAAGAGATAAGTTTCGTTCCTCTAAATCTTTTTGCAAAAAGGAATTATATTTAGGGGGCTTGCCCAACAAATTTGTGGCCATTTGTATGAAATCTGGTAGTCTTAGGTGAAGGTCTAAGTATATTGGCTTCCGGAGTGCCAGTGGTCAGCCTAGGTCTTTCCAATGGTGCATTTGTCACCCCAGCAACCATTGCTTTTGTAATTAAAATTGGGAGTCCATCAATGGTTGTTGATAAAATGGGGATTGGTCCTTTACTGCTATTCGCCATATTTGCATAAAACAGTCTTACCAATCTAGGGTAGACTTGGGTAACTCCAGGCTCTTGAAAATAATAGAGCCCAACATCTTTAAAATATTTGATGGCCTCTCCTCCCATCTCCAAATTTTCCAAGGCATCAACATCAACTGCAACCTCGGCTCCCACTATGTGTTGTTTTATTGAAGTAGGGGGTTTATCCGCTGAGGTTTCAGAGGAAGCCAATTTTTTACCTTTATCTAATTTGTGTCCCCTTTTTGGGGCAGACACATAATCTTTCTCAGTTGTGTCCATGGGAACTTCTCTTATAATTACCCCTAAGGATCTAGTTTTCTTCTTGGGTTGGTCTGTTGCTTTTGATTTAGCTTTTATGGCAGCAGACCGTGCAATACGGTGAATAATTGGAGTGTTATTAGAGTTTCTACCTTCATCTTCCCCGTCTTTCCTTTGTTGTTTTCCTTATTCATTCGTCATTCTCTCTTCTGTAAAAATTAATCAATACTATTAATTAAACCTAAAACCAAGAATTGAATAAACAATCCATGCAACGTCCTCTTTTATTGAAAATCATTCCCTTATCTTGTCGATGGTTGAAACCCTAATTTAGTTTTACACGGTGAAATGTTCCTAAGGTTCCCCCAAAAAATGGAAGGAAAAAGGAGTTTTTATGAAGATGCATGGTTTGATTAGGTAGCAGAACGATTAAAATTACAAGGGATTCGAAAAAGAGAGGGAAGCTAGGAGAGGAAAAAGATAAAACTGAAGGATTTTAAAAATGGGACCGACATACCCTCCTTTTTAGAATATATGGGTCCTGTTTTCAGCGATGACCTTCTAAGCCGGTCATTACTCACTTTTACTAAGAATCGTAAGTTGATTCTAGCTTTTACTGAGTTAAGAATCGCAATCGCTGTGCTTTTGTTTAAACACACTCATAATCAATTGTAAATCCATACAATTGTTTATCAAACTATTAAGTAAAAATTACGATCTATCGTCTTTTCAACGACTTAGGTTGTAATATATTACTTTGTAAAAGAATAAAATGAAATAAAATAAAATAAAAATACATAATTTACATTTGGTGCTACGGATGAGTCGGTAGCTCGACGATCCATGAGGGTCTTTTAATTTGTATTATGGGGAGCAACATCTCTCCCAGGAAAGCTTGGCCTCTAGGATTGTTTACAGGCTGTGTGGGTAATTATCCACTTTCTCTCCTTGCCACTTGCGAGGCTAGTTGACATATCTGGCTTTCTAGCTTTGTGATGAACTGAGTATGTGAGTGAAGAGTCTGAGAGAATTGAGTAAGCTATTGCAAATCCCTTCAATGCTGGTGCGACTGTTGTTGCAAATCCTGGAGGATTTGAACAATCGTAGCATCAGGCATATTGCTCTGTGGTCCAATTTGGGATTGTGCCACCTACATTTGTAGTCTTTGGTAGAAAACTTGGGTCTGGAGAAATCAGGGTTGCGCAACTATTGGTGCTAGTTGTGCTCCCACTGTAGAACCATAGTTAAATCCTGGATGATTTCTCTATGACGGTGGTTGTAGGAATTCCTTTAATCTCCTCTTTGAAAAGTCATTGCTTGTTCAGTTTCCACAACCTCTTAGTATTGTGGCACAACAGAGTTTTCAGTATATGTGTAAGTTTGGCAATTAGAATGGTTTACCATAGACCTATCCAAAATGTTAGGGTTTGAATTCATGAGTGTGGCAATTTTCTGCTCAAGAGCTAAAACTTTTGCACTCATGTCGTCCACAATTTTTACTTTTTCTTTATTGATCTCATAAATCCTCCTCTTGTGAGCGGGGTATGACGAGCCATCTCTGGATCAGTCTACAACAAAGCATGTTTTTACTTTGAAGTGTTGGGCCAGTTTCTCAAATAAATTCCAGGTCTACTGGCCATTTTGAGCCATGAAGGCTCCTCCGCTTACGGCATCGACTGTGGACTTGTTAGTCTCAAGTCAATCCCTGGTAAAAACTTTGTGCTATAGACCAATTTGGCACCTCGTGATGAGGGCATTTTCGTAGCAAATCCTTCATCCGTTGCCAACTCTTATGAAATAATTCTTCAGGTTTTTTCCTGAAGCCTTAAATTGCTTGACGAATTTAGTTTGTTCTACCAATTGGAAGGTATTCACTCAAAAATTTGGATTGTAAGTCTTCCCAACTGGTATACTCATGGCAGGTAGTGAGACCAACCATGCCTTTGCCCTATCTTTAATAGAGAAAGGAAATAGACACAGTCTTATAGCTTCTTTACTGGTCATAGTCCATAGTATTGTGCAGATTTCGATGAAGTCCCTTAGGTGTTGGTAAGGGATTTTCTCTATCAAGCCCATAAAAAGTTGGTAGAGTTTGGAGTGTGTGAGGCTTGATGTCATAGTTTTGACCTTCAGCTGCCTCTGGTATAACCATACAAGACGGCTCAGTCAAAGCTATTGGGCTGAAATGTGCTTCAATTGAAAGTTCGTCAGCCATAGGTTGAGATTCTCTTGCAGAGGATCGGTTTAATGCGAGTCTGCACAAGAGAGTCCGCTCAATTTCTGGGTCGTATTTAAGAGTCTAGTCTACTAGACCAGGTATGATGCATACACTAGAAAGTAAATCGCTTTTTGTATATATAAAATTTATATGATTTTTATTCTAGAAGAGCAGGGAGAGATAACAAATCTAGGCCTTTGGCTTCTGTGATCAGGAGAAGTTGGAACCTTGATTTGCCTACACCGAATAAACCTGCAAAAGATTAAGAAGTGATCAAATAAAAATAAAAATATAAAGAAATATAAAAAGAGAAAGATAAATATCGGCTTTAAAAATAAAATAAAAATATTAGATAAAAATAGAAATAAAAATAAATTCTGCTTCCCCGGCAGTGGCAAAAAAAACTTGATCGCTCCTTATTGATGTATATATTTTATGTTAAATTCAAGTCTTAACCTATTGCAAGTCACAATGGAAATTATAGTACTAGCATGGGATCGTTCCCACGAGAAAGTTTATTATCTTATTATTTCTTTATTTTTATCTTTTATTTAAATCCTTATCTTTAAAAACTTATATTTATATTTAAGATCTAATCTACTGGAGAAATATGAATAAAAGAATGATTTTTTAATCTAAAGTGCATAAAATAAATTCTAATCCTCCTTCAGATTAAGGTCGTCAATCTTAATCTTTAGCTTTCGGATATTTATAAATTTAAACAGTACCGTTACACTATATTTTTAGTCTCCTAGCATTGGGCGTCAATCAAGTCTAAGATCTTGTTAATATTGATTTAATCTAATCAACAACTTCTTAAAATCTGAGTGTCAAGCAAACCTTAAAAAATTGAAGATGGAAAAGTAAAACCGTTACACTAATCTGTAAATTCTAACCTCAGTCATCAATTCAAATTAAAACTTGGAGATGTTTATAAAGCAAATAAATCTAAACTAAAAGGCAAAGTAAAATATATCCTTCATCCCTCAGTCGCAGTCATCAATTAATCCTGAGAAACTACAAATATGTGTACTAATCTTCAACACTCAATCGCAGTTGTCAATTGCTCTTGAGAAATCTCTGATATCTAATCTATTCTAACTATGTTACACCACTTTGATAGGAAGAAAATCCAACCTCATGCGTCAATTGATGCTGAAATTCTTCGATGCTTATTCCTATGCCGAGCTCTCTTATTTATAGATCATAAGGAATTGGTTTACAAAGATCTAATTCTAATAAAATAAATTACTAAAATAAAAGTATTCTAATATAATTCTAATTTCTAATTTTATTCTTCCTTGCTTTCTTTAGTTGATGCACTTTTAGAGTGTTTTTTAATTAGCAACAGCAGAGTAATTCGAAGTTCATCTTCATCAATCTTCTCAGGTCCGTGGTTGGTCAGTCTTCTAATTGTGGAAGACTTCTGAAAATATGCATGGTGGTGATAGATCTCACATTTCACAGCAGTGGAAAGATTCTATTTTTAGAAAATCGCAAATAACAATTTCTTTCTATTCTTTATGGAAAATCGTAAATCACGATTTTCTATTTTCAGTAGGCTTTCAGCTAACGATTCTTCATTTCGATTCTTCGCTTTCTCTTGTATCGTCTTTACTTAATACGGCTTTTCTTTAGAGAATCATAAATTATAATTTCTCTCTTCTCAGTATATTATTCCGCATAATCGTAAAACACGATTCTTCATTTCTTTTTAGTCAAAGATTTGTCTTTTATGCTCAATTGTCTTTTTACTGCTCTTTGAGTTCATTTTGACAAAGATTAACACTTAGACTCTCTTTTACTGTCTAGCTTTAATATCTGTACATCAGTATCTCATTAGTAGCAAACTAAAGCCTAACATTACTAAGTTAAGGGTGATAAAATGGTAAATTATGTGACTGATCAGTGGCATGATCATATGAGTGTACATATTATTTCTTTATCTATGGGATCACTGTCAAAATAGATAGGGATGGGAAATTGTGCGTATAATATAAATTTTATTTAGAACTTTACAAAACCCAAACTCAGGTTTGTAGTATTCATTGGTTGAACATTAATGAGATGATTTTTTTACAAAAAACCAGTGGTTGAAATTGAGATCAATATAAGATCAATAAGGAAATTGAGAATATAAGATCAATAAGGAGATTGACTTCAATGACACAGTAGCATTATGTTAGAGATCTGCTAAATATAGAAAAAAGTAAAACCCACATGGGTAACATGGTTTACACTACCCAACAGCACTTCCAAATATGTGCATATGAAAACTCTTACATGAGAAAAGCAGTAAAAATAAGCAGCAAAAATCAAATGACAATGAAAGGAAGATTAAAGGGAGCACTTCCCAGACATAACAACCACACATAGATGGATTCTTTTTACAGTACCCAACTTGTAGACATGGCTGTAAATCTATTTTTTTGGATATGATTTGTGTGCCAGTAGAAGCAAAGACAAAAATACTATAAAGCATTGTTTTGCCAATGGGCTTGGAAACCCAAGACTTCTTTGTATAAGAAAGTATATTTTGTAAAAAGCCTATCGTTTAGGGAAAAGAAAAAATCAGAGAAATTATTTTTTGCCACAATTTCATGCATCAGAGTTCAATGAACAATAGGGGAAAAACCCAAAAAAATTATAAAAAAAAAAGAACACTTTCAGGATTGCACAAACCCCTCTCAAAAGAAGAACAATATGACAAAACGAAAAAAAGGAAACCATTTTCAATTATTAAACCCTACTTTAAAAATGGGGATTTTCTAAAGTACCCAAGTCAAAAAAAGAAGCAAAAACTAATATTTGAAGTTTCACATATCACAAATTGCATAACAAAACAAACCAATGCCCATAAGAAAAGAGCAGTATTTGGTGAATGCTCCCAAAAAACAAAAAATAAAAAATAAACACCAACAACTTCATTTAAATCCATTTTCAAGAAAAAAAAATAAAAAATCATAGACACCATTAGGAAACATAAAAAAAGATAGAGATTGGTAAATAATTGAAAGGGGAAGATGACACCTACCTGAGAGTAGACGTGAGATGATCTAAAGATGGCCTTTATGAATGCTTCCCAAATACTCTTCATCGATCAAGAAAAAAATAGAAATAAAAAAGAATACTTTATTAGATTAATAAATGAATGAACATTAATTACTAATCATAATGAAACCTCAAATTTCTAAAGTATACATGAGGAAGATGGAATTTGCTGATGGTGAGAGAAGGAAGACCCAAGTGCATGCCATTTATAGCCATTAGGGCTTGGATTGGAGATGAAGCATAGATTTTCCATCTTCGACTAGTCTTTTCGAAGACTCCATCATCGCAGGCCTACAGATGCCTACCCACCTCTTCTTTGTGATTCTTTGGTTGAACCTGCCCTCCAAAATGGATAGGTTCATTTCGATTGCCACAATTTACAAATCCCTCACCTGCAAAACCTATAACCCTAATGAATCTCGAGAAGGAGGTGATACAACGTCCAGCAATGGCTCAGGCATGAAAAATCTGAGAAGAAAATGGGAAGGAAGAGATGTAAGGCTTTACAGTGAGAAGTTACTTTAACGATTCTCTGATGAATCTTGGGAAGGAGGAGATACAGGGTGCAACAACTGCTCAGGCATGAAAAATTTGAAAAGCAAGTGCAGAGGAAGAGATGTAAAGCTTTAAAAAGTGAGAAGTTAAAGCCCAAAGCTCTGAACTGTTGTCTCAGAATGAGTCATCGATGATGTTGATGAGGCTTTAGGCACGTACTGTAATGTCCCGGAAAATTTTGTGCTTTTATTGTGCACCTCGAGAAGCGGACCGCCTGGTCAAGCGTTTGACCGAGTCAACATTGACCCGGTTGACGTAATCGGACGGGTAAAAGCGATGTAGTCAAGGCAAGGTTGAATGGTGGTTGTATGTGTACGTGCACTTAATCAGTGTATGTGCTTTACACCCGATTCTAAAAGCTAAAATATAAAATAATAGAAGAAAAGGAAGGAAATGGGTATGCTCTGTTTGTTTTGAGGTTGTTGAGAGAAGTAAAGAGGGAGAGAGAAAGAGAGAGAGAGAGAGAGGGAGTAAGGGCTATGAAATCGGGTGATTTAATCAAAAGAGGAGAATATTAAATGTAGATCGTCGATCTTGGCTCACGAGGTCCAACGGATCGAGCTAGGGATCAAGAAGAAGTTTGATTTGGGGTTTGTGAAACCCTAAGGAGTTAAAGACTAGGATCGAAAGAATCGGATCGAAGAGGTATGCTTGAGGCTTTGCACACCTTGAATTTTAGCAAATACATAGTGCTTATTGTTTTAGAAAAATGAGAAATGGGGCTGTTGAGGATGGTGATGGAGTTAATGAGTTCATGGAGAGATGAACTCGATCCTCACCGAGATGAGGAATTTCGTTAGCGAAATGAGATTTCGTTTGGAACGAAATGGGTGATGAAGCAATAGGAAAAAGGAAGTTTTCGTATGAACGAAATTGAATTTCGTTCGAACGAAATTGAATTTCGTTCGAACGATTTCGATTTCGTTCATTCGAAAGGGGCTGGTTTTAGGCTTGGGGCCTATTTGGGCATGAAATAACATTGTGTTTGAGCCTAAACTTGTTGGCCCAAGGTTTATTCATGGTGATGATGATCTTCATGCGTTGATCATGCCTAGGTGGTCGCGGATCATCGAATCTCTTGGTCGGAACGAGTAATGGATCAAAAGGTTTTTAGACGCAAGTGAGGTAGGGGAACATCTAAACTAGTACACTGTATTACGAGCCCATACGTAGTGATAGTTTATAATGCATGTCTCTTTAAAAGTTGTTTGATCTATAGCTAGATGTAAAGAATAGTGTTGATGCATGTCTCTTTAAAAGTTAATGGTGTATGGTCACGCAAATCATAAGGAAATTCTTAAGTAAGAAGCGATCATCCCAGGGATGTAAGAAATACAAAGGCATCGCAGAGGTGCCACAGAAAAAGTGACATCCCAGGGATGTGTTGTGGATGTAAGGATCCACGTTAAGAAACAAACAGAAATTAAGAATGCACGGGCTGGGTTTAATATCTATTAGCACAAATCACGGTGAACAACTATATGTATTGCCGCAGTTGATTTAAGGTTCAAGAATACCCAACCACGGCGGTATACCGTGTGTGGCGGCGGATATCCGTGACGATGCAATGGCGAATCCGTACACTAGCGGACATCGAGGGATGTATAGTAGCGATAGTCGTCACCTACGAGATAGGGGCGTGGGCGGTGAAATGAAAAATAGTGCGATTAGCGGCGATGGAGGTATTCCATGGGGCTCGATGCTATATTGCTCGAGGATTATTTAAGTTAAGATTTAAGTGTAGTCTCAGCCTGGTTGCAACTAAAAGGAGGTGAACCTCATCTTGAAATTAAATGAGTAAAGTAATAATTGTAGTCAAGTGTTTTATCGCATTTTCAGTTTACATTTCCAGAAAAGAGTATTGTTGGTTCATGTTTTATTTCTGTCATTAAATGTATGTTTGTAAGATGGATATACTCGTTGTGATATTGCCCTACTGAGCTAGGATGTAGCTCACCCTTGACTATGTGTCACAGATGATGATTTAGGCGTGGCGACCGACGTGTTGGATCCCGAGGACCGAGCGTCTGGGAGGAGTCTGAGCCCCCTTCAGAGAAATTCTTCTAGAAGATTTGCTGCGTATTTTGAGAGTTTTTGGTGAGAAAGTGCTTTCGGCTTGGTACGTCCAGCCACAAATTTTTGTAAAAAAAAAAATAAAAATAAATTAAAGATACATGTAATAGCATTTTGTCGATCCGTTGAGGTGTCCGTAGTTACGGCACTAATGGTTCGGGTTGGTTCTCTTGTTCATGTTGCGGCATGAGTTGAGAACTATCTTTTGGATTTTGTGTTGTGAGTTAACAAATAGTAGAAATGGAGATTTGCTTTCGCATTTTATCTTTCTATGGTTTCTTTTGTGATGGATGTACCAAGTGTTCCGCATTAAATCTTGGGGCACGGCCTCAAGGGCTGTGCCGATGGCACGGGTTTCGAGGTAGCGAAACCCCGGGCTGTCACACGTACTCATTTAAGGGTACGCGTCGCTCGAAAAAGTAGGAAAACGTGTTTTTATTAAGTGCCATGAAACATCTTACCACAGTCAACTATTTGTAAGATGGTCATTTAACACATAAGTTGGCCATCTTACAACGAATCTAATGTGCCCCAACACATGACTCTTAATATAACATCGGAATTGAATCTACATTTACTATTTTTAGAAAAAAAAACTAACCCGTGAAAAAATGAATGCTTGTTTTTTCTTGGATAAGCGTGGAAATAGTATTTCCATCCAAATACTATAAAATTGTTGATATTCCTTTTTATAAATTGTAGATATTCGTCACAAGAAGTTGTACTGTTAATTTGTTTTAGTTTCTTGAATTGGTTTTCTTGTAACAAAGTATTCCCATTTATATCTAGGATTGAAGGTAAGAGTACACTAAATATGAAGGTGTTACATGTGTTAAATGGTATAAGATCAAGTAGGTAACAACAACTGTAACTAAAACTTTTCAAAAAAAGATATTAATCAAAATAATAAATGAAATAAAGAAAAATCACTCAACTCATTAACTTTCCATATGGCCGAAGTAATTGACAAAGGAGATACAATTACAATTCAAAACTGGACTGTCTCCATTTGCTGAACGTAATGTTCCATGCAATCAAGCCTCAATTTTGCGATAATTTCGATGGCAGAAGGTTTAATCATGGGATAAAGAGAGAATAAAATGGAAAAGCAGTCAATTGATAAACAAACCATTATAAACAATGTTATACAATGCAAAATAAAATAAAGATTACGATGAGAAATCCACAATTTGAGGGTTACTGCGGAGCATGGGTCAAAATTTCGTCCCGATACTAATACGTATCGGACGATACATATCGGTATTAGACTAGGACGATACTCCATTGAATGTATCGTCCGATAAGTTACTGTTCTGATACGTATCATCCGATATGTATCGGTTTGGAGCTCGAACGATACGTATCGGACACTCGAGATTTTGACCCTTGCTGCGGAGTGTATGTAGAGGAAGTTATGATGGTGTTTAGTTCTAGTTAAAAAATTCTAGCCTTTGAAGGAAAAATGACCTTAATTTAAAAAAGTTATCTCCAATATGGGTCATTGGATGTTTTACCAGTGTCAAGCTCTCATTGACATCTCACTGTTAGGAATTCAATCACACTACCGAACTCCCTATGGCAATGACTATAGAAAAATAAAGAAGGCATAAAAGCAATCATACACAACACAAAAAACTTTATGTGATTCACCCAATCTAGGGCTACGCCCACAGAGTATATACTCTATTTATGAACATTTACAATGTGCACACTCTCTTGTCTCTAGTGCACTCTCAATCAGGATTTGACACGATCTTCCACAGCCAACACGCTGCATAAACCGAGGGCGTAGTCCTTCAAGAACAGAGAAGAGATCTACTAGAATATAATAATGATTCCAGCACAAGAACTTCAATCGGATGCTTCAATCCCCAAGATTTTCTTCAATACCTTGCCTCTCAAAGTACTCATCAGTTTTCTCTCTAAGAAAACTCTCTCTTGGAACCCTAGATTAACCTTCTGTCAATAGGCTCTAACCAGCATAAGGAAACTTTGACCAAAAAACTTCTAAATTACCCAAGTAAGATAAATCCATGAAACTAATCCACCTAGAATCGATCGATCGGTTTAATGCCTCGATCGATCGATTTCAACCCGAGAGAAACCCAACAAATTATGCTCAGATTGATTGTTCAACTTCCCAAACTCGATCGATCAATTACAACTAGTGAGCACACTATTTATTCCGTCTAGAATCGATCAATCGGTTCCAACAACTCGATCGATCGATTGGGACCCGAGACCACTCCTCAAAGGGTCTCAATAATGCGCTTGGGATTAAACCTAAACCAACAATCTCTACCTAGGTTTCATCCCCAACCGCGTCCCCGCCCCAATGGCATTAACATTTGCAACAAGTGTTGATCAAGTTTAGGGAGTGCCTAAACTTATTCTGTGTAATCGACTTAGTCAACATATCTGCTCCATTCTCTTTCGTATCGATCTTTTTAATCGATATTTCTCCATCTACTATCATATCTCTAATAAAATGATATCAGACATATATATACTTTGTTCTAGCATGAAAGACTTGGTTCTATGATAGGTGAATGACACTCTAACTGTTGCAGAAGATATCGGTGCTCTCATCAATCATACTAGGGCCTGTGCTAAATCTAGTCGTATACTCACCATGACATACATCAGACTACCAACGATATTTGAATACAGAATATTCTTCTTGTGTTCCCTTTTTGCATGTGTGGACGGATTCATCTTCTTTGTGAGTTTAAAATGCACTGCTAGAGGAGTTGATATAGGCTTAGCATCACTTATAATATACTTCTCCAGGAGCTTTTAGATAATAGTCCTTTGAGTTAGCCAAATCTTCTTATTCTCACGATCTCTCGTGATTTTCATACCTAGGATCTTATTTGCAAAACTAAGATCCTTTATCTCAAACTTTTGGCTCAATGATTGCTTTGGCTTGTTAATTTCAACTTTGCTTTCTGCTGCTATCAACATCTCATCTACATAGAGAATTTGGAATATTTTTCTCTCTTTACAATACTCTTTCCAGTAGACACAACAATCACACTGTCCTCTGTGATACCCTATTGCTCAGCATATATGAGTCAAACTTCTTGTACCACTGCCTGGTGTAGACACCCCCATTTTGCCCTCTCGAAATATACAAATTTGTTCAGTCAACCATTGACCACATAACCCTGATGTGAGACCATATACTGAAATAATAGTATATGGCTGAACACAAGTGAAAACATTAGTACTATGGCTCAGGCCCCATACCCCCGACGTGGGAACCATGCACTGAAACAATAGTACATGGCTGAACACGGGCTGAAACAATAGCTCTGTGGCTTAGATCCCAACGTAGGGAGACTATATAGTGAAACAATAATATATAGTCGGAATGCAGACTAAACTAATAGTCTTGCATTTCATACCCCGTTACCTTGATATGGGACCATATGCTGAAATAATAGTATATGGCTGGACATAGGTTGAAACAATAGTTCTGTGGCTCAGGCCTCATATCCCCAACGTGGGAACCATGTACTGAAACAATAGTACATGACTGAACACAGGCTGAAACAATAGCTCTGTGGCTCAAATCCCAATGTAGGAAGACTATATACTAAAATAATAGTATATAGTCGAAATGCAGGCAGAAATAATAGCCTAATATTTCAGACCCGACCCGTACCCGAACAACCCCAAATTAAGCGCCTGAAACCACACGCATAATTCGATTGCACACCAAATCACAAGTGCGCAATCAGTCCCTTCTCAAACCAGACTTCCTTTCCCCAGACTAACTCGAGACTTGATCACGCGCCTAACACCAGACGCGTGATCGGATTAAGCGCTCCACCACCAGCACGCAATTGTCCTACGCTCTGCCTAGCCTCACTGTCTTTGAACCCTAAGTTTCCTCAATTAAATGCTTTGAGAGTGATGCTTAATTGGATTATGCACCCCAAAATGGGGGTGCAATTAGTTCTAACGTTATTAGGACTAGGAAACTTGCTGAGCAAGTCAGCCGGTCGCTCACTGAGTCGGGGACTGATTCAAAGCGATTAAGTGTCGGTAAACTAGTGCGCAATTTGATTAAACACCTGGATAAGGGCGGGTAATCGAGGAAAAACCTATAAAAGATTCTTTCCTTAATTCGCTCGAAAAAGAGGCAAGCAATTTTTGAGAGAGCGGATTTTTTTTGGGATTCCGAAACCAGAGAACTTCGAGAATGAACACATAGAACAACTAATCATGATTTCAAAATTCAAGCGCCAAATCTTTGAGATTTCTCTCCATAGCCTCGACCCTGGGTAAGGATTTAATTTTTTATTATTCACGACCATAACTTCTAGTCTCTAGATTTAGGAATTCTATAGGTTTTAATTTTCAGTCCAAGACCAAAGCCCCCTTTTCAGATCACAAATTTTTATATTTGGTTCTGATTCTCCGAATTCAGAACCAGTCCTTAATCTGACGGTCTAATCTATTGAACCTAGGCTTTAATTCCGTTCTAAAATCTTAATCTACAGTCCTATCAATAATTTTTGGTTATAGGTCTTAGACTCTAGAACCAGTCCTTAATCATACGAACGATTTTCTAATTTCGGACCCGAATTCAGTCCTAGAAATTTAGATTTTAATTTTAATTCCTTGATATAATATTTCTAAAAAATCCTAGATATTAATTTCAGTTTCCATAATTCTAGTTCATAATTTAATTCATAATTATTATTCCGAAATTGACTCTGAAAAATATATAAAAAAATACTATTTTATCATAACGAATCCAATTTATCTTCAATCTCAACCATCCGATTTGCCCAAGGGAGCTTACGGATGGTACTCCGGAACGAGGCCAATCCTCCTTAGCATAGCGGGCCCAAAATTTTTTTTTTCTAAGAATTCTAGAATTAATTAATTACTTTTCTTATCTTTTTAGTATAATTAACTAGTAGATTTATTTTATTCCAGCATAATTAATTAAGCTAATTAGATTTTAGTATGATTGATTAATTTTTTAAAATCAGATTTTAATTGGTTATTTTCTTGCTTTAATTAGAATTAGAATATTAGTTCCATAATTTCTTCTTAGATTTTTAGTATAGTTAACTTACATGCTTTATTGTGATTAAATTCATAGAATAATTGCTCCGATTAGAACTCCAATAAAATTAGTTTCTTTATTTTAATTAGATAATTCTAGCGTAGTTAATTCCTCGCTTTATTAGACCTCAATATCATTAACCAGTCCTTTTATTTTAATCGGAATCCTAATATAATTAATTTATTGCTCTGATCATAATTCTAGTCAAATCAGTTCATTTATTTTAATTAGAATTTAGTATAGTTAATTCATTTCTTTAATTGAAATTTTAGCAAAATTAGTTTACTGGCTTTAATTAGAATTTCAGTCTGATTAATTCATTGCTTAAATTAGAGTTTCTAGTAGAATTAGTTCTCTATTTCAAATAGAATTCTAGTAAGATTGTTATACTTGATTTAATTAGAATTTTAATACAACTAGTATACATGCTCTACTTAGAATCTTAGTATAACAAGCATGCTAATTTCATTAGAGTTTTACCAGAACTACTACATGTGCACTCCTAGTATAATTAGCAAACGTAATCATAATTAGACTCCTAATGAGATTAAGAAACTAAAATTAATTAGACACCTAATGGGATTAGGACACTTAATTAATTAGACTTTCAATAAGGATAGGAATAGTAGAAATTAATTAGACTCCCGATAGAACTAGAATATTAAATTAAATAAACTACAATAGATTTCCACATAATCAAACTCATGATAGAATCAGGGAAGTCTAAATTGACCAGAACTATTGCTCAACAAATAGTAGAACTCAGTATTCAAAGAATACAAAGAGGAGATGACAACTCCGAAGAATTGCTTCGAGGGTTGGCCGCCGCATACGAAACCATTAGGTCATGACAATTGTCAGAAGAACAAGAGCGACAAGAGATAACACCGCCTACCCCGTGCACGGTGTCAGACCGCGCCACACTATTAAGACAACCTGCCCACACATTCTTCAACAATAACTATTTAATAGACAAGATTTACTCATGGGTTGCTCCATAAGACAACACCATTAAAGTCAAAGATCTCCCTAAAATGCTCGATGAGTACATGGCCAAGAGAGAGCGCCCCGGCCACTCATTCGGATTCAACAAATTTTGCCGGGACGTCGAGTTTAATTTACCAATAGGATTTAAGCCAGCAAAATTTATCAAATATAATGGCATAGGAAATCTAAATCATCACTTAGCCCTCTTTTATAATGATTGCCGACCCATACGTGATAATTAAGGACTTCTCATTCACTATTTCCAACGCTCATTAGAAGGAGAAGCTTTAGATTGGTTTGCGGGACTCTCGCTTTATAAGATAGAAACCTTCGATGAATTAGTCGATCAATTCCTAGACCAATACAAACACTTGATCCAAGAGACAGTTAGTCTCAGCGATCTAATGGCAACCAAGCAAGGACCTGAGGAAGAATTTATCGACTTCGTCGCCACATGGAGAAAATTCACCGCTAGGATTGGCACCTCAATGAAAGAGAAGGATTTGGTGGATATTATCATCGATAACACTAGAGAGCCATTAAAAAGAGCACTTGTCATAAGTGATTGCCCCGACTTCACTGCACTCCACTCCCAGGTATCCCGACTAGTGTGACACATTATAGAAATCAATATCTCAACACCTACCAGAATCAGAATACTATGCAAAATCGACCGGCCCACGTACCGAATTACAATAGTGTGCCCCCACCGCAGAACTTTAACCCAGTCAGAGGCCCCTACCAGCCGATGCGGGAACACTATCCCCCTTTTCCAGACACAATTCCCAACATCTTTCGTCTCCTTAACACTCAGAATCTCCTTTGATTCCCGCAGGAAAGACCCCGCCCATGACCGACAAATCTAGACTATAGTAAATACTCTGCCTTCCATCGATATGCGAGACACAACCTAAAAGACTGTTGGGTCCTCAGGGACGAAATCTATGACATGAATGACCAAAGTCTGATCGATTGGGAAGCGCTTAGGAATCCTAACCCTAATAATAACCAATCCCAATAAAATTTAGGGATCATTAATAATCCCATGCCTGACCACAACCAAGCAACACTGGCTCAGGTCACCACCGTAGATCTCTCCGGCCGATCCCGCTTCCAACCTTCCACCTTAATCATTTGCATTCAACTCTCTGCTACTTCCGCCACACCAGTGAGAGCTCCTTCACTCCTGCATCCCTCAACCCTGATCACTCGCATCGCCTCGTCAAATCCACCTCCTTATCCAAAATTCACTCAGATATGAGTCCATTCTTTTAGGACCAGGAGACCATTCCTCCGTAGTCACCCACCAGAGCCTTCAACCCCTCCAAATCCTAAACCAATTCCATTACCCCTTCCTTCGTCTGATTCTAAACCCGAGTACAGAGATCACATTCTTCAAACTGCGGCCCAAATTGCTGCATGGGTAGAAAGTGTCACCCGAAAGACTCCAAACCTAGAAGACGAAACAAAGATTGAGTGTTTGCTAAACATAAAAGAAAGTGAATGAGAAGAACACCCCGACTCGTACGTGACACTGGTATCTGCCTTCCCAGAAGAAGGGGAACCTTCCACCCCTCCAAATCTCGAACCAACGCCACTATTGCTTCCTTTTTCCGATTCTGAACCCGAGTATGGAGATCACGTTCTCTAAATTGCTGCTCAAATCGCTGCATGGGTAGAAAGTGTCACCCGAAAAACTCCAAGCCAAGAAAATGAAATAAGAACCGAGCGTTCGCTGAATCTAAAAGAAAGCAGGCCGAAAGAACATCCTGACCCGTGCGAGACGCTAGTCTCTGCTTTCCTAGAAGAGGAAGATTACACAGTATCTCCCACCTTGGAGCGGCACCATTCAGGTATGTGTTCCAACCTTGAATTTCACCAATTTTACAAATACATCCGTGTCAAGCCGCGTCGGGTTTGGTCAACAACAGACTTTCTTGATTCTCAAATCAGGAACCAATTATCCACTTCTGCCTTTTCCTCAAAATAAGGATTTCACGAACGCACAACCACCAGAGGGGAATGTGAGAGAAAAAGAAGTTAACTTGCCTCCCCCACATCACATCATCCCTCCACCAATTCCTGCACCTTAACCATTCCAACCACCTGCACCTAAGGCCCATCGGCCAAGCAAAGAAATTGCGCTCAATTCAAGACAAGAATGCGACCTTCTGCGGCATCTCCAGAAGATCCCGACGCAGATATCCATATTAGAACTCATCAAAAAATTGCCTGATCACCACCGGTTGCTGATAAGGACGCTTGAAGACACACAAGTAGATGAGGATAAGACCCTAGATGGGCTTTATCAAATCACTTCGGTCATGGCGCAACCTCTAGCGCTCACTTTCACAGACACAGACGTGCCCAAAAAGTCACTCCGTGGGAGTGTGGCCTTCATATATCTTACGGTCATAATTAGAGGATTCTTCGTACCACATACACTCATTGACATGGGAGCAGGACTTAACATCTGCCCTCTCACCATGTTAAAAATGCTCGAATAGATGGAGCAGGATGTCAGGCCCTCCGCACTATCACTCATAGCTTATGATGGTTCGCGTCACTTTGTCAAAGGAACTATAAAGCTACAGGTTCGCCTCAAACCTATAACGAAAAATGTTACCTTTCATGTTTCTGATTCCGCTAGTACGTACAATCTTATTTTAGGAAGAAAATGGCTAGAGTCAATGAAGGCCGTCGCATCCACATACCATCAATGTGTCAAATTCTCATACGAGGACTCCATCGTTCGTATATACGTTGATGCGGCCCTCCAGGAGATGGATACTAATTACACGGCAAGCGTACCAACTACTCACGATTATGTATTGAACACGGGTCATATTCAAAAGACCCGAATCCCTGATGAGACAACTGTTGCCGAAGTCTGTCCCCCTACCCCTCCTAGTTCGCCCTCAACGCGTCGACAAAAATTAATGAGAAGAGAGGTTGGCTCAGACCTCGCCAAACTCTACGCCATTAAACCTACCGTGATAAAAGGGTGGGACCTTATGTACCAACTCGGATATATTCCCCACACTAGACTCGGTAAAAATAAGCAAGGTCATGTAGGACCCGTTGTCCTAACGCAAATACGTAAACACATAGGGTTAGGTTACCAATCAGACGGCTCGCAAGCCAACCTGTCCCCTACCTCACATTTCTATATGACCACTTCGCATACAGGACCACTGAGAAAGCAGATATGCCAAAGCATAAGGAAGTGTCCTTCACTAGATCCCAAGAGTTGAAAATTGAGCAAATGACTAAAGCGTTTAATGATTTAACCAATTTAAACGATGATCTTGATAAACCACTCGAAGGAGTCAAGCCCATGTTTGACACTGAATAATTTACAAAAGCAAGGAGAGAAGAACCCCCAGGACTCTACCCACGAGTAGAAGATTGGGAATCCGCTGATGACGAAGATTTTCACATAACAGCCCTACAAGATAGTGAAGAGCACTTACGCTTAACATGGGAAAAAGATGACACTCTACAAAGAAATATTAACTCGTATAGCATTCACCTCGGCCTTGGCCTTGAGGGATGAGAATGCCCTTAGGACTCCCCTTGTATCTCTTACCCATACCAACCCCGCTGTAGAGCATGCATCAACATGTAAGAGCGTTTCGCTAGTTGGACCCGATACTCTATGGTAGAAGAATCGAATCACTCCAACCTCGTGACCACCGACACAAGTAATGACCTACCAGCTCAGCTACCGACATAAGAAGCAGAAAATCCCAACGGTCATTTGGTTGACCTAGGGGGAAACACTCGCATCGCCCTAGACTTTGAAGAGAAACTTGAACTAGACACTTCTACATCACTGGATTCGCCGCAACTCTAAATATTTTAGAAATCTCTAGAGGAAGGGTGGCAACCTCCCCCCAGTGATGACGAGGACTACTGGATAGACTTCCCGACACTCGAGTTAGCGAAGCAAGCCAATCTAGGACTTCAACCACTATCAGATCACGAAGATGGATTCGATACCGTCTTCGACTCTAACCTAGAAGGATGGGAATATCATTGGGAATCCCCCTGTATTCTTCACCATTATCAACCTCGCTGTCGAGCGTGCGCGCTCATCCTAACATATTATGAGGATCAAGGAAAAGAACTCGCTACCCCTGAGGATCCTTCGGGAGATCCCCCTCGGTGGGAAGAATAACATTATTACAACCCAGAGAATGATAGTTCAATTGACTACGATCTTTAGAGCTTCTTTAAAGAAGAGGCGATCAATGTGGCAAAAGAAATTCAGGCATCAACACCGCTATCACTAGGGTCACTCATTTAAAAGATCTCATTAGATGAGGACTCTAAAAAAATGCCAAATTTACAACAAGTTCATATTTATCGAAGAATCGCTCGAACGACCCCAACAGCCGTCTCGCTCCCTCAACTAGAGGAAGCAATTCTTCTGGCACCCTCTGAGGAGATCGACCTTGTACCATATATAGTGTCAAAAATAAAAAAATAGAAAAAATAGAAAACCCTAAAAATTCAGAAATACATAATTCAAAAAAATCAGAAAACCCTAGAAAAGAAAGGGAACTCTTCGTCCTGAACAAAATTTGTGGCCAACAAGGAGACTTTTCTCTTAGGGTTTTTATCCCACTCCCTGCACAAGGACGTAAAGTATCCTGTCTAAATAATAATCCAGTGATCATATCGGACAAGATACTTCATGACTTTGAGAGAAGAATCAGTAGTCTTGACCTTCACCTTACCAAAGATCTTTCAGTCATAGATTGTGCCGATGAAGGGTTATCTTTCACAAGCTCAGATCCCTAGTGTAGCAATTTTGCGATATATGAACTGACCGAGGACGAAGAAAAAATACCAATTGCTGAGGAGGCACTGGACTTCCAATGGGTTATCAAGCATTTCGATGAGCAAACCCAAGCTACCACAGAACCCACAGAAGAACTTAACTTTGGCACTGAAGAGAAACCCAAGAAGCTACTGATTAGCGCAACGCTCAACTCTAAGGAATGCCAATAAATTGCACAAGTCCTGTAAAAACACCTCGATTCCTTCGCATGGTCCTACGAGGACATGCCCGATTTAGACCTGAGTTTAGTAGAACATCGCCTCGTCTTAGAACCCGATGCAAAGCCTATTAAGTAGAAGCTCCGCAGGATGCACCCACAAACAGCCCTCCAAGTTAAAGAGGAAGTTGACAAGTTACACAAAGCCAAATTTATCCGAGTCGTTCTTTACCCTAAGTGGGTCGCCAACATAGTACCTGTCGCTAAGAAAGATGGCAGAGTACAAGTTTGCATCGACTTCCAAAACCTCAACCAGGCATGCCCAAAAGATGACTTCCCACTTTCACACATTGACACTCTAGTCGACAACACCACTGGACATGAGATGCTATCCTTTATGGACAATTTCTCTGGATATAATTAGATCAAATTAGCAGAGTCCGACCAAGAGAAGACTTCCTTCACCACACCATGGGGAACATACTATTACGTTGTTATGCCTTTTGGGCTCAAGAACATAGGAGTCATGTATCAACGCGCCATGATGGCTATCTTTCACTACATGATACATAAGTGTGTTAAAGTCTATGTCGATGACATATTAATGAAGTCTCAAATGTGAGTAGGACACATTGAAGTGCTCCAACTGGTGCTACAAAGAGCTAAGAAATATCAGCTAAAAATAAATCCAAAGAAATGTGTCATCGGAGTCACTTCAGGAAAATTACTCGATTTTATAGTTAGCAAGCGAGGGATTGAAGTTGACCTTGCAAAAGTCAGAGCCACCTCGACATGCCGCCTCCTGGTAATATTAAAGAGTCACGAAGCCTGATAGGAAGATTACAATTCATAAGAAGAATTATTTTCTAGCATTCGAACAGATGTGATCCTTTCTACAGACTACTTAGAGGAGGAGTTGAGTACAAATTGGATGACTAGTGTTAGCAAGTCTTTGACAATATCAAGAAATACCTCCTTAACCTACCTATACTATCGCCACCTGTCCCTGGAAAACCCTTGATTTTATACCTCTCAGCGAAGGACAAAGCAATGAGAGTGATTCTAAGACAATATGAAGAAAAAGACAAGAGAGAGAAGGCTATCTACTACCTCAATAGGACAATGGTTGAATATGAACAAAAATATACTCCGATGGAGAAGACTTGCCTCACATTGGTGTGGGCCTCTACCAAATTACGACACTACTTCTGAGCACACAAAATACTAGTACTAGCCCGAATGGACCCTCTGAAGTACGTATTCGAAAAGCTCGCAACATCAGGAAAGATCGCTCGCTGGCATATGCTATTGCAAGAATTAGATATCACTTACGTCACGCAGAAGTCGATCAAAGGGCAAGCAATCGTCGATTACCTTGTAGATCTCCCACTCCCTAGTGATGAACCCATACATGTGGATTTTCTCAATGAGGACCTACTCACCATTCATAATGAAGAGCCTGATAAGACCTCATGGACCCTTTATTTCGACGGTGTTTTAAATCACAAAGGAAAAGGCATCGGGATAGTCTTCCTAAGCCCAGAAGGAGTTGTTATACCTAAAACTTTTCAACTAGATTTCCCTGTCACTAATAATGTCGCAGAATATGAAGCCTTTATAGCTGGACAAGGACTACGAGCAACACTACAATTAGGTGTTAAACAGTTAAAAACCATCGGTGATTCCAAACTAGTAATTTCACAAGTCAAAGGAGAATGGAAAACTAAAGAAAGGAGACTAATGGCGTATCTAGAAACCGCTCAATATTTAGTAACAAATTTTGAGAGAATCTCTTTCACGCACATCCCTAGAT
Source organism: Chloranthus sessilifolius (assembly GCA_021018995.1). Lineage (NCBI taxonomy): Eukaryota > Viridiplantae > Streptophyta > Magnoliopsida > Chloranthales > Chloranthaceae > Chloranthus > Chloranthus sessilifolius. The sequence goes on along the minus strand of CM037587.1, from coordinate 17,688,976 downwards.
TAGAAAACGAGCTCACAGATTCCTTAGCCATGCTAGCCTTGGTCATTCAAATACCCATCGGACAAAGTACCAAGACCTTCTTCATTGAAAAGTTGATAGTACCCGCCCACGAGATAGCATGGACTATCAAGAGAGAATTACTTCCCACAAGTACATGACCGAAATAAGTAATCACCCCGAAAAAGCACGCCAGGATTGGAACCGAAGTCGCTATGCTCAGATTTGAAAAATCACCGACCGACGATGGACAACCGTGGTATTTTGACATCTAGAACTCTTTGAAATATTAGCACGACCCTCCATACACTATGAAGATTGAACAGAAGACTATAAGGAACTGATGCGCTCGATTCTGCATACTCGGTGAAACATTATACATAGAGGCCTTCACTATAGGAGTACTACTACGATGCATCACGACCGCCGAAGGACAACACACGCTAGTGCCTGTGGCGCCCACTCCGGTAGACAGAGACTCGCCGATCAAGTTACACGGCAAGGCTACTTCTGGCCGACAATAATCAGAGATTACCACCTCTATGTCCAATCCTGCAAGCAATGCTAAGAACACACGGCACTCATCAAAGCTCGATTAGTTACATTGAACACTATGACCTCGCCATGGCCATTTTCGATGTGAGCCTTCGATGTCATTGGACCTTTCACAGATATCGTTGGGAACACTCACGAACACGCGTTCATACTTATAGCGACCGAATACTACGCCAAATGGGCAGAAGCTGAATCCTATGTCAAAATCACCGCTTCAACACTCATAAAGTTTATCATTCAGAATATCATCATCAAGTTTGGAATACTCAGGATGTTTATCACCGACAATGGACCACAGTTCATCACAGAGAAGACGAAGAAGTCATGCAAGGAGTACGACATCGATCTATGCCACTCATCACCGTTCTACCCTCAAGGTAATGGACAGGCAGAAGGTACAAAAAAAATACTGATTCGAATCCTAAAATGCATAGTAGAAACAAGCAATGGGGCCGACTAGCCTGAACGACTATCAGAAGCACTTTGGGCCTATAGGACCTCTATTCGTACGGCCATTGGCCAAACTCCCTACCTCCTTACCTATAGGATGGAGGTAGTCCTACCATATGAGATATAAGTATCATCTTTACGCATTCAACTCGATGATGAACTATCCTTAGACGAGAGGAGAATTGCCCTACTCACGCAGTTAGAGCAGCTCGATGAAACATGTCTAAGGGTAGCTGATCACGCTCAAGTAATTAGAGGAGAGTGGCCAGGGCTTACGATAAGAAAGTCCTTGAACGAACTTTTATTATTGGAGAATTAGTCTTTGAAGAAAATCTTGCCTTCAAAGCACGCCCATCCGAAAGGAAAACTAAAATTGAACTGGGAAGGCTCTTATGTCATAACAGCCGCATACCCTGAAAATGCTTACAAACTGGAGAACCAAGATGAGGAAGAACTCCCTAGCCCTTGGAATGCTATGTACCTTAGAAAATATTACCCTTAGCCTTGTGATTGTCACATCCCGTGACCTCTGATTTATCGCCCACCTTTCTCACTCGGACAATCTGATTAAAGGACTAGTGACCTATCTAATATCTTTCAAGAGCATAAGTAACACCCGATCCTTATTTTCCTTCCCTCACCATTGGAGGAGACATTAGAGCAAAAAAAAACTATGATGCTAGGTTCAATCGAAACTCATTATTCTTGTGCTAGCAGGATGCTTTTGAAGTATATATCTATATACCAAAACTCGAGTGAGAGCATTACGACGAATGAACGAGTCAATGAGCTCAGGGAAGCATAAGCAGGCCGTGAGGACATCTCTGGTAATATTAATAGAAGTGTATAATCAAGCTGCGAGGGCATCCCTGATGTCTCCTTACAACTAGATGTCATTGTAAGGTGGCGAGAGGAGGACAAACTCCTACTAACCATAGAATGTGAGATTTTGATTGTGTCAAAATATGACGAAGAGCTCAATTATGGCATCCCATATCCCCTCTGAGAAAAAAGATTGTTACTTATCCCTTTTGGGAAGCCTTAGATACAAACTACTCCCCTATCACTGAGCCTTACCCCCCTCTTCTATTTTTATGTCGGACGATAAATCAGGAGCCTTGTAGGATATTCCTAGAAATGAAACTGAAAACTGATGAATGATAATTGATGCAATCACCTACTATACCTACCATACTTTTCCCTAATAACCACGGGATAGGATGGCCACCACCTACCCCCGTATACAACTAACCTAATCAAAGAGATCTCCCCGGTTCGATGACAATACCGATCAACTTTTTTTCAAAACTAACTCACCAAATACCCATGACTGCTTATAGACCCAAAGTGCTCATCTCAAAACCCAGAAAAGCTCCATTGCATCTTGATGCTGAGGCATTTTTTTGGATTAGAAGAAGAATCATATCAAAAGTGTCGGCTTGTCCACAAAGAAGATAAGGAACGACGAAGTTACCATCCGAAAAGTGCTACCGAAGATACCATACTGCCAATCATACCATGCTCCTACACTGGGGCATTTTTATTTTTATTGTCATTATTTATATCTTAGCTATTTGCTTTCCTTGTTACATTATTTTCATTTCAAAACAAAAGAAAAAAAAAGAGAAAGAAAAAGAAGAAAAAAGAAAAAAAATAACATATATTCATCTTTTACTGCCAGACTCTGGTCTGAGACACTTACCCCCTTGACAATTGGAAAGGGGGAGTACAAAACTACTGACAGCGTTACTCTCACATGTGTAGATATGGAGCAACCTTCAACCATCACCGGGCTAGCTTAGCAAGCATCCAAGTCCTAATGACGGTCGATGGCGCTAAAATAACTAGGAAGCAAAAGTAGACGCCAGAGGTAACTAAAAGAAAATGAGCCAATCAGGTACATCTAAACCAAAAAAATTTCATATATATATGTCAGAATTTTTATTTTCTTTTACACTTATCACCAGGGGCATCCCCCCTATGTATACAACACACACATGCTATAGATACAAAAACACACACTCACCCCTACTCCCTATGCTGCCGCTGGGGTGGCAGATCACTGCTGTCCCCGATATCATCAGCTCAGAGGTCTGTAGACTGGTACTCTAAAAATACAATTCTAGCACCCGGAGTCCTCGAAACCTCTAAATGACGAGGCCCTGCTATAGAACCCCCCTCACTCGTCTAGCTAACAAACCACCTCGATCAAGAACGAGGAGGATACCCTGCCAGAATATCACGAACGACCGAATCCCTTCCAGCATCATCCCTGACATGATCATGTGACGTGTGACGAGACTGCCCAGCCGAGGAACCCGTAGCCCTCAACTCTGAGCCATCAAGTTGATTAGCCAACCTATGCACTCCTCTCTCACTCCTCGCCAGACGATACTGCAACTGATCTAGGATCACCTGCATCTCCGGCCATGTCGTCCGACGTGCTGCCTCTAATGCCTCAGTCTGAGTCCTTTGTGTGGCCATCATCTCAATAACCAGGTCCTCTCGACTCTGTGTCTCCCCAAGGACTCGTCTCGCCTCGAGAGTGGCGCGCACTCGCGCCACCTCTAGACGCGCCTCCTCAAGCTGACGGACCTGCATAACCACACCACATCAAAGAAAACCAACATATATATATATATATGAATATAGAAAAAAAGCTTTGAAAAGAAAAGAACCATACCAGATCTAGCCTCTCCCCCAGGAGTTGCTCAACTGTCTCAGCGGTCACGGGATCAGCAGGAGGCATGGAAGGAACAACGAATGTAGGCGGCTGCAACAAGAATAAATAAATATATCAGAAAAATACTATAATGACAATTAAACTATGAACACAATAACTAAAACATACCTAAGTAGGGATAGAAACAAACTCCTAAGGGAGAGCCTCGGGAGCAGAGTCCAGGGCAGCCTGCACAAAGAACCAAACAAACTAACGCAAGACATGTCAGAACCAAAATAAAGATGAAGTAACCTAAACAAAATTACACCACACCAGAAATTATACCTGATTCTCTGAGCATAGAGAGGCAACATTTGCCTCCCCCGTGTGAAGATCCTTGACAACTCGACGCTGAAATACAGCATAATGTTAGTAAACTGTTAAGAAAGCAGAACAATGACACCCAACAAACTAATGTGATGACACAAACAAGATAAAAGATCGAATAGAATTTACCCAATGATCTAGCTTGGCCCGAAGCTGAGCCATCACTGGATCCTCCCGACTGGAGGAAGCGACTGAAGACGGATCAAATGCCAGAATGAGACCTTTAGCAGTGAGCTCGGCTCTCTACGAATAAAAATAAACACATCAGTTGGTAAGCTCACAATGCTAACAATTAACAAAACCATATTTGTAAATACACTTACCAATCGATCGACCTCAGAATGTAGATCGCCACCGCCTCCCTTGCCTCGATTAGCTACATTTGACGCAATAGACATCTAGTAGGGCTCTCCTCCCTCTCGTGTCCAAAATAAAATAAAATGAGACACCACAATCATGTCAAAATGACCAAAAGTCCGAGTCCATATAATATATAATAAATAAAATCCGTAAATTAATTCACCAGGAGCGGTCGAGTCTCCGCTAGTCGAGCCCCCAACTAATCCTCTGCCGCCCTAGCCTTAGTAATCGAGGAGGCTAAGGAATGCAACATCTCCTCATCTAGACAAGGAACACACCCCATCCACTCCATCGCCCTATGGAGAGCGTCTAAAGCCCCCCTCACGCTTGCAGTGAGATGGCCTTGCTCCAATGCAGCCAACCGCTCCCTCAAAGTCGATGTCGACTCTTACCAACCGATTGTGAAAGAGCCACTCCCATGGATTGGACGTGTGAAGAGGCGCCCGTCACCCAACGCGCTAAACCGCTGCACATACTCTCGGGCGTCCACCTCGTCACGTGCCCCTATAACCTTGGTCCCCCCAACTCTAAAATCCGCTATCTGAAGTGCCATCCGCTCCGTAAAATTCTGGCCAGGAGGGTCGGTCATCCACTTCGCCACTCTGTGGCGAATCTCTAGAAGGACTCCCTGAGCGAGCCCCAGCTGCTGGATCACTCAAGATGTGTGGATCCTCTCCACCCTCTCAAAACAGTGAACCCATATGTCCACATCAAAGAAGGGTCAGCTAGACTGAATCACTGGCATGCCTGCGTCCTCCTCATCCGCATACGGCCTCCAAATCACCTATAGCCAAGCAAACGAGCAGACCCCTCAATGAAGACTTAGATCCTAAAAGATCGAAACAAAACAAAAAAAATATATATGCATGATGATCTATACCTGCCTCGCATGCATATCCTCAAAGAGATCGCGCGCAGTCTGAAGATTCGAAGACCAACAACGACCCCTCAATGCCTCCCTCCACACGTGCATCTGTAGAAACATGAATGTCACCTCCAATGGGACCCCTGGACGAAGAAAAGTAAAATGATCATACTCCCAAAACTAAGAAAATAACAGCAACAACAACGACACACAAGAAGAAACACTAAATAGATGTTACCATTAAACGACAAAAAAAATAGACACTATGACACCGATTAACTAAAACTCACCTGGAGGAAGGGAAGGAAACCTCCGATCGATGTGACGCCCTGTCCTCGACGGTAAAGCTGCTCATAGAGGTGCGCCAATGCTATCGCACCGCACGCTTAGGAAGGGACTCGATCCAAGTCCCCGAGAACCATAAAAAATAACCCGATGACACATCCCCGAGTCGAAGAAGAGAAGAGCACGACACCAAGGAAGTGCATCAAGAATGCTCAAAGCACCCTATTCGCAATCAACCCCGGCTCCTCCATGGGCTCTCGACCCACCACTATCACACAACGTGCCTCGTAAGATGCCCTCGCCTCCGAATGGCGCCTCAGGGGGATGAAGCCACTCACAAACGTATCAAAGAACTAGGTGACTCAAACTATACATGGCCTCAAGTCGCTCGACCTATACGGCACACCTAAAATATTCTCACACCTCCAAATAATGTCCTGCCATCAGCCCCGTAATCGGCTCACCCTTGAAATGAAGACCAGTGATTCGGACTAAGTCCTCCGGTGTCGGCAACATCATACCAACTGGAAAGAGAAGCGCCTGATGCTCCTCCCTCCACCTCTCCAAGATCGCCGCGATCAGGCCACGATCGACCTGAAAGGGCTCCAGCTCCAGAATCGATCCGAAATTCAAAGACACCAGCCGCGCCCGCTGTAACTCCAGCAAGGCACAGTACCAAGTATGAGACTTGGCCCATGCCGAGCTAATAGCCAGCTGCGGGGGCTCCTATTGAATGATACACAAATAATAACAAGAATACTAGCACATACCTATGATGAAAGATGAATGAATTTAGAACTAAAAGAAAGTCAAATATGCCCCAAACACAATAACAATCTACAACAAACACACAAAACAGTGATAAGAACAACTGAATGGAAACATGACATATCTCTAAATGCCGTTATGATGCATGAGTGAGTACACAATCAATCATTAATGCATGTTTGACATAAATTAGAAGGATTTCTAGATCCTAATAAGCCTATGACATAACCTAAATGGCTAAGAAAATGAAAGAACTCTTGCTCATGAATGATTACCGGACCTCGAGCGAAGAAATCCTCCAGCGAAAAGTGTCTGTGATCTCGCTGCCCCTCACCCTGATGCTCCTTGGCCACACCCTCAGCTCTCTCACCCTCAGGCATCGCACCCTCAATCCTCTCACCCTCATCCTCAGCACCCCCCTGCTCAATCTCGAGCACCTCCTCTTTGACCCTCGACTGGTCAACCTCCAATACCTCCTCTCCAATTACCTCCCAAACATCCACCTCCTTGACAACATCGGCCCGACCCTCGAAAGTCTCACCTACCTCCACCCCTAATATCCTCTCCAACTCAAAAATAGTAAGATCGGGCTCACCAATACCCCCACCCTCCATCCTAGAATGAAGAGCTTGAAAAACTGAAGAGAACAAAATAAAAGGTGCTTGAAATGGACGACCGGATCACGAAAATACAAAAACTAGAGCACAAGGAGGGAAATAGAGAATCGAAGACTAACATAGATCGCGCGACAAAAATAAAAAGTTCTGAACTATTTATAAGGAACAGCTGAATCGCGTGCGTGAATCCAGGCGCTCAAAATAATCATGCGCCACTGTTATCGCGCTTAATTCGGATCACACGACCAGTTTCAAGCGCGTAAACCAATGGTCACTCGTACAGTGGCCAGCCATCGCCCTAATCATGTGCCTGGTATCGTGCGTTTAATTCGATCAAACGACCAGACACTAGCATTTAATGACACTCAAGCGATCTGAGCACACGTTCACTCTTTGGTGCGTAATTAATTTATGTGCTCGGAGGGACGCAAGCAATTCCCCAGAAACACATAAAAAAATGCCTAGGACAGCACATTCACAGGCTAAACTAAATGATCTCAACACTAATTATTAGCCTAAATCGTGCCCTTGTTAAGCCCGATCCAAAACATTCCAAACCTAAAAAAATATATGCACCCCGATAACTAAAGACCAAACTAAACTAAAAAAAATATAAAAATGCTCCTACACCATTTACACACGCTCCAACCAAATCGAAATTTTTTTTTGCCCAACTAATACCAAACTAAAAAAAAAAAGAAAAACAATGCCCCCCAACATTACCTACACTCCAACTAATACCAAGACTAAAAAAAAAAAACACAAAAAATGCCCCCCATCATTCATTCACTTGAACCTAAACTAAACTAAATAAAAAACTGCTCCCAGAACACCCCGGATCAAAATAAATAAGATCAGACCAAATTTAAATAAATGAGTATCACACTCAAAACGAATCGAAGCGAGCTACTAAATAAATCAAAATTTACTGAATAGAAATTGCCACAAATGAAAAGAAAAAAAAATATATAATCATTTCATAAATAAATAAAATAATTACAAAATACACCAAGGGCATACCCTCTGAATATACAACTTAAAATAAGAAACGTAAAATCCGCACGTTCAGGCAATGCTCGAATCCAGATTTATTCAGGAAACTAGAAATCTCGGAGAAACCCGCAGCAAGGGGAACAAAATAAAAGGTGGCTTTTCGTGAGCCATTCTGTCTTTTCCGTGAGCCATTCTGTCTTTTCCTGAGTGAATTCTAGCTGTAATAACCTCTTCCCCTTGCCCCGAGTTGGCAGAAAAGACAGAATGGCTCACGGAAAGTCACCCAGGACCTGCGGGATCCATCCTTAGAAGCTTAGCTTAGAAACCATAACAAGGAAGAGCAACTAATACAGGATCTGCAGAGCCTACCGAGGAAAAATAGGCATTGGTCATGAGAATTCTGACCCTGGCTTATCCTTGGGTTTCCTTCTACCACCTTTTCCTCCTCCATCTCTTCCCTTAGCATGGCAACAATTCGACCGCTACCTTGCATTCTCAATCCTGTCCATTCTCAAGAATTCACCCAATAAACATAAGTTTTTGGGTCCAACACCCGAGATACAAAATAGAAAGGAAGAAAAGACATTAATGAATAAAAAAATGCCCAAAAGCACAAGAAAATGCCCCAAAACTTTTAATCCCAAACTTGAGATGAAAACCCAAAACAAGAAGAATCCAAAACTTTTAGCTCACATTTATAAACTAAACCTCTTGAATCACAGAGTGACAAGTGTCACACCTTTAAACCTTTCTAATCTAATTAATCAAAACCAAACATATACCCCCTTTGGAAGACCGCAATCCATGGCCAACCCAGATGAATCAATAATTACACAACACTTAACCCCCTAAGAAACATCAATCCCCCCTCAAGTCTAGATAAACCAATAGGATTTAAACATTTAACATCCATCTAGAACCTTTGAAAGCTCACACTTTTTAAGTCTCATGTTGAATCAAATAAAAGACCAAAGCTCAAGTTAAATCAAACCTTAAACCAGACAAAACGAAAAAAAAAACACTCTAAAGTGAGACCCTGACTTGTTCAAGACCAAAAAAATGCCCACCAAACCATGCAGAACCAAGTAAACCCTCTAAACTGAGCTCAATAAAGCGAATTAACCTCTGGATAAGCCCTGAATAAATTTGAAATGAATCCTAAAACTCTAAGCTAAACCAAAACTAAGTAAAATAAATCAGATAAATTCAGCTAATCCGCTAATAAGCTTAAACGAATAAACAAGCACGAAAAAAAGAAAGAAGATATGCCCCTGTGTTCGAGAAAATGGCCAAACTACAGGGGGGGATGATTGTGGTAGCCAACAAAATAAATCATTCGCCACCACCCCATGGGACCTGCACTGCTGTTAGCCTTGGTGACTCAGCTCCAAATCTTAATCCAATTACACAAGAATCAGTCATCACTGCAAGACAATATCATATGGATGGAAGGAGGATCGAAATTGACATAATCTCCAGCCAAAGGTGCATCACTTGCCGGAGTTACAAGGGGTTCAACTACTCTGATCTAGAAGAGCAACTGATTCTATACATTTGAAACCTCTTTTGTCTGTTTTTTGTCCATAATACATCAACTAATGCTTATTTATGCCCATGCATATCACACTTTGGGAGGGGTTTATTTTATCTATAATTGTACTAATTTTTAATTTAATGATATTTTGGGAATGTACATGGCATGAACCGACTGCCATTTTAATGGTTAATTTGTTCATATCACAATGTAATCAATGTTTTGGGAATGTAAATGGCCCAAACTTGGGTACCACCTTAATGGTTTTTTTGTCCAACCAATGATTTAATTTATTCTTGAGAATGTATTATACTGTGCAATGTGGAATACAACAATGTGGAATACAGTAGATGACATTTACTTCAGATATTTTTCTAAGTCCATATTAGGTAATGTGTTGCATAAAAACTGATAGCAATTGAATAAAAACAGGTAATGCTTTTGAATGGATTCAACAGGTAGCCGTGAAATTGTTTCAAATCTCTACAATATTGATGAGTACCATAAGCTTTAAACTCTCTATATCTGTTTCATCTAACGGGGCAGTTTGAGATGTGGCCATATTGGTGATGATGACAAGGATATTGTAGATACGGTCTTATTGATGTGGCAATGAATTGTTCTAAACATAATTTTTCATAAGTAAACATAATTGTTTATATGTTCCAGAACTTGTATGAAACGTATGGAAGTGATCTGCCTCCCAAGTGATTTGTAAGTTTATTATTGCAGCGTGCTTTGTTAACTTTAGTTTATTTGATGGTTAGGTTTGCATTTGAATTGCTTCTTTTTTTCTTGATACACTATCTAGTCAATATTGTATGCTTGATGAGAAGTTCTGAAAAAATAATTTAAGTCTCAGTTATCAGTCCTTTAGACAATACATAAAATTACAGCAGGATATTGTATGCTTGGTGTTAATTCTCACTGATCAGTCTAAAATATACAAGATCCTCTCACGGAGACCAGATTGCTAGAGTAATGCAATATGCTTGGTTTTATGGGTTTGTAATGCAATATACTGTATGCTTGGCAGTAATGCAATATACAAATCATATTGTATGCTTGGTTTTATGGGGTTGTAATGCAATGATGTAATTAGGGGATTTCTGGGTCATTAACAACTAAACCAAACTTATTTCTCATCATTCATGCACCACAAAGCATTCATTCAGACCTTATTGCTCATCATTCGAAACAATTTCCTAAATAAACCATTGTCCATTTCATTTTCATTTACAAAAGAAAAAGTAGCCATTGTCACATACCACAATAAAAGTTCTAGACCAGAGTAGACATAAATACCAAAATCTTACAAAAAACATAAAACATTTTGCTAAAAACCTTAAGCACTAAAAAATGAAGCACTCTAAGTCCTAAAAAACTTTGCATTTCGACCATAAATATACAAAAATTATCCAACTGGTGGCCAATGCAAGCCACGGAAGGTTCTCTTTCAAATTCCTTCTCGAAATAGTTGTCTTGAATCTGTTGGATCAACAAACCAAACCCGGAAGTATCTATACAGATCTTTCGTACATTGGTAGATTGACCCAATTGAAGTATCGATAGGCTTTGATTCAGGCAACTAACGAACCTCCTCCCCGGATTATACTCTGTCCATGATGTTTACATTGGCCTCTGATATCCGTAAGTGCAGCACGGCTTCTCCTCCAACAATCGCAAGATCTCCGTAGTGCTTCAGATTGCGGATGAGGAACTGTTACCGACTGCCGACGATGATGTCATTAGGGTCTGTTGGAGAAGGAGAGGAGAGCTTGGCTGAAGAATAAATGAGAAGAAGGGGAATTCTGGAGCAAAAAATAATAACTTTATTAGAGAAGGGGACTCCTCCTGACACCAAAAAGGAGTTGAGTCAGGATCTGTTTCTTCTATTTGACAATTTTTGGAATATGTACCATGTGAAAAAGAAGCTGAGTTAGCAATTTGATGGCCATTGCACACTTAGTCAACGATTTTCGTCAAACATGAGACAGAGGTTGATGACGGTAGGGGCCGAAATTTGGGTATTTGTATTCACTAGGGGGCTAAGTTGGATTTCTTGAAGTCCAGGTGCCTGTCGGACATTGAGATGAAAGTTCAGGGGGTTTTATGAATTTTTTTGAAAATCTTATTATAAAACTAAGTTTCAACTACCTCAACAATTGAATTGATTTTCACCTAAAATGGCTAAATTTAGGGACACTATGTTCATATGTGGGCCCGTTTACTTTCCTTCCTGTCTTTTTTTATTTTTTTTGTTTTTATCAAATTTCCTTTCCATCCCCTTATAATGCTATCAAACAAAAACTTATAAGAGAAGGTGCTTTCTTTTCCGATCAAGGGTAAAGGTAGCTTGGATAAGTCTCGTCGAGTAGATCAAAATTGACAGGTCATTTGTAAAAAATGGAACTGTAACGAGACATCAACCTTTGTTTAGCAGACCATAAATCATAGCAATAGCCCAACCCATTTATTATATAAGTTGGTATAGGTACTTGATCTACCAACACACCGAGATATCGGTTTTTGTTTGGAGATCTCTATGCTTCCGAAATGTGCACCTCATCTTGAGATCCGTGCAGAGCACATGGATGCGTTCCATGTAGGCAGGAGCACACTGGATGGGCACCATCACTAACTCGCTGTTTTGTACTCGGAGTTGGGCCTTAATGAGAAATGGTGTAGCATGTGAGTCCATGCCCAACAAATTTTTATATCAAGCATGGATTATCGCTTGGAAGCCCTGAATCCAGCCCAGGTGACCGAGGTCCATAATCTTAACGGGCTACCCCAAACAATTTGCACCCACAGTTAGTGTTACAATTCAATTAGGCAGTGTTTGGGATTGCTTTTTCGAGGCAAAGAGAATCCCACTTAAAAGAGCAGGTTTAAATTGCTGTTTTAAAAGAGACTCAAATTCAGCTCTCACTCTCTGAAAGAGATAGGAGCATTTGCTACCAAACATAGTCTCATACTAGAGTGCTCTGCACCAGAGTAGAGAGCTATTCTTTACCTTCAAAGAGTGATCCCAAACACAGCCTTAGGCTGTGTTTGTGTTAGCTCTTATAAGAGCAGCTCTCTGTCTAATCTCTGTCAGAACAGATAAAATCTACTCTGATAGAGAGCAATTTTATCACTTAAACAACTCCCCGCTAGAGCAGATAGGGTGAAGAGCTATGTTACCAAACATGAAAGTAGTTCCCTGTCGGAGCCAAATAGCAGAAGAGCTGCTCTTTGCCCTGAAAGAGCTAACCCAAACGCAGCCTTAGTGTCCACCTTATGGCCATGTTTGGAATAACACATTGGGAGGATTTTTTTATTTTTTTTACATTACATGGATTTGTATAAAAAATAATTCATGGAAAGTTTTTTTTAGAAATTTTCAAAGATGGTGATTATTATTTTTTTCAATTGTTTTGCTACAAAATGCGTAAAATATTATTTTTTCTCAAATCCGTAAAGCAACCTCCACTTTCTTCTTTATCATTAAGCATCGGAGGCCACGTAGGAGGTGTAAGGTGACACTTCAATTCCATATGATATCCTTGCCAAGGATCAAAATAGCGGTTTCATTTTCGGTTTCGGGCATGAACGAAACCAAAAATTTGAACCGAAATTTCGGTTCAAGTTATTGTTTCGGTGGGGACCAAAACAGAAATGATTCGGCCAAAATTTTGAACCATGATCCTCGTTGATTAAGTTAAAGCTAGGGTTTCGAAGTCTGAAATTTTAGCTAGGTCCCAAGCCTATTTGTATCCCGATATATCGGATACTTTCAGCCAAATTGGCCAATATTGAAGCTACTTTTTTAAATTATAAAACAATAAATAATATATGAAAATGAAAATTTTGGAATTTTGTTTGAGTCATACCCGATAGATATCGGTCGGTATGACTCGATATGGTTTGATATATGACATAATATTTGACTACATATAGCATTGGAGTGTTGTGACAGCCCGACTTTTCCTACTCGGGTTTCTGGGAAAGGCTGGGGCGTCAGGTGACAATCCGATTTTCCCCTACATGTGATACTAGGAAAACCGGATCGTCCGATGCAATCAGAGACTTATGCACCTATGCAAAAAGATCAAAGGAAACGACATATAGCACTACTACGCTTCCAATTCTACACAACATAAGCCAAAACAACAAAATGTACCATTGGTGATGGCCGACCGTCACCTAAACAGTGGTACTTCCAAAACATAAGTCTATATACACAAAAAGAATTTCCTATACCGTATCAAGTTCAACAACTAAAACCTACTATGACAAGTAATCCTCTGGCGGAGGCTTCTCTTCCTACTCAGGGTCCTGATCTAAGTCTAAACATGTGACAAAATTTGGATGAGCTAATAGTCTAAGCTCAGTAGGAAAAAGATCAATATCCATTCATGTTTTATCGATTCAAAGCATATGTTCAATGACTATAATCAATGGCATTGTGATATCAAAACTGAAACAAACAATAAATTTTCAAGTGTCCTTTCATGTGCAAACAGAATTTAAAAGAGCTTTCATATTTTTTATCTATATTGGGAAAAAATTTAGAGATTTCATATGATTTTGACTTCTATTCACTTTTCACATCTTACATGCTATCCTATGCTTAGTTCATGAGTGACTTAAATAATAACTTAAATAACTCCAACATAGTTATAGTGTTGTTGAGCCTAATTTCAATGGGAATCCCCCGAACCATTATCTTTCAAAGAAACACTTACCAAGTGTACGGTATAAACCGCCGTACCGGTCCAGGGTGGATGGTATAAACCGTCATACTGGTCATTCTTGTATGGTACAAACCGCCCTACTGGTCCTTATTATATGGTACAAAACGTCATACCGGTCCATAGTGTGGGGGATTCATTGACATAACCTTAAATTATCATGCAATACTAATATACAATGCTTGATTCAGAGTTATAACACAACTAAATTCAGAGTTCGATGATTCCATATTCATAATTTCAAAAGTTCGAAATCAATATTCAATTTCAAGGTTCCATAGTTCAATGTTCTAATATTCAATTTATCATGCAATAATTAAGTTCGGAAATCGATAGTTCGATGCACACGTGAGTTACTACTAGAATTTCATATGCAATTTCATGGTCAAATTCATATTGATGACGTCATGGGGTTTATGAATCATAATCAAGAAAAGAGAATTGGGTATTGAGTTTTTCCTACCTTAGGTTTGGTGTCGTTTAAAACGATATGATGGTTCCCTTTCTCGATGGTTTCCCGTTCTAGACTTAGGTCACATTAAGATCACATACTACATGTCAATAACGAAGACGTCGAATGATTCAAACATTCCTGAACCTTTCCTAAGGATAAAACAACATCACCCATCAATAGGGAAAATTGCTCGAGCGGTTTTCCAAGGCATACCAAACCGCTCGAGTGGTTTCCCCAGAATTTTTTACACTTCTCTATTCTGTCAAATCTGCTCGAGCGGTTTCATTTCGCTCGAGCGGTTTTTACAGACTCAGCAGCCCATTCGGGCTTCTTCTTCCTTAGTCTATTTTCCCCCAAAATTCTCATGATTCAAATCAAACATCGTACATTCATTGATCTAAGCTTAGAGATGACAATATCATGTGATAACGCTAAGATGCTCACCTTTCTCGGGTGTTCACGTGGCTTGCGATGATCACTATTGAAAAGAGGGTTTCGGAGTCAAGCTTGCGGCGTTCAATGACGATCGAGATCAAACGAAGCTCTACACTAGTACTAACTGATCTTCACCTTTAAGTCACACCCACTCTTATGATGGCCGATTCGAGCTAGCTCGATGACACTATCCCATTCTCTCCTTGATCCAAATGATATCACACTTAGATGATTTCTCGCTGGTGGAATCAACAAGAAAGCGTAGTTCTTATGACGAAGGCGACACCCTCTTTGCAAAGAAGATGAAGCTAGAGGAGCGGTTGCCACGTTGGATCTCACGAGAGGGTTTGAGAAGAGGTGTGGTGAAGGGATTGAGAGCTCTTTCTCTCTTCTCTTTTCTCACAACTAAACAAGGCAAATGTCCTAGATATTTGTTTCAAGTGGTCTTATCCACTTTAACACATGCGGTTTATTTGGTGCTATGCCCACACACCGTGCATCGGTGCACAGTTCCTCCACTAAAGGCTAAAAATGAGTTTCAACCTCACTTTTTACACACGTTATACTTTTATTAATTACTTATTCTAAAAGTTTAAGGCGGCATTGGTCGCCACGCCGAACACACACACGTGGTCAGGTGGGTTCGGGTTAGAAATTTTCGGGATGTTACATTCTCCCCCCCTTAAGAAATTTTCATCCTAAAAAATTCATCATGTGTTCTTTGGGTTAGAAGACATAGGGTCAATAGTTAAACTTGATCAACTGTCATTTCAAAATCTTTCAAGTTGTCTCAGATCTCCCATGCATTGGGGATTGGGGAAACAGGCTTCCGCCGCCCTTCACCATCAAAAAACTTTCCTAAGCACATATGTAGCATGACTACTGTTAATGGTAGTCACACAACAGCGAAAGAAGATATAGAAGGAATAGGGCCCGTGCCATCGGCATGGCCCTCGAGGCCATGTCCCATAAGCCTGCATGGAACATTTGGTATATCAAAGCAACAGTAAAGCAAATCAATTACATAAGAACTAATACTGAACTAAATGTCCAGTTCTATAAAGAAAAATCAAAACGTGAAGCTTAAAAGACAGTTATGATCTCATGCCACTGCATGAGCTAGAGAACCAACCCGAATCATCAGTGATGAAGCAACCGTCACCCCAGATGGTTCGACAAAAGAATGTCTAATAAAAATTTCATTATTTTATACATAAAAGGCTGGACATACCAAGCCATACAACATTCTCAAACAAAAAAATCTATCAAAGTACGCAAAGGGTCCTCTAGAAGAAATCCTCCGGAGGGGGCTCTGACTCCTCCCCAAGCACGTAATCTGAATCCTCTAGATCTACGTCTCCCGAAGCAGCAGCAGCAGCAACTAACACTAGACTTGTGACGTATAGTCGAAGGAGTGAGCTACATCATAGCTCAATAGGGAAACAACTGAATGAACATATAAGTCTATCTTACTCACATATATTCCATGACATTAGAAATATGATTTATCAATAAAATAGCTGGAAAATAGTTTAAGTTACTGAAAGCATGAACTGAATGCATCTGTTACTCTATATGTGTTAACTTATTTTCAATTTTGTTCTCATAGGCCAGAAGTTCTGTCTTGAAACTTAAATCAAATAACTTAAATAATCCCCGAGCAATATAGTATCGAGCCCTAATGGAATACCCACCATCGTCGTCCAATTGAACTATATTTCAATGAAACATAACCCAAGTTACTTTCTCCTAGGCGACGGGGCGCATAACTCTTATACATCGCTGGGATGTCCTGCTGGTGTACGGATTGGCCGTCGTACCGGTCACGGATATTCTGTCGAGTTAGTCACGAGTATACCGCCTAGTCGGTGGGGTATTCTATGAACCTCAAATCCATTATACAAAATACATATAGTTTATCACCGTATAATTGTGCTAATTATAATATTAAAAATTTTAAGAGCAATTAACTATGCTCTTAAAACACACATGTATATATTATATTACTACATACATGATTTCATAATCAAGGGTACATGTTCAGAGTATTCCCTACCTCATGTGCTTTAGCTCTAAGCATCAAGGACCAAAGTAGCTCCCCATGCTCAGTCCAAGTGCTCAACTTATAGTACGTCACGTCATACAGAAAGCATCAATAATGATGCATCGAAGAAGGTACAAGACCCTCCCAGAACTCCAAGGTACAAAATAGAACCCAAACTAAAACTGTCAAAATTGATTAATCGATCCCAAAATCGATTAATCGGTTTTCCCAGACTCCTCATTTTCTAGCCACTGGGAGTACCCAGACGATTAATCGATTTCAAATCGATTAATCGAAAACCAAAAATTGATTAATCGAATTCATTTTGATTAATTGGTTTCGGGCATCAGTGCCCAGATTTACTTTCTGTCCAAAATCGATTAATTGATTTTGACAGAAACCTAGCCCTCTTTGGGCAGTTTCTCTAGCTTTGTTCTCTCTAAATTTTTCCTCTTTCTATCTCTTTAACTCACCATTAAATCATTAAATTAATGCACAACATCATACACATCTAATTTAAAGAAATCTCACCTCAAATGCAAGTATGAATGATTTAAGGGCTTGACTCCAAAAGCTAGGGCTCTTAGCTTTGATTTCACGAATTCATACACGTTGCCTTCGAAAGTAATGCTCAAGCACATCTTCAATTCTCAATCCACATGAAATCCTTTAACATTTACTCTCTTTTTCTCTCTAAATTCTCTCTCTTCATAAATCCTTAACCACCAAATCAAAGAGAAATAACTTCTCTTTAGTTATTAGACTCACCCAACTCATGCCTTTGGTGCAAAGCACATACACCCCTTCACAAGTATATGTGACCTTATAACAAGATCTAACACCACACATCTAGGTGTACTTTTCACTCCAAGCCTAGTCTAGTCTAAGTCATCCAGCTGACTTTCTCTTGGTTCAACTTATGACCAGTCGAGCACGTATCCCGAGGACACTATTCAAAACCCAAATTTTTGGGGATGTTACAATGCATTTATTCAAGATTACAAAATACGTCCACATAACACAAAACACATCTAAAATTGTTAGAGCGCATTCATAAAAAAAAATTCAAAGTATGGCATGTATTCTTGAATACAAGAACATGCCCACAATGGTAACAACAAGGTACCTCTAGTACCAATACACCCCTGTTATCCACCATAACAGAGCACACGCCTAGAGTAATCCAAGAAATATCCACAACTACGTACGAAGTTTCACAACTAAACATCAAGTATCCTCAAGTAGTTATCAATTATCCACCACTAAGTTTATGGATCCACAGCTAATTATCAAAACATCCACAATTAATAATGAAACATTCACAACTAGACCCAAACCATCCACAAAATATCCATAACTAGATTAACATAACCACAAAGAGTATCTACAACTAATTCAAAGTACTACTAACTATGTATGATAAAACCCAAAATAAGGTAGGCCTCTATGACCCAATAGTTTTCAGAATCAATACATAAGATGTTCAAAGCTCTCCAAAAATTTTAAACCAAATTCTCACCAACAATTCTCCTCACTGACTTGCCAGCTCATTTGTCTGATCAGCTCGTTGGTCCATGTCATCTCTGGCTCCAGAGGTGGTGCGTCCGTGGTATGGTTCCAAGCCATCGCAATGCGTGGAACATAGGAGGAGGGATACGTTTTCCGCATCAGGTCAAACAGGAAGCCTTCATGGAAATCCAAATGTTGCTTCAGTTGGTGATTATATTCTGCTAGTTGGGCGAACACATTTATTTTTGAGGTGGTTGGTGGATGCTGAGGCTGTGCGGAGGTTCCCGGTAGTGCTTGACCTCGTTCAGCGAGCTCAACCATCTCTTGATTTTGTCCATCCTGTACACCCTTCTCCAATTTCTTAAAACTCAGGCTCCAATCACTCATCCTATACCTCTTGACATTATTAGACAACTGTTGCTCACCCTGTGGAATCGTATAACCGTCTTTGTCTCCCTTGTACTCTTCGGTCATGCAGGTGATAAGGTGAGCGTGTTAAGTAGTGAAAAATACCATTTTTCACCCCTAAACATGAGCCTTGAAAGACCCTTGAGAAGACTAAATAAGTGCTTTAGTGTGCATTTTACAGCTAACCAATCAGACAGGTCCAAATCCGAAAAGCATCCCAAAAAGATCAAAAAGCTGACAGCTCATGTCAAGATTAAAGGAGTGAAGAAACAGCCTCAGCAATGGCTAAAGAGGGTCTAAAAGAGCAGACAAAGACCTGAAGCAAGAAAGAGAGCCATTCGCAAAGAAGAATGGGAGCCTAGAGTTCAATTCGCAAAGAACTTCTACTATTCGCAAAGAACTTCTACTATTCGCAAAGAACTTTGAACTTTGCGAAAAGAAGAAAACACTCTGCGAAAAGAAGAGAAGTCCTTTGCGAAAAGATCTCCTGAAGCCAAAATGCTTTGCGAAAAGATCTCCTGAAGCCAAAATGCTTTCGAAGAAGCTTACGGAGCCAAACTACTTTCTGAAAAAGCCCTTAAACTATGCGAAATGGCATTACGGGGATTCTTGCTCGTCCAAGGGTATTTCAGAAACTTTGCACGCCCAATGCATTTTAAAACCCAAGGACATTCGAAAGATTCGACACGAACCAAAGGCATATTCCACCCATGTGAACACCCAAAGATGAAATTACTTGGCGGGAACTTCTAGAAGCTCAAACAGATTTTTGAATTACATAATGTAATTGATACCTCTGTTTCGATTGGTGAACCGGATCAAGCATTTCGATTGGCGAGCAGATCCGGATCACGGTGCTCGACTCCTATTGGTTGATACTGATCTATCCAATTCGATTGGTTGATACACATCCGAGTGGCTTACGGAAAACTATAAATACAGACCATTTGCCCAATTTGGGTATCCAGATTTTAGAGTTTTCATCTCTGTTTCCCTCATTCCGGTCGGATAGTTTATCCGAACCCCTGTAATCCCTTCTTGTAGTATACCTTTGAGAGCCATTGTGAGTGATTTGTACTTCCAAGTTTGGATTCAAGATCAGAATCGAGGGCTCTCGAGAAGCTCAGATCAAGTCCGAGGGCTCTCTAAGAAGCCGTGCTCTGTAATTGTAACGTTGGATTTTAAAAGGTTCTTGTAATTTGTGTCTTCTCCATTGGAGTCATGTCGAGGGTTACGAATGTTCACCTTAGTGCATTAGACTTCTTTAGATTCACTTATCCGCATCCAACTTCCCTTAATTCATCATCCACTGTGAATTAGCGTTGGTAACCTAATTCAAGCGGATTCTGATGATGTTCATGTTGAACTAAAGAATAGGCCACAACTATTGGATGATCTGTGACCATTGACGAGATCATAGCCATAAGTCTAAACCTATTCCTTAATTCGATTTATTTCTCTTACATCTTTGGTAGCCGATGAAGATTGAATACCTGTTGAGCTACGGATTCTCCATTAAAATTCAGGGGCTAAAGTACATGAAGCTATTATTTCTGCATTTGTCTTATTTTAAACATCTCCCCAACTCGGATCTGGATCATGTAGTTAATTCTTTTCTTTATTTGCTTATAGTTAAATGTGACACAATCCAACACTCTCTTTTATCTATTCTTTTTTATAGATAATTATAGAGCCAGATCTGGTAGCACAGATCTGGAGGTTTATCTCTCAGTTTAGACAAACTTCTCTGTGGACGATCTTGAAATACTTACTTTTAAAACTTGCTACAATTGGCCCTGATCTTGCAGGCCAGTGTTAGCCCCAATGTGCTGATATCCCTTTCATAAGTTAACATCCATATAACTTAGCATTCTTTAATTCTTTAATTTTTGATTCATAATGCACATAATTATGGCACACTTGGAGCGACAACAAGTTTTTGGCGCCGCTGCCGGGGACGTTTGTTCTAAAATAGATAAACTTATGTTTATTTTCATTTATTTTAATTTTTGCTTTAAACCTGCACTTTGCATTCCAAGTGCTTGATTAAATGTCTCTGGATTTTGTATAGAAAACTGTTTTATTATGCAGAATTTTATTTATTTTTTATTTTTACGAGTTTTTATTCTTTGCCTTCTAGTTATTTGAATAAATCGCCACTCTTTTGTCTTTTGTCAAATTTGGGTGCTTTGAGTTTTTCTTTTATTTTGTCAATACTTGAATAAGGTATCTGCTGCGGTTTTGGATGTTTGCAGATCTGGAGCGACCGTCCAAAAGGAGCATTGGGACTAAAGCAGATCATGCTTGAGTTTGCATCCCTTTCCTTTTGTATTCATTTTCTATTTTTAAATTCTTGAGAACCAGCAATTCTCATTGTGTTTAATGTCCTGCTTTGATTTACATCGTAAAATTCAAAAAATGAAAAATGAAAATAACAAAATTGTTGAAAAAGAGGAGGAGAAATTTGTTCCTCACCTCCCATTTCCCCATGCAATGAAGTCCCTTTTGACAAAGGAAACACAAAATTGAGGAAATGATGGAGACATTCAAGCAAGTTAAAATTAATCTACCGCTTGATGCAATCAAACAGTCCCTTATGCAAAATTTCTCAAAGAGGTGTGCACCCACAAAAGGCAATCTAGGATACATTTATCCAAGAAGGCCTTTGTGGAGAAAATCAACCAAGTGCTATCAATTGCAACACCACCTAAGATGCAAGACCTCGAATCCCCACAATCCCTGCATCATTGGGGAGCACACCATTGAGAAAGCCTTGCTAGATCTGGTGCTAGTGTCAACCCGCTTCCCTATTCGCCTATGAGAAGCTAGGTTTGGGAGAATTGAAACCCACTCAAGTGGTGTTACAGCTAGTGACGATCGAAAGGAAACCTATGGGGTTGATTGAAGATGTTTTGGTAGGAGTAGACAAGTTTTCTACCTCCGACTTTTTGGTGTTGGACATGGAACCAACCAAAAGTACCACCGCCATCCCCGCTATTCGGGAAGACCATTCTGCCAGCTAATGCATGCATGCATTCAATGCGTGTCCGCATCATGGAGGTGTCTTTTGGAAATATGAAAGTTAAATTGAATGTGTATAATCTTCATACTCAACCTCAATTCTCTGCTGAGGAATGTTTCCATGTTGACATCATTGATGAGCTGGTGGAGGAGTCTTTACAAACATTTCTGCAAGGTAAAGACTCCACCACAGAATTTAGAAATAATTGGGGATCCACTGAGAATGAAGGAAAAGGGAGATCAAATTCAACGGGAGTCTGCTTTGTGCAAGGCACTCAGCAACATCATCAAGTTCTCTCTCTGAGACCTGCTCCTCCCCCTCTTCCACAAGTTACCAAGGAAGCTTCAACTCACTGAACTGGAAGAACTTAGGATGGATGCCTACACTAGCTCCAGATTGTACAAAGAAAAGGTTAAATCATTCCATGATAGGTGCCTCATGAGAAAAGAATTCATACCGGGGTCCAAGGTATGGTTATAATTTCTGCTGTCTTTTAGGCATGCTGTTTTTCTCCATTTGCATCCACTTTTCCCATCTGGACCTGCTGAGATCATTTTTCTTTTTTAGGAATCATGTAGGATAATGAGTAGTGAATCATAGGCTGTTTTGAATATTCAATGGACCCACTAATTTTATTTTCCTTGAGATTTCTTCATCATAAAGGGTCTCTGTGTGAACCCTGTTTTTAATATGTGCTCCCATGCTTCATTATTTTTTTCAAACACATCATCAACAAAGGGTCAATCTTATGAATCTTGCTTTTCACCGTATTCTGCTAATCATTTTATAATCACTTAGATTCATAAGTATCTCGTGCTTTTGGGTTTGTTTCTTTGGGCTTAGGATATATCATTTGGCATTAGATTTTCTGCTTTTAGGAATTTTAGTTTCAAATTTTTAGATCGTGATTTTGTTTTCTTTCTTAGGTTAATGTGTCCTCGTTTCTGATTTTCGTCATTTTTTCGTGAGTGCAGTTAGTTTCTAACTTTGTTTTCCTATTTTGCATTAACAAATTCTGTTTTTGTATCAACACTTTTCTTTTTTTTCAACTTTGTATTCTTACCTTGTTTTTACTGTTTCTCTGTTATTAGCATTAGTTTCCTTCCATTTGCATAGTAATCCTTCTATTTGTTAGATTTTATTTAGCAGTTCTAGCGTTGTTTTGTTGATTTTTCTTGCATTTGTATATCATGTTTTTTCCTTGCTCATATCTTCAGTTTTACATTTTTATTTTCTGCATATAGATTAGATTTTTTCTGTTCTTAGTTTTTCTTTCTTCTTTTACCCTGCTACCCCTAGTCTCTCATTGTCTAGAACATTGAGGACAATGTTCATCTTAGGTTTGGGGGTGTGGCAGACAAGTCCTGCCTAGGGAATAGTTAACATAAGGGCAGCAGAATCACCTAAGTAATTAGGAAATGTATTAATTTACTTAAGAATTATGACAACTAGAAAATTTAAAATTCCTTTGCCAAATTTAGACATTCTAAACCTTGCGATATTCTACATTTCCATGATGATTACACCATAAAAACATACTGGTATCAGCACGTAGTAAGTCAAAAGGAAGAGAAAAAGGTAAAGATATACTTAAAAGCTCAAGGAAAAACCATAACCAGTGAGAATTGAGCCCATATATTTTCCATCTCTGTTGAAGAGTGATGAGGCAATTTTTCTAATTCAAAGGACCGGCCGAGGCATTAGATCCACTAGAAATTAGGAAACTCCAAATCAAAACAAGCAACACATTCATGAAACCGAGGAAAAGATCAAGGCCTTCTTTGGAATGACTTGAACCTATGTAACCAACCAAGAAAAATCTGCCTTTGTTGTACCCCATTTGAGGTGTAAATCCTACAATTCTTCATCAAAAACACTCAAAAGTACTTGCACGAACCTATGGAACCAATTCAGCCTTCCCTCACTCGAGAATTCAGGAGGTAAAGGAGAAAGAATCAAGATGGACCATTTCGGCAACATCAAGAAAATGAAGAGAAAATACCTCAAAAGCAATATGGTGAGAAAAGAAGAGACAAACAATGTAAAAAAGTTGCAAGCAAAAAGGCAAAAAGGGACCTTATGTTGAAAATGCAAGATCAAAGAAAGAACTGATCACCGTGAATGTGAGAATCTCAAAAGAAGAAGAAAGAAGCTAAGCGGAAAAAGGTGGAGTCATGGGCCATCTCCTGCACTTGCTGAGTGCTCAAATTCAAACCGCTGTTCAAATTGCCTTTCCTTGAAGCTTCACTCCATAAGCCATAGAAACAAACCTAGAGTAGAAGCCCTTGTGATCCAAAGTTGAGTGAGCTGCCATGTGGAGATGAGACGTGGCCCAATCTATGGTGAGGAGATGTCAATGGTGCCATTGGCTAAGAATCATGCCTATGCTCATGCTTAGATCCATTTGGGAGATGTAATCGCTCTTGAGCTTGAGTGAAAATGAACCCCTCAACAAAACAACATGAGAGTATACCACGGTGAGTGTTTGGGTTGGAACTTGAGCACCTTAAGTATGACTCATAACCTAATTTTTATCCATAGGATGAGCTTCACGCACATTTGTATGATTTTCTATGACTGTTCACTGATTGGAAATATTGAAACATTCATGAGGTTTATAAATGTTTAAATTCTGCAAACAATAATCAAATTTTCTGTTTCATCATTGATTCAAGAGTAACTAACCTGCTCCTTGATTGCTCATTTGATAATATTGCAATCGATGTTAATCGCTTTCATGGAGAAGTTTGTAGGGTACCTTCACTGAAAACCCTCAGAGACTTCACCTCCTCTAGGGATCACCTAGGGGTGGAAACGGCTTGTTGCATATGCTAAATGCACCTGTGCTTCCTACAAAAGTGGCTCTTTACTTTGTTTTTTACGTTTCTTTACTCAGGGACTAGCAAAGCTTAGGTTTGGGGGTGTGTTAAGTAGTGAAAATACCATTTTCACCCCTAAACATGAGCCTTGAAAGACCCTTGAGAAGACTAAATAAGTGCTTTAGTGTGCATTTCTGACTAACCAATCAGACAGGTCCAAATCCGAAAAGCATCCCAAAACGATCAAAAAGCTGACAGCTCATGTCAAGATTAAAGGAGTGAAGAAACACCCTCACCAATGGCTAAAGAGGGTCTAAAAGAGACAAAAGACACAAAGCAAGAAAGAGAGCCATTCAAAGAAGAATGGGAGCCTAGAGTTCAATTAAAGAACTTCTACTATTCGAAAGAACTTCTACTATTCAGAAAGAACTTTGAACTTTGCGAAAGAAGAAAACACTTTCTGCGAAAAGAAGAGAAGTCCTTTTAAAAGATCTACTGAAGCCAAAATGCTTTGCGAAAAGAGATTCTGGAGCCTAAATGCTTTGCGAAGTGAGATTCTGGAGCCAAACTACTTTGCAAAAAAGCCCTTATACTATGTGAAATGGCATTCTGGGGATTTGGCATTTCGTCCGAAGGGTATTTCAGAAACTTTGCACGCGCTCAATGCATTTAAAATCCCAGGGACATTCCGAAAGATTCCGAGCACGAACCAAAGGCATATTCCACCTCATGTGAACACCCAAAGATGAAATTACTTGGCGGGAACTTCTAGAAGCTCACACAGATTTTTGAATTACATAACAGAATTGATACCTCTGCTTCTGATTGGTGAACCAGATCAAGCATTTCCGATTGGCGTAACAGATCTGGATCCCGGTGCTCGACTCCTATTGGTTGATACACATCCGAAATGCTTCTTACGGAAAACTATAAATAGACGAACCATTTGCCCAATTTGGGTATCCAGATTTTAGAGTTTTCATCTCTGTTTCCCTCATTCCTAGATAGTTTATCCGAACCCCCTGTAATCCTTCTTGTAGTTTACCTTTGAGAGCCATTGTGAGTGATTTGTACTTCCAAGTTTGGATTCAAGATCAGAACTGAGGGCTCTTCGAGAAGCTCGATCAGAAGTCCGAGGGCTCTCTAAGCCGTGCTCTGAATTGTAACGTTGGATTTTAAAAGGTTGTAATTTGTGTCTTCTCCATTGGAGTCATGTCGAGGGTTACGAATGTTCACCTTAGTGCATTAGACTTCTTTAGATTCACTTATCCGCATCCAACTTCCCTTAATTCATCATCCTCGTATGAATTAGCGTTGGTAACCTAATTCAAGCAGATTTACGATGATGTTCATGTTCAACTAAAGAATAGGCTACAACTATTGGATGATCTGTGACCATTGGATGATCATAGCCATAAGTCTAAACCTATTCCTTAATTCGATTTATTTCTCTTACATCCGTGGTAGCCAGATGAAGATTGAATCTGCTCTGTTGAACTACAGATTCTCCATTAAAATTCAGAGGCTAAAGTACATGAAGCTATTATTTCTGCATTTGTCTTATTTTAAACATCTCCCCAACTCGGATCTGCATGTAGTTAATTCTTTTCTTTATTTGCTTATAGTTAAATGTGACACAATCCAACACTCTCTTTTATCTATTCTTTTTTATAGATAATTATAGAGCCAGATCTGGTAGCACAGATCTGGAGGTTTATCTCTCAGTTTAGACAAACTTCTCTGTGGACGATCTTGAAATACTTACTTTTAAAACTTGCTACAATTGGCCCTGATCTTGCAGGCCAGTGTTAGCCCCAATGTGCTGATATCCCTTTCATAAGTTAACATCCATATAACTTAGCATTCTTTAATTCTTTAATTTTTGATTCATAATGCACATAATTATGGCACACTTGGAGCGACAACAGAGCGTAGGGCATCGATTTTAAACTCGCCTTCCTACTTTCTGATATCCATTTGCAGGCATAATTTATCCCTTCAAACACCACTGCTGAGGCACTAAACCATTCGTCTTCAAAAACCGAGAATAGAGCCCGCTGAATGACTCCTACTCGTTCTCGCTTGTGCCTCAACGGATATAGATTACATTTGAATATCGTGTTAATCATCCACATTTCGATCGGTAATTGGGCCATCCTTATCGCGTCCCCAGTTATGTGCTCTCCATTATTCATTCACTCAATGACTATATGAAATGGTACTGGCCTAGGGTTTGGTGGTAATTAACCCATATCTTGCGCAAATACGGTGGCGCACTCCATCGCTTCAGCGATGTGATCAGTGGTAAACTCATAGACCTTGTTGTCTATCTTTGTATATAGTGTATCTTTGTCCTCGTGCAAGTCAAAATTTTGGTAAAACAGCTTTACCATTTTGGGGTAGAAATAATTGTGAGAAAGGTTGAAGCAATGGTTCCTACCCAGCTTTTTCAATATATTCAAATGATTGTTCGGTCATTTCTTAGTTGTCAAAGAGATCTTGGTCGAAGGACCATTCAATCTCAAATCCCTTCGCTTCCCACCATTCATTTACTTGTTCTCGTGGTGGCAGCCTTCGATGTGGTTTTCTTCGGCGTAGGGTTCTTAGTGGCTGCCTTGTTTGATATTATAGTGGAATCAGCAAGGGGAAATAAAAAATGCAAGAAATTAAAACCGTAAGAGAAAGGTAGAGTTTACCTTTCGAAGCAACGAGATTTGAAATGGATTCCCACCGAAGAAGAAGAGTCCTTACGATCCTTTAAGAGAACTTGATGATTTTCTGCGAGAAGGAGGAGAAAAGCCCTAAACTCTGAAGTGGGGATTGTGCAAATGAGGGAAAATGGCCCATTGCCTACTTATATTCTGTCAAAATCGATCGAGCGGTTTTGTTTTACACACTACCGCTCGAGAAAATCGCTCGAGTGGTTTTCTAAAGAGAAAAATTCCGCTCGAGCGGTTTAGTTAGAAAACTTTTGGATGGATTTTGAGGATTCTTGGTCCTCCACTCCCCTTTACACCTACATTATATACTCAGTACACACACTTCAATGTATCAAGAATGTACCGAACCAATATTTTTTATTTCAATTTCAAATCACTGTTATATTATAGAATTTAGAATTCAAAATACATAGCGTAATTAATCTTAGTGCAGACCCTTTTTAATTTGAATATAACCACCATACACAACATGTAATAAGTATAAGGAACTGAAGTGAACCAGTACCTGCAGACTCGGTGAACTTCATTCGAATAGATGTGGGTACTGGTCTCGGATCTCCGCTTTGCGTTCCCAAGTGGCTTCTTCTAAATAGTGGTTTCGCCACCTTACTAGCACAAGTGGAATTTGTTTGGTACGCAAGGTCTGCTCCTTACAATCCAAAATTTGTATCTGCTCCTCTGCTATGGTCAGATCTTCCTGAAGTTCTATGGGTTGATAATCCAAGACGTGAGTCGGGTCTTTAACGTACTTCCCCAACATCAATACATGGAATACATTGTGCATGCTTGACAGTTGCGGTGGTAAAGCAATCCGATAAGACACTTTGCAAACCTGGCCCAGTATTTCGAAAGGTCCAACATAACGCAAGCTTAGCTTCCACATTTTCCAAATCACATCACTCCCTTAGTCGGTGAGATCTTTATGAACACGTTATCCCCAATTTGAAATTCAACATTGGTTCTCTTGAGAACGGCATAACTCTTTTGGCGACTCTGCGCAACTCGCAATCTCTCATGGATTAAATGAATCGTCTCGGTCATGCTTTCCATGATCTCTGGACCCAAAATGAGTTTCTCACCAACTTCTTCCCAATTGAGTAGAGACTTGCATCTCTGACCGTATAAGCTTCGTATGGAGCCATTCCTATGCTCGTCTGATAATTATTATTGTAGGCAAATTTGATCAGGGTTAGATGCTTGTCCCATGATCCTTGAAAATCGAGCATGCAAGCCCAAAGCATATCTTCAATTACTTGGTTCACCCTTTCGGTCTAGCCATCAATCTAAGGGTGAAATGCAAAACTGAAATCTAGCTTAGAACCCATTCCTTCTTGAAAATATTGCCAAAACTATGATGCATATAGTGGGTTTCTGTTTGACACGATAATGACAGGTATACCATGCAGCCTGACAATCTCCTTGAGGTATAATTCTGCAAGCTTACTGGTTGTGTACTTCGTGCTGTATGGCAGGAAGTGAGTCGACTAGGTCAACCGATCGACAATGACCCAGATAGCATTATGCCCTTTCACCATTCTTGGCAATACTAGAAGGAAGTCCATAGATATGGCTTCCCATTTCCACTCTGGTATCGGCAATGGCTGTAATAGACCAGAAGGGTTCCGATGATTGACTTTTACTTGATGACAAACTAGGCATTTTGAAACATAATTTGCCACATCTTTCTTCAAACCTATCCACAAGATGCTCTTCTTCAGGTCTTGGTACATCATGGTACTCCAAGGATGGATGGCGTGCATTGACTTATGTGCTTCTTCTAGGATTATGTCTCGAAGCTCAGTATTGGTTGGTATGAACATTCGGCCTCGGAATAGTAGTGATCCATCCTCCTTGATGGAGAAATCGGGTCAATTCCCACTAATCACATCCTATTTGATGGCCATGAAGTCATCATCGGTCATTTCTAGATTGCAGATGTTCTCGAGAAGCATTGATTGAATAACAATAGTAGCCATCAAAGCCCCCGACTTAACATCAAACCTTGTATCGCACAAGGCCATATCTTCAAGTACATGTCATCGGTGCATTCTTACGATGGGGTGTGATAACTGAGCAGAAGACTTTCGACTTAGTGCATCTACCACCACATTAGCCTTTCCAGGGTGGTATTAGATGGAGCAATCATAGTTCTTAAGAAACTCCATCAATCTTCTCTACCTCATATTCAAATCCTTCTACGTGAACAAGTATTTGAGGCTTTTATGATCTGTGAATATATCAAATGAGTCAAACAATTCTTCTCGTGGTCCTCAAGCTACCGTGAGTTGTTAGCAATGACTCTCATTTTGATTAGGTACACAACCCAAACCGCAGTGTGATGCGTCACTGTATACTGCAAAACCTCCGCTACTTGACGGTATGGTGAGTACTGGCATGGTGGTTAGCTTGCTCTTTAAGTTCTTGAAAACACTTTTCACACTGTTCGGTTCACTCAAACTTGACATCCTTCTTGTGGGCTGTGTGAGGGGACCTAAACTCTTACAGAAACCCTCAATGAATCTCTTACAGTACCTATCCAAACTGAGGAAGCTATGAACTTCCGTCACCGTCTTCGGCTACTCCCACTTTACAATGGCCCTGATCTTGGTTGGATCAATAGTTATGCCAGCCTTAGAGATGACATGTCCCAAGAAATTGACCTGTTTCAACCAAAACTCACACTTAGCTTCACATACAATTGATGATCGCGAAGCGTCTAGAGGACGATACGCCAATGCTTCTCATGCTCCTCCCTCATCTTCGAATAGATGAGAATGTCATCCACGAATACAACCACAAACTTGTTGAGATGTGGTTTGAATACCCCATTCATCAAATCCATAAAAGACGTAGGCGCGTTCATCAGCCCAAATGGCATCACCAGAAACTCGTAGTGGCCATACCTCATGCGGAAGGCGGTTTTCGAAATGTCTTCTACTTTGATTCTTAATTGATGGTAACCTAACCTCAAGTCAATCTTTAAGAAGAACTTCACGCCTTGGAGTTGATCGAAGAGGTCATCGATACGAGGAAGTGGATAGCGATTCTTGATCATCAACTTATTTAATTGACGATAATCAATACAAAGTCACATAGACCCATTATTCTTCTTGACAAAGAGAGCCAGCGCTCCCCATGGAGACACACTAGGCCTGATGAATCCTTTATCTAGCAGTTCTTGCAACAGCTCCTTAAGTTCCTTCAATTTTGTTGGTGCCATTCGGTATGGTGCATTTGATAACAGTTTAGTGCCTGGAGACAAATCGATCGTAAATTTGACTTCCCAATCCGGTGGTAGCGCAGGGAGATCCTCGGGAAATACGTCCAAAATTTTGGATACAATAGGAATCTCGACAACACTGATTTCCCATTCCTGTTGGCTCTTCACGAATGCGAGGTATCCATAGCATCCATTGCTCATCAGACATTCTGCCCGGATGGTGGAGATAAATGGAGTAATGCCGGACTTAATGCCATGAAATCAAAAGGATTTTCCTTTTGGAGGGCAAAAAGTAACCAACTTTTGAAGACAATCAACACTCGCGTGATAGGCAAATAGCCAATCCATTTCGAGGATTACGTTGAATCCTTCCATCTCGTGGTCCTCTATCCGAATGACAACCGATCGGCATACTGTGTCTGTGTTCACTGAGTTTCCCGTAGGGACTGAAACTGCCAAGACGAAGTCCAGTAGCTCAGGGGTGACACCCAATTCGGTAGCAAATTGAGAGGTTACAAAAGAGTGAGTAGATCCTGAGTCTATCAACACTCGTGCCTTGTGATAATAGATATCACTTATTTGGTGCACATGCAAGGTACCTATGTTTTAAAGATCGTTGTTTAATTAAGTGTTTCTATGTCAATGTAGCAACGTCTATAAATTACCCTAATTGAAAACACACTCCACACACACTTATCAATAAAAGACAGAGTAATAATGCAACCACAATTGATGAAATCATACCTTGGATTACATCATTGGTTGCCTGGGCATCATGTGTCGAGACAGCATAGGCTCAACCCTACACTGTGGGTCGTGATGGTCTCAGATTCATTATCGGGGGTTCTCTGAGTCATTTCCGTTGCCATTGGCTCACTCTTCTACTCATAACAATCCCTAATATGATGTCCTTATTTGCCACACTTAAAGCAAGCACCTGTTGTCCACCTACTCTCCTCTGCCTTATGCAGCCCTCCACACCTTGTGCACTTATCCACGGGTGCGGATGAAGCGGCACGTGAAGCGTGTTGTCCTCTTGACATCCCAATTGTAGCTGGATTGGAAGGGAAAAATTGTTTCCTAGGTGTTGACCCAGTCGCACTAGAATAGGTGGAAGGAGTAGGGCGGCTCGGTGCTGGCATCAAAACTCTCTGCTTCTTGCTTGATTTTTCGGACCTGATCTGCTCTTGCTCTGTTGTTCTCTTCTTTTATACATTGTTTCTAGATCTTGCTTGGCAATGAGGGCCAGTTCCATGACATCCGTATAAGTCCTTATCCGAAGTAAGGAAATCCTTTCCTTGATAGTAGGTCTCAAGCCGTGTTCAAACTTCTTAGCCTTCATTAGTTCTGTGGGGACATGAAGGGGTGCATACTTTGAAAGCCTAGTAAACTCGGCCTCATAATCATGCATAGTCATCCGACCCTACTCTAACGAAACAAACTTTACTTCCCATTGATCTCTTACCGCATCAGGGAAGTATTGTTCATTAAACTCGTATACAAATTGAGCACATCTCCAAGGGACACTTGGTATCTCTTGTAGTCGGGTCCTATCCGCAGACTTCCACCACGCATCTGCGGCTCCTGTTAACTGGAAGGCGGTCCAATTTACCTTTTTATCTTCGGTGCACAGAATCAACTGAAGAAGCTTCTCCATCTGATTTAACCAATCTTCTACTTCAAGCGAATCAGCTTGGTCTTGGAAACTCGGAGGATTTATTCTCCTAAATTCCTAGAACCCGGAAGGTGGGTGTCTCATTGCAAGTTGGGCCATTGTGTTGACCATTGTCTCCAACAATTTCCCATGCAGCCTATCGCTCCTCCTCCACCAATTGGGATGGTGTTAGGACCCCCATCATTATTTCCTTCCCCCAACGGGATGGTATTAGGACTAGTGGCAATTCCAACAACACTTGATGTGCCCTCACCACCCGCTACGTCTCTCATGCAGATTGTCCTTGGTCTACCTCCTCTACCTCTGACACGTGGGCCCATAAAGATCTGTCATTGATCAAACAAGATTCAATCAGTACTTATTATGATAAAATCAGGTCCATCGTCCTAAAGAAATCAAAACCTAAAGCCATATCTTTGATACCAATTGTGACAACTTGACTTTTCCCACTTGGGAATCTGGGAAAGGCCAGGGCGTCAAGTGACAATCTGATTTTCCTCTACATACACGTGATACTAGGAAAATAGGATCATCTGATGCAATTTGAGACTTATGCACCTATGCAAAAAAGATCAAACCAAACCACATATAGCACTACTACGCTTCCAATTCCACACAACGTAAGCCAAAACAAAAAAATGAACAACCGGTGACGGCCGCCCGTCACATAAATAGTGGTACTTCCAAAACATAAGTCTATATACACAAAAAGAATTTCCTATACCATATCAAGTTCAACAACTAAAACCTACTATGGAAAATAATCCTCTAGTGGAAGCTCCTCTTCGGCCTCGGGATTGTAATTAGGATCCTCTTCCTACTCAGGGTCCTGATCCAAGTCTAAACTTGTGACAAAATGTCAGGATGAGCTAACAGTCTAAGCTCAATAGGAAAAAGATCAATATCCATTCATGTTTTATCGATTTGAAGCATGTGTTCAATGATTAGAATCAATGGCATTATCATATCAAAACTAAACAAATGATAAATTTTCAAGTGACATTTCATGTGCAAACAGGATTTAAAAGCACTTTCATTTTTTTTTATCAATATTCGGACAAAATTCGAAGATTTCATATGAATTTGACTTCTATTCACTTCTCACATCTTGCATGCTATGCAATGCTTAGTTCATGAGTGACTTAAATCATAACTTAAATAACTCCAACGTAGTTATAGCGTTGTTGAGCCTAATTTCAATGGGAATCTCCCCAACCATCATCTTTCAATGAACACTTACCAAGCATACGGTATAAACCGTCATATAGGTCCAGGGTGGATAGTATCAACCATCATACCGGTCCTTATTGTATGGTACAAACCATCATATCGGTCCTTATTATATAATATAAAATGCCATATCGGTTCATAGTGTGGGGGATTCATTCACATAACCTTAAATTATCATGCAATACTAATATACAATGCTTGATTTAGAGTTGTAACACGTAACTAAATTCAGAGTTTGATGATTCCATATTCATAATTTTGAAAATTAAAAATCAATATTCAATTTCAATGGTTCATAGTTCAAAGTTCAAATATTCAATTTATCATATGCAATAATTAAGTTTAGAAATAGATAGTTCGATGCACACGTGAGTTACTTCTAGAATTTCATATGCAATTTCATGCTCAAATTCACATTGATGACATACTACATGTCATAATCATAATCAAGAAACAAGAGTTTGGTACTGAGTTTTCCCTACCTTAGGTTTGGTGCCATTCAAAACGATACGATGGTTCCCTTTTCCGATGGTCTCCCGTTTTGGACCAAGGTCACATTAAGATCACATACTACATGTCAAGAATGAAGACATCGAATGGTTCAAACATTCCCGAACCTTTCCTAAGGATAAAGCAACATGACCCACAAACAGGGAAAACCGCTCGAGCGGTTTTCCAAGGCATACCAAACCGCTCAAGTAGTTTCCCAAAATTTTTTTACACTTCTCTGTTTTGTCAAATCAGCTCGAGCAGTTTCATTTCGCTCGAGCGGTTTTGACAGACTTAGCAGCCCATTCGGGCTTCTTCTTCCTTAGTCTATTTTCTCCCAAAATTCTCATGATTCAAATCAAACATCATACATTCATCGATCTAAGCTTAGAGACGACAATATCATGTGAAACGCTAAGATGCTCACCTTTCTCGGTTGTCCACACGTCTTGCAATGATTGCTATCGAAAAGATGGTTTCAGAGTCAAGCTTGCGGCGTTCTACGGCGATCGAGATCAAATGAAACTCTGAATGAAGCTCCACACTAGTACTAACTAATCTTCACCTTTAAGTCACACACCCTCGCTTACGATGGCCGATTCGAGCTAGCTTGATGAAACTCTCCCATTCTCTCCTCGATCCAAATGATATGACACTTAGAAGATTTCTCGCTGTTGGAATCAACTAGAAGGCGGAGTTCGTGTGACGAAGGTAATACCTTCTTTGCGAAGAAGATGAAGCCTGCGGAGCGGTTGCCGTGTTGGATCTCACGAGAGGGTTTAAGAAGAGGTGTGGTGAAGGGATTGAGAGCTCTTTCTCTCTTCTCTTTTCTTACAACTAAACAAGGCAAATATTCTAGATATTTGTTTCAAGTGGTCTTATCCACTTTAACACATGTGGTTTATTTGGTGTTACGCCCCCACGCTATGCATCAGTGCACGGTTCCTCCACTAAAGGCCAAAAATGAGTTTCAACCTCACTTTTCACACACGTTATACTTTTATTAATTATTTAATCTAAAAGTTTAAGGTGCCACTGGTCGCCATGCCGAACACACACACACGTGGTTCGGTGCGTTCGGGTTTGAATTTTTTGGGATCGTGCGCCACTAAGCCAAGCCCATTACCCAAGTCTCTTTGACTTTTCACATGTGGCTTAATCCATCTACAAACCAATTAAACCCCAAAGATCATAATCAATGTACTTTTGCAAAATCCATCTATTCCTCTAAAAAATTACATTCAAGTCTGTTGGAATCCCGTAGCTCTCATTGATCTTCTGATGGTTAAAAATGATGGAGTAATGAATATAGCGCTGGAGTCAAATTCGATTAATGATAACTACATTTAGTTTTTTGAAGGTCATAGAGAAATTCATCAAAACACAATAAGTACTTGAAAAATGTTATGATTGAATGACATTTTTTTTTCTTTTCTTTTGTTTAGTTCCACCATGGATTTCAGGTCTGGCTGAAGTTTAATGGTCACTTCCAGTTTAGTATTTTAGTTTTCTCTGGGTTGAAGATAAGGGTAAAATTAACATTTGGTCATCTTCCATTTGTGTGAAAAGTTTTCTGCAGCAAATACCACTCACCAGCTCAACCAAACTATATTAGCAATAGCATGGACGAAGGAGGAGGGTCACAAGGAGAAGCATGGACCAGGGTTTTTCCTGAAACCTGGCCTAAAAATATTTTCAGGAGTTTTTTTACTAAGAGTTTTTCGTGAGCTACTTTTGCCTTTTCCCTGGACTAGTAAAAGTGCTCGTGCTTGTACGTGTTGATTTAAATATGGATAGACTACATTTAAATCTCTATCATATGATTCAATACAATGAATAGCTGTCATCAAATTCAATAGTTGACCGCTTTGAATCATATATTAGAGATTATGTTTCGTGTCAATCTTTTGCATTAAAGATGTTTAGATCATGACTGTAGACACCCAAATCTTGCCCAAGGCTCGATCGGCACATACTTCGAGCAAGGCACACCTCTGAGCTTTCGAAAGCAACTTCCAAACCCTTAAGAATCATCCCAAAACCCTTAGGAACCTTTCCTAGACCCTTAGGAATCAACCATATCCCATAGAACCTTTCCTGAGCCCATTTCGAGTAGTGAATGGAAGGAGTAGCAAAGTTTTTATAGACCATTGCTAGAGTTGAGGCCTATACCATTTGAAGGAGGAAGTTCTCAGATTTCCAACGAGCCAAGAATCTCCTAAATCAGAGTCGTATATCAAAAGTTATGACAATTTAAAAATGGTGGAGAAATGCAGGAAATTACACTAGTGTGTATGTTATACACGCTAGGCAAAATTGGCTATTTTTGGGCTCCAGGATGGGTTTTGAACCTCCAACTTTTGAACCAGGTCACTGTACCTAAACCTAGCATATAATTTATATATTCTAGGCTTAGAAAAAATATTTTTTCTAATTTTGTCTGAAAATCATCTTAGTGGTTTGACTTTTCGACCACCCCCAAGTTTGGGGTAGGTTTCTTTAGGACTGTTGCACCCCCACTAGCTCTCTTTTTAACCCTTTTTCCATTTAAAGCTGCAACCTATCATCTACCATTAAACCTATTTCCCAGCTATCTAAGCTCCCAAAAACCTAGAAAACCTTAGATCCTATTACCTAATTGTTAACCCAATTAGCCCCTTTAACCCATCATTAATCCTCTCCTTTTCTATAAATAGTGAGCCACCCCCCCCCCCTTGCTTAAGGACTTGAAAGAATTTTCAAAAGAGAAAATCCTAGAGAGTTCCCTCTTCCCTTTTGAGCACTAAACCTCCAAAATTCTAGAACTAAGTTCACCCTTCTAGATCCCATTTTCCATCATCAAATCCTTAGATTTGGCTAGAACTAGGCTTTAGCCTTCTTCTCCTACCTTCTTGATTCCAAGCCTTGAAGGTTCAAGCCCATTCCTTAACTCATTTGCTATCGAAATCTCACTAGAAGTGCATCAATGCGAAGGTCCACATCAGCGCTATAAGGGCCCGAGAGCTCCAACTCTCCCCTCTATTCCTCTACCTTTTTTTTCTTTCCTTCCATCCTAAAATTTGAGCCGTTACGCCTCCAAAATTCCTGTGATTGTGAGGGTCTCAAATAGTATCTTAGCGCCTTCGGGCAAGGAGTGCCGTTATCTTTTCCTTTTTTATACACTTTGGCCATAAATAGAGACCACTTAAGAGCAAGTTGATCGGGTACCTAACACCTTCCCGATCAATAACCGAAGCCCCTATCCAAGACCCTTTGGCAAAGACTGATAAATCGGAGTCATATTTTTGCACTTTGGTGCTTACATATTGATTTTTGAGGTATCCTGGGTCACCAAAAGCTTCAGGTAGTGACTCCAACTTTTTCAAAGAGTGTAGATTATCGCAACGGTCCCACAAGGTCCACAGTTGCACAGATGGCGACTCTAATGGGGATAGCTTGTAGAGCTTCTCCTCGAAGTTTTGACCTTGTTTGCTTGCATATACTCTTCTTTTCACTATCTTCTTTTTTTTTTGTCTTTACTTACCCATATGATTTCGTCATTTATATGCCTTAGCTGATTGGCGAGCCTACTTGAGCACTCTTTCTACTTACCCCTATGATTCTGTCATTTTCTAATTACCCCTACATTTTTGTCATTTACACGCCTTAGCCATTTGGCGGGCCTACTTGCGTATTTACATTTTTGTCATTTACATGTCTTAGCTGTTTGGCGAGCCTACTTGAGCACTTACGTTTCTTGTCATCATATTCCAACAGTGGACACAAACCCATAGAGGCAACATGAGATTCTCACCACCCGTTTTTGAACTTAAGTAAACTCCCTTAAAATTGAACCAAGGGGACTTAATTTATTTTTGCGCGGGTAGATTTTAAAAGAGTGGGAAATAGGTAGCGATACACTCATCCCAATTCCTAGTAGAGGAGCAGCCCTTGTGCTGATGATCTCGAAAGGAACCACCCCATCCAACATCTAAGAAGGCATTCGTGCCGGAGGTATATCGGGTGGGTGACCGATCTGGTTACAAAGCCTAAAAACCCTTGGGGAAGCATGTTAGAATACACTGAAATAACCTTGTATCCTTAGGTATGGAGAGGAGGGACCTGAAATAATAAGAAAAAATAGTCCTCGAAAGCATTTCTTCTAGAAAATCCAAAAAAATAGACCAACTCGGGTCTGCTGCTGCTGTCCAAAATATAAATATATATACTTTTTAGCCTAGCGTGTATAATATACAAGCTAAGCTAAAAATCCTCAAATTTAGCCTAGCGTGTATAATATACACGCTAAGCCAAAGTTCCAAAGTTTTTAGCCTAGCGTGTATAGTATACACGCTAAGCCAAATCTCCAGAAATTTGTCCTAGCGTATATAATATATACACTAGCCTGTTCTGACTCAAGCAACCCGAATCTGAAGCCTTTTTCCACCATTCCTGGACACCCGGCTAGACCGTTTTTGTACTCAAGATCAATCCCATACTTTGACACCCAAAATGCCATCACCGGCCAAAAGAGGCTGCCCTCTTATTGACTCTTTTGAGGGATTGGGTTGTCGCGTTGATTTTCATGCCTTCACATAGATCAAGTGGTTCCCCATGATTCTTCCAAAGCACATCAAGATCCCGCTGTGGGAGATATTAGGGGTGTGAACACCACCTGAAACGGGAGTTCCAAGGCCTCGAAAAACCATCGTAAGAAGGTTCAAATTTTTATCCAAAAAACATCCAAAGAAATTAATCAAGAAAAATCAAAATCGAAGAAAAAGAGAGATTGTGGTGCCGGAACAACGACATCGCCTTGCCCTCCATCATCCCGTAGGTGAAGGAGGAAGAAAGTGTTCGGCCTCACCTGAGGAATCCATACCCAACTCGCCGCCAAACCATGTCTTGGGAGGTTGATCCGGCTTATGTCGACCCTGATTCATCCCCACAACATTTCCCAACACATTCCCATTTAGAGGATATACCCATATCCAATTCTCCTGCCCAATCCCAATTCAACGTCATCGGACCATATGGTGCACCCATTTTTCCCTCCACCACTCTCTAAATCCACTTCATTTTCCCTCCACATTTCCACCCCAATTTTCTCCCACATCAAATCAAAATCCACCCCACTTTCCCCACACATCCACCCAAACTATGTCCCATTTTCCCTCCACTTCCAATCAAACTATGCTCAATTCTCCTCATCCATCCAAATCATGCCCATTTTTCCATCCACATCAAACCAAAATCCACCCTATTCCCCCACATTCACCCAAACCATACCTAATTTTCCATTCACCCAACCTACACCCCATTTCTCCACATCAACACAACACACACCCACTCTTCCCTCCACTCAAAATACACCATCTTATCCACCTACCCAAAATACACCCATTTTCCCTTTCACTCAAAACACACCTACTTTTCCATTTTCCCAACACACACCCAATTTTATCCAATCCACCCAAGTCATGCCAAATTCTCCCCAATCCACCCAAACCATGCTCAATTTTCTCCCATCCACATCCAATCTAATAGCCAATTTTCTCTCATTCACCCAAATCATGCCAAATTTTCCCCATACACCCCTTCATCGGAAGGGCCATCCACCTCCAACCCCATACCCGACCCCATGTCCATGATGGAAGACATGACGAGGGTCTACTCAGCTTGGAAGGCTTCCCAAAGCCTTCCCAATCCACCCCAAATATTAAACCCCCAACATATTCTCCAAAATCTCCACACCCCATTTTCCGAAAATATCAATCTTACCCTCCATATTCCACACCACCCAGCCACGGGGACTTCCGAGTGGGCCTCAAAGGCCCAACACCCAATCACAACCCCATCAAGGCCCAAACCTGAGGGTCACATTTTCAAACCCTCCACAATCCCCCCAATTCCCGACAGTCACTTACACCCAACAAACCCCCATTCCCCCTCAAATGGAGAACATCTCTCGTCCAACCCCCCAATTCGGCATAAACCATGCCCATCCACACCAACCATCATACCCAACCCAACATGGGAACTCACTTCAAACTATTAGCCATCCCCAATTTTCCCATTCAGTCACTTCCCGACCAAAACCCCAAAATGTGCAATGGCCTCATCAGGCACCCAATCAATCCCTCCAAAATCCACAATTCACTCATCCCATTTCCCTACAAGCCCATCATCAAAGCTTTCCCCACATACAATGGTCTCACCAGGCATCCATCCCGTCCACTCAGAATTAGCAAGATAACCTCACCCTTCCTCCACCTTATGCGAATACAAATCCTTAATATGAAGAGGACGATGTTCAAAATAGTGGAGCTTACATGGGGGTATTTGCCAATTTAATCCCCCACCACCTACAGTCACAAACCAACAGGCCACCCAAATGAATCAAGGCAGCCTAGTGGAGGAGCAACCTCAACACTACAGTCCAAGAAGTCAGAACTATTGAAGGAGCAGATGGATAAAATTTAGAAATAGCTGATGTAGATGGGAGGGACTGAAATACATGCTACAAAATTTTCTGATTTATGCCTATTTTTTGAGGTACCATTACCCCATAAATTTAAAGTTCCCACTTTTGATAAATACGAAGGCACAGGCAACCCGATTGCCCACCTTAAGTCTTACTGTGGGGACATGTGCTCATACGATGGAGATGAACGAATCCTCATCAAAGTATTCCAGAAAAGCCTCATGGGTCCGACCTTGAGATGGTTCACATCTATTGAACTATCTATGCTCAAAACATGGAAAGACCTCACCCATTTGTTTCAAGAGTAATATGTCTATAACATAGACATAGAACCGCGCAAGTCAGATCTGGCACGGTTAAAATAAAAACCCAATGAGACTTTTAATGACTATCTCGGGAGGTGGAGGGCTCTAGCAGCCCAAGTGAGAAACCAGATCCCCGATGAGGAGCAAATCGAGATGATCTCGAAAACTGCCCTACCCATTATCTATGATTTTCTTTTGTATCACAGTAGGCAAGTTTTACCGATCTGGTCAGAAACGCC
This sequence comes from Chloranthus sessilifolius, assembly GCA_021018995.1. Taxonomy (NCBI): domain Eukaryota; kingdom Viridiplantae; phylum Streptophyta; class Magnoliopsida; order Chloranthales; family Chloranthaceae; genus Chloranthus; species Chloranthus sessilifolius. The sequence goes on along the minus strand of CM037587.1, from coordinate 17,647,735 downwards.
AACCATTGCAAAGATGTGATAAGAAAGGGGCATTTGAATAAATAGGTGGCCAGTGGGGTTCATAAATTCACCGAGCAAGGAAATGAGAGAAGAATCGGGGTAGATGTTCAGACAATAATAAACACGCAGCCCAGCACCAGTGTGGTACCATTTCAATTTACGACAACACAGCCAGCGCCAACACTAACAAATCATGCTCCAAGGCAGAACAATGTCCCTTGGGGGCAGTAAAACCCTGAGCAGAGAAGGGCCTGATATAACTGAGTGTTCACTCCCTTAGGACAATCCCTAAATGTCCTCTTGCCTTTACTGATTGAGAAGGGTTTGGTCACTCAGCTTCAACCACAATCTCCATCGAATCCGATCTTGAGAAATTATGGTCCTAATGTACACTATAATTTCCACCAGGGACTAGGTTACCCAACCGATCAATGCTTTCCATTAAATCATGCGATCCAAGATCTGATAGAGGCAGGAAAGATCATCCCTCAGGGCACCTCCCCAGGCAAACTCCCATACCAATATACAGCAGGCGCCATTATCTCCAAACCCGCAGGGAGTATTAGGCCCAAGTGCCACCATCAACTTGCTGGAGGAAGTAATAAAAGAGCTCGACCCCTCGAAATATATCGACACAGGGGACAGCTACGAAACCCCAGAGCAATGGATCCAGGGGAGTGAAATCATAGGGGTAGTCGAACCTCTGAATTTAGCCGACTATTTTCCAAACCCTACACCCTAAGCAACACCTTTAGATTTAAGGCTATACCTCCCGGCACCCGCACTTGTTATCCACATTCAACCCAGCTGGACCCCACCTTCGTAATACCAATCACATTCGGCATCGACCCCCATTAATTATATGATGCCCAATTTTACCGCACCTTCAGAATCAGCTCCCATCAACCACATATGGCCTAATTTTGCCACACCATCATCAGCCCATCCACCTCCACCTCCAACACTAACCCAATATAGTTGGCCCAGTATTGCCGCACTGCCACTAGTATATTCACCCCCAACACAAACCCAATACAGTTGGCCCAATTTTACCACGTCATCATCAGTCCAGCTGCCTCTTGTACAAGTCAACCACATTTGGCCTAGCATGGCCACACCAGCCTTGCCAGTTCAATCTTATCTAGCACCCCCATCCATCCCATTCCAAATCCCTGTACAATTATATGATCCCCATCAGGTCCCACTCAATTATAATAAGATGGATGTTAATGCTAGTAGCAGCAATGAAGGGAAGTTGAATTCCTTACTCGCTCAGACAGAATCTCCAAACAACCTGAGATACCGGTGCTAGCCTAGCTAGAAGAGAGAAGGGAATCTATAGCGGTGCACCCATTGGAAACAATGAGCAGAGAGCACGCATTAGAAACACAGCTCAAAAGATTGCCAACTTACGTCACCATATGGGACTTACTCATGACGTCTCCACTTCACATTCAAGCTCTAATGGGAGCACTAAAGGACGCTCATGTATGAAATAAAGTATCCCCAAATGAAATGGGGCAAATAATCAGGTAGGAATTATCTCCCAATTCCATATGTTTCTTAGATGCCGATCTTCCAAGTGAAGGAAGCTATCATTCTAAACCCCTCAATATCATAGTGGGAATGACCAAATTGGTGATCCCTTTGGTGTTGGTAGACAACGGATCGACACTGAATGTATGACCCCTAAGAACTGCAACCAAGATAGAGGTTGATCTGTCCACATTCAGGCCAACCAGAATAAGTGCAAGAGGGATTGATAATACCAGGAGGAAGGTGATAGGAGAAGTTGATCTTGAGCTCACCATTGTGCCAATGACCTTCTCAATTCTGTTCCAAGTCATGGACATCAAGTCCTCTTTCAACCTACTGTTAGGGCGCCTACGGCTGCACGAAATTGGGGCGGTGCCCTCCACTCTACACCAACAGCTCAAATTCATCTTCGAAGAGAAAGTTATTACCATCAGAGGTGAGGGACAAGAGGAAAGAAAGAAGATGACCCACAACATCAAAAATCTCAAGGTGCTGGATGTACCCCATATAGCTGAGGACACGAATGTTTATAGTTTTTAATACAATGTATCAGCAGTAGCACCAGAACCTCCCGAAAAAGTCATTGAAAAAACTGGAGGAGGAATGATTGCAATCGTAGGAATTCTCCAAAAGTGGGGTTATCAGAGAGGTAAAGGGTTAGGCTTCGCTTACAAGGCAGGTGGTACCCAGTAAGAGACAAAGGCGGTCAACATGTCAAATTTGGCTTAGGCTACATGCCTACCAAAAAAGAAATCCAAGAGGCTGAGGAAAAGGCCCGGACCATTACTGCAGCCAAAGCCAGGGGGATAGATCTGGAGGATGAACCCTGCACGGGGCCTCACATTTGAAGCACATTCATGATCGCAGGGGTCATCAAAATCGACCAAAATGGGGTAACACAATTGACCCTATATAAGCAGGTGGCCATCCACCAAACCAATCCCCAAATCATCCCTTTGAAAATTGAAATAGACCTCACCTCATTATCACTTTTTGAGGAGATACCCATGCCTATATAGCCACCCATCTTGAACCATCCAAAACCCATGCTAATATTTGAAGACCAGGTTCAAGATGAACCCATGGTTAACATGTTGGGGGCTGACCTTCAAAAGCCATCTCAATCATCCTCCTCCACAAAATCAAGTAAACATGCGGCACCTTAGGTGAGAAACTGAGCTTCTATGCTCCTAGCACTAGAAGTATCAAATGTCCATAAATATGACACAAACTTTCTAAAAAAAACAACCTATAAAAAGAGAGATTAGCCCTTGACAAGCAATGCCATGCATATACAGAGACCCGCCTTGCCAAGGGCCCATCTACGAAGAAAAGAAAATCCCTAAAAAAATAAAATAAATAAAAAAAAATTGTAAAAATATTTTCTTTTCAAATTCCCAATAAGATCAAGAAAAATGATGCCTTAATAGAAGAAACCGCCCAACGTGAAGTCGACCTCTTTCCTATAGAAATACATGAAGAGGTAGGAGTCACAGATCTAGATGGCGAGGACATAATTGAGGAGCTTCCTAAGGAGCTCCTTGAACGGTTTGCCGACATTGAGCATGGCCCTACCCTGATCGTTGAAGAGACTGAAGATGTCAATCTAGGTACTGATGAGGTTCCTAGAATCACTAAGATCGGAACGTCACTGTCTCCCGAGGAAAGAAAAAGTATGATTGATTTCCTTTGGACATACCAAGACATCATAATATGGTCATACGAGGATATGCCTGGTTTGGATACCGATTTGGTCTAGCATGAGTTGCCACTAAACCTAGATGTCAAGCCAGTTAAGCAGAAGCTAAGATGCCTCCAATCGGAGTGGATGTTGAAAGTAAAGGATGAAGTCATCAAACAGTACGACACGGGATTTCTCATGGTCTCCAAATACCCGCAGTGGCTAGCCAATATCGTCTCAGTACCAAAGAAAGATGGAAAGGTTCGCATGTGCATTGATTTTAGAAATCTCAACAAGGCGAGCCCAAAGGATGACTTCCCATTACCACACATCGACATCTTGGTTGATAACAATGCAAGGCATGAGATGCTCTCATTTATGGACGGATTCTCCGAATATAATCAGATCAAGATGGCAAAAGCGGACCGTGAGAAGACTGATCAGTCACATAATATTCCATTTTATCACCCTTAACTTAGTGATGCTAGGACTTAGTTTGTTACTAATAAGTTAATGATATGCGAATATTAAAGATAGACAGTAAAAGAGAGCCAAGGTGTTAATCTTTATAAAAATAAACTCAAAAGTGCAGTAAAAGATGATTGAGCATAAAAAGACAATTCACCGCCTACTGAAGAATGAAAATCTTATTTTACAATTTTACAGAACGATTGAGTGTTGTTACTAAAAAACTATAAGAAATCGTAATTTACGATTCTTCAGATAAAGAGTATGATATAGAAGAAAAAGCAATAAATCATAATTTAGAGAATCGCCAACTATGAGAAAGCTATGAAAGATAGAAAATCGTGATTTATGCTTTACTAAGAAAGAAAGAAAAGAGATAATTGTGATTTACGATTATGATAATAGAAGCTTTCCCACTGTGCTGTTGTTGTTGATCACATGAAGATCTACACCGCCATGAACAGAATTAGAAGAACTCTTGAATTAGAAGTTTGGCTGATCATGGATCTGAGAGATTAACGAAGAAGAATCTCAAAAGGACTCTACTACTGAACAAAAAGGAACAATTCAGAAGCCCATCAACTAAAGAAAGCAAGGAAGAGTAAAATTAGAATTAGAGTTATAACAAGAATCTTTTATTTCTTTTATTAGAATTAGAACTTGTATACCGACTCCTTATGATCTATAAATAGGAGAGCTCGGTGTAGGAATAAACCATTGAAGAAATTCTCAGCATCAATTGACAACTAAGGTTGGGCTTTCTTCAGATTAATTTAGAGTAGATTTTTATTGCTTTATAGATTAGATATCTAAGGTTTATCAAGAGCAATTGATGACTACTATTGGGAACTGAAGATTAGAGTAGATATCTGTAGTTTCTTAGAAGCAATTGACGACTAAGACTGAGGGGTGAAGGATATATATTATTTCTTTCTAGTTTAGATTTTATTTTCTTTTATTTCCTGCTTTGTAAATATCTTCAGATTTTAATTTGAATTAACGGCTTAGGTTGAAGTTTATAGATTAGTGTAACGGTTTTTACTTTTCCATCTTCAGTTTTCTAGAATTTGATTGACGCCCAAGTTTTAGGAGATTGTTGATTAGATTTAATCTATATCGATATGATTCTAGTTTTAATTGATGCCCAACAATAGGATACTTGAGATATAGTGTAACGGTACTGTTTAATTTCGTAAATATCTTATAGTAGAAGATTGTGATTGACAACCATAATCTGAAGTTTGAATATTAGGATTTATTTTATGCAATTTAGATTAATAAATAATTCTTTATTCATATTTCTCCAGTAGATTAGGATCTTAAAAGATAAGTATAAGTTTTCAAAAAAATTGAAATAAAATATATAAACCTATCTCAGTGGGAACGATCCTTTGCTAGTACTATAATTTTCATTGTGCACTTACAATAGGTTAAGACTTAATTAGATATACATAAAAGTAACAAGTCAAGTTTTTGGCACCGTTGTTGGGCATCAATGCTTTAATAGATTAATTCAAGAACACAAGTATTTATCTTTCTCTTTTTATATTTTTTTATATTTTAATTTTCTTTGATCACTTCTTCAATCTTTCGTAGGTTTATTTGGAGTGACGATTTAGAGTCTCAACTTCTCCTAATCAGAGAAGCTTGAGGTTTAGATTTATTCTCTCTCCCTGCCATCTAGAATAAAAATTAGATAAAATTAAAATTAAAATAGTTGGTTACATTAACTGTTTTAGCCATTCTGCTCTGATTTCATTATGGCAGGAAAGAGCTAATACATGACTAAAACCATGGGGAAATATTACGCATTGACACCTCTTACACCTCCCCCATGTATTCAAATATCCTTATAGCCGACAATAGGACCTTTTAAATTATGCCTAATGTGCTGCAAATACTTTCAACTTTTCATGGGCTAATGGATGAAGACCCCTATTTGCACCTTAATAAGTTCGTGAAAGTATGTACTATCATTCGAATCAAGAACTTAACAGAAGCATCCACTAGGTTGAGACTATTCACATATTCCCTTAGATATGAAGCAAAGCAGTGGATAAACTCTTTGCCTCATAATTTGATTACTACTTGGGAAGGATTGGGACGTATGTTTTTTACAAAATTCTTTCAAATCTCCTAGTCGAATAAAATTTGAGACCTTATCATAACATTCCATCAATTACTGGATGAATCTCTTTAGGAATGTTGGAACCGTCTCACGGATCTTCTGCATAAGTGCCCTCACCATGGGATGCGCATTGGCAACTAGTGCTAACTTTCTATGAAGGCCTTGAAAATGAGAACCGGCATAGGATTGATGGGGCTTCTGGTGGTACACTTTGAGAAATAACAGCAGAAGTAGCTTGGGAACTCTTTGAGACCCTTAGCAAGAAGCTGGTACAATACCATGCACCGAGTGAGGATGACTCAGAGACCTTAACGAATATGCTCCCTAAGCAAGGAATATTATATAAATTAAAGTCAATGATGAAAGGTTTTACGAGACTAAGGTTTTGGAAAATAAAAGTTCAACCTCCGTTGAGTATAAAATCGTACCCAACATCTTAAAAAGGAGAAGCCTGAGGTCCTAACCATGGCCCAACTCAACCAGTCTCCTGACTTCCATCTATTCCTCCTTATCCCACAAAGGCCCAATATCACACTGCTATTAAGGATACCTTGTTGCAAATAGCTTACAGCTGGATGCAACAGAGCCATATCCAGACACAGTTACTTAACCACCTTCGGCAATCTGTCGAAAGGTTATAAACTCAAATTGAGTAACTAATCCTTTCTGATAGAGATAGTAACATACTACCTTCACATACAGATGGTACCCCTAGAGAACGTATATTTATGAGAGGCACATCAACTCCCTCTATTTTTAATTAAATCCCTCTAGAACCTATCGAGCTATCGACTCACCCATAGCAAATGCCTATAATATATGTATATAATTTTGAAGAGTATTTTACAATTTACAATATGTAAAAGTACAGTCAATTGTAAAAGTCTCGTTTGTTATGTCACAATCACTTACAGCGTATGGATCTATGATTTCTGGTGATTCGTAGAGTTAAATCGTAGTGAGTACGATTTGATGCATCAATGAATCTCACTTTTGTTCTATAAAATTGCAAATGTCAATTCTAGGGAACAAGCTGTTCTAGTGATCGATCTTATCGATTACATTGGAATTCGAACCTATTTAATTCATAGAGGAAGCGGACATGCATCACATTTAATATTATCACTTGCCAACAACCCAAGCCTATAAGCCTATACCTTGACACGTGAACTCCCCCCTTCCCTATAAAACTAGATCCTTACCATCCCTAGGAACTCATCTCTTTCATCTTCCTTTCATGCCCTAATGAAGAAAGAACCTAACCAGAGTGATTTCAGTAAGGGTGAACTCTTGGCTGCAAAAAAAAAAGTAGAAGATCTGAAGTGCTAGCGACCTATTCAAGATGTTGAATCGTCTTCTGAAACTACCATTCACCCTAAACCTAACCCGAATCCGACATCACATTCCAAGAGCCCATTTTCACCCACTTCCTAACCTTTATTCCATCACATCCCACCACGAATGCAAGCTCCTATATGATGATGGTGGGTTGAGCCATCCCTCGCCACCTTTCTCCATTGCTCATACTTCCCCCTGCCTACGTTACATTCTCTTCACATAGTCTTTGCATGGGAGCAGTATGGGTAGAGGTTGATCAGGAGATGCGTTCACTTCATCACCCTTCGAAGCACTCCTGCTGTGGCATTTGCATTTCTTCTACGAAAAGTGTGACGGTCTGACTTTTCCCCTTATAGTCTACGGGAAAAAGTCGTGTCATCGGATCACCTAATATGATCCTTTCATACAAGTGCATCGTGTCGTGTATAAAGTATTTCATTTGTGGAAGCAATTTAATAACTCTGATATGAAGACAATATAGCAATAACTGATATTCATTCTTCTATATAAAGCAAAGAGATATAAAATAAAACAAAACTAAAAAATGCTATGTATAGCTTTCCACCGATGATAGCCATCTGTCATCTAAACAATGGAACAAAAACCTATACATGCATAGTACTTAAATATCTCATCAAAACACAATGCTGTTTTACACAAGTTTGTCAAAATGATCCCTCTTAAATATACTTTCTATCTCTAACCTATCAAGGAAAGAAGTCTTCTGCAGAAACTTCTTCCTCTTCCTCTGACTGGTAGGTAGGATCACCCTCATGCTCAGGGTCACGATCAAGACCTGCAGCTAAGACACGAAGTCATAGGATGAGATATCATCAAAGCTCAGTAGGAAACTAACAATGCTAACCCATACGTTAGTATGCCAATTCTATGCATAAAATACAGATCAAAGCATATCTCATCTTTATATGATATCTATTTAGCAACTTACAATATACACAAGAAGTCAGGCTAAGATACACAACAAGTAATCATGCTAATAATGGCATCATGTAACGGAGTTATACTAGACCGAGTACAAGGAATCATGCTAGTAATATTTAGCTTAAACAAGCTATCAGACGTAAAATGGACAGATACAAGAAAAAAGATTTTCAAGCTCCTGACTTAGCGGGATCACTTGTCAAGCTCCTGAGTTAGTGGGATCACTTGGACCAAGACACCAAGCTCCCGAGTTAGCAGATCACTTGGACCAAGTCACCAAGCTCTTGAGTTAGTAGGATCACTTGTGCCTAGACACCATAGTCAAGCTCCCGAGTTAGCAGGATCACTTGGCTCACAACGAAGCAAACGTGTACGGTAAAGCAACAAGACATGTCATATGAGAGCATCATGATCCAAGAACATATTCAAATCATGCTTACTATCACTTTGAGCAAAACTAAGCAAGTGGATATGGAAGCTGTACAAGGAAAGACGTAAGCATATGCATGCAGCGAAATTGGAAACGAACATGATTAGATGATTAACAAGCAAAGCATGTACGCACTTTATATACTTTACGTATCAATTCTTAATAGGTAACAGGGCATAGCATCCACAACACATATTCTAAATTTATAACATGGCATAGCATCCACAGCACGTACTGGCTATACTAGATAGAATTAGAAAACAACATATAAACAGGCAAGGTCAAACCCCTACCTGACGATCAAGCTTACATATTACCCGTGCATGAATCCAATCTAAAGTTCATCTTTACGAGCTCCTTGTGAGCACCTAAGATGCATGTTAACGTGTTTAGCATGTGTAGCATACTTACTGGATCACTGTATACCTAATATGCATATAATAGTTGATTGACTAGACCTAAGAGTCAACATAGCACACATTCAAAAGCATACCCAGGGTTGCCTCGGCAGGATACATTATTGTCATGGCAAGCCACTCAAAAGCATACCCAGGGTTGCCTCGGCAAGAGGCTTGCCGAGGCAAGCTCGATGTTGCCGAGGCAAGCCTAATAGACAAGGCTTGTTGCATGTCTCTTCTCTGGTTTTGGTTTCTCCATTCTTTAAGCTTCCTACTCTCTCTACACTTATGTCTTTCATATATATATAGGCTAAAATTTGTCAAAGAGTTCATTGGTATATTTTAATTTCATGTGCAAGGTTCTGGAGCGTTAGAAGTCGAAGATTTTGTCTCCAATTCCTTAGCTACAATAGATTTCTCAAAATTTCGATCTGATCTTACGGAGTCGGCATCACTTGCCTATAATCTTTTGCAAACGAAACTAATTTAATACTTGGCTCATGTTATGGAATACCTCTTTGCAGATTTCTTGGTCGCAACAACGTTGAAATGGCGTTGATGATGAAATTTCGAGGTTGATTCTGGAAGTAGGGATGTGAGGAAATTCCTAGAAAATCAGATGGTTGCTTCGTGCACTTTCTCCCGGCCAAATCATAGAGTCACCATGTGATTCAAGGGCGTAAAAACCTAATTTGGAATTCCCACAATGAGGAATGGGGTTGAGAGGTAGAAGAGGGTTTCTTTCTCTTTGGGACTTACTAGTTTTGTAGGTTTGAAATGGAAGAGATGAGGGGGATAGCGGGAGCATATATCCACTCTTGCACTTGACGTGCATTGAGTTTAAGATGACTGACACCAACGTCAAGTCATCTGGCGTATATCAAGTTATAAGCCTTATAAGGCTTAGCTTCCATGTTTTTCGGCTACACAATAGTGGGTGTATGTGCTGGTGTATAGCTCAAGTGTATATCTGCTACATGTATACTCAATATATGTGTACTTGGGTTCAAGTGTGTACTCAATACACTTATCTTAAGTATATGTGTACCTGGGTTAGTTTGAATAAATGTACATTAAATTTAGTATACTTCACCCAAATCAAGTCTTTGTGTCCCATATTAGGCATAAGCTCGACCCCACCCGAGTCCGTACTCGTCAGCGTTGGTTTCAAGTGTGGCAGCTGTTACACCTTCCCCTCCTTAAGGGATTTTTGTCCTCAAAAATGAATGAACACCGATCTACCAATCTATCAAAGCAGAGTACATAGACAAATAGCATAACAGTAATAAAAGCAGGGGTGAAGTAAACAACATAACAAGGATATCTAGATATGTATATAGCAACATGTATAGATGTACTAAAGATGTAAAAAAGACAAGAATACAAGGTGTGAAAATTTTAATCATGTGAACTAGTCAAGTCATAATAGATTCACATTGAAGTCAAGATAAATATGTTTTAAGTTAACCCTTTGTATTTAGTTCGAGTAACAGGTCATGTACGACGCATGCAAAATTCTATCCTACGAATTTCTCTCATAAAGTAGGAATTTATGGAGTTAAAAAAAATAAAAAATGATATCCATGGTAACGCATATGGCAAATATGATAAAATAGGAATTTAGCCAAACTGAAATATCAATTGGCTTACCTTAGGTAAATAGTTGGGGATACTGAGCGCGAATGTCAGCTTCTCATTCCCAGGTAGCTTCATTTGGACCATGATTATGCCATTGAACCACGACAAGTGGAATACACTTTGTTCGTAGAATTTGGTCTCGATGATCTAATATCTGGACTAGTTCTTCAGTCACTGTCAAGTCTTCCTGGACGTCGAGTGGTTGATAATCCAACACGTGGGTTGGATCTCTGACATACTTCCTCAGCATAGACACGTGGAATACATCGTGCATGCTAGATAAATGTGGAGGTGACGCGACTCGGTATGCTACTTCACCAACTCTGCCCAAAACCTGGAATGGTCCAATATAGCGAGGACTTAACTTGCCTCATTTCCCAAATCACATCATGCCCTTTGTTAGTGAAATGTTGATAAAGACGTAATCACCACTCTATGAGAAATAGGCGTTAGCATTATGGGAAAATACTTAAATCTTTCAAAAAGGACATAATTGGATGCTCAGTGTACTTGAAAGTCGACACGAGCTCACTTGAGATCAGCATAACTCTTTTGCAGACTCTGAGCTATCTTCAGTCACTCACGAATGACTCGTACAACTTCATTCGTACTCTCAATCAAATTAGGGCCCAAAATGAGACGTTCTCTAGCCTCTTCCCAGTTGATCGGGGATTTACATCGGCGGCCGTAGAGTGATTCAAACGGTGCCATGCCGATGCTCCATTGCAAGCTGTTGTTGTATGCGAATTCGATCAGGGGTAAGTACTTATCCCATGATCCTTGGAAATGTAGCATACAGGCCCGTAGCATGTCTTTTATCACTTGATTCACCCTTTCCGTCTATCCGTAGTCTAAGAATGAAACGCAGAACTAAATTCCAACTTATAACCCATTCCTTCTTGGAAACTCTACTAGAATCATGAGGTATATAAAGGATCACGATTTGACACGATACTCACTGGTATTCCATGTAGTCGAACTATCTCCTTTAATAAACTTTGACCAGTTTCGACATTGTATATTGCATGCTGTAAAGTAAGAAATGTGCTGATTTGGTGAGACGATCTACAATCACCCAAATCGTATTATAACCCTTCTGCGTATGGGGCAATCCAAGGAAAAAATCCATGGAAATGTTTTCCCATTTCCACACTGGGATGGGCAATGGCTATAACAGGCCAACAGGATGTTTGGGTTCGACCTTCACTTGTTGGCAGATCAAACATTTTACAATATATTCCGCCACCTTTCGTTTCAATCCATTCCACCAAAACATCTTCTTCAAATTTTGATATATTTTTGTGCTACCAAGATGAATAACATAAGCTAACTTATGAGTTTCTTCTAGAATCTCATGACGCAATGCACTATCATCTGGTACGCATACTTGGCCACGAAATAATAATGACCCATCTGTTGGTGCACACTTTTTCTGGGTTCCTTTCGGTCCCCGAAATCAGGGGCCCAATTCTATCCTAAGCAGACTCTGGCAATGGCGATGATGGAGTAATAAACTAGGAAATATAAAATGCTGAAATTAAAGGCGAATACTAAATAAAGAATATATGAGAAGATGCGATCACCAGCTGCAGATATTATCGACGTTGCAACACTTCAGTGATCATGCTTTAAAGGGAAGCGGGGGCTTGCAGGTTGAACTCCTTTACTGAATCATCCGCCGGCGAATGTCAGCAGCTGTGAGTTGCCTTTAGTGTAACTGATTTGGTTTTTCTATTCCTGCTAGGATTTTATTTAATTTGCTCTCCTAATTCTACTGGGAGTCTGATTGATTTAGTTTCCTAATTCTACTGGGAGTCTGATTGATTTAGTTTCCTAATCCGACTGGGAGTCTGATTAAGAAAGGGTCTCCTAATTCTACTAGGAGTCTAATTTAATTAAGTCTCCTAATCCCACTAGGAGTCTAATTAATTTAACTGTTCTAATCTTATTAGGCCTCTAATTAATTTAGTTTCCTAATCCTATTAGAAGTCTAATTAATATTAGTCCCCTAATTGTACTAGGCATACAACTGTTCTCAATTATGTTATGACTGATTAGAATTGTACTGATTTGAATAAAACTCTAACTAAATTAAATCTGTCAATTATATGGAAATTCAGATTTTAAATAAGAATGCTAGTTTTATTGAAATAAAATCAAACGAAATAAATAGATGGAAAAAGGGGGGTGTGGCCCGTTATGCTAAGGAGGATTGCCCTCGTTCCCGAGTACCCTCCGTAAGCTCCCTTAGGCAAATCGGATGGCTGAAAATTGAAAAGACCAAATTTGAATTATAAAGTAGTATTTTTTTATAGATTGAGAGATTGAAAGATTGATGATTGATATTTAAGTGCTAAGATTTTAAGGCTAAAAGTAAAAAGGAATTAAGAACCGTAACTATAAAGCAAATTTTAGAATTTAGAATTATGAGAAATTAAGATTAGTGCTAAAATCTAAGGACCACAATCGGGGTCGAAATTAGGAGAATTTGGACAATGAGATTAAGGACCGATTCTATAACCTAAGGACTAGAATTATAAAATTAGAAATTTAAATTAAAACCTAAGATCTAGAATTTAAGAACTAGAGGGCTAAAACCTAAATCTAGAACTAGAATATAAAAAAGGGGAACTGGTTCTAGAACCTAAGAACTATAACAAAAAAATTAAGGATTAAAGAATTACCTGTAGAAATCATATAAATTGTCCAGAGGGAAATTGTATAGAGGGAAATTATATAAGGAAAAATTGTATAGAGGAAATTATGTAGAGAGAAATTATGTAGAGGAGAATTGGGTAGGAGGTAGTTATGTAGAGGAAAATATATAGAGGAGAATTGGATAGGAGGTAAAGGTCTTATTTATAGGCTTTTATCATAAATCCTATATTATAAAATAATATAATAAAGATACTAATCCTAATTCAACTAGGAGTTTTGAAAAATGTCACTTTTTGCGTAGAGGCCAAAAATTGACCATAGCTTCTTCGATATATGTCAGAATTATGCGTTTTTTGGCTCGTTTGAAAGCTACTTCAATAAGCTTTCCAACGTGACCAATTTTTCCCAATCTGACTCCATTTTATACCTCAAAATAAGTCAAACGTAAAAGTGATGGGATTGACAATTGAGAAAAGGTTGGGGAGACCTAGTTGGCTCTAAAAGAAGGATTTGGCCAGGGATTTCCTAAGGGCTGAATTCTAAAACTTAAGAATTAAGGAGTAGAATCTAAAGACTAGAATTAAAGGCTAAAAAAATCCAAGGACTGAAATCGGAGTCGAAATCAGAAAAATCAGACCGTAAGATTAAAGACTGGTTATGAACTCTAAGAGTTAGAACCAGAGATTAATGATAAGACTGTAAATTGAGATTTTAAAATAGAATTAGGCCTTAAGAGTTGGTGAATTAGACCGTCAGATTAAGGACTGGTTTCAAGCTCTGAGGACTGGAACCAGATATAGAGATTACGGTAAAAAAAAGGGTGCTACGGTCTAAGACTGAAAATTAAGACTGATAATTAAAACTAAGAAAAATCCTAAATCTAAAGACTAGAAGCTACGGTCGGAAACTAAAAATTAAATTCTTACCTTGGGTTAGGGCTGCGGAGAGACATCATCTAAGATTCGGGAGTTTGAATCTCGAATTCATAACTAGTTTACTCTATGGGTTTGTCCTCAGAGTTCTCTGGTTTTGAAGTCCCAAAAAAATTCCGTTCTCTCTCAAAATTATCAGCCTCCTCTCTCTCTCGGCTCCAAATCTCACAAAAACATAACCAGGAATGTGAGCTTTGGATCGTGATTTAGAAATCTAAACTAGAATGTGAACTCGGAATCGTTGAGTCTTGGAGATTTGTGAGAAGGTACACCCTTGGACCGCTGTGGCGGGATTTATGTACACCTTTGGACCACTGTGGCGGGATTTATGTACGCCCTTGGACCGTTTTTACGGGATTTTACGTACACCCTTAGACTTGTTGTGCTCATGTACGCCCTTGGAGCGTTTTTATAGGATTTTACGTACACCCTTGGACTTGTTGTGCTCATGTACGCCCTTGGACCGCTTTTTACGGGATTTTACGTACACCCTTGGACCGCTTTCGCGGGATTTTACGTACTCCTTTGGACACTGTTGCGAGTCATGTACGCCCTTGGACCGTTTTTACGGGATTTACGTACACCCTTGGATTTCGATGTAGTCATGTACGCCCTTGGACCGCTTTTGCAGCATTTTACGTACTCTTCGGATTATACTTCGTGAATCAAGCCATAAGTTGTGAGATTAAAGTGGACCGCTATGGGCGGATTATATGTATGGGGACCGCTGTAGGCGGATTATGCTTGTCGTGGACTGCTATGGGTGGAGTACAAGTACCATGTGGGCCACCGGGGTGGATTTTAAATTAGTTTTGAAAGATAAATAAATGTTTTAAAATCACTTTTGTGTGTAAAAAAGAAATCAGTTTTAAAATCAGTTTTGTATGATAAGGAAATCAGCTTTTAAATCAGTTTTAGGTGAAAAAGGAAATCAGTTTTGAAATCAGTCGTGTAATAAGGAAACAGTATTTGAAATCAGTCTTTGTTGATAAGAAAAAGTACCTTTGAAATGAGTTTCAGGTTTAAATAAGAAAAGGTTTGATTATGAAATTGAATCTATGTTTCCTTATGATAAGATGTGAATGAGTATTGAATTTTCCTCTACTGAGCTAGGATGTAGCTCACCCCTTCGACTATACGTCACAGGTATAGCTTCTATGTGGACACCAGACTTGCAGATTGATGAATTGAGGAGGGCTATGATGTTCGGGGTCGTAGATTGAATATTTTGTGGAGATTGGTGAGTTCAAACTTGGTACCCTTTGAATATATATATAATTTTGTACACCACTGTTTGGTGATATTGGTACATCACCGGTGGTCGTTGTTAGTTATTGTAATATTAGATGTTAGAATTAGAGATTTATTTATGCCATACGTATCATCTGCTTTGATTTCTAATGTATGTGGATGTACCAAGCTTTCTGTATAGATTGTGATTTATGATCTGGCGGTCCGGGTTTTCCATTAGTGTTAGAAGAAAAAAAAAAAAAAATGTGTCAAAATTCAGGTTGGGAAAATCCGGGCTGTCAAAGTTTTGTCCTCCTCCCGCCACCGTACAACGACATCTAGTAGTGTGAAGAAGTCAGAGATGCCCTCGCGGTTTGCTTATACTTTCCTAATAAGATTATCAAGAATGCCCTCACAATTTTCTTATGCTTCCCTGAATTCATTGACTGCTCATTCGTCGTATTGCTCTCACTCGGTTGTGTTTCTTTTCTGTATATTTTTTTTTGAAACAACCTGCTAACGCAAGAATTGTGAGGTTTGATGGAACCTTATATTTTAATTTTTTTTTTACTCTAACATCGACTCTAATGGCTGGAAGGGTGTATGGGAATCCAGAGTTTTCTATATTTCAAAAAAGATAGTTTCATGATTCACTAGCCCTTTCAATCAATTCACCCGATTAGGAGGGTAGTCAATGAGTCAGATGATACCCAAAATGGTTTTTTAAATAATGACCTACAACTGGCTAATGCCTTGTGATGACTGCGAGGATCATAAGTGTTAGTATGCCTGCTTAGGCTATAAGACATGATGGCCATTGAATTGTAATTCCAAGGATCCTAAAGTTCTTCCCCTATGGCTATTTTCAGCGCATGTTGCCGAGATAATATAAGGACTTCCCTTGTGGGTTTTGATTTCCTCCAGGCGAGGTGGTTGTATAGGCATTTTCTTAGCAGTAGCTCATCGATTTCGAGTTCTCGATCGAGTATAAGTCCGAAGGGTTTGGGGCATAGAAGAGTATTTTTGTTTTCGACTATTTACATTTTGGGCATTTATACTTGTAGTTTTTTTTGTACTTTTCTATATTTCTTTATATATTTTGGTTTGTATTATTTTTTATTATTACTATCGTATTACGGTACAACATCAGTTCCTTAGGCGGGGGACTAACTCAGGAAGTTCGCTTAGTGGGACATGTTGGGTGGTCGAAGTGACCGTTCGATTAGATAATATTGTTTCGGGGTCCTCGATCCCTTTCGATCTAATCGATGAGGGATAGGGATGAGAATGAGGTTATGTTAAGGTTTGTGTTGTGAATGGTATAGGGTTTATCAAAATAAGTGTGGTGTCGTTTGATTTCTTCCTTCGATAGGTCTTTATGTCCGGGGTCTCCTTATCAGGAGGGACCTTATTTTGTTTTTCGACAGAGGGAGACCTCTCATAGAGTTGAAGCGTAAATTGTTGGAGAGTTCTCTAGAATTATTTATGGATCGTTGGAAAGTTATTTGCGAGTGAAGTTGGAGTGGAAATCGTTGAGAGGGACGGTAGTGTTTTAGAGGTAGTGATGAGATAAGGCAGAGGTAGAGTAGGAAGAGGAGACGCGAGGGCGTAGTCTAAGGTTGACCTTTCCTATGTGTGGGGTGGTTCAGTTTTGTTTGATTATGCTTGTTTGGTTTGATTCATACTTTGGGTTTATCGTGAAGTTGTTTTAAAGTTTTATTTATAATTTTTCGAGGAAGTTGAGTATCAGAAGTTTGACATAGTAGCTTTGTCGCCGATTGGAGTTCGGTGAAGGTTTTGATTGTGAGGTTCACGGAGATTTGGGTCTGATGATTAGAAGTGATTTTAGTTGTGGCATTGATTTTGTGTTTTGATGGGATTTGAGGTATGTTGAATTGGATGGTGATTGGCGTCGTAAGATTTGGGTTTGGTTTGATTTCGAAAGTGGGAGCAATGATTGACTCCTTGATAGGTTTTGTGGTAGGCTCAAAGGTGAGTGGAGTTGGCGTTGTAGGAATAGGTTCGATTTTAATACCAGGTTCATTTTCGATAACAGGCTCGAGTTCAATGATGGATTCAAGTTTGATGATGGGCTTGAATTTGTAGATAGTTTGAGGTTTGATGACAGGTTTGTGTTCAGTGATTTGTTTAGGTTCGACGGTAGGTTCAGGTTCGAGGGTCAATTTAGATTCGTTGATAGTTGGAGGATTGATGTCAGGTTTGTATTCGGTGATCGGTTTAGGTTTGACGATAGGTTCAGATTTGACAATGGGTGCTGGTTCGCCTTTGTTGGAGGGTTCGAGCTTGTGGATGGGTGCTGGATCGACGATAGGTTCGGGCCTGTATTCGGTGATGGGTTTAAGTTCAATGATCAGTTTGGTTTCGTGTCCGATGACAGGTTCAAGTTCGATCATGGGTTTTGGTTCAGTGATAGATTCATGTTCGAGGATAGGTTTAGGTTTGATAATAGGTTTAGATTCGATAATAGGTTTAGTTTTGATAATAGGTTTAGGCTTGATGATAAGTTTAGGTTTTATGCTAAGTTTAGTTTTGATGATAGGTTTAGTTTTGATGATATGTTTTAGTTTGGGGTTCAGTTTCATGGTTGGTGGAATGGTAAGTTCAATAGTGGGTTTAAGTTCTTGTTTCAGAGTTGAGGGGATGATAAGTTCAGTGGTAAATTCTGTAGGGATTGATTCATGAGTTGCTGTGAGTTTAGGATTTGTGTAGACTAATTCGTGAGTTGATTATGAGGTTAGTGGGGTGATGTGTTTGTTATTGAGTTCAAGTTTTAAAGCAGGTGTAGGGATTGATTCAGGGGCTGGTTTTGAGATTAGTGGGGCAATGTGTTCGACAATGTGTTCGATTTAGGGGGTTAGTTTTGGAGTTGATTTGGAAGCGAGAGGGTTAGTGATTTGCGAGTAGATTTGATTACTGATTTGGGTTCAGAGTTTAGTTTTTTGATTGGTTTAAGTATGAATGGCATCGTATAATACTGATTGATTAGTTTGAAAGCTACTCCTAGAATCGACACGGGAGTTTGTTCGGGGGCAGTTTGCATCATTGGTTCGGTCTATTCAGGAGGTGTGGGGGTTGATTTGTTTGTTGGTAGGTTGTGGAGTTCAAGGGTAGATTGAGTTTGTTCGGAGATAAGCACGTTGAGCTCGTCGATGAGTTTGGGGATGGGTTGAGTTAGCTGAGGGGTGGATTCGGTGATAGTTTGGATTTTAGTGATCTTGGTAACCGGTCCAGGGTGAAAGGTAACTTCGTGTTTACAGGTGCGTGGGATAGGGTTGGTTGGCTGTAAGTGAATAGTATGGTTTTGCTCTGAGGGAGGTCAAATTCTTCTGATCAGGCTAACTGGGTGGAATGGGGCGGGGGTGAATGAGTGTACAGTCTCATATGCGAGTTGAGTTTGATCGAACAATGAGTTGTAATAGGTGGTGTTAGTTTGCGTGTCATTGGGGCACTGGTTTTGGTCATAGTACGAGTTCATGTATTGGTTGGTGTATAGTGGTTGGTTTTGGTGTTGACCTTGGTTTATGTGTGATAATTGATTTTGGTCAGGGTATAGGTTTGTGTATAGATCTTGAGATGGGTCGTATGGGTGGTACGGTTGAGGGTTTGTTTGGTTCGGTTCTTGGTTCGTGTGAGTTTGTTTAGAGTCTAGAGTCTCGTTTAGGGTGTTTGTCTCGGGATTGTTAGAGGAGGGTTCGTTGGAGGTTAAGGTAGGAAGACTGAGTTCTCCATTCTTCAATCAACGTTCTAAGCGTGAGGTTCTTTGATAAAGGCTAGCGAGGTCGTGATAGTCGCTTAGGATGAGAATGCTCCGAAGAAGCTCTCGGGTATTGCTAATCACGATTTCTATCGCATCGCTTTCTTTTATTTGATTCGCCGTTAGAGCAACAAGTCTTCTCCAACAGTTGGCAAATGTCGAGAAGTCTTCACCGTCCTCTTGTCTTGTGTGCATCAAGTCAGTGAGACTGATTTCTTCAACAGTCAAGTATTGGTATTGATCTAGGAATCTGTCGGCTAAGTCTTTAAATGTCTCGATTTCGGCTAAAGGTAAGGCTGCAAACCAGTCAAGGGTCTCTCCTTCTAGAGATCTCTGAAAGTAGTTGATCAGGAGCCCATGATTGGTGTGGATTGGTTGATAGTCATTACAGAATAGGGCCAAGTGGTGCTTTGGGTTTCCCGTACCGTTATATTTGTTAAATTTTGAAGGTTTAAAACCAGCGGGTACAGTGAAGTCGATGTTTCGGCAAAATTTGTCGAATCCAAAAGTGTGACTGGAGCGTTCTTTGTTAGCCATATAGTCATCTAGAAATTGGTGGAGGTTGTTTACGTTTATCGCGGTGTCTTTTCTAGATGCCTTGGGGTAGGGTTGTCCTCAGCAATTGTTGTTGTAGAAGGTGTGAGAGGTATATGTGTTATGTGTCGGGGGAGTCGGAGAATGTGGAGGAGTCAGTGTCCTTTCCTCTTGTCTGTTCCTCAGAGTAACTTCTTTTTGGGACCAAAGCCATGCGTTGACTTCTTTTCCTCCTTTCTTGAGTGCACAGAGAGTGCAGCCCATAACTTGACTATCGGGGTAGCCTCGCTTAGTACTACTTTCTTTAGTGTTATCACTATGATTTGTGTTTCGTCGAGCGAAGGGGTATTTTTCACTCTCATTAACCATATTTACCCGAGCGCGACGTTGGGTTGTCCACGGGGACGGCCTAACGTTATACTCGGGGTCGCTATGGGAGCGCCATACGGGTGGGTCGTTATCATTAAAGTTTAATTTTCTAATATCGGCCATTTTAAAATAATTTTTTTATCTTATTTATTATTTTTTTTTGAAAAAGTTTATCCACGTGCAAGTGTGTGTAGAAAAGTGATAAAGCGAAACATAAAAAAAGCGAAAAAAATGAAACAAAATTAAATAAAGCAAGGAAAATACAAAATCAAATTAATTAAACTGGGGCAACCTTAGAGAAAAAGTGTCCGATCGCGATCGCCAGTCTGTTGGTGTGCGCTTTTTCTAGGTTCCTTTCGGTCCCCGGAACTAGTGGCCCAATTCTGTGCTAAGTGGACTCTGGCAATAACGATGATGCAGTAATAAACTAGGAAATATTAAATACTGAAATTAAAGGCGAATATTAAATGAAGAATACCTGAGAAGATGCGATCGCCAGCTGCAGATATTTATCGACGCTGCAACACGTCAGTGATCACTCTTTAAAGGGAAGCGGGGACTTGCAGGTTGAACTCCTTTACTGAATCATCCGCCGGCGAACGTCAACAGTTGTGAGTTGCCTTTAGTGTAACTGGTTTGGTTTTTCTATTCCTGCTGGGATTTTATTTCATTTGGTCTCCTAATTCTACTGGGAATCTGATTGATTTAGTTTCCTAATTCTACTGGGAGTCTGATTGATTTAGTTTCCTAATCCTACTGGGAGTCTGATTAAGAAAGGGTCTCCTAATTCTACTAGGAGTCTAATTTAATTAAGTCTCCTAATCCCACTAGGAGTCTAATTAATTTAACCGTTCTAATCTTATTAGACCACTAATTAATTTAGTTTCCTAATCCTATTAGAAGTCTAATTAGTATTAGTCCCCTAATTGTACTAGGAATACAACTGTTCTCAATTATGTTATGACTGATTAGAATTGTACTGATTTGAATAAAACTCTTACTAAATTAAATATGTCAATTCTATGAAAATTTGGATTTTAAATAAGAATGCTAGTTTTATTGAAATAAAATCAAACAAAATAAATAGACGGAAAAAGGGGGGTGTGGCCCGTTATGCTAAGGAGGATTGGGCTCATTTCCGAGTACCCTCCGTAAGCTCCCTTAGGCAAATCGGATGGCTGAAAATTGAAAAGACTAAATTTGAATTATAAAGTAGTATTTTTTTATAGATTGAGAGATTGAGTGATTAATGATTGACATTTAAGTGCTAAGAGTTTAAGGCTAAAAGTGAAAAGGAATTAAGAACCATAACTATAAAGCAAATTTTAGAATTTAGAATTATGAGAAATTAAGATTAGTGTTAAAATCTAAGGACCACAATCGGGGTCGAAATTAGGAGAATTTGGATAGTGAGATTAAGGACCGATTCTATAACCTAAGGACTAGAATTAGAAAATTAGAAATTTAAATTAAGACCTAAGATCTAGAATTTAAGAACTAGAGGGCTAAAACCTAAATCTAGAACTAGAAGATTAAAAAGGGGAACTGGGTCTAGAACCTAAGAACTAGAACAAAAAAATTAAGGATTAAGGAATTACCTGTAGAAATCGTATAAATTGTGCAGAGGGAAATTGTATAGAGGGAAATTATATAAGGAAAAATTGTATAGAGAAAAACTGTATAGAGGAAATTGTATAGAGGAAATTATGTAGAGGAGAATTGGGTAGGAGGTAATTATGTAGAGGAAATTATATAGAGGAGAATTGGATAGGAGGTAAAGGTCTTATTTATAGGCTTTTATCATAAATCCTATATTATAAAATAATATAATAAAGATACTAATCCTAATTCAATTAGGAGTTTTGAAAAATGTCACTTTTTGCGTAGAGGCCAAAAATTAACCATAACTTTTTTTATATATGTCAGAATTGTGCATTTTTTGGCTCGTTGGAAAGCTACTTCGATAAGCTTTCCAACGTGACCAATTTTTCCCAATCTAACTCTGTTTGGTACCTCAAAATAAGCCAAACATAAAAGTGATGGGATTGACAATTGAGAAAAGGTTGGGGAGGCCTAGTTGGCTCTAAAAGAAGGATTTGGGCAGGGATTTCCTGAGGGCTGAATTCTAAAAATTAAGAATTAAGGAGTAGAATCTAAAGACTAGAACTAAAGGCTAAAAAAGTCCAAGGACTGAAATCGGAGTCGAAATCAGAAAAATCAGACCGTATGATTAAAGACTGGTTATGAACTCTAAGAGTTAGAACCAGAGATTAATGATAAGACTGTAAATTGAGATTTTAAAATAGAATTAGGCCTTAAGAGTTGGTGAATTAGACTGTCAGATTAAGGACTGGTTTCAAGCTCTAAGGACTGGAACCAGATATAGAGATTACGGTAAAAAAAAAGGGTGCTATGGTCTAAGACTGAAAATTAAGACTGATAATTAAAACTAAGAAAAATCCTAAATCTAAAGACTAGAAGCTACGGTCGGAAACTAAAAATTAAATTCTTACCTAGGGTCGGGGTTGCGGAGAGACATCAACGAAGATTCGGGAGTTTAAATCTCGAAATCATAACTAGTTTACTCTATGGGTTTGTCCTCGAAGTTCTCCGATTTTGAAGTCCCAAAAAACTTCCGTTCTCTCTCAAAATTATCAGCCTCCTCTCTCTCTTCGAGAAAAAAATATTTTATAGGTTTTCATTCAATTATGCGCCCATTTTCGGACGTTTAACTGAATTACGTGCTAGTTTTCTGGCGCTTAATCGCTTTGAGTCGGTCACCGACTTAGTGAGCGACCGACTGAATTACTCAGCGGGTTTCCTAGTCTTAACGAAATTAGGACTAATTACGCACTTGTTGGGACATGCGTAATCCGATTAAGCGTGTTACCTGAAGCGCTTAATCGAGGAAACGTAGGGGTCAATGGCAGGAGACTAGGTCGGGCGTAGGCCAATTGCGTGCTGGTGCTGTAGCGCGCAATACGATTGTGCGTCTGTTTCCAGGCACGTAATCAAGTCTCGAAACGATCTGTGAAAGAAGGGTTGGTCTGAAAGGGGACTGATCGCGCACTTGTGGTTCTGAGCGTGATTGAATTATGCACGGGTTTTTAGGCGCTTAATTCAGGGTTGTCCGAGTATGCTCTCAAGAATGGAATGAAGGACTATTATTTCAGTCTGCATCCCGACTATATACTATTACTTAGTATATAGCCTCCCTATGTTGGGATCTGAGCCACAAAGCTATTGTTTCAGCTTGTGTTCAGCCATGTAGTATTAAATGGTCCCATGTCGAGGGTTAGAAAGGTCAAAGGCTGACCAAACGAATTCGTGTACTCCGAGAGAGCGAAATGACGGTGTTTACACCATCGTCCTTAATAGAAAAATATGGCTGGAGCCCACTGAGTACTCCCTGTCTAATGGCTATCAGCTCTGCATCATGCATCTGAAGTTCTCTGATCCAATCGAAAAGTGTAGATCGTATCATAGCTATCGCAAGTAAACCTCCAGTTGATGCCGGTTTAAGGGTGGCACCAGATGAAACTAAGTCATTAACCAATTTTCATCTCTAGAGCCTTGTCATAAGATGGAATAGCTGAGTGGATGACTTCTGACTTAATGCATCAGCAACTACATTAGCTTTGCCAAGATGGTATTGGATAGAACAATCATAGTCCTTTAACTTTAAGAACTCCATCCATCTTCTCTGCCTCAAATTCAGCTCTTTTTGCGTAAAGAGATACTTGAGGCTTCTGTGATCAGTGAAAATCTTGAAAGTTTAACCATAAAGGTAGTGCCTCCAGATCTTCAATGCAAAAATGACCACTGCTAGTTCTAGGTCATGAGTGGGATAGTTCTTCTCGTGATCTTTCAACTAGTAATAACCATAAGCAATCACACACTCCCTCTGATTCAATACACAGCCTAACCCACTATACGAGGCATCACTGAATATGAGAAACCTACCACTGCCTGAGGGTATTGCTAGCACAAGTACTGAGGTGAGTCTTCTTTTCAACTCCTGGAAACTCTTCTCACACAACTCATTCCCCTCGAATTTGAAATTCTTATGAGTGAGTTGCGTGAGTGGTCCAGCAAGTTTCAAAATCCCTTCTACAAAATGTCGGTAGTATCCTACTAAACCCAAAAAACTTCGGATCTCTGTTACAGTTTGTGACTGCTTCCATTGTACTACAGCCTCTATCTTTACATGATCTACGGTAATACCGGCTTCGGAGATGATATGGTCCAGAAAACTGACTTGATTCAATTAGAAGTCACATTTACTGAACTTGGCATACAACTGAGAATCTCTCAATGTCTGTAACGCAAGACGCAGATGATCTTCATGTTCTGCTCTTGTCTTTGAGTAGATGAGTATATCATCTATGAATATCATGATACAATGATCAAAGTAAGCCTTGAAGACTCAATTCATCAAGTCCATAAATGATGGAGGTGCATTGGTCAACCCGAAGGGCATGAAGACAAATTCGTAGTGACCATATCGTGTCTGGAAAGCTATCTTCAGCTTTCACCTTCATCTAGTGATATCCAGATCATAAATCAATCTTCGAAAATAACCGCGCTCCTTGTAACTGATAAAAAAGATCGTCGATTCGGGGAAGCGGGTAATGATTCTTGATCGTCAACTTATTTAACTGGCTATAGTCGATGCAAAGGTGCATCGAACCATCTTTCTTCTTCACGAACAACATTGGTG
Source organism: Chloranthus sessilifolius (assembly GCA_021018995.1). Classification (NCBI taxonomy): domain Eukaryota; kingdom Viridiplantae; phylum Streptophyta; class Magnoliopsida; order Chloranthales; family Chloranthaceae; genus Chloranthus; species Chloranthus sessilifolius. The sequence goes on along the minus strand of CM037587.1, from coordinate 17,622,958 downwards.
CTCCCCAAGGGGACACACTCAGTCTATTAAACCCTTTCTCCAGAAGCTCTTACAACTTCTCCTTAAGCTATTTTAACTCAGCTGGTGTAATTCGATATGACACTTTTGATATCGGTTCAGTACCCGGGGCTAATTCAATAGCAAACTCCACTTCCCTGTCAAGCGGTAATCTTGGCAACTCATCAGGGAAAATGTCAAGGAATTCACAGGCAATCGGTATATCGGAAAGAGTGTTTTTCTTTTCCTCCTGTTCTTGACTTTGAATAGACATAATATATCCTTGAGCACCATTACCCAGTAATTGCCGTACTCGATTGCTGATATAAAAGGGAGTTTAGTCGATTGCATGCCGAAAAATCTAGCTGATTTCCTCCCTTAGGGGCGGAAAGTGACAATCTTCCTCTGACAATCGACGTGTGCATGGTGGTTGAACAACCAATCCATGCCAAGGATTACGTTGAATCCTTGCATATCAAGTAAGATCAAGTCTGCTACTACTTCGTATTCCTAGTAATCTTTGATCAGGACGACAAACGATCGACACACAATATCAATAGTGACAGATTGTCCGGCCCGGATTGACACGTGTAAAATAAAGTCGAGAGGTTCTAGGGTGGCTCCCAACCTTCCAAATTTTTCAGCAAACTAAAGGTGACAAACGAGTGTGTAGATCTAGGATCTATCAAAACTCATGCCTCATAACATAAGTAACCGCCCTTTAGATACAATTGTAATATACCTATCGTACATGTATTAGTTGTTTAAGTTCTTCTCAAGTATAAGTTATCAAACTAGTGAAAAGAATGAAGTGCACTAAATGCACATATATCTAATATTAAATAGATACACCTTCTTCATCTAAAAGATAATTAAAGAAACTTATAACTTTAGAAAATAATTAACACGCATACCTTGAATAATATCATTGCTTGTTTGTGCACCCTATGCAGTTACAGCATAAGCCCGACCTTGCACCGTAGGCCGCACAGATCGTAAGGCTGGTCTCGCCTTTGGTGTCGTTTCCACCATTACGGGACACTCCTTAATCCTATGTCCCATCTTACCACAATGAAAGCGCACACCAAATATCTTTCGGCATTCTTCAGTCTTGTGTGCTCTCCCACACTTCCTACAAACATCGGCTGAGGCTACCGACAAAGCTATATACGACCCTGTGCGGGAAACTGCTGGTCGTGCTTGTGAAATGCGAGATACAGACAGGGCAGATTGGTTCAACATATGTGGAACCCGAGGTGGTAATGGTGGTAGATTTGTGGGATTGTAAGGCCATGTGTAGGCCACTGCAGCAGGTTGAAATGCTGGCTACATGGGGTATTGCGGTTGCTTACTTGCTTGACCAGAACTAAAAGCCTGAGCCTGAGCTTTTATGCTTTTATTCTATTCCTCTCTCCTTTTGAACATATTTTTGACATCGGTTTCTGCTATAAGGGCCAACTTCATCACATGTGAGTATGTCTTTGCTTGAAACAATGAAATCCTCTCCTTGATCAGGAGCTTCAAACCATGCTCAAACTTCTGTGTTATCATGAGCTCAGTGGCTACTAGCAATGGTGCAAATCGAGAAAGGCGAGTAAACTCTGCCTCATACTCCCTGACAGTCATCTGGCCCTGCTCTAGTGTTGCAAACTAGACCTCCATACGGTTTCTCTCATGTGTCGAAAAATACTTTTCATTGAAGGCTTCAGTGAAATCTGCCCAAGTCCAAGGTACTCCAAGGATTCTCATTTTTTCCACGAACTGCCACCATGGATCTGCTTAACCCTTAAGTTTATATGCTACCCAACTAACTTTTTTGACCTCAGTGCAGTTAACTATTTGAAGCATCTTCTCGATCTGTGTTAGCCATTTTTCAGCCTACATTGGGTCATGCTGACCATAGAAACACGGCAGTCGGAGTCGTACAAACTCCTGAAATCTCTCTGGAGGTCTTCTCTCCTCTAGCATGGCCATGGTGTATACCATGGTCTCCATTAATTGCGGATTTTGTCCCGCATTCTGCTTGACTCCGGGAACAGGCTCCATCTGGTTAGCACCTGCTACGGGAGGAGTATGCTCAGCAACAATCTCCATTATAGTTCGGCTCTCCGCCATATGTATATTTTCTTCGCTTCCTGAGGCAGTGTCATGCTCATAGCCCTCCACTAGAATTGTATTTGGGCCAGTGCAATGGGGTAACGGTGGTCGACCCCTTCCTCTCCCTCGTCGTGGAGGCATCGTAATCGATTATGATCAAGCAACCACTTGATCAGATAACCCATAAACATCAAGCTGACTCAACCTAGACCCTAACACTGAATGAATATCAAGAACCTTGCCATATATTCATGCCAGTGTTAAGTCTCCAAAAGACTTAACGTCGGGCTTTGATACCACCTGTGACGGCATGACTTTTCCCTTATAGTTTACGGGAAAAGGTCGCGTTGTCGGATCACCTAAAATAATCCTTTCATACATGTGCATCGTCTCATGTACAAAGGATTATATTTGCGGAAGCAATTTAACAACTCTGATATGAAGACAATATGGCAACAACTGATATTCATTCTTCTACCTATATTCATTCTTCTATCAAAACCAACAAATGCTATATATAGCTTTCCATCGATGATGACCATCCATCATCTAAACAATGGAAGGAAAGCTTATACATAAATAGTACTTAAATATCTCATCAAAACACAATGTTGTTTTATACAAGTTTGTCAAAAAGATCCCTCTTAAATATACTTTCTCTCTCTAACCTATCAAGGAAAGAAGTCCTCTACAAAAACTTCTTCCTCTTCCTCTGGCTGGTAGGTAGGATCACCCTCGTGCTCAGGGTCACGATCAAGACCTGAAGCTAAGACACGAAGTCGTAGGATGAGCTATCATCAAAGCTCAGTAGGAAACTAACAATGCTAACCCATATGTTAGTATGCCAATTCTATGCATAAAATACAGGTCAAAGCATATCTCATCTTTATATGATATCCATTTAGCAACTTACAATATACACAACAAGAAGTCAGGCTAAGATACACAACAAGTAATCATGCTAATAATGGCATCATGTAACGGAGTCATACTGGACCGAGGACAAGGAATCATGTTATTAATATTTAGCTTAAACAAGCTATTAGACATAAAACGGACATATACAAGAAATAAGACTTTTAAGCTTCCGAGTTAACGGGATCACTTGTCAAGCTCCCGAGGTAGAAGGATCACTTGGACCAAGGCACCAAGCTCCCGAGTTAGCGGGATCATTTGGACCAAGATACCAAGCTCCCGAGTTAGAGGGATCACTTGTGTCGAGACACCATAGTCAAGCTCTCGAGTTAGCGGGATCACTTGGCTCACAACGAAGCAAACGTGTACGATAAAGCAACAAGGCGTGTCATATGAGAGCATCATTAGTCAAGAACATATTCAAGTCTTGCTTAGTATCACTTTGAACAAAACTAAGCAAGTGGATAAGGAAGCAACACAAGGCAAGATGTAAGCATATGCATGCAGCGAAATTGGAAACGAGCATGATTAGATGATTAACAAGCAAAGCAGGTACGTACTTACAATTAAAGTGTACACACTCTTGCTAAAGAGGGTCCGACTAGTACTTGAAAATCAACAAAAAATAACGGCCCAAAACTGTTGTAAATTTCATAAACAACGGTTTTGAGCCGTGGTAATGACCGTTATTTATAGAGTAGTGGTTTTCATAAGCAACGGCCAAAAACCGTTGTTTATTGACCACATAAACAATGGCCCATGTCCGTTGCAAAATAACAACGGTTTCTAGCCATTGTTCCTAACGGAAAAAGGGTTGTTATTTTTTTTAAAAATCACGGCCTAAGTCAGTGGTATATGTAAACAACGATAATGAACCGTTATTAATTTAATTCAAAAAACAACGGTTATGGACCATTGTTTTATTTATTTATTTTTTTTTTTTTTACATGCACAGCTTCCATTTTTTTTATTGTAATTGGAGCCAATTTACCTGTTGCAAATATTGTATCAACCACACAGATCACCTAACGAGAAAAAAAACTAATCCATTCAACTAAATAAAAAAATATTAAGCCAAAAATAAAATTAATTTAAAATTAGAAAAATCAATGAAAGTCACAGTTTGTGAAAAAAGGGAATTTGGTAATGCACAGCTTCTCACCCATCAAATCAACCTCTGAGGCAAAATACACTTGCTATAATTATTATACTTAATCACAAATCAACTTATGAGGCAAAATATTCACTATCCATTCGACTAAAAAGAAAAATAATAAGCCAAAAAAATATATATAATAATATCTTATTAATACATTCGACATCATCTCATTACTACATTAATACATTCAGCACCATCCTATTAACACATTCAACAATGCTATATTCAACATGTTTTAATTTAACTTAGGACTTATTAAAAAACCATGCTCCTTGATCTTCTCCGTTACTTAGTTGCATATTCGAAAACTGAGATTCTACTCCACCTTGAGCCAAAGCATGTAAAGAATTTGTATATTTGTAATCTAAAAGGCCACCTAGAACTGATTGTCATGGTTGTGAGAGCTTGAGCAGCAGCAATCCAAACCTGGAGTAGTCAATTTAGACATAAAGAAAAAAACATCAATTACAATAGACAGGAAAACATACTTCGCTGTAAGGCATGAGAAGCACAATAGACACGAAAATATACTTCCCTTTCCCTATGGCAATTGATAACTTGGTCATATGATGCATACAAGACAAATGACCCACACTCTCAAGTTAAAACAATGGATATTAATTTATTGGTATATCTGGCTAATGTGCAAGTCAGCCAGATAGACACACAGAGAGAGAGAGAGAGAGAAGATAGTACAGTATAAACTATTCTTTGAGTGGGAAAAAATCAAGCTCCTCACTCAAAACCCCTTAAAAACCTGTCCTACTGAAATTAAATCCTCACCCAAACTATGCTTAATCCAGAGTTGAAGAACTATAAACTATGCTTAATCCAGAGTACAAAACATAATTACTAAGGATCACATGCCCTCATTCCAAGATAAAGCAAATTCGACAAAGCAAGCTCAAATTTCAACTATATTCATAAAACAAAAACTAGAAATCACCATAAAAATTTTTGAAACAAGCCACAACTTCCACAGATCCCATCAGCCCCATTATTTTTCTTTTGAACATACTTTTCTGTCCTTAGTTCACCCTTGGATTGATTTACCTTTTGCTTATTCAATACTAAATGTAATTAATCCTTGTACCACTTCCAAGTTGTGAAGACTGCTTGATCTATCATGTACCTATTTGTCTTGCTTGATAGAAGAGGGAGGGACCACCATAACCCCATTTCTTACCAAGCACTATACATATATAATGTGAAACGGGTACCTTTGATCACTTGACCGCTACCAAGCTCAAACTCAATAGGTAAAAAACAACGGAACAATGATTAAATAAATGGAACATAATGTGCTTATTCATTGCACTCACATTCAATAGGATCCGAAAATAACAAGCCTCAAATTATGTAGCTGAAGCTATTAAGGAAAATATTAAATGGCTAGTAAAATATATTAGAAGGGCCCTGATGCTATTTCTAAAATTAAATACAATCAAGTCCACTATTTGGTACTGCATCATCAACGTGTATGGTGGCAGTTTTGGGTAAGTAAAGCAATTTTCACACCTCTATATAGTATTGAAACTTTTCAGCATGAACCTACAGTGATAAGGAATACAATGACATAAGAAATGAGTTTGAATATGAAATTCTCCAGCTTTAGGAATATGTATATGCAACAGGAGCTGAGTGATTAGTTGACAAAATAAATTTGGAAACGAAAAATCTATCATAAGCAACTTTACTTATTTGTGGGTCCTATGTCCATTTTCGTGCTATTTTAGAAGAGGTAAATACAGAATCCTTAGGAATGTAGCTGGACTAAATCTCCCTGGGTATTGCATGGTGTATACACTAGAAACGACCATGGGATGATTGTTATTAGCATGCAAACAATTAGTAGCAAGGAACCTGAACTTTTTCTTATGGTAAGCACTCAGGAAGGGTGTTGGTAAAATTGGTATTAGCAGGCAGCAATGGATTTCTTGCTTACAGTAACACAAGCCCTTGTCATATGCTTCAAAATGCATTGAGCTCCACTTTTTTAACTATCCCTGCTCTAACTTAATTATCAAGAAATCATGTTGTTTTTCCCCCACATAATTAAGTACAGGAAACGACATGAAGCTAGTTTTCAAAAGATCCAAAAAACTTGCAATGTTATACTAAGCCTTCAGAAATTTTGAAGTGTTAGATAAAATTAGTAAGAGATTATCAAATCCCACCCAAATCTCATATAGCAAACATTAACTTGTCTCTTGCATTTACATTTTACACTACCTGCCATCTCCATTTCCATGTCTCCCCTCGCTTTGATCAGTTAAGCATCTTAAAGAGAGCAATTGATCCTTGCCTCAAGCCTAAAGACATCTCTTACCGTGCATTCCATCTGTGTATCATCTATGCACATCATCACCATTTATATTTCAAATCACTGGATTTCCCACAGATGTAAGAGAGAAAATTTAAAATAGCCTTTATCCTCCCGACCATACATGGGCACACATACATACATAAACTTGAAGGGAAAAGCAAACTAGAAACATTAGCTTTCTTCCAGTTACCAGCCTATAAACTATCGATTTTAACAAACCTAGTACTAGGTATGTCCATTGGTGTAATATCCCGAAAAATTTAACGTTTAACTTTGACCTCGGAATTCGTGCCCGATTAGTCATAGGGTTGACCAAGTGATGGTCAAACAATGCACTCATAAAGTGATGAACTAATGTGAGGTCAATACGACTTAAGGGTAGTGCATAGTGTGAGTTAGTGGTCACATACACCTATCTCTGGTGTATGTGTTTAACACAAGAGCAGGAGAGTGGATATAAGGGTTTAATAACCCTAAAATTCTTTTGTTTTGGCTATTGAAGAGAGAGTTAAGAAGAGAGAGAAAGAAGTAAAGAAGAATTATGAAGGCTAGAGGTTAATGCAAATCAAGAAGAGGAGTTAGCATTGATTGCCGGATTCAAAGCGTTAGGATCGTTGAAACGAAAAGCTGGAGCCTTAGCCATTCCAACCTAGATCTTAATCAATTTGAGATTGATTGAAAGGTGAGTTTTAAATTGAAGTTAATGCATAGATTATGGGTGATTAAATTCAGTCAAATATGCTTAAAATAGTCGATTAAAGGCTTAGAAAAGGAGGGGAAGAGATATAGAGGAACAGCCAGAAAGGGGGCTGAATCGGACCAAATCGATTAATCGAAATTGGGATTCGATTAATCAATTTTGGTCTGGAAGTTGAAAAGTTAGGAAAGCCTGATTTTGATTAATCGAATTGGATTTCAATTAATCAATTTGGATTTCGATTAATCGATTTGGAAATCGACTAATCGATTTGAAAATCGACTAATCGACTGAGTACCTCCAGTGGTGGAGAAACATGACCTGGGGAAATCGACTAATCGAGTTGGGAAATCGATTAATCGATTTTAGATTTCGATTAATCGATTTCGAACTTCGACTACTCGATTTGAGAATCAACTTTGCTATGCCATGGATTTCGATTAATCGATTTTGGATTTCGGTTAATCGATTTTTGGAATCAATTAATAGATTTTGGCAGATTCAATTGACTTTTATAGTTTTACTTTGAGATTCAGGGAGGGTCTAGGACCTTCTTTATTACATCTTTAGTGATGTATTGCATGTGTTATGATGTACCTTAGGTGGTACGTGTGAAAGCGAGCACAAGGAGCCGTGTGGGACCTTGATGCTTGGACCTTCAGAGAATTGAGGTAGGGAACACTCTGAACATGTACTTTAATTTCAAGAGCATGTATGTAGTGATATATTTTTTAAAATTGAAAGTGTTTTAACTATGAAAAAGCTTTATGAAAATGGGTGTGTGACAGCCCGGATTTCGGCACCCCGAAACCCGTGCCATCAGCACGATCATCTTGACCGTGCCCCTCAACTATGCACGGAACACTGGTATATCAAGCATAAAATAAATAAGAACAACTTGCGGAATTTAAATCTACATAAAAACACTTCTCAAAAGACAGTTCTACCCTCATGCCTCTGCATGAAGGGAGAACCGATCCGAACCATCGATGATAACCATCATCATGGATGGTTCGCCCAAAAGAATACTCTGATATCCATATACACAAGGTTTAATCAAAAACCAGGCTTGACATACCAAGCCGTACAATCTCCAACTAAAACTCCTCAAAGTCGCACAGCAGAGTCCTCTAGAAGAAGTCCTCTGGAGGTGGCTCTAACTCTCTGCCGCCGCAGTCCGACTCATGGGATCGGCGTTTCTGAAGCCGCGGCAGTTGCTAATAGTGGACCTGCGACGTATAGTCTATAGGGTGAGCTACATCCTAGCTCAATAGGGAACAAACACTGTTGAACATATAAATTATAACTCACATATATTCTATGATATGTCATGCATGATGTATCTATGCAGTTGTTGATGAAACAGTTAAAAAGCATTTCGTTTTACTGTTGATTTCTTATATTTTCATTTACTCATGAATAATCTTTGAAAAGGCCTAAAGCAAAACTTAAACTTTCAACTTAAGTAATCCCGAGCAATATAGCATCGAGCCCCGATGAGATACCCTTCATCGTCATCTATATAGCTTTAATGTATTCCCAGGAATACCATATAGTACCAAGCCCCTTTCCCGGGATTGGTGGCGGTTTCACTTGTCTCAATCAACACCCACAGGGTGTGCTTACTATATGTCGGATAAGCCTCCATGGCAGCCTACGGTTTTACGCCGCCCGTCCGGTCACGGATATCCCGTGTCGATCGTGGATATCCCGTAACCTATCAAACCTCAAATAACAAAAATATCGGTGCCTTACATATAGTTATTCACCGTGTAAGTGTGCTATCTTATATCGGTTAGGCCCTATCAAGCATGATTCAATCCTTGGATACATCCACAGGATGTATCCATTTACTACATCACACACGATGCTCTTTCTCTTACCTCTTCATCCCACAGGGATGGCTCATTAGTTACTCTTATGAATATCACACACAAACACTTTTCACAATTCTTTAGCGTAAAATATTTGAATGGAAATTTATATCACTACATACATGCTCTTGTAAAATAAGGTACATGTTCAAGGTGTTCCCTACCTTAGGTCTCTATCGATTTAATGCATCAAGGTCCCACTGGCTCCTTGTGCCCACTTCCATACGTATCACCTATGATACCATTAAACACATTAAAACGTCACAAAGATGTAATGAATAAGTCTCAAGACCCCCTAGAGTCTTGAAGTAAGAATCAAAAGTCCACAAAGTTTACTACGATCGATTAATCGATTCCAAAATCGATTAATCGAATCTGATTCGATTAATCGATTTAAAATCGATTAATCGAAAAGTAAATATCGATTAATCGAAACAATTTCGATTAATCGAAATTCTCCTTTTCGCAAAGTCCATTCTCGTTTGAGCGATGAAGTTTTCATTCGATTAATCGAATCCAATTTCGATTAATCGAAATTCTTCTTTTAAAAGCAAATTCACTTTGTTGATTAATCGAATCCAATTTCGATTAATCGAAATCCTTCTTCATAAAGTAGACCCCTTTTTCGCGATTGAGTTTCACAAGTTGATTAATCGATTCCAAATCGATTAATCGAAAACAAATCGATTAATCGAAATCCCATTTCGATTAGTCGATTTCCTCAAATCATTTCCTTTAACCCACAGGGTCCCTTTGGAGGTTCTCGATCGATTAATCGATTCCCAAATCGATCAATCGAAATCAAAAATCGATTAATCGAAATTCAATTGATTAATCGAAATCGAATCCTCGACCCTTCAACTTCACGGCCAATTTGATTAATGAAGCAATTTCGATTAATCGAAATTATCAACCTTCTTATTTCGAATCTTTTCCATACTTTTCTTCTATTTTTCTAAGCCATTATCCTATGATTTAACCCACATTTCTTGCAACTTAACCCCTATAATCTATGCATCTTATTTACAAAATTTTACCTTGAATAGCTCTCAAGTTGATTTCAAATCTAGGGTTGGAAGGCTAGGGTTCGACTTTGGTTTCTAGCAGTTCCTTGCGTCAAATTCAGCCTCTTTAATGCTTGAATCCTTCTTCCAATCACCCACAATAACTCCTCTCTTACTCCTCTCTCTTCTTTACTTCTCTCAACCACCAAAACATGAAAGTTAGGGTTTTTCAACCCTTTTTATCTTATCTCTTTTCTCGGTGTGGAGCACATACACACTCATCAGTGTATGCCACTCTACACACTCCTCTATCTCTCCACTCTTCTACCTTTGGTTCACATCACATTCGCTCATCTCACCATAAGTTTATCAATGAACTATCTCATGGTCAAACCTAAGACCAATCGGGCATGGATCCCGAGGTCCTCGTTTGACGTGCTTTTTCGAGTTATTACATCCTCCCCACCTTGGGAATTTTCGTCCTCAAAAATCACCCAAAGGTGTGGTGGTTTGATCTCAACCCCCACACGAGGTGAGGTGGATTATTAGACTTAGGCAGCGTTGAGTCTTGATAATTACAGAGTGTGAATTTAAATGAAACTTGCAATTACATGATACAACAATGTAGACAACCAAACTTTTCATAAATACTTTTCATTTACGTCCAAAATTTCATTTGTATTAATAATTGAAATCATATAAAGCGACATAAGTTGGCGTACAAAAACTATACATGTATACAATCAAAATGATAAACAAAAAAATCAGTCTCCCTCCGATGCAGTTGAGTCGGAAGCAGCTCCTCGGTCGGTGTGGTGGTCTTTGTGGTAGTGTCGGTGGCGGTGGTGGCGATGGTGGTTTCGGGTAGTCGGAGGTGGTCGTGTAGTAGGTGGAACAATGGTGGATGTAGAGGCACCAGCGTCATGTAATTGCGTCCTAAAGACCGGGCCACGATGAAAGGCATGGTGCGTGGTCCATTCTTCTTCACGGGCCAGCATATCCATGTAGGTGTGGGGGTAGATGAACTAGAGGGTGTGAAACATGAGGAAATCAACTCTCATGTTCATACTCTCGTTATTCGCTTCCATTCTGCCAACACGTCCTCTATGGTAGGACGGATGGAGGGCGGCCGTGTAGGATGAGGTAGGAGTGTGGCGTGAGTGGGGCGGGTGGTGTGGGTGTTCGGTCAGAAGTAGCCCTCCCCAGACGGCTCGGCGGAGTCGGCGGCAGGGGTGTGGGTCCTGCTGAGGTGGTGGGGGTGGTGGCGGTGCTGCTGCTGCTGCTGGGGCGGGAGCGGGACCCGGAGCTGGTAGGGTCCGCTTTAGCAGGTTGTAGCTACGGGTCCATGAAGACTTTGTGAACGTCTTCATGCGATCCGCCTCGTGAGGTGAGATGGTGTAGGATGTCTCGTTGGAGTAGCACTCCAACATGCTCGAGATGAGCCGAGCATAGGGCATCTTTTCCTTGGGCCTCATGTTGCCCTTCATCAATTTGCCCTTGATGTACCTCATCCCTTCTAGGATGACCTTGGTAGCATCAAACCATCGGCCACAGAAGGCCGCGTAAAGTGCATGTTGCACTTTGTCCACGCGCTCCGTGTCGTGGCGCATCGGGTAAAGGTTGCATTTTATTATGGAGTCGAGCATCCACATGTAGGGTGGAAGATCAACCCTCTTGATGGAAGTGCCCGACCCCTTCTTGCCATTTGTCATGAGGGTCATGACTTCCTCAAATCGGGGGTCTTCCACAAAGGGTGGGAATAGGGTGGTCTCCGGGGTGAACTCGAGGTAGCACTCGAGCACCTCATGAATGTGACGCCGAGTGATCGTGTAGAGGCGACCCTCGATCTTGGTGATGATGCAGTCGTCGGTAGGGCCATTGGTTAGCCCTTGGTAGAATAATCTCACCAATCTAGGGTAGTAGGAACCCCGGATTGGTTTGAGAAGATTGCCGAGACCGGCATTGTTTATATAGTTTTGAGCCCATTGGGTCTCGCCCGGTACGTCGGGATCGGTGAAAAGGGTAGGGTCGATGGTATATTCGACCTCAAAGGTCTTGGCAGCCCACCACTCGTTTGGTTGCTCCACGTTGGTGGGTGGTGGTGGCATGGGGGTGGATTCGCGGGAAGACTCGCGCGTAGACGCGCTCGTCGAACCGGAGGTGGTCTCCGACTCCGACGGTGATGGAGTCCTCACCGGCGATGGGGTAGGTGGTGGTGGGGCGGCGTGCTTACGCCTGGAAAGTTTAGAAGTTGCCTTCTTGAAGACAAGCGGGTCTTAGGCGGCATTTCAAAAAATAGTTCAATCTAGTGTTTTATCTACTTCAAATGAAAGGAAAAGTTTGATTCTAGGGTTTACCGTGGTTTTCAAAAGCGAATCGGTAGATTGTGGAATCGACGGAAAATCGAACCCTAGACCGGTCGGATAGTTGGAGAAGAAGAAGGAAGTGAAACGCCAAAGTCCGATTTGAATGGGGAATGAAATCCCAAACTTATATATATATCGGCTCGATTAATCGAAATTCAGAATCGATTAATCGAGATTCAAAACTAGGTCAAACCGCGTAAAATCGATTAATCGATTTCCCAAATCGATTAATCGAAAGCCAAATTCGATTAATCGAAACCATTTCGATTAATCGAAATCGCATCCGCTTTAAAATTTCAAACTTTGAGCTCACTGGCGCGAGCCAGTCGATTAATCGAAATCCATTTCGATTAATCGAAATCGTGCTGAAACTCCTCAAATTTTTCAGAATCCTTTAATTAATTCGATTAATCGAAATCCACTTCGATTAATCGAAATCCAAAATCGATTAATCGAATCTCATTCGATTAATCGAAATCGTTCCCTTGACTTCCCATTTCTCCCAAGTTCCATTAAAAATTCGATTAATCGAATCTGTCAGTTCGATTAATCGAAATCTCAAATCGATTAATCGAAAATTTTCCAAATTTCCTCCAATTTCTGCCAACATTTCTAGAATATTCGATTAATCGAAATCTCAAAATCGATTAATCGATCCTAAATCGATTAATCGAAATCATAAATCGATTGATCGAAATTTCCTCCTTCGTCTATCTTAACTCAATTTCAAATTTCCAGTCACTGGCAGTTGCCAGTCGACTAATCGAACAAAATCGATTAATCAAAATTCCAAATCGATTAATCGATTTGAAATTCGATTAATCGGTTTTGCCCAATTTCTCCAGATTTTCTATCTCTTTCTTTCTTTTACTATTTTTGACAATTCATGACAGCTTGGATTCAAAATTTCCATTGAATTTCAAGCATAGTGGAGATTTCACAAACATGTTTGTGATTTACATTGAATTTTCACGTCGTTGGAAACAAGGCTGGATATTGTTCTCTCACATCGGCCTCTCGTTCCCAAGTAGCCTCTTCTTTTGGATGATTATTCCACCGGCCAAGCACTAGGGGAATCACTTTAGTGCGCAGTACTTGTTCTTTTCGATCTAAAATCTCCACTGGTTCCTCTATCATGCTCATGTCCTCACACATCTCTATAGGTTGCTTTCCTAACACATGAGACGGATCATTCACATACTTTCTGAGCATCGATATGTGGAAAACATTATGTACTCGATCAAACAGCGGTGGTAAACCAACGCGATATGCAACTTCACCTACTCGTCCCAAAATTTCGAACGGTCCAACATAACGTGGACTTAACTTCCCTCTCTTGCCAAATCGCATTACACCTTTCATAGGTGATACCTTCACAAACACATGCTCGCCCACTTTGTAGTCAACACTAGTCCGCTTCATATCGGCGTAACTTTTCTGTCTACTCTGTGCTGTCTTCAATCTTTCTCTGATAATTCGGACAACGGTGGCGTTGTCTTCAAGCAGTTTCGGTCCTAATACAAACTTCTCACCTGTTTCCTCCCAATTCAGAGGTGACTTGCATCGTCGTCCATACAGAGCTTCATACGGTGCCATGCCAATGCTCGTTTGAAAACTGTTATTATATGCGAACTCGAGCATCGGTAGATACTCATCCCAGTATCCTTGCATATCAAGCATGCACGCTCTGAGCATGTCTTCTATTACTTGGTTCACTCGCTCTGTCTGCCCATCAGTTTGAGGATGGAAAGCTGAACTAAAGTCTAGTCGTGTTCCCATTCCTTCTTGAAATTTCTTCCAAAACTTGGACGTATATAGTGGATCACGATCTGAAACGATGCTGCTTGGAATCCCGTGTAATCTTACAATTTCCTTCATGTATAAATCTGCCAGTCTTCCTGCAGTATATGTGGTATTGTACGGCAAAAAGTGCGCTGATTTGGTCAATCGGTCTATGACGACCCAAATGGCATTGTGTCTCTTGGCGGCAAGACGGGTAATCCAACAATGAAATCCATCGAGATCGATTCCCACTTCCATTCTGGTATTGGTAAAGGTTGCAATAGTCCCGCAGGATGTCTATGATCAACCTTCACTTGCTGACAAGTCAAACATCGTGACACATACTCAGCCACGTCTTGTTTCAGTCCTTTCCACCAGTAGTTCTTTTTCAAATCTTGGTACATTTTGGTGCTACCTGGGTGGATAGCATAATTTGACTTATGGGCTTCATCAAGAATTGTTCGTCTTAGATCGGCATTGTCCGGAATGCAGAGACGGCCTTTAAACAACAAAGAACCATCTTCTTTTTCTGAGAAGTCCGACCTAATGCCTTCACTCACGTCTTGATGAATCTTTGTTAACGCTGGATCTTTCATCTGTAGATCGTGGATATGCTCAAATATCACTGGCTTTACTGATATGTTAGCCAAAAAGGATCCAGTGTCCTTTGACTCAATGTTCGCATCATAGGTTGCCAAGTCTTCCAATAATTTCCATCGGTGCATACCCAAAATCAAAGAAGCTAACTGAGCTGAACCTTTTCGACTCAATGCATCGGCTACTACATTCGCCTTGCCTGGATGGTATTGTATAGAGCAATCGTAGTCCTTGAGGAATTCCATCCATCTGCGCTGTCTCATGTTGAGCTCTTTCTGTGTAAACAGATATCGGAGGCTCTTATGATCGGTGAAAATTTCGAAGGTTTCACCATACAAGTAATGTCTCCAAATCTTTAGCGCAAAAATGACTGCTGCTAGTTCTAAGTCATGAGTCGGGTAATTTTTCTCGTGTTCTTTCAACTGTCTTGATCCGTAAGCTATCACCTTCTTGTGTTGGTTGAGCACACAACCAAGGCCATTGTATGACGCGTCGCTGTACACGGCGTATCCTCCACTGCCTGAAGGAATCGCTAACACTGGAGCCGAAGTGAGTCTCGTTTTGAGTTCTTGGAAACTCTTCTCACATGCCTCACTCCACTCAAACCTTGAATCTTTTCGTGTCAGCTTTGTGAGAGGTCCCGATATCTTTGAAAACCCCTCAACGAAACGTCGATAATAGCCTGCTAAGCCCAGAAAACTTCGGACGTCGGTCACTGTTTTTGGTTGCTCCCATTTAACTACTGCTTCTATCTTTGCTGGATCTACCGTGACACCGTGCTTCGAGACGACATGTCCCAAAAAGCTAACTTCTTCCAACCAAAACTCACACTTGCTGAGCTTGGCGTACAATTGGTGTTCACGTAGCGTCTGTAGAGCAATCCTCAAATGTTCTTCGTGTTCTGTCTTGGATTTGGAATATATCAATATATCATCAACAAATACTACGACACAGGAGTCCAAGTGTGGTTTAAACACTCGGTTCATCAGATCCATAAACGACGCTGGAGCATTCGTTAATCCAAACGGCATCACAAGGAATTTATAGTGTCCATACCGTGTCCGGAAAGCTATCTTCTGTATGTCCTCAGCTTTAACTCGCAACTGATGATACCCAGATCTCAGGTCGATCTTAGAAAAATACCTTGCTCCTTGCAGTTGGTCGAATAGATCGTCTATTCTAGGCAAAGGGTAGCGGTTCTTCATAGTGAGTTTGTTCAATTGCCGATAGTCAATGCATAGCCGCATTGACCCATCTTTCTTCTTGACAAACAAGACCGGTGCTCCCCATGGAGACACGCTCGGTCTAACAAACCCCTTGTCCATAAGCTCTTGTAGTTGTTCCTTCAATTCCTTTAACTCAGCGGGAGCCATTCTATAAGGTGCTTTCGAAATAGGCTCCGTTCCTGGTGCTAAGTCAATGGCGAATTCCACTTCTCTTTCTGGAGGTAATCCAGGCAATTCTTCTGGAAACACGTCAGCGAAGTCTCGCACAACTGCTATCTCAGAAATGACGTTCTTTTCTTCCTTGTCCTCCTTTAAGAAAGCTAAGTATCCACTGCACCCCTTTCTGATCATTTTCTCGGCCCTTACTGCTGAGATCAGTGGTACTGATGACGACCTTACTCCTTGAAACCGAAATGATCTTCTTGTGTTGGGTCTGAAAATAACTACCTTGTTCTTGCAATCGACGGTTTGCTGTCTTTGCGCCAACCAGTCCATGCCAAGGATCACATCAAACCCTTGCATGTCTAACAGTATCAGCTTTGCTTCTAGTTCATGCACCTCCAAATCTTGAACTGCTACGATGATGGATTTGCAAGCTAACTCCGTGTCTACTAACTCTCCAGTCGGAATAGACACAGATAGGACGAAATCCAACGTCTCTGGGACAATCTTCATCTTCTTAGCGAAACGTGGAGTGACGAATGAGTGGGTAGACCCGGGGTCTATCAACACTCGAGCGTCATATCCACCGAAGCATCCTTTTTCATATATATTTAGAGTACCTATAGTATACATACACACATACAATAATTTACACATCAATTTACACCCTCAATTTATATACAGCTTTTTGTATACAAGAAAATAATCTATTCAATTCCTAATGTATGCTCCTTCTCTATCTAAAGTTTTAATGAAATGAAAATTTTCTTTAATTTTAAAAGGAATCTCACCTTGGATGACGTCATGCACGTTCCCTGCTTCCTGAGCAGTGACTGCATAGGCTCTCCCCTGGATGATCGGTTTCCTTGCTTGAATTGGTCGTGGTGCTGCAACTGAAACCGTCTTTCTCTTATCTGGCTCGGGGCAATCCTTGATCAAGTGGCCCACCTTGCCACATCGGAAACAGCCCCTAGTTCCCAATCTACAGTCCACTGTTCTATGAGGCTTGCCACACTTTGCGCAAGTCTCCCGAGGTGCGGAAGAAACAGTACGAGAACCCTGTGTGATAGTGGCGCCAGTAGACATGGCAGGGCTCTCATAGCGAATAGGTCTCCCCGACGCAAGTAATGGAAACCTCTGTTGGTGTTGTTGTTGTTGTTGCGCCGGTCTTAAAACCCCTTGGGCTGTGGTCTCGATTACGGCCCATGAACCTCGGCTTTTTGTTCACCGGTTCATAGTGCCCCGTTCTTCCTTGTTCATTTCCTCCTCTCTGCTGCTCTCTCCTATATCATTATTGTTCTCCTCTTCTACAACCAATGCTTTGCTCATGACCTCTTCATAGGACCTCGGTTGAAATGGAGCTCGCCTCCCTAACCTCGCTTCAAACCTTGCGAAACCTCTTGGACTTCATCACTTGAGCGGCGTAATCCGAGCAAAGCGGGCAAGTCGTAGAAACTCTACCCGTATTCTCTCACCTTCTCTCCTTGTACTAACTGCAAAATTGTATCTCAAGTTGATTCCTCACCACTTAGGAAAATATTGTTTGTTGAACTCCTCAACAAACTCCTCCCAAGTCCATGGCTACTCTGGGGTCTCCTGAGCCCGCGTCCGTATCACGGACTTCTACCAAGACCCACACTCCCCATCCAACATGTAAGCTGCCCATCTTACACTCTCGTCTTCCGTGCAAGTTAGCACGCTAAAGACTTTCTCCATCTCCATCAGCCAGTTCTCAGCGGCCATTGTGTCTGCCTGCCCAGAAAATGAAGGAGGTCTCATCCTCCTAAATTCTGTAAAAGATGAGGGCAAAGGCAACGCAGGTCCTACAGGTGGTGTAGGTGGCTGCACGTTTTCTTGATGCATGAGTCGCAAAGGATGCTTGTTGTGCCATGGCGGTGCCATAGTCTCCATAGTGTGCATCATCCTTTGTCGCTCTTCTCTATCTTCTTGTCTTTCTCTCAATCTTTCTTGCTCTCTCAGATCTTGATCCTGATGATCTCGATCCTCTTCCTCATGCTGTCTGCTACTACTGCCCCCTGGGGCATCGTTACCTCCAAAAGGCACTCTGTTTGTAGGAGAGATGTAACCATCTCCACTACGTAAACTCCTTTGATGGTCTCCCCTTGGTCGGCCTCTCCCTCTAGCTGACATTGCGGCTGCATTTGAAACTAAAGTTTCGTTAGCAGAAGCCCCTATGTTCTGACGAAAGAACCCTTGTCAGAATTGCTAAAAGAAAATAGCTCGATACCAATCGTGATACCGGATTTCACCCAAACCCGTGCCATCAAGACGATCATCTTGGACCGTGCCCTCAACTATGCACTAACACCGGTATATCAAGCATAAAATAAATAAGAACAACTTACGAATTTAAATCTACATAAAACACTTCTCAAAAGACAGTTCTACCCTCATGCCTCGCATGAAGGAGAACCGATCCAACCATCGATGATAACCATCATCATGGATGGTTCATCAAAAGAATACTTTGATATCCATATACACAAGGTTTAATCAAAACCGCTTGACATACCAAGCCGCATAATCTCCAACTAAAACTCCTCAAAGTCGCACACAGAGTCCTCTAGAAGAAGTCCTCCGGAGGTGGCTCTAACTCCTCACGGCCGCCAGTCCGACTCACGGATCGGCGTCTCGAAGCCGATTGCTAATAGTGGACCTGCGACGTATAGTCTATAGGGTGAGCTACATCCTAGCTCAATAGGGAACAAACACTGTTGAACATATAAATTATAACTCACATATATTCTATGATATGTCATGCATGATGTATCTATGCAGTTGTTGATGAAACAGTTAAAAAGCATTTCGTTTTACTGTTGATTTCTTATATTTTCATTTACTCATGAATAATGCTGAAAAGGCCTAAAGCAAAACTTAAACTTTCAACTTAAGTAATCCCCGAGCAATATAGCATCGAGCCCCGATGAGATACCCTTCATCGTCATCTATATAGACAGTTTTTAATGTATTCCCTGGGAATACCATATAGTACCCAAGCCCCTTTCCCCTGGGGATTGGTGGCGGGGTTTCACTTGTCTCAACCAACACCCCTGGGGTGTACTTACTATGTACGGATAAGCCTCCCGGCCACGGTTTCGCGCCAACAGATATCGGGTCACGGATATCCCGCCACGTCGGTGGGGTAACCTATCAAACCTCAAATAACAAAAATATCGGTGCCTTACATATAGTTATTCACCGTGTAAGTGTGCTATCTTATATCGGTTAGGCCCTATCAAGCATGATTCAATCCTTGGATACATCCCTGGGATGTATCCATTTACTTGCATCACACCTGATGCTCTTTTCTCTTTACCTCTTCATCCCCTGGGGATGGCTCATTAGTTTACTCTTATGAATATCACACACACACACTTTTCACAATTCTTTAAGCAGTAAAAATATTTGAATGGAAATTTATATCACTACATACATGCTCTTGTAAAATAAGGTACATGTTCAAGGTGTTCCCTACCTTAGGTCTCTATCGATTTAATGCATCAAGGTCCCATTCGGCTCCTTGTGCCCACTTCCATACGGACCACCTATGAAACCATTAAACACACTCAAACGTCACAAAGATGTAATGAATAAGTCTCAAGACCCCCTAGAGTCTTGAAGTAAGAATCAAAAGTCCACAAAGTTTACTACACGATTAATCAATTCCAAAATCGATTAATCGAATCGATTCGATTAATCGATTTCCAAATCGATTAATCGAAAGTAAATATCGATTAATCAAACAATTTCGATTAATCAAATTCTCCTTTTCGCAAAGTCCATTCTCGCTCGAATAATGAAGTTTTCATTCGACATCAATCCAATTTCGATTAATCAAATTCTTCTTTTCGCAAAGCAAATTCACTGCTCGAATAAATGAAGTTTTCATTCGATTAATCGAATCCAATTTCGATTAATCAAATCCTTCTTTTCGCAAAGTAGACCCATCGTTCGAACAGCTTGAGTTTCATTAGTTGATTAATCGATTCCAAATCGATTAATCGAAAACCAAAATCGATTAATCAAATCCCATTTCGATTAGTCGATTTTTTCCAAGTCATTTCCTTTAACCCCCGGGTCCACTGGAGGTTCTCAATGATTAATCGATTCCCAAATCGATCAATCGAATCAAAGTCGATTAATCGAAATTCAATTGATTAATCAAATCGGGTCCTCCGACTTCAACATCTCTCGCCAATTTCGATTAATCGAAACCCAATTTTGATTAATCGAATTGTCGATTCAAACTTTTCGAAATGTTCTTCCCAATCTTTTTCCATACTTTTCTTCTATTTTTCTAAGCCATTATCCTATGATTTAACCCACATTTTACGCAACTTAACCCTATAATCTATGCATCTTATTTACAAAAATTTTACCTTGAATAGCTCTCAAGTTGATTTCAAATCTAGGGTTGGAAGGCTAGGGTTCCAAACTTTGGTTTCTAAGCAGTTCCTTGCGTCAAATCCGGCCTCTTTAATGCTTGAATCCTTCTTCCAATCACCCACAATAACTCCTCTCTTACTCCTCTCTCTTCTTTACTTCTCTCAACCACCAAAACATGAAAGTTAGGGTTTTTCAACCCTTTTTATCTTATCTCTTTTCTCGGTGTGGAGCACATACACACTCATCAGTGTATGCCACTCTACACACTCCTCTATCTCTCCACTCTTCTACACTGGTTCACACATCACATTCGCTCATCTCACCATAAGTTTATCAATGAACTATCTCATGGTCAAACCTAAGACCAATCGGGCACGGATCCCGAGGTCCTCGTTTGACGTGCTTTTTCGGGTTATTACAGGGTGTGTATGTGACACCAAGAATGTGATAAAGGCATCTGTGTGATGCGAGTAACTAAGATCAAGTAATCTAATGAGAATGAGACATCCCCAGGGGATGAGAAAGTAATAAAGGCATTAGTGGATGCTAGTAAGATTATACATCCCAGGGATGTATATGTGATTGAATAATTACTGTTGAGGCCTAACTGATATAAGATAGCACTTTACACGGTGAACAACTAAATGTAAAGCACATGTTATTTTTATTATTTGAGGTTTGTTTAGGATACCCCACCGACGTGGCAGGATACCCACGACTGATGCTGCAGGATATCCGTGACCGGTGCGGCGGCCAAACCGTACACCAGTGCGGAGGTCTATCCGTACACAGCAAGTACATCCCAGGGACGTTGAGATGAGTTTTAACCCCGCTGCCTAGTGAGAACGGGGCTTGGGTCGTATTCCCAGGAAATACATTTTAACAACTGTCTATTTAGACGACGATGAAGGGTATCTCATCGGGGCTCGATCCTATATTGCTCGGGGATTACTTAAGTTGAAGATTTAAGTTTTGCTTTAGGCCTGTTCAGCGTCATTCATGATAAATCAATAGTAAAGTAAGACATGCAAACTAACAGTAAATCTTGAATGCAAATTATGATATTTTGAACTGTTTTCTAGCCAATGCATAGACACATCATGCTTAGAATATCATGGAATATATGTGAGTTTTAATTTATATGTTCATTGTGTTTGTTCCCTATTGAGCTAGGATGTAGCTCACCCCTTTAGACTATACATCACAGGTCCTTTGTTAGCAGCAGCGGAGGCTTCGGGAGATGTAGATCCAGGTGATTCAGATTACGTGCCTAGAGACGAGTTGGAGCCTCCTCCTGAGGACTTCTTCTAGGAGACTCTGTTGTGTACTTTGACAGAGAGTAGTTTTGAGAGCAGATTTGTGTGGCTTGGTATCTCAAGCCTATTATTTTATTAAAATAATATAATTAAATTGATTTATTTCTTTTGGCGAACCATCTGGGGTGATCTTATTATCACCGATGGTTCGGATCGGTTCTCTGTTCATGCAATGACATGAAAGTAGAACTGTTTTTGTTTATGCCAAATGGGCATGTTACTTTTTCCGCTTTATGAAATTTATTGCTTTATCTCTTTATAATGGCTTGTTATACCAAGTTCCGTGCATAGTTTTAGGGCACGGTCTGGAGGATCGTGCTGATGGCACGGGTTTCGGAAGTCCAAATTGTGTCAGTCACAATGGGGCGTGTCAACTCGACCCGATGACATGAAAAACATAAAAAGATGGTCTTTCTAATAACTGTGACCAGTGGAGAAGGCATGAAACTATCCATAAGGAAATAAATATAGATTTTTATACAAAAAATGTAGTAATCACACATAAATACCTCGATACTACACATTATTAATAACCAGAGTGGGCAAGATAGTCACATCACCACAAGATCCTCGACCAACCTAGAAATCAAAATAAACATGATCAGTACACAAACACCTGATTGCAAAGCATAAAAATGTGAATATCATAAACTCTTAATACCAGGTGATCTCTTTAAATAACTACTAGTGAAGAAATATTTCTTACAAGGAGCAATGAAGATGATGGGTTTGAAAAATAAATTTTTTAGGGAAATAAACCAAAAGGTGATGCTAAAATGATAAAATTTGTATATCTTGCTCAGCTTTTAACACTTCCTTCTCCACATCGGCATGAGAATCGCCCATGCACTTTGTGATCTTTTCAAGCGACAAATCTGATGGTTCAAAATAAAACCATAAGGTCATCAGATTGTAAAGAGAAGCAACAAGGAGATCTCAATTCCCCCTACTCTTACCAAGTGACTTGAGAACCTTCTCAGTACATTCCTTGTTATACTTCTTCTCCTTCATCGAACATCTAATATGGAAATCCATGACAAAATTCCACCAAACCCAAGAATGATTAGTCTCGTTGGTGACTCTGTGAACACATAGCTGCCTCAAATTCTCAACAACCACTTGTTTCCCTTCATACCCTTCAGAGAAATCCTGCTCCGGATCGGGTGCACAGTACCTCCCATTATTTATAAATTGAGATTTACATTGCTTACTTGGAATAAAAGATTCGGGGCAGAACCAAGTTATATAGTGAGGGGTGAAGTGAGTGTAACCACCCTTCTCGAGAATTTGGGCGTGACCCTTGAACTTCTTAATGAAATTCATTTGTTCATCACACCAAACCCCACATTCGTCATTGCTATTCGTCCAAAGCTCATACTCGACCCTCTCATTAGGGTGAGCCATCGATTCTTTCCAGCCTAACTGTATTATGACCTCGTGACCCTTTCGCAACGCTTCCTTCAGGCTATCCCCGAAAGATTGAACTATTAAAGCTGATGGGATTGTAATATTTGTTATGTATCCATCTCTATCACTGCTTTCATAAGGTGAATCCATGGTGATCAAAGGCTCGTCTATGCTATCGGCGACTAAAACGACGGCAGCACCAGCCTGTTGCCCGTTCCACACCTTTAAAGCAAAGTAGCATTCTACAAAGAAAAGAACACAGAATTAACAAACGCTTATTTACGAAGAGGCTTTGTTTTTTTCTTGGTGAATTAAGAAAGTGCAGACCATAAAGAAACACAAGCTTAAGCACCCATTACAATTGTTATGAGAATTTTTTATAGCTACCTCTGTAAGGTAGAGAATTTGCCAAAAATTGAAGAGCAAAATGACCAGAGGCAAAATTCCATAAATCAATAAGGGCAATCGGAAAAATATGAAGGAGAAAAAAGTAACAACAATTTGTTACTCAAGATGGTTTTTTAGACACTTAGACTGGTAGCTGTTATAGATTTCTGCAGAAAGTAAACAAAGGAAAAAAAAGTAATCTAGAAAAACAAAAAACTGAAGAGAAGGCCCATGAAACACACCTATACACACACACACACAAAGAAGCGAGATTTAGATATAAGAACAATCTAAAAAGACAAACTCAAAAATAAACAACTTGCCATAATTAACAGAACTTGTCTTATAAGAATTTTACTTTTTATGTTCTTTTCAATAGCAGAATAAACACAATCTAATAATTTATAAGTTGAAATACAACATGAACAACAATAACTGCCCACTTTTTACTGGAAAAGCATATAAAATTTTTACAAAATTAAATAAAAAAGGATTGGTTTTGAAAAAAATGAGATCGCTATACCAAAAAGTGAAATAGTTAGCTCACAAGGATCGGTTTTGAAATTCTATTTTTATTAAACAAGGATTCATTTTTTATTTAATGAATTTTTTTTCTTTTTCCTTTTTTGTAAAACCAATCCTATTTTGCTAAAATTTCCTAATCATTGTTTGCTAAATATTTGTGCCTAGAAATATGATTTCAATCCTTAGAAGCTAAATATTTCAATTTTGGTATGATGATTTAATTATTTTAAAAACCAATCTGTTTTTCTAAATTCCCCGAAATTTTCTTACAAACGAAGTGATGATAATCAAAAGACGAACCAACAAATAGACAACTACTCATTATTAGATACAACTTCTTTCGCAAGCAAAATTTTTTTTTTTTAAATGAACAAAGATTAAAGAAAAAATCAACATCCAACAATTATTGGAAGTAAAATTAAAAATAAAAAACTACCATGTTGTATAAACTATCTGTTTAATAAATAGTCATCAAAACTATTTTTTTTATGAATAATATCCATAAAAACTGTTCAAAATTAATAGTCGTTTATTGCCCAGTACAATAATAAATAAATAAAAACACAATAAATTCAAATTCAACTATCCCTCCACGATCAAGGAGAAAAAATACAGGAAAATTGGAGCGAGGGCGATCGACATCGATGGAGCTGCATCTGGAGGAGGCATTTTGCAGGTAAAAAACAATGCCCATCATAGTACGACCATAATTTGGTATACCAAAATTTCCTATAGCGCTGTTGTGCTTCGATTTCAGATTTTGTGGAGAGAGAACAGATATGCTGCTCTTCTCTACATTGAATTTACAATAACCGGAGGATATGATTGTTGAAATTAATAGAAACATGAAGGAATTTACGAGATTCTCCATTTGAATTTACAAAAAATCGTAGTTGCAGAGGAGGGGAATAGAAATATATAGAACGACAAGTGTTGAGTGAGAAGTCTACGCACAACAGTCTTACCAAGTGTGGAGAGAGAGAGAAAGAGAGGAGAGAGAACAAGAGAGACATTAAGAGAGAGAAAGTAATAAAGAAAATTTGAGAGAGAGAGATCAATCATGTACCAAATGCAAACTCCGTGCTATCTCCTCCATTATTAAACTTGCAAATTTTTAAAAATAATAAGGATAATATAAAAAATGGATTAATGGATCTCATAACTTAAAACAGATTTATGGTCTAAAGTCATCGCATAACAACTTAATGATGTAATCTTGGGAGTGAATATAATCAAAGACAATGGTAATGAAAAAAGTGCCATCGCCACATGTATAGATATAACACTGCTTAAGCCCATTTCAAACAAATATAATTTGTTGTATATAATTGAAAAAGAGTAAACTAAACAAACAGTAGCAAGAAATTGAACCCTTTTCCATTAAAAAAACATATACATGATTAATACAAAACAATTAATTTGGAAGGGAGAAATCTATATAGTAGATAAAAAATCAGATTCTGTAAAGAGAAACTAGAATGAGTAGATCCAACAATATTTTGCACTCACACATGTAATAGAGAGAAACTTGAATAACACCAGAGTTTAGAAGTAAATTTTTGCTCAATGCACTTGGGATGAAATTAACCAGGTTGTGAGAGAACCATTTAACAATTATTAATTTGGTTCATCCAATTCAATCAAGTTCAAGATTTAGATACCATATCAATAGGAGTAGTTCCTTGGTATATCGATTTATCATGCTTCAATTTACATCTTGTAGGTCTTTTCTGAAGAAGTAATTTTCACCTAGTCGCCAAAAATACATGAGGGTTTTTTTAGAGACATGGAGTTCAAATCCTGCTTGCTTGGAGATATATGAACTCAGAAACCCTAGATTTTAATAAAAAAAGTAAAAATAAAGTAAAAAATTTATTAAGAGATTAAGAAGGAGATCGGGATCTGACCTTCGATTGATGAAGAACCCTAGCTCATACATCAAACACGATTGACAACCCTAAATAATCCAAAACATGTGAAACGTACATTTATGAAATCAAAGCCTTAAATAATCGAAAAATAGGTGAATCGTTCACTTATGAATCAGAATCATCGGGATGGCTTCGGCCTAAGATCCCTACCCAATCAATGAACAATATGATCCAATTCACCAAAATTTATGCCAAATTGAAAGGAAAATTGCTCAAGGACTAAGATAAATCAGGCCAAAAAATAAAAAATTAGATATAGTAGATAAAAGAGATGATGAGATGACCTTCGACGCTATCGGATTTGTGCGCCATCACTTGATTTGATCCCCAAATCTCGATTTCGATCTGCCAAATGGTAAAACTAGGGCTCCACAACTCGATCTCGATTAAGGGAAAACCTTCAATGCTGGTCTATGCTTCAATGAAGCCGTCTCCAACCTTCAACATAGATCTCCATCGTCTCCAACCATCAATGGCGCAGGAAATGAAAAAGGGAAAGACATGGAAATAACAAAAGGGACAACTTGAAATAAAAAAGGCGTCTCTGCTTGAATGGCGCAGGAAAAATAGAGGTCGCTTGATGGAAAAGCAAGGACTTGTCTGATTGAAGGGTCTCCATAGGGAAAAGTGATGGTTTAGGTTTGAAATATCTGAAATAGCTTAAAGAGATAAGGGCATGGGTTCGAACTCACTTGCTTACATATAACACGTTTAAATGGGCCGTTGCATTGGTTTAACCACTGATACGGGCTACTGTATACATGAATTTCTTCTACAACGGCCAAGATCTGTGGTATTTTAAAAGTAAGTGGTGTTGTTCTTTCTTTGCTTTCACGTGGCCGGGCAGAGTTTTATATACAGAAAGATATATTACAAGCGTAGGCCTTAGACTAACAATAGCAACAAGTATTCCGCTATCCTTATACGATGCAAGAAAATATGAGAAAAAGAGGAGAAATAAAAGTAAAAGAAAAGTCTGAGTGTCCCTTCACTCTTGTTCGAGTTAGTCTTCTTCTTAGACAGAAGTGCAACTAAAGAAAAGTAGAGTGTTCCCGAAGGGATTATTCTAGTTCTTGCTTTAGCGTTAGTTCGAGTTAGTGATCTTGTTTTAACTTCTGTTAGCGAGAGTGAGAGGTATTCTTTCTTATTGTTACACCGAGTTACACCTCTTCAAGAGAGTGGAACATTTCCCCCCTTAATCCCCCTCGGGGGGAGATATGAGTATGAAGGTTAAACTTCAAGTGCTAACTCTAACAAGAAAGCTACTCAATCTAAAACATAAAACCTAATCAATGCCCGTTACTTTGATAAATAAAGTGCATTGAACATACTTTTCATATCTAGATACATACAATGTACTTTAATGAATTTAAATGCATTTATCTGAATACATACACTTTTCTAACTCAATACATGCTAACAACTCTAACTCAAGCTAACGACAGAACACTAACTCTTCCTTCAGAAGAAGTAGAGCCAGGAAGTACTAACTCAAGTGCTAACAACTCTCACTCTTCCTTCGGAAGAAGTAGAGCTAACAAAAGCGAAACCACTAACTCTCACTCTTCCTTCGAAAGAAGTAGAGCTAACAACAACAAACGATAGAACTCTAACTCTTCCTTTGGAACGAGAAGAGACTCAAGCTAAAGCTCAAGCAAGAACTCGAGTTGAATGTTTCCCCCCTGAATCCCCCGTTATATACTTTACGTATCAACTATTAATAGGTAACAAGGCATAGCATCCACAACACGTATTCTAAATTTGTAACATGGCATAGCATCCACAGCACGTACTTTCTATACTAGACAGAATTAGACAACAACATATAAACAGGTAAGGTCAAATCCCTACCTGACGATCAAGCTTACATGTTACCCGTGCATGAATCCAATCGAAAGTTCATCTTTACGAGCTCCTTGTGAGCACCTAAGGTGCATGTTAACGTGCTTAGCATGTGTAGCATACTTACTGGATCACTGTATACCTAATATGTATATAATAGTTGGTCGACTAGACGCAAGAGTCAACACAGCACACATTCAAAAGCATACCCAGGGTTGCCTCGGCAAGATACATGGTTGCCACGGCAAGCCACTTAGCTTGCCTCTTGCCGAGGCCAGCTTGATGTTGCCAAGGCAAGCCTGATAGACGAGGCTTGTTGTGCGTCTCTTCTCTGGTTTTGGTTTCTCCATTCTTTAAGCTTCCTACTCTCTCTACACTTATGTCTTTCATATATATTTAGGCTAAAATTTGTCAAAGAGTCAATTGGTATATTTTAATTTCGTATGCAAGGTTTTGGAGCATTAGAAATCGAAGATTTCGGCTCCAATTCCTTAGCTACAATAGATTTCTCAAAATTTCGATCTGATCTAACGGAGTCGGCATCACTTACCTATAATCTTTTGCAAACAAAACTAATTTAATACTTGGCTCGTGTTATGGAATACCTCTTCGTGGATTTCTTGGTCGCAACAACATTGAAATAGCGTCGATGATGAAATTTCGAGGTTGATTCCAGAAGTAGGGATGTGAGGAAATTCCTAGAGAATTAGACTGTTGCTTCAGGCACTTTCTCCTGGCCAAATCATAGAGTCACCATGTAATTCAAGGGTGTAAAAACCTAATTTGGAATTCCCACAATGAGGAGTGGGGTTGAGAGGTAGAAGAGGGTTTCTTTCTCTATGGAACTTACTGGTTTTGTAGGTTTGAAATGGGAGAGATGAGAGGGATAGCGGGAGCATATATCCGCTCTTGCACTTGACGTGCATGGAGTTTAAGATGACTGACACCAATGTCGAGTCATCTGGCATATATCAAGTTGTTATGCCTTATAAGGCTTAGCTTCTATGTTTTTTGCTACACAATAGTGGGTGTATGGGCTGGTGTATAGCTCAAGTGTATATCTGCTACACGTATATTCAATATATGTGTACTTGGGTTCAAGTGTGTACTTAATACACATATCTTAAGTATATGTGTACCTGGGTTAGTTTGAATAAATGTACATTAAATTTAGTATACTTTACCCAAATCAAGTCTTTGTGTCCCATATTAGGCACAAGCTCGACCCCACCTGAGTCCGTACTCATCAGCGTCGGTTTCAAGTGTAGCACCTGTTACAGCAAGAATGTGAGGCGCTCTATTTGACGGAGATAAAGAAGGGCACAGAGAAGTGTTTCGACAGCTCTTGGAGTAGCGATCTTGCCACGGTGTGGATACTCCTTTGGTAGGAAGGGATATGAGACTCAAATCAATGGTGGTTAGAAGCTGAGGACCGATCTTTATCAAAGACTTCATCTCGGACGTTGCTGCCAGTGTCATGTATAAATTAGTGTGTGTCTAGATTTTTTCTAGGATTATTTTCTTTTATGTAATTAGTTTTTATAGTAGTTCTTTAGTTTTTATATTTTTTGTAAATATTCAGTAAGTAATATATGAAGTTTTCTTTTGACTAATTGACTGACTTTTTACTAACAGTGTGATTGTTACTAAGTTTTATTTTATTTTTGTTATCGATATCTTTGAAAAGTAAACATATATGTTTTCCTTTAAGTTTGGGGGAACATTCCTTATAGAATTTTTTTCACATCTGGTAATGATCAATCATATCAATAATTTTTAGAAAATAATTTTAAGTGTCCCCTATTTTTTGTGCCAATGAGGGCATTGTCCGATTTAAGTTTGGAGAGGATACAAAATTTTTGTGCATAATAGTATTTTCGTTTAGTATAAGTAGTATATCAGTATTTAGTTTAGTAGTTTATTTTTGTAAAAAAAAAAAAATCAAATTTTTTATAAGTTGATCAGTACATAGTAATTATGACAGGAAAAAATTAGAAACCTTGAAACACTTACGATTCATTACAGTAGAAGTTTAATAATTAGAATATAGAGAAGTTACAATTCATGTTTAGCTCGTTCAACACTGTATTAGAATGGATGTTTAAAATAATAGATTGATCTAAACTGCAAAATTTAGACTATAGTTTCAAAATTATAAACCAGTGAGCTTTTGAGCCATATTTCCTCTTTTATTCAGAGAGAGGTTGTTTCTATTCAATCACAAAATTTCTTTGAACTACTACACTGCTTTGAAATCTCATATTGCTGAATTTAGAATCGAAATATTCTATGAATATGATAACCAGATTTTTTTGTCTAGAACTATCTATTAGAAATATCAAAGCAATAAGGCATCTATGCTAGGAAATCGTAAATATGATTTAAGGCCATCTTTTGTTTAAATCAGAGCCAAAAAGTCAAAATCCCAGAAAATATTTTATCCTTTGAACCCATTTTAGAAGCCTAAATCGAACTTCTTTGTACCAAAAATCTGAAAAACCTTTAACCATATGTACTATCCAAAGCTTTCAACCTTTAACCCTTACAATTTTTTATTGTTAATGTAAAAGAAGGGAAGAAAAGGGAGTGGAAGGAGTAAAAGCAAAAACAGAGAAAGGGGAATGAAGAAAAGAGGTATAGAAGAAATATAAAAGAAAATGGGAAAGGAAAGAAAAATCGTAAATGAATGATTTTTGAAAAAAAAGAAATTACGATTTAGCAAAAAGGCTTTCAAAAGAAGAAAAATCGTAAAATACGATTTTACAACTGAAGAACTGAGATATATATGTATTATAAAAATGGGAAGAAGTTATCCAAATATTGGATACTTATTGAAGTAGAATAAAGAAGTCAGAAGAAGATAGGAAAAAGAAGAGCTAAATTCTCAGAAAAACTTTGAATCCTTTTCTACCTTTTCTTTGACACCTTCTGAAACCCAAAGCCCCATTACAAGCCAAAGAAAAGACTTTTCTAATTTACGATTTGCAAAAGCATAAGCCTAGTAGAGATATGAATAACAGATACTATGGATTGTACAAGGAGTCATAAGAATAGAATAAGATTATCATTTCCATATGATTCATTAATTTTTACAAGTATCTTTGACTGAATTTTCTGAAAAATATATTGAGAGACCCAAAACGTTTCGATATCTTTTTGACAGTATGTCAATAGTGAGTTTTTGAATGAAAATATTTCCTAAATCCGCAGTTTTAAAAAATTTATAATGAATAAACTGTTCATTAATGCATATACACTCTGTGCTTATTATGAATTGAAATTGTTGGAGTTCTAATCAAAGATAACTATTACAATGGAAAGAAAGGATAAAAGGTTGGTAATTTTGGAAAATTGTAATAACCTATGTATTGACTGATTTGTCCACTTAGGTAACTTAGTTAATTTAATTAGTATAATAAAATTAGTTTAGATTTTTAACTTTTATTTTCTTTTAATTTTTGAAAAATAATTTGAAAAAAATATATATTTGAATTTTGTAGGTAACTTCACTGAAAAACTTCAGGAGACTACACCTCCTCCACTAGGGATCACCTAGGGGTTTAAGTTCTTAGTTTTATATTTCCTTATTTGCTAGAGGCTAGTAAAACATAAGTTTGGAGGTGTGATCAGTCATATAATATACCATTTTATCACCCTTAACTTAGTGATGCTAGGACTTAGTTTGTTATTAATAAGTTAATGATGTGCAGATATTAAATATAGACAGTAAAAGAGAGCCAAAATGTTAATCTCTGTCCAAATGAACTCAAAAGAGCAGTAAAAGATGATTGAGCATAAAAAAATAATTCACCGCCTACTGAAGAATGAAAAATTGTGTTTTACGATTTTACAAAATGAATGAGTGCTATTACTAAAGAACTATAAGAAATTGTAATTTACAATTCTTCAGAGAAAGATATGATATAGAAGAAAAAGCGATGAATCGTAATTCAGAGAATTGTCAACTATGAGAAAGCTGTGAAAGATAGAAAATCGTGATTTACGACTTTCTAAGAAAGATAGAAAAGGGATAATCATGATTTACGATTATGATAATAGAAGCTTTCCAATTGTGCTGCTGTTGCTGATCACGTGAAGATCTACACTGCCATGAACAGAATTAGAAGAACTCTTGAATTAAAAGTTTGGCTGATCACGGATCTGGGAGATTAACGAAGAAGAATCTCAAAAGGATTCCGCTACTGAATAAAAAGGAACAATCAAGAAGAGAATCAACTAAAGAAAGCAAGAAAGAGTAAAATTAGAATTAGAGTTATAATAGGAATATTTTATTTCTTTTATTAGAATTAGAACTTGTAAATCGACTCCTTATGATCTATAAATAAGAGAGCTCAGTGTAGGAATAAACCATCGAAAAAATTCTCAGCATCAATTGACAACTGAGGTTGGGTTTTATTCTGATCAATTTAGAGTAGATTTTTATTGCTTTGTAGATTAGATATCCATAATTTCTTAAGAGCAATTGACGACTACTATTGAGAGGTAAAGATTAGAGTAGAAATATGTAGTTTCTCAGAAGCAATTGATGAGTGCGGCTAAGGGGTGAAGGATATATTTTATTGCTTTCTAGTTTAGATTTTATTTTCTTTTATTTCCTGCTTTGTAAACATCTTCAGATTTTAATTTGAATTAACGACTCAGGTTGAAGTTTGCAGATTAGTGTAATAGTTTTTACTTTTTCATCTTCAGTTTTTTAGAATTTGATTGACACCCAAGTTTTAGGAGATTGTTGATTAGAATAAATCTGTATTGATAGGATTCTAGTTTTGATTGATGCCCAACACTAGGATACTTGAGATATAGTGTAACGGTACTGTTTAATTTCATAAATATCTGATAGCAGAAGATTTTGATTGACGACCATAATTTAAAGTTTGAAAATTAGGATTTATTTTATGCAATTTAGATTAATAAATAATTTTTTATTCTTATTTCTCCATCAGATTAGGATCTTAAAAGATAAGTATAAGTTTTCAAAAAAATTGAATTAATATATATAAACCTATCTCTGTAGGAACAATCCTTTGCTAGTACTATAATTTCCATTGTGCACTTGCAATAGGTTAAGACTTAATTAGATACACATATAAATAGCAAGTCAAAGACATCATTTATCACTCTGTGGGGAACTTTCTGCTATCGGGTCATGCCTTTCAGGTTAAAGAATGTCAGAGCAACATATCAAAGGGCCATGACAGCACTCTTCTATGACATGATGCACCGAGAAATTGAGGTGTATGTCAAAAACATGATAGCCAACTAATGAACCTTCAAAAGTTATTTGAAAGACTGAGAAAATACAAGCGACGTCTGAACCCTTCGAAATGTGCATTTGGCGCCATGTCAGGAAAATTATTAGGCTTTATTGTCAGCAGAAGAGGTATCGAAGTTGACCCGATGAAAGTGAAAGTCATCGTGAAAATACCGCCACCTTCTACCAAAAACGATTTGGGCAGAATATCGTACATCAGTCGATTCATTACATAGTTAACTCCTATCTGCATGCCGATCTTCAAACTATTAAGGAAAGATTCACCAGTTGAGTGGAACGATGACTGTCAAGCAGCATTCGATAAGATCAAGAGTTACCTCCTCAATCCTCCAATTTTGATACCACCAGTACTCGGGAGGCTACTCTTAATGTATCTCTCAACAACACAATTCTCTATGGGATGTGTCCTAGGGCAACATTATTAGAGAACAGACAATTTACTACCAGAGCAAGAAATTCACCGACTACCAGACACGCTATTCTCATCTAGAGAAAGCATGTCTGGCTCTCGTATGGGCTACACAAAGGCTTCAACACTTGTTATCTATGGCGGTTATTGGCCACAACTGCTCATTGGCAACTTCTTCTATCAGAGTTCAACATCACATATGTCACCCAAAAGTCAATTAAGAGGCAAGCACTCGCGGATCATCTTACTGAGAATCCCTTACTTGATTATGAGCCTCTGAGAATTGAGTTCCCTGATGAAAACATTTTGTTCATGACAGAGGATGACATAGAAGAGACAGAGGAGTTCTGGGTAATACACTTTGATGGGGCATCAAATGTTGAAGGACAAGGCGTCGGCGCTATTCTAATCTCACCAAAGTGGTCTCACATACCAGTCTCCATCAAACTCAACTTCCCCTGCACTAATAATATGGTTGAATATAAAACCTGTGTAGCTGGCCTGCAAGCAGCTCTCGGCCTGAATGTGACCCGTCTCAGGGTATTTGGTGACTTATAGCTAATCATATGTCAGACCAACAGAGAGTGGAAGACAAAAGATAAAAAGTTGATCCCGTATCATGAACAACTGAAAGATCTAATCGCGTGCTTCGATGACGTCACATCCTCATATGTCCCGCAAGCAAGAAATCGCTTCGCTGATGCACTAGCAACATTGGCATCAATGGTCGAAACTTCATATGGCATCGAGATGAAGCCCCTCATGATCGGACAAAGAAACAAGCCTGCCTTTTGCCACCAAATTGAAGGATCCACAAAGACAGATGATGAGCTTCCATGGTTCTCAGATATCAAGAATTTTCTCGAAACTTGGGTAGTTCCTAAGGGCACATCCAAGACCGATAGGTGGACTATCCAAAATTTAGCGGCTAATTACATCATCTATGGTGAGTACCTCTAAAAGCGGCCATATAACAATATCCTGCTCCGATGCCTACCTGAAAGCGAGCATCCAATGTTGTAAAGGAAATCCATGAAGGAGTATGCTGGGCACACGTCAATGGACACATGCTCGCCAAAAAGATCTTACGGTAAGGGTATTTCTGGACCATAATGGAAACTAACTGTTACAAGCATGTTCAGAAGTGCTACAAATGCCAAGATCATTCCAGTTTGATATATGCTCTAGCCATAGATCTCCACAGCATGACCATTCCATGGCTATTTGCCACATGGGGCCTCAATGTCGTCGGAAAGGTTAACTTGAAAGCTTCAAATAGACATCAGTTCATCCTCATCGCCATCAAGTAGTTCAAAAAAAGGGTAGAGGCATCATCCTATATAAACATTATGGTCAATCATGTCGAGAATTTTCTCAAGAATAACATCGTTTGTCGATTCGGCATGCCCAAAGACATCATCACAGATAATGGCACCAACTTTGCTAACAAGCGCATTAGAGCCTTATGCGAGCAATACAAGATTAAACATCATTGCTCGTCAATATATCAGCCGCAAGCCAATGGGGCCATCAAAGCTGCTAACAAGACACTCATTCGAATCCTTGAGAAAATGGTTCACATATCAAGACTGGAGTGAGATGCTACCTTTCAAACTATGGGCCTACTGAACGTTGATCCGTACCACTATAGGGGCAATGCCATTTTCCCTTGTGTATGGAACCGAGGCCGTATTACCAGTTCAGGTGAAGGTACCCTCCCTCCGTATACTCATCGAGTTTGGTCTGTCGGAAGCCGAAAGAAAAAGATCCTGTTTTAAACAACTGAACCTAATCGATGAGAAAAAGCTTCTAGCCTTGTGTGACACCTACGCCTATCAAAGGAGGATCGCACGTGCTTACAGTAAGTGTGTTTGCATTGGAGATTTAAAAATAGGTGACATGGTACTCAAGAAGATCTTCCCTACTCTCCATGCTGATCCAAGAGGGAAATTCAAGTCCAACTGGGAAGGGCCCTGCGTCATTCAAGAACTGCTTAGATACGCGCTCCGCCTCTCCACTATGGACGGGGATCATTCTCCTGAGCCCATCAATGTTGGATACGAGCGATGATTCTACTCCTAGTCTCCCGCAGTAAGGTAAGTATTGATAAGATGGATACATGACTGCTTAAGGACCCCATAAAAGAGACTATCATTTCAAAGCCAAGTAGCTAAAAATTATCCCTGAATGTTCATACCCTTTGCTACCCCATTAGAGCCAATGGCCTTTCCTTCATTAACACCTCCCAGAAAAGAAAATGTGTATATACCAAACAAAAAAAAAGAGAAAAAGAGTTACCATCAAAATCCAAAAAAATTAGAAAGGCAAAATCTCAAAAAAAGGGTGTCTGAAAAAAGCAAAAAGAACAAAAAAAAAAAAAGAAAAGAAAAGAGATAAAAATCATGAGGCGTGTATAGTAAAAATCCTCAAGGAAGAAGTGTATTAGGGCAATTGGAACCCCTATTGAGGAAACCTTTCAACCCAACTATACCTTCAAAATTCCTAACCCACCCCTTTCAACCCATGGCCACAATTCATCTCGAGAGAAAGCCCTCTTTAAGATCTACGAGCAGTCACAATATCCATTAAGTCAGTACAAGCCAAGCTAAGAGATAACACAAAAATCCATCTAGTCGGCTATGACGGAATTGATATCCATGTCGTGGCCTTTATTTTTAAAATAGAAAAAAAGAAAAGAAAATTAAAATATACTATAATTCCGTCGATCTATGAATATTCTAATTGTTCTAATTAATCTACAGATTACACAATAACGCCAACAACCACCACAACACAAAGATATATGTGGAAACCCAATCATTGGGAAAAACCACGGGACAAACCTCTAGACACCAAATCCACTATGGAAAAATAAATTACAAAGAGTTCAGAAAGATATACCGACATATGCACATGCCCTATCAAACCCCCATGCAACCCAAACAGTCGTCACGAGTCACCTCCATAGTTTCCAAATTTGTTCGTGCTCCTCAATCGTTGATACAGTCACAACGATCCACCTTGAAGTCCAAAAGAAAGGGATACAAGAAATGTTTTAAGAAGAAAAAATTCAAATGGAAACCTTGGAACAAGTCTTTAATTTGTATCTCAAATTCATTTATGTCTATTTTTGTATAGACCATAGGTTTAACCCAAATGATAATATTAGGATCTTTTAATGTTATGGTGCAGTATCATGGATAAAAAGCACTCAAACTCACTTGAGCAAGGAAGTGTAAAATGTGATGAAGAAGGAGGGGAACCTTTGAATAAAAAATCCTTTTTGCAAAAACACAATATATTCAAAGGTTGAAGAAGATCAAGCTCTAGGGTTTTGCTCAAGGAGAAGAAGCTTATTTTCTTGCTTCACCTTTTGTTTTCAAAAACTAACTTTTATACTCAAAGATCAAAAACCCTAAAAAATCGGAAAAAGACAAGAGAGTCCTTTTTTCCATAAGAAAGTCAAACAGGCAGATTTGTTGTCGGGAGGATCACGCCGCATTGTGATGGATATCACAATGCGCTGTGATAGGTATCACAGCACGCTGTGGCTGCAATGGCAGCCCATAGCACAACCCACCAATTTCTCTATTCATTTTTCCATTTTTCAAAGATATTTTTCAAGATCAGGTCATAGTGTGACAGATAACCTTGATCCAACAAGGTAGACCTCATCCATCTTGGCACACAACTATCCTAAGGGAGATCTACGAATTTTGGAGTAGAGTGTGACAAATAGGTTCTTACAATCTCTCCCTTTGTCACATTCAACGACAAAATCATGTTTACATCAAGATAAATACAACACATCAAAATAGCCCCACTAATCCTATACAATGATCGACATGAGAAAGCAAATAGGAAAGAAATTACACGAACTCATGATCTCCCCCTAAACCTATGCATATCCTAAGCCAAGATGGGTCTTGATCCATCACCTGCAAAACAGATAAAATAGAACGATATACCCAAAACATTCATTCCATAACCACATTAACTATAAACAAACTAGTCTCCCCCTTTTTGTCAGAATTGACAAAGGGAGCCAATCCCCAAGAGACAACATGACCCCACAAATTCCACAAGCAGGAAAAAAAAAATAGCAATATAAAGCATTAACCACCAATAAACTAATCACATCCACCACATCCAACAACAGGTAAACAAATGGAAAGAGATAACGGTAACCAACCATCAAGTTTAATACATGCCAAAAATATCCAAACTGAAAAGAAGTTCAAACTGGCCACTGAAAAGAAAGAAATACTCCCCTAATCAACTGGCACCCGACCCACACACACCGGGCACATCCTCATCTCTATCGTCCTGGTTGGCGCACCACTGATCAAATTCCTCTGCCAAGGAGATAATGCGAGACTGCACAACACCACTTTTGCCGAAACTATCTGAAGAGCTCGATTGACGGAGTTGAAATGAGTGATATTGAGATTTTGAAAATCAAGGCTAGAGAGAGGACGATCACGAGCCGAGGATGAAGACGCAGCCGGCATGGACGTAGAAGGACATGAGGGATCATTATGGTTGTTCCAAGTATTCTCAAGAGTGGTGAGATAAGTTTGCAGAAAATCAGTACCCTGAAGTAATGAGAGAATGGGCAGGAACACTCATGAAGGAATCTAGGATTTTAGACATGATGATGGGGAATGGAATGAACGCTTGATCATGCAGTTTAATGCACCGAGCCCGAATCAGCCGCCAAATGGCAGTGCAAGCACACACAGGGCGATCGGAGTCTATCAGCCACATGAGATACATCTCCGGAAGGCGAACCTCATTAAGGTTACCGATCTTCGGCCAGAGGGTGCCGAAAATCAATATACGCAGGACGTAAAACTGACATTTGAGCAATTTTACCAAAGTGGCAGTTTGCTGATTCACACCAGGAGTTGTGCAGACATAATCTACGATGTCCTGCCACACGAACTCAGACGTGTCATCGGGGGAAGTTGAGTCACAAGGAAAAATAACCCCATTTGGATTAAGTGGAATCTCGAGGATCCGAGGGATGACCGTGGGGATGACGGTGATTTTTACTCCAGAAATGGACAACACAAGATGTTTCTCAATCACGGAAGAGACAATAGCGCTAGGGTCGTAGTTGGCATAGAAGAACGGAACTAGCTCCTTATACGCAGAGCCACAGATCGAAAATAAAGGGACCCAACCATGAGAGAAAATCTTACTGTGGAAGGAGTACTCAGAGAGACAGCAAAGATCAAAATGGTGCTCCATAGCAAAAGATCGACCCTGGAGAAAAGTGAAATTGTTCTCGGCTTGTTCCGAGCGAAAGAGATTTGAAGCCGCGGCGCCGGAAGAGGAAGCGCATATTTGTATTTCTTGGACGGAGCCAAGGGAGAACTAGAGAGACGAGAGAGAGGGAGGGAGTAGACAAAAGGAGAGAAGATAGAAGGAGAGAATAGGATGGAAGGGATGAAGGGAGAAGAATGAAAATAAATTTCCTTATTAAAGGAACAGGCAGACACGACGAAGCACTGTGAAGGAGATGACAGTGCACCGGAATTAAGAAGGTAACTACTCCCGCTGAGATAAAAGGCGAAACGGTTCCTAGGAATTGGAACCGTTAGTGATGGCGCGCTGTCATTTCACCCATGGCACATTGCCAGCTTGTCAACATCAAATTGTGGGGAAAATCGTAATGTACACGTAAACGCAGCAGAGTTGACGGTGCACTGTGGAGAAACCACAGCGCACTGCCAAAGAGAATAAAAAAAATGCAGAGCCAAAAGACCATTACAAGGGCAGCGCGCTGTGATGACCCCATAGCACGCCATCATAGGGAGGGAATAGGACCAAGAGAAGGACAGTGACGGCGTGCTGTTGCAAAACCACAGCGCGCTGTCAATGTGGTCTGGAGAAAACAGAGAAGAAACGACACCCAAGCAGCAGCGCGCTATGAGAAGTACACGACACGTTGTTGAAGGAAGTAAAAAAAATCACCAGATAACCAGGTTCTAGCCACGGCGCGCTGTGGGAGAATTACAGTGTGCTGTCAAAGTGAACGAAAATAAATGAAAACAAAACTTGACAAGCAGAAAATTAGTGTGTTAGATCCAAGGCGCGCTGTCATTTCATTTATTTTTATTTTTTTAATGGCAAGATGCAAGTAGTAAAAAAAATGGCAAAATGCTGCAAAATAATCGAGATTACCTACCATGAACAAAGAGCATGAAGAAACATATTTAGAGCGAACACAGTCATAGCAATCGATTTAGGGAGTCATTTATGATTTTAGCTGCAAACAAATATATCTCATTAAGTAAATAAACTCTCAGCTCAACGTTGCAAGTTTAACAATATACACAGATACTAAGGAGTGATAGCTATAACCAAAGCATTGCTCAGAGGTGGTTTAAGGACACAACACCCAAGTCATACATATTGCTATTTCCTCTCTTGCGAAAGACCACGCTTGTAGGCACAGTGTATACATGGGTAGGACTCTTGGCAAGGCCATCCAAATGGCTTGCAGTGGATAGCTCCCACAATGTGATGACTAAACATTCAGACAATAACCTACTTCACTCTTTTAGAACATAGGATCTCTTATCACAAGATTGGCAGATTTTTAAACAGGCAAGAGTGTCACCCACTTCGGGCACATCAGGAATCTAAAGACATAATACACAACCAAGAAAGTAGAAAAGTGTCCAGACCAATGGGAGCTATCTCACATAACGACAGAGTGATATGCCAACTTACACTAATTAGGTACGTATTATGACCACTATCATAGTAAGGAGAGCAACCCATAACCACATGAGATACAATAGGTCGGAAAGCCACTCTTAGTATACATCAATATATAAACAGAACAAAACACAAGATTGGGAGTACAAAATGTCATGAGACAAAATTAACACTAGCAGAAAATCATAAATAACAAACAAACCAACCACAACAACTACCATGAATAGACAACAAAAGCTTTGAGTTAGTTCATGATAGACAACTCAATAGAAGCATCAACCCATCCACTAATCTTACCAGTGAGAAAAAATCAGAAGACCATCTTGCATGAACAAAAGGGAAACACAAGAGACAAAAAAAACAAAAAAAACCATAAATGAATCACACAAAAAAAAATACAAAAAAAATAAAATCCACACACACACTACTCAATAGTGCACATACCAATAGACTTGTGAAGGTACTCGAAATGGGCAACGTTTAAAGTTTTGGTAAGACTATTGGCTAGTTGAAGTTCAGTGTCAATATGAGTCAATGCAATCACTTTGTCCTCAACTAGCTCACGAATGAAATGAAATCTAATGTCAATATGCTTAGTGCCAGAGTGTTGGACCGGATTTTCAAAAATGCAAATAGCACTAGTATTATCGCAGTGGAGAGTGATCACATCTTGATCAATCCCATAATCTATAATCATTTGTTTCATCCATAAAATATGAGTACAACAGCTCCCAGTTGTAATGTACTCAGCCTCAGCAGTAGATAGAGAGATGAAGGATTGTTTCTTCCTGAACAAAAAAATGAGATAATTTGCAATGTAAAAGCAACCACCACTGGTGCTCTTACTATCATCCGCATTTTCGGCCCAATCGACATAAGAAAAATAGGCAAAAGAAGAAGTATCAAATGGGTACCAAAGATCCAACCCAGAAGATCCGTGCATATAACAGATAACACGCTTAACACATTTCAAATGAGATGCACGAGGCGAGGCCTAATAATGAGCACATAACCCAACACTAAAAGCAATATCAATATGAGTGGCAGTTAGATAGAGAAGACTCCCGATCATACTGCGATACAAAGTGTTATTTACCTCCACTCCCACGACATCTTTAGAGAGTTTAGAGGTAGTGCTCATGGGGCTCCGAGCATGTTTACTATGCACAAGCCCAAATTTCTTAACAAGTTAACATGCATACTTGGATTGAGAGATGAAAATGCCGAAAGAGCATTGCTTAATTTACAAGCCAAGAAAACATGTGAACTTACCAAGAAGACTCATTTCAAACTCAAATTTCATCAAATTAGAAAATCATTCAGTTTTGGGCTCATGTGTGAATCCAAACACAATATCATTCACATAAATTTGTGTCATAGTTAAGGCACCATCCTCCCTTAAAATGAAAAGAGTTTTATAAACTCCCCCTCTATCAAAACCGTTTGACACAAGGAACGTTGTCAAACGTTCGTACCAACACGAGGGGCTTGCTTTAGCCCATAGAGAGCCTTCTTCAACTTATACACATGAAGGGGACAGTGAGGGTCTTCGAAACCTTTCGGTTGCTCAACATACACTTCCTCCTTCAACAAACCATTTAGAAAAGCACTTTTAACATCCATTTGAAATAATTTAAAACTAAGATTGCAAGCAATCGACAACATTATTCTAATGGATTCCAATCTAGCAATCGGGGCAAATGTCTCATGAAAATCAATACCCTCAACTTGGGTATAGCGTTGAGCAACCAACCGAGCCTTATGTTTAATGACATTTCCTTTTTCATTCGTTTTATTCTTAAAGACCCACTTTGTCCCAATGACACGAGTGTTCCACGGACGATGAACAAGATCCCACACATTATTCCTGGAAATTTGAAGTAGCTCATCTTGCATGGCCAAAATTCAATTTTCATCAAGGCGAGCTTCCTTCACATTTTTTGGCTCAATTTGAGATATATAGCAAACATTGCAAATGGCGTTAGTCACATGCTTCAAGCTACGACGGGTTTGAAGACCGGCACTTGGATTGCCCATGATATCACTTGAGGAGTGATTTTTCATGTCTCTAGCATACGAAG
Source organism: Chloranthus sessilifolius (assembly GCA_021018995.1). Taxonomy (NCBI): domain Eukaryota; kingdom Viridiplantae; phylum Streptophyta; class Magnoliopsida; order Chloranthales; family Chloranthaceae; genus Chloranthus; species Chloranthus sessilifolius. Next base: position 17,580,429 of record CM037587.1, on the reverse strand, counting down.
GATGCTTCTTTCTAAAACAAAGTAGTTCCTTAACCCTGGGAGAGGAAGAATCATTGTTCTCAGCAGTCAGTTGACTCACTTCAACAAATATAGAAGGACGAGTACCAAGGTCAGAAGTGCTATGAGGCGTCAGACTATCCTCACCCTTATCAACAACTGGAGGAATACAAGCAAGGTCATCAATGACCACATTGTATGACTCCATCATGGACTGAGTTCTCAAATTAAAAACTCCAAATGCCCGACTATTTTGACCATACCCAGGAAAGATTTCGAGGTCACTCTTAGGGTCAAATTTATCCAAATTATCCCGATTATTCAAGATATAGCATTGACTCCCAAAAGTCCTAAAATGACTCACGTTTGGCTTCTTGTCATTTCAAATCTCATAGGGTGTTTGGCTAGTACCGGGATGTATAAACACCCTGTTAGAAATGTGAAAGGTAGTAGAGACAGCTTCAGCCCAAAAATGTTGAGCTAAATCCTTGACATTTAACATGACACGAGCCATCTCTTGAAGCACACAAATTTTCCTTTCAACCACGCCATTTTTCTGAGGAGTGTGAGGTGAGGAGAACTCTTGCATAATTCTCAGGGAATTGCAGAAGTCATCAAATTTGGAATTACAAAACTCACCACCTCTATCACTCCAGATACGTTTGATATTGAAACCCTTCTTCACTTGACATCGTCTGATAATAATGACAAATTCATCAAAAGAATTTGATTTTTCTCTCAAAAAGGCAATCCAAGCATATCGAGAGAAATCATCAACCACAACTAGGATATATCGCTTACCTTCAATACTGCTAACTTTCATTGGTCCCACAAGATCAAAATGAATAAGATCAAGAACCCTGGAAGTAGCAGTACTATAGAGTTTCTTATGAGGCACTCGAGTTTGCTTGCCCGACTGACATGCACCACAAACCGAGTCAGATATTTTTCTTAGTTTGGGTAGGCCTTTGACAATTTTGTCATTAGCAATTTTCACACGATCCTTAGTATTCATGTGACCAAGATGACAATGCCACAATTCCAGCTCATCATTAGAGGTCAATAAACAAGTGGGATCAGATTGCACATGAAAAGTGTAACAGTTAATAGAAGATCTAATTCCACTTAAGAAAATTTTTCTAGATTTATCAATGACAAAGCACTCAGACTTAGTAAAAGGGATGCTTATCCCTTCATCACACAATTGACTGACACTGATCATATTTGCCTTTAACTCATCAACATACAAAACATCAGAGAGTTTAGGACAACTAGGGGCATCAACCACTCATTTTCTAATAATTTTGGAGCAACCTCATTTCCAAAGGTGACAACCAGAGTCACATTTTTTAAGAGATGAAAAGTATGACTTGTTTTCAGTCATGTGTTTTGAACACCCACTACTAGAAACCACTTAGATGGCTCAAAAGCTTGCAGCGCAGTGTGTGCAACCAACACTTTTTCAAAAAAATTCTTCACCCATTTCCACTCCATCAAATTTCCAAGACTCCTCAATCGATAGAGCATAGTTTTGTCATACTTTTGACAAAAAAGATCTATTTTTCTAGCAGGGCACGAGATGTTTATGTATCCTTTTCTCCCACAGTAGAAACAGATAGGACCTTTTTCACCACTAGTCATTCTACTATGCGAGGGAGTAGGCAAAAGAGGAGGTAAAGTGGATGACGAAACACAGTTCGAACTATTTGGGACTTTGGGAACAAATTCTAATTTTTCTTTACCTTTCATCACAGGAGTAGAGTGATACAATTCCTTAAAAACCAACCCGATTTTATCACCCCATCCCCTGCGAGCATCCCAAGCCCTTTGAGTGTTAACTCTCGCATTTGGTAACTTACCTAGAGTGATTTTTTCATCTAAAAACTCTCTCTTGAGCTTTTCATTCTCAATACTCAAACTGTTTTACTTTGATCAATACTCAACTCCTTCAAATTTTAAAAACTTAATTTCATCCCTTAAGCTTTTTATCCCATTTTCGAAAGATTCAACATTTTCAATTAAAAGATATCTCTCAACATCTTTAAAAACACACAAGAGAGAGATGACACATCATGAATTAGCTTCATCTTCTCTTTATTCAATCGAACACTGACAAGATAAAGGTCATTATACACCTCAAATATGTCAACCTCATCCTCCTCTTCATCCGAGAAAACAGGACTAGTACGGGGAACACCATGTGTTTCCTCATGAATGGAGGCAACAAACACCCGAAAAACATGAGAGGCATATGACTCATCAGAGGAGTTCCCATCACTAGTGTCATCATCTTTTGCCGCAGCCATGGCTTTAGATTTTCTAACATTTTTCTTATTGTTGGGACATTCATGAGCAAAATGCCCATAGCCACGGCATTTGAAGCATTACGTTTCCTCTGATGACCCCTTGTGATAATTTTTCAAGGGAATCTTAGGTTTCTCGTAGGACTTGCCACCACTTTGTTTATTTTTGAAAATTTTCTTAAATTTCTTTGCAAACATGACAAGGTCGTCATCTTCACCACTTTTCCCATCCTCATCATCAATCTTTTTCTTAGAGGATCGGAAAGCAACACTTTTTTACTTTTGGTTGACCTGAATCCCAGATTCGTATGTTTGAAGAGATCCCACAAGTTCATCAATGTTGATCTTGTCAATGTTCTTACTTTCAAAGAGAGTAGTCACCTTAGGTCTAAACCTTTCAGGTAAGGATCTTAGAACCTTCCTGACAATTTTATAAGATGGTAGCTCTTCACTAAGGTAGAAAGACCCATTGATATCATTCAATTTTGTATAGAAGTCCATAAACTTCTCATTATCATCCATCCTAATATTTTCAAACTGCGTCGTAAGCATTTGCAATTTATTGATCTTTGCTTGTGGAGTCCCCTCAAAGGTGGTCTCTAAGATCAACCAGGCATCTCTAGCCACCTCACAGTTACAAACTCTTTTAAAGTCAGAAGCTATTACAGCACCAAAAATGGCATACAAGGCCCTAGAATTATCATTTCCAGCCTGGTTTTCTTGATCATTATAACGATTAGCAGGTTTAATAGTTATTTTCTCAATTTCATCTAAATGGACCATTTCTTGAGGTGGAGACCAACCATCTCAACAGCAGACTAGACCATGATGTCCATGGATCTGAGAAAGGCCCTCATCCAAGCCTTCCAATATGGATTATTATGACCATCAAACAACGGGGGTTGTGTTGTGGATATGTCCTCTCTAGGTAAATTAGAACTTCCCGAATACGCCATAAACACTCAATTCAGAAAGAATCAACATGAGCGAACCCGCTTTGATACCAATTGTAATTCCATCGATCTACAAAATTTATCGGGTAATTGAATTGTTCTAATTAATCTACAGATTACATAATAATGCCAACAACCACTACAACACAAAGATATACGTGGAAACCCAATCACTAAGAAAAACCACGGGATAAACGCCCACACACCAAATCCACTATGGAAAAATAAATTACAAAGAGTTCAGAATGATATACCGACATATGCACATGCCCTATCAAACCCCCATGCAACCCAAACAACCTTCACGAGTCACCTCCATAGTTTCTAGATTTGTACGTACTCCTCAATCGTTGATACACTCACAAGGATCCACCTTGAAGTCCACAAGGATATCAATCACACGCTAAACTCTCGGGATCAAAAGCACTCAAACTCACTTGAGCAAGGAAGTGTAAAATGTTATGAAGAAGGAAACCTTTGAATCAAAAATCTTTTTTGCAAAAATACAATATATTCAAAGGTTGAAGAAGATCAAGCTGTAGGGTTTTGCTTAAGGAAAAGAAGCATATTTACTTGCTTCACCTTTTGTTTTCAAAATCTAACTTTTATACTCAAAGATCAAAAACCCTAAAAAATCGGAAAAAGACGAGAGCCATTTTTCCATAAGAAAGTCAAACAAGCGTATTTGTTGTCGGGAGGATCACGATCACAGCGCGCAGTGGCTGCAATGGCAGCCCACAGCACAACCCACCAATTTCTCTATTCATTTTTCTATTTTTCAAAGATATTTTTCAAGATCAGGTCATAGTGTGACAAATAACCTTGATCCAACAAGGTAAACCTCATCCATCCATCTTGACACACAACTATCCTAAGGGAGATCTACACGAATTTTGGAGTAGAGAGTGACAAATAGGTTCTTACATATACAAGCTCAAAGCAAAATTGACATGGCGAAAAAACCTGAAAGGGCGCTACGGGTAAAGAGTGCGAGCTTGTGCGGATCAGGTGAAAGCCTGAAAAGGCACCTAGGATAAAAATACAAAAAAAATCATGAACGTCGTAAAAACTCGAAAGGGCGCTACGGGTAAAAAAGAGGGCAATAACGGGCATGGTGAAAACCCCTCTTAGGCGTTGTGAGTAAAAAAGGTTATAAAAGAAAAAGAAAGAAAAAAAAGAAAAATCGATTACTCCTTTGGTCACGTACAAATTATCTAGTCGCCAACTGGGCCGCTCATGTTTGCTCAAATCGTGTCCTGATCTGGTGTATCTTCAGACTGCATGATCAAACGTATGACCCGAGATAAGGAGAAAAGGTTAGTACAATCCAGAGGGATGGACGTTCCGACCTTAGAAAATTCTGAACCTCACTTAGGTCCGACCGCATGAATGGGTTCGACTATGCTCAAAATGGGACACGTTACCTCACCTCATTGTTAAGGCATCAAGCCAAAAAAAGAGAAGAAAAGAAAGAAAAAATAACAAAAACAAGAAAATCCAAAAATCTTAAAAATATATACCTGATCGATTTTAAATGTAACCCTTGCAAGTGCACAAGATCTATTGCAGTATGGCAAGAACAAAGGTGTCGAACCCACAGGGAAATCTTGAATTTTAATTAATTCTTTTAGAGATTTAAAAACGTTCCCAAGGAAGTACCAAAGGGCAGATTCAATTTACCAAAAATTTATCACACTTTTCCTAATTGTAAGAAAAATAAATTAATGTAAACAACTAATTACTAATGAATCTAAAAACAATATTTAAATATGATCAAGGAATATGCTACCCCAGATTTGTACCCCTTTTCTACCATTAAAACCCACAATTTTATTAAAGCATCATTCACACCATCATTCATCTATAAAAAAAATGATTCGAAATAAAATATGATCATCAATCCGGCATACCCTATCTAAAAACAATGACTCAGCCTATCATTGCGGTATGAGTCATGTAAGAAGCATAGCGTATCTCATGATGTTTAGATCACAATAGTAAAAACATAATCACTCTGCAGCCTAGATCAGTCTGCAGGTCCAGATCTAGCGATTATAGCCGTTGATACGCGCAATCAACGGTCATAACAAGCATTCAATATATTTTCAATAACACAAACTTTGAGCAAAATGATTCCATGATGACATAATAGACTATGGTATTAATCATAAATATGGGTACTTATCTGGGGATCGCATCTTTCCCGATCAACTGATTTAGCCGCTCATCTTTGGTGTATGATCTCCTTGTTCATTCAAATCCATTCCTCTTTTTATTTCTTCCAAAAATCTTTGTTTACAATACCTTTTCCTAAATACAATCTATGCTTTCATGAACGTAAAGGAAAAACAATGCAAATCCTAGGTACAATCTACCCAGATGGAACCCTAGAAGAAGGAGAAAGAAGAACTCTTGAAAAGATGCCAAGAGGAGTCTAAAACCAAAAATAATAATAATGAATAATAATCTTCTAAAAAATTCTCTCCAAAAACTCTAAAAAAAAAAAAAGCCAAAACTAACTCTCTAATTATCTATCTCTAATTCCCCTCTCTAATTCCTATCTCTAATTCCTATCTCTAATTCCTCATCTCTAATTATCTATCTCTCATTCCTCCTTTCCGAAGTGTTTGATCCGCTTTAAATAGAGCCGAAGCTTTTCAGCCACAGAGGTGTTCCAACTCGAAAATTTAGGGTCGATTAATCGACCCAATAGGGTCGATGCATCGACCTCAATTCGAATTTCGCGTACACTGCTTTGGTATTTTGGCCATAACTCTCTGTCCCAAACTCTAATTGAGGCGAGTCTTGATCCGTTAGAAATTTGACAGAAAGATCTACAACTTTTGTGTTTTAACAATTTCATAATTCAGCCGTCTTGAATGTACAAATTGAGCTACAAGTCACACTAAGTTCTCGATGACCCAAAGTTGCAGTGTTTTGACATTATTTTCAGAATTCTTGGGCTGTTTTCTGCACTTGGCTTGTATTTACCTGAAACACTTCAAATATAATAATTCTTATCAGATAGCCTTCATCGGATAGCTAAATATAGATATCTAGGAGTGAAATATCATCTTATTTCACTACTCATCACACCCCCAAACCTACACTTTGCTAGTCCTCGAGCAAAGCAAACTAAAGAAAATAAATGCCACTTTCGTAGGAAACACGATTGCACTTAGCGTGTGCAACAAGCCTTTAAACCCCTAGGTGATCCCTAGTGGAGGAGTTGTGTCTCCTGAGGATTTACAGTGAAGTTACCCACAAACTTCAATACATTTTTTTAAACCATCGATAAAATTGAGTTTTCAAAATATTATTTTGATAACATATATACCATTCAAAACTCAAAATCATTACTCAATTCAACATGCGAATTCTCAATTTTAAATAACAATGTTATACTAATCATACTAATATCCATTCAAATTAGTCTAATGCTCAAATCGTTAGATAACTCATCCATTCATGCTTAAACGGGAAGTGTGTGCATAACCAAAGCTAAGATTCATCCATCTCGAAACTAGTCCAAACGGAAAACCGTCGGGTCTGTTGTCTCGACTCAATCCTCACTTTAGGTATACTCTCGAAATAAAATCACTCCGATGATGGGTAATCTTTTGTACACATGTGAGAGATCAATACAAAGCAAGCAAAAAGGTCTCACATGATGAATGAAACACGATGCAATCAATGAACAAAAATAAATCTCATAAGAACAGATACTTGTATATCCTAATCATGTCATATCAAGTGTCATAAGTATAACATATTTACTCTCCACAAGGCAGTTACCAATGCAAGATTAGATCATGAAGGTCTTTTGTAAGGTTGTAATGGGGCTCAGGAAAGGGTAAGAAAGAATAGGAATTGAGATTCAAAATTTTTGAGAAATCGGAAAAGAAACAAACTTCTGATTTTTCTATTTCTCTTCTTTTTCTTTTCTAATCTCTCACTATTTTTCTTTTGAATTTTCTTTTCTTGAAGCACCTCATATTTTTTTTATTTTTCACAATTTTCTTTTTCTTTTTCTCCCCCCTTTTTCTTTTATATTTTTGCCATACACTCTCAGTAAACCCCACAACTCAGTATCTCTCCACTTACTTTCTTTTCGTTCATTTTCATCCCTCGTTCCTAATTTCTCAAAAATAAGAAGGGTAAAGCTGAATTTTCATAAAATGTGAAGGGTTAAAAGTTAACGTGGCTTATCAAAGAATGTATAAAGGTAAATTTTTCAATAGGCTCAAAGGGGTACTAGAAGGATAAATTTATATGAGGTGGGGCATTTAAGCACAAACGAGCCAAAGATGGCCTTCAATCATTTCCTTAAAAGATGGTAACCTTGCCTATTTATCTTGAGTAGATATACAGTATGTTCTAACACAATAATATGAATTTGATATCATGCAAAGTCACAAGCCAAAATAAAGTGTATGAGATTATTCAAAATAATTCGTATTCAAAGAAAACTAAGAGTTTATGTATTCACTCATCAATGACGAGAAATTAGCTCTAAAGCTTACCGGGTTTAGTCTCCACTAAGAACCTAAGATTCAACGTTCAAAACAGTTCATCGATTTCTAAGTCTTAGCTTGGTATAAGTGCAAAAGTTCTACGCATGAATATCAAACCCACAAAATATCACATTAAGCTTCATTATTTTAGATACAAGCATTCAAAATTTGACATTGATATTATCAAAATTAAATTCACATGCATCATCAACTAAAGTTTGAAAACTATCAAAAAATAATTCATGTATGATGGTTCAAAATTTTTAAATTTTTTTTTTTTTTTCATATATAAAAAAAATAAGAAAGTGACGCAAGATAGAGAATCATACCCCAAACCTAAAAATAAAAATGTCCTCATTGATTGAAATAAGTAGCACACCCCCAAACCTGTTGAAAAGTACCTCAACACAAAGATCAGGTGCAGAGAATATGTGCATCAAATTAAAACATGATCAAAAATAGATTGAAGGTAATGCGGCTACACTAATTTGGAAATTAAAAACAACTTAAACTAAACTAAAAACTAATATTCTAAAACTAAACATACGAAAAGAGAAATCCTAAATCCTAAACTAAACCTGAGTCCAACTCCTTTAATCTGGGTCATTGAGGTGCATCGCCTCAATTCCGAACTGGGTCATCGGCTCAAACATTGGTTTAAGGCGTCGCCCATTGACTTTGAAGACGTGATTGTCCTTGAGACTACGGATCTCAATCGCACCATGCACACTAATGGAAACAACCTGAAACGGGCCTTCCCATCTAGATTTCAGTTTTCCCGGGTGGAGCTTAAGTCTGGAGTTGAACAGCCAAACCTTTTATCTAATGTGGAACTCTTTCCGAGAAATGGCCTCATCATGCAGCTTTTTATACCTTTCTTTGTACATCTTTGAGTTTTCATACCCATTATAGCGTAGCTCTTCCAATTCACTTAGCTGTAGCCTTCGATTTGATCCTGCTGCTTGCATATCGAAATTTAATCTTTTTATGGCCCAAAATGCTTTATGGTCCAATTCAACAGGAAGATGGCATGCTTTCCCGTAGACAATTCTGAACGGAGACATTCCAATTGGTGTCTTGAAGGCGGTACGATAGGCCCACAGAGCATCAGAGAGCCCGTTTGACCAGTCTCTTCTATCTGATTGTACCGTCTTTTTTAAAATTCGTTTAATCTCTCGGTTCGACACTTTCACCTGACCACTAGTTTGCGGGTGATACGGCGTTGCAACCTTGTGGGTGACGCCGTATTTCTTCATTAAAGTAGCAAAATGGCGATTGCAGAAGTGCGAACCGCCATCACTAATGATCGCCCGTGGAAACCCGAATCTGTTAAAAATATTTTCTTTAAGAAATTTGACAACAACCTTGTGATCATTTGATCGGGTTGCCACAGCTTCTATCCATTTGGAGACATAGTCAACAGCCACAAGAATATACGAATACCCGAAAGATGGGGGAAAAGGACCCATGAAGTCAATCCCCCAAACATCAAAAATTTCAACAATTAGAATCGGATTAAGGGGCATCATATTTCGTCGTGAAATATTTTCCAGCTATTGACATCGTTGGCATTCTTTGCAAAATTAAGCAGCGTCACGAAAGATGGAGGGCCAGTAGAATCCGCTTTGAAGAATTTTCTGTGCAGTCTTCCGTCCTCCAAAATGGCCTCCACAGGCTCCAACATGGCAGAAATCGAGAACGCTTAGTTGCTCTTCTGCTGGTACACATCTCCTAATGATTTAATCTGAACAGATCTTGAACAAATGTGGTTCATCCCAAAAATAGTATTTGATCTGGGAGAAAAAGAGGTTCTTATCATTCTTTCCCCATTCAATAGGGATTTTGCCCGTGACCAAATAATTCACGATATTGGCAAACCAAGGAACTTTCGTAGCGGTCGCGTCAATTGCCATTAATTTATCATCCGGAAAAGTGTCCCGGATAGGTTCAGGTGTAACCAATTCTGCAAGCAAAATGCGAGACAAGTGATCAGCCACAACATTCTCGACTCCCTTTTTATCCTTGATTTCGAAATTAAACTCTTGAAGTAGCAGAATCTAGCGGATCAATCGTGGTTTGGCATCCTTCTTTGCCAACAAATATTTCAATGCAGAGTGGTCTGAAAAGACCACTATTTTTTATCCAAGCAGATAAGAACGAAATTTATCCAGAGCATACACCACAGCTAATAGTTCTTTCTCAGTAGTAGTGTAGTTAAGCTGTGCATCGATCAACGTCTTACTGGCATAATAAATTACGTGAGGTAATTTGTTCACCCTTTGCCCTAAAACAGCTCCGATAGCGTAATCAGATGCATCACACATGAGTTCGAATGGGAGAGAATAATCCGGTGGTTGGATTATTGGTGCAGTTGATAAGAGTTCACGCAGCTTCAGAAATGATTTCATGCAATGCTCATCAAATTCAAAAGGGACATCTTTACCAAGCAAGGTACATAAAGGTTTAGCCACCTTGCTGAAATCCTTAATGAATCACTTATAAAATCCAGCATGCCCCAAAAATGATCGAATTTGGCGAACACTCTTTGGTGGGGGCAAATTGGCAATTAGGTCGACTTTGGCCTTATCCACTTCAATTCCTTTCTTGGAAACAATATGCCCCAGAACAATTCCTTGTTGAACCATGAAATGACTCTTCTACGAACTAAGAACAAGTTTAGAATCCACGCAACGTTGTAAAACTTGTGCGAGGTGATTCAAACAAGAACCAAATGTTTTCCCAAAAACCGAGAAGTCGTCCATGAACACCTCGATGAATTTGTCAATCATATCCGAAAATATGGCCAACATACATCGTTGGAAAGTAGCAGGTGCATTACATAAGCCGAATGACATCCTTCGATATGCAAAAGTACCGTAAGGGCATGTGAATGTCGTTTTCTCTTGATCAGGTGGAAAAACAGGCACTTGATTGTATCCCGAATAACCATCAAGAAAGTAATAAAACTCTTGCCCTGCTAACTTCTCGAGGATTTGATCGATGAACGGAAGGGGAAAATGATCCTTTCTGGTAGCTGTGTTTAATTTTCTATAATCAATGCAGACACGCCACCCAGTAGTTTCACGAGTAGGCAACAATTCTCCTTTCGCAGTTTCTTTCACAATGATTCTGGACTTTTTCGGGACAATTTGGACTGGACTAACCCATTCACTATCAGAAATCGGATAGATGATTCCAGCATCAAGTAATTTAATGATTTCCTTTAAAACGATTTCTTGCATGTTCGGATTAAGTCGCCTCTGCGGTTCTCTCGATGGTTTACTCTCATCTTCCAGATGTATTTTGTGCATACATACTGATGGGTCAATCCCTTTTAAATCAGCTAGAGTCCATCCGATAGCCTGCTTGTGATCTAGAAGCACTTTCAACAGGTCATGCTCTTGTTCTTCAGACAACATGGATGAAATTATCACCGAAAATGTTTCTCGTGGCCCCAGAAAAGCGTATTTGAGCGATTCAGGCAACTGTTTCAATTCCACAGTTTGTGGCTCCTCAATTGATGGAGTCGGTTTAGCTTTTACTTCAATGGGTAACGGTTCTATCTTAGTCACAACTTCACATAAGTTATCATATGGACATGATAAACTCAACCTCATCTCTTCGGACTGCTTCCTTTCAGATCCTTTTTCTTCATAGATGGCCAACAAAACGGTTTCAAATTCTTCTTTGGTGAGCATTGATGGTAATGCTTCATCCACCATTTCGTCCATCTGATCGATGTAAAAACATTCGACCTCATCCTCGTTAGGGAAATGGTTCATCGCATGAAATTTGTTCAATCTGACCTTCATGTTCCTAAAAGAAACGTCCATGACTCCCGTTCGACAATTAATGCAAGCGTTGGCAGTGGCGAGAAACGGACGTCCAAGGATGATGGGGACTTGATTAATTGATTTAACAGGTGGTTCCATGTCTAAAACAACAAAGTCCACTGGAAAGACAAACTTGTCTATTCCAACCAAAACGTCCTCGATAATTCCCCTAGGTCTTCTTTCTGACCTATCAGCCAGTTGGAGTGTGACCGTCGTGGGTTGCAATTCACCCAATCCGAGTTTCTCGTATATTGAGTATGGGATTAGATTCACACTTGCTCCCAAATCCAATAGCGCTTTTCCAATTGGTTGCCCAGCAATGACACATGGAACAGTTGGAACTCCAGGGTCTTTCAGTTTCCATGGGGTTACCAATTGTAATATTGAACTGACTTGATTAGTCAGGAACACTTTCTTAGAAATATCAGTACGCGCCTTTCGCTTACGAGTGCATAAATCTTTGAAAAATTTTGCATACTCAGGCACTTGTTTGATTGTTTCAAGCAATGGATGATTTATCTTTACTTGCTTGAATGTTTCAAAATTTTTTTTATTTTTTTATTTTTTTTATTTTTTTTTTTAATTTGAATTTCAAAAATTAAAATTAAAATTTCAAGATTAAAATTAGAAATTAAAATTAGAAATTAAAATTTTAAATCTAATGGCAATCCTAAGAATCTTATCTAAAAGAGAAAAATAAGGGAAAGAATAAAAGATTCCTAAATATCCTAAGGAAGGTATCCTAAATTTATAAACTTCCTAAAAAAAAATTAATAACTAATTTTAGAAAATCCTAGAATATCTAAAAGAGAAAAATAAGGAAAAAGAATCCTACTAAAATAAGAAGTCCTAAAAACCTAAACTTCCTAAAAGAGTCCTACAAAAACTTACCTAAGAGAGAAAAATAAGGGAAAGAAGATTTTACAAATCAAAAATCTAAATATTAGTTTTTTTTTTTTTTTTTAATTCGAATTTCAAAAATTAAAATTAAAAATTTTAATTTTAAACCACCTAATGGCAATCCCACAAAATCTTATCTAAAAGAGAAAAATAAGGGAAAGAATAAAAGATTCCTAAATTTCCTAAGGGAGGTATCCTAAAAATCTATACTTCCTAAAAAGACTCCTACAAAATCTAAAATAAGAAGCCTAAAAATTTTAACTTCCTAAAAGACTCCTACAAAATCTAAAATAAAAAGCCTAAAAATCTCAACTTCCTAAAAGACTCCTAAAAAAAAAAATACTTACTTAAGAGAGAAAAATAAGGGACAAACACAAATATCCTTAACCGAATTAATCAAAATTTCGCCGATTTCCCCGGCAGCGGCGCCAAAAACTTGGTCGATTTTAAATGTAACCCTTGCAAGTGTACGAGATCTATTGCAGTATGGCAAGAACAAAGGTGTCGAACCCACAGGGAAATCTTGAATTTTAATTAATTCTTTCAGAGATTTAAAAACGTCCCCAAGGAAGTACCAAAGGGCAGATTCAATTTACAAAAAATTTATCACACTTTTCCTAATTGCAAGAAAAATAAATTAATGTAAACAACTAATTACTAATGAATCTAAAAATAATATTTATATGATAAAGGAATATGCTACCCCAGATTTGTACCCCTTTTCTACCATTAAAACCCACAATTTTATTAAAGCATCATTCACACCATCATTCATCTATAAAAAAAAATGATTCGAAATAAAATATGATCATCAATCTGGCATACCCTATCTAAAAACAATGACTCAGCCTATCATTACGGTATGAGTCATGTAAGAAGCATAGCGTATCTCATTATGTTTAGATCACAACAGTAAAAACATAATCGCTCCGCAGCCTAGATCAGTCTGCAGGTCCAGATCTAGCGATTATAGCCGTTGATACGCGCAATCAACGGTCATAACAAGCATTCAATATATTTTCAATAACACAAACTTTGAGCAAAATGATTCTATGATGACATAATAGACTATGGTATTAATCATAAATATGGGTACTTATCTGAGGATCGCATCTTCCCCGATCAACTGATTTAGCCGCTCATCTTTAGTGTATGATCTCCTTGTTCATTCAAAGTCATTCCTCTTTTTATTTCTTCCAAAAATCTTTGTTTACAATGCCTTTTCCTAAATACAATCTATGCTGTCATGAACGTAAAGGAAAAATAATGCAAATTCTAGGTACAATCTACCCAGATGGAACCCTAGAAGAAGGAGAAAGAAGAACTCTTGAAAAGATGTCAAGAGGAGTCTAAAACCAAAAATAATAATAATGAATAATAATCTTCTAAAAAATTCTCTCCAAAAACTCTAAAAAAAAAGAAAAGCCAAAACTAACTCTCTAATTATCTATTTCTAATTCCCCTCTCTAATTCCTATCTCTAATTTCTATCTCTAATTCCTTATCTCTAATTATCTATCTCTCATTCCTCCTTTCCGAAGTGTTTGATCCGCTTTAAATAGAGCCGAAGTTTCCCAGCCACAGAGGTGTTCTAACTCAAAAATTTAGGGTCGATTAATCGACCCAATAGGGTTGATGCATCGACCTCCCAGATTTTCGTGAATTCCCGCCGAACTTTGCATCAGACACTGCTTTGGTATTTTGGCCATAACTCTCTGTCCCGAACTCAGATTGAGGCGATTCTTGATCCGTTGGAAAGCTGATAGAAAGATCTACATTTTTTTGTTTTAATAATTTCATAATTCGGCTGTCTTGAATGTCGACATTGAGCTACAAGTCGCACCAAGTTCTCGATGACCCAAAGTTGCAGTGTTTTGACATTATTTTCAGAATTCTTGGACTGTTTTCTGCACTTGGCTTGTATTTACTTGAAACACTTCAAATCTAATAATTCTTATCAGATAGCCTTCATCGAATAGCTAAATATAGGTATCTAGGGGTAAAATATCATCATATTTCACTACTCATCAATACCCCTTCCATGTGCATAGTTGTAGCCTCATTTTTTCGTCTCAAACAAGAGAGCGAAAAAGAAAATCCAGAAAAAAATCCCAAAAATATAAGTCTTGAAGAATACAAATAAAAAAATGTGTAGGTAAAAATTTGCTTCTTCTGTTAATTAGGATGCATATTCGTTATCAATATAAACAAAAAAGGGTCTGAAGTTTTCTTAAGAATGTGCAAGAACATCAAAAGGCCCAAAGCCTCGAGGCAGGAAACCTCTCGGTAATAAACAGAGCAAAGGAAGCATCTCACAACTTACGTCGGTCTATTCAAGAAAAAAATGGAAAAAATGGTCATTAGAAAAAGAAAAAAAATGAAATATGTGTTTTTATTAAACTTTTTGACGCATAGCTATGCACATGCGTGTTTCAAATGCGGTAAAATGTCAATATTTTATTGGCAACGCAGCTATGCTAAATTAATGTCCTAAGTCTAAGGTTCGCCTTAGATCTTTGGATCCTACTTTAAAGTAGGAGTAACTGTATCAATCCCGATCAGACAATCAATGTTTCGATCGGGTTGACTCCACAGCTAAATCTTTGCGTTGAGCGGTCCGTTTTTGGATTCATGTGAACTTAAGTATCTTAAGCCTCAAAATTTCTCAAAAAAAGGTCAATCGTTGGTTATGACCAACCTGTCAAAAAAAAAATTATCTATTGAATGACTATGTTTAAATATGCATTCAGAAGGGCTCATTCTAAGGTGCAGGTCTTGAAACCTGCATTTTGTACGGTATCCCTATAAAGTGTATGCCATACATCTGGGTATCTGTTGGATGATCATTTGGTCCCGTAAATAATACCCAGACGGATTCTAGGTTGGGACTTCCATTCTCCTTTATTTTTATTTGCCCATAATGAGCCCATGTTTTTGCATAATTGTTCGATAGTAAGATCATCGTTGATGGAGACAAAGATTGAGTGCCTCCTTTGATAGAGACCCAATTTTTGCCAGATTTGTTTAGTATTATTTGAAGATTGGATACTTTAGGTCATGTTCATCCGGGGAACATTATCAAAAGTGATACACATTCCCAAAAAGCGTGGCGACATCAATATTCTCTCCGTTTGGGTAGTTGTGCTAAAGTATTTTCAGGATCGATGAATTCACACAAAGACCTCGAACCCTACATTGCGTAGGGGCTCCCATGGCTGATCAAATGGGGCAATCAATGCCTCATGAGACGAGGCCCAAACTATGGATCTTCGAGTCATTGCTTTATGCTAAACTTTAAGTATGGATCGATCACCCTCTCACTCACGGGGCAGTTCTATTCGAAATGAATCTCAAATTTCATACATTTTTAAATACACCATCATGATTTTTCCCAATAATGTCGCAAAGTGCATGGGGACCGATAGCCATGAGGAACGGACATTTTCCCAAGTGTTGGGCTTTCGCTACTCTCGAGTGATGCATGTTTTCCCAAGTGTTGGGCTTACGTCACTCTCCATTTAGTTGTCTTTTTTCCCGTTACTTTCTTGATGCTTGAGGTTCGCTTTGAATACAACGGACCTGTGAGTGTTGCCTTGGGCCTCCTCAGATGTCTCTTTCTTTGGCATACGATCACTGTGACACTACAAAATAATAGGCTTTTAGCAGCGCCCTACTAGCTGCGGACCTAAAATAACTACCACAAAAAATAAGATTCTACCAACCATCTAAAGTGTAACATCCTAAGAATTTAGACTTGATTACTGTACCTCAGGATGCGTGCTTGACTTTGAATAGAGTATCTTGGGAGGCATGTCGTCTGATCACTTTCTCGATCAAGTGGAAGTCAACTTGATGACTTTGGTTGGATTAGTCGATATCCAAATCGACAGGTCAATTTCTCCAGAACCGAAACCACATACTTAATAATTTGTGAAAATTGACTGGTCATGCTACTTTCGATCGGTCGATTTTCCAAATCGACCGGTCAAAATTATTCTGATCGGTCAGTTTCGTATCTCGACAAAAACAGAATTTAAACCCACTTCACACTAAATTTTGTCCTTCAAAATAGTTTATTCATACATTAGTCAATTCAAAAAAGTTGTAGAGCTTGCTATCCTCTTTCCAATGCCTCAAGAATTGCAACAATCGGAGATTGGAGCGGAAATTACGGCCGCAATACTTAGGCGGTGTCAACAAGTTCAAACGGAATGGACCGATCGATTTCAAATTCGACCTGTCGGTTTTCAAATTCGACCGGTCGATTTGGAAAATCAACCGGTCAGTTTCTCTAGAACCCAAATTATCTGCTGTTTGGTGAAAACCGACTGATCAATTTTGAAATCGACCGATCGGTTTCTCCAGAACCCAAATAACCTGCTGTTTGGTGAAACTCAACCGGTCGATTTTGAAATTGACCGGTCGGTTTTTGACAGATTTCACCCAAACTCGGGTTTGAGCTTCTCCAACCGATTTTCTCTTAAATCTTCAATGAATCTCATCGATTTTCACACACATTAATAGATAAAGTTTAACTAATGTATGTTTACGTTAAAGCATCACGATGTTCACCTTATCAAAGTCATTTTACGCGTTCTACGAGCTTTTTCCTAAATGAAGGTTTCATAGTGAAATTTGACGATCCATCCGTCGATTGGATCGAAATGAAGCCTACGATGATGCTCTGCGCAAACACTCACTACTCTTCACTCACCCAATCGCGTATACCGCGATCACAAAGGTTGATTTTCTATCATCAACCCACATTCTCCTCTAGAGCTCATTGATATTGGAAAACCAATGGCTCTTGCTACACGAAAATCACTACGAAGTCGATTCCTCGAAACTTAACGAAGCCGATTTGACATCACAGCCGCATTTTCCTCAAGCTCCTCTCTTTCTCTCTCTCTCTCTAGAACTTAAAATCCCAAAAACCCTCTTACATTTGCAAACGGGTATAGCTTCCCTTGGAAGCTTGCCTTTTATAACTAAAGGGAATAGTTCCCCTATTAAACAGAAACACTCATGTGAGTGTTAGCTCCTATCCACTTAAAATGTTTTGGCTCCAGTGTGAAGCTCATACACGTAAGTTAAATCTTAGCTCACTTACCAAAGGTCCATAGTCAGCTCAAATAGTTGGCCCACATCTTCAGCCCAATATAATCGGCCCAATCGTCGGCCCAATTAGTCAGCCCAATATAGTTGGCCCAAATCATCGGCAAGAGCGGTTTTAAAATTTAGGGATGTTATATTCTACCCTCCATATAAAATTTTTGTTCTCAAAAATTGCCATACCTTTTTATAAGGTACCCGTAAACTCATTCTTATCAAAATTACACATCTTCAAAAACCAAGACTAAATGTCCTTGAAAACTCCACCCAGTTTAAACATCCTCGAAAATCGGAATCCGAATACCACATAAGACAAAAGGTTTAATACTCACATCAAACATCCATAATTACCATTATCCAATAGTTATAATCATCCAAAGTTTAAAATATTATCTTGTTGTTCTTTAATCATTTCCAACTTAATTCGAGATCCGCAGTTATCTCTTGACGCCCCCACCTGGGTATCCTCATCAAGTTCAACATCTTCTAAACTAGGATTATGACAATCTCCCCTCCTTAAAGGAATATTCACCTCAAAAATACACGACAAGATAACCTGAGTACACGGCAAGTGTGCATACTCCGATGCACACACACATATCCACAACCGAATCAGCCATGCCCAAAAATCTACACATCCATCCAAACACTTGTACAACTAATGTAACACATCATCTACACATGCGCAACGTGTCCGGAAATCCATTTGAAATCCATGAAAAAGTGGTACCAACCATCCCATCTCCCCTCCTTAAAGGAATTGTCTTCCTCAAACTTCATGACAGGACGTTTGGTTATCCAATATAGTAAGCATGTGTTAATCTCAAAGTACCCAGGGCGAATGCTACAATGAATTGGAACGACACACGTTAAAGCCTCAGAGTTGAATGGAGGTCTGCTACAACACATTGTCAGAAGATCTCCTTGTTAAGACCTGAAAAGTACCACTTTTCACCCCTTAACTTAATCTCTGTTAGACCCTTAGTAATTTAATAAATGTGTGTTAAGCCCATTTTGCAGGTAATAAGCAGCAGCTACAGATAAGGCCCTAACCATACCAAGAAGCTTACTTTGGCCCCAAAAGTTCCTCAGGAGAAAAGGAGTTGGACCCAAACAGAGAATTGGTTGCAGCATAGGCACAGCAAAGTAGAAAAATGTCAAGAAGTGAGCCTCGCGCAGATGTCGTAGGGTTTAATAGTTTCAGAGAAAAAGACTCCGCGTAGTTGTCGTGGGTTTACGAAAAGACACCAAGCTTCGCATTGTTCTCGCCTGCAGATGAATGATGAAGAGCCGGAAAGTAGACTTGAGTCTCGCGAGGCTCAGTCATAAGCTCTCGCGCAGCTCAAGAAAGGCACCTTTAATCTACGTGCGATTCACTGAGGAGAGAGAGCTCCAGGCATTCCTGCGTGCAGCTATCGCGCAGTGGCCGCGGGATATAGACCTTCAGGGAACTGCTCGCGTGATCTAGAAGCCCATGCACATTACTTCTTCGGGAGGATCTTCGCGAGATTCACCAAGGAGCGAACCGCGCGCAATTCCCACACCATTCAAATAGAAAGCGCAATCCCGCGACGATCAGAGCATTCCCGCGATGACCAAAGTATCAATCCCGCAACTACAAGAGCTTCAAGTCAATTCAATCCCGCGATGACAACTCTATCACGCAACAAGACCTGGAAACTCTTGCTACCTAGCGAGGCTCAGGATCTTAACTTTCCCTCACTTCTGCAAGGGCAATCTGGGAGCTTCCAGCAACTAGGGCATGCACTCCTATGCTCCAATCTCTATGCACACGCCCCGAGGCATCTAAGGAACAGAAATGGGCCACGATTGCATTGATAAAATTAGGGTTTTACTAACCCTAATGCTCCCACAGCTGACTGCTATATAAGCCTAAGCCTAGTTTAGGTTTAGGGGACTTATGTACTCCTTCTTGAATCAGCTGTAGAATTCTAATAGGCTAAGGTTAGAGTTTATGCAGCTTCTTTTTCCCTTTTTTCTTCTCTCCATAGTCCAGCACTTGCTGGCTATGCCTTTATATGTCTATTTAGAATAGTTTTAATGGATTTTTATAATAGGATCTTATGCATGTATGGGATTGAAGTTTGAGAGTTGTTCTGTACAAGGCTGCTGGCTTGAGATCCTCCATTGCTAAGTTGTATTGTAAGCAATGGAGGATTGTTTTTAAGGATTTATTTAGATCCAAGTGAGCTGTGTGTCCAGGTTAGGCACATTGTAGGCCTATGCCCCACCACAGGGTCCACTACATATGAATCCCCATGGGAGCTTGAGCTGGTAGCCTTGTGAACATGGTGGTGGCAGCAATTTTTTTGTTCTATCTTAGACCTCTGTGAGGAGGATAGCCTCTGTGGATAGTCTGTGACAATTTAAGTGGACAGATTATAGCCCTAGGGTGAGGCCAATCCACAGATCTAAGACAGATTCTTCTTCTCTGCACTTGTGCTTATAGCCCTGTGAGAGATTGTGCAGAGAGAGACTCCCCTGTATTTGTATAGACCCACCATCAGATGGCAGATCTGATCTGGTTGTAGAGATTGTAAGCTTGTGACTGGATCACTGCTATCTTTCTAAAACAGTGAACAGCTAGACCTAAAGCTAGTACTCAAACTCTTGCTGGTCCTGTGTGTCCAGGCTAGTGTACATTGCAGGCCTAGCCCCACACACAAAACTTTAGAGGTTGAGATTCCTATGGATTCTTGAGTTGGTAGCCTAGAAGAAGTAGTGCCTACAATGACAAACTTGTTTTGACCCATCTCTGGACTGTGCTTCCCCTATTGGATAGTCTGTGACCATTTAAGTGGACAGGTTATAGCCAGAAGGAATTGGATCATAGCACAGGGGTGAGTTGGATCCTTTCTTCTCTTTGGTCATAATGTAGCCATTGGACAGGATGTCTATAACAGCAGATCTGAGTCTGAGTTAGAAGACCCATCAGATCTGCACCTAATAGCTTACTTCTCACCCTTTTATATTTATTATCTCACACTCCATCATCCTTTTTAACCATTTCTGTAGTTTAAGTATTAGGTTATCATAGGATTTAGACAATAGTGACCTTAAATCCCCTTCCATTTAGGATTGCTAGATCTGTAGCCAGAACTGGAGGGCCTACTAAAGATGGCTCCCTTGGAGCTTTAGATCAATTTTCCCTGTGGGACAAACTCTTACTTATTAAAACTTGCTATAACAGGCCCTGTATCTTGTAGGTCTGTATATTTTTAGACTTGCTGCTCTGTAGTTTTCAATCCACCTTTGATTCAGTTTCACTAACACATTCTTATCACTGTTTCTAATAAAGTTAGCAGCAAGCATCTAAAATAGCCTAACACTCCCCCACACTGGTGAAAAGGTATCTGCTGAGCTTGACACTAAGGATGTCCATTCCTCACTAATCAGACCCGTGCTCACTCAAGAATCGAAGGAATAGCTTAGTGAACTCGCACACGCTTATTTACAAAACCTCACTTCCACCACTTAACAAAGTATCTCTATAATTAGTTGGAAAAAAGGATATCCACAAGGAAAATACATTGACCTTGAGTTTAGAACCATTAATCCAGAACTGTAACCATCAACAGGATTAACAATACCATACGTTGGACATTCATGTTAGGTCAAGATTAATCGTCTCTCATGTGCACAATCCTCAACACAGTCCACATTATAACTAAGTCTAAATGTCGTCTCTATGGATCCACAGTCATCAATTATTAGTTTGAATGAAGAACGTTGCAATTAAGTGTGTTAAGTGTACATTTATTTACAACTCTTAGTTCCAACATCACTGCTCATAAGTGTTGACTTAACAAACTATCCGTAAGTAATTTTACCCTAACCGTCAAGATTAATTTAAGTCTGTCATTATAATTGTCACCTCCCTAGTTAATCATTTGAAATTGAAATCTGCTTATGGCATGCAGGTGATTTAATCAGATGCGCATATGATGGTGTCATGATATTTCTTAAGTGTCAAAAGCAAACATGAATTCTAAGGGAATTCAGTATCTAAATATTAGAGTAAAATCTTGACAATCGATAAAGAATCGTTACCTTAGAGGTTTTCATTTTCCAATTGAGTATCTCGTGTTGATGTGTCCTTGGTGCGATCATGAGTTGTAGGGAGAATTGGTCCTGAAGTAGACGTCGATATTATCTGCTCCCGATGCATATTTGGGCAATTCTTGATCCGGTGTCCTTGGTTACCGCATTTGAAATATGCACCTGAGGCTCTCCTACATTTCTCCTTCTTATGACCTTTCCCACACCGTACACATGCATTAATCGGTATAGATGTTGCTGTCTTCTCCCTTAAAGCGGAGCAATGTCTTATCTGGTGTCTCATTTGCCCACACCCTTATGGCCCATCTACAGTTTTGCATTTTTTGCCGCTTTCCACACCTTGAGCATGACTTAACCAATGTGGATGGAGATGTGTGAGTCGTGTCCCTTAACATTGTCGTGAGCAATGTAGTCTGCTAAGCCATTGTGTTGATCATTGTCTCCAGCAACTGCCTATTGTGGTCATTTTCTTCGGTGCGTATAGTCTTTGCTCTCTCGCTTGGTGCCATTTGATATGCCAAATATACACAAGGTTCCAATTAATAATGATTGTGGTCACCACAGCCCTATGTTCCAACAAAGTCTAAAAACCTATTATTTCTACTTGTCATCCTCCATCACAATCATCAAATATCTCCACTACAAGTAATTGTGAGATCCAGAACCCCTGTTCTAAACAGAACATACTGCCATGACTGTAAGTCTCTAGAAGACCTAAAGTCGAAAATTCTACTAACTTTGATCAAGTTCTAATTGGATCGTAAGAGACCCACGTCCTAATAGAACCTACTAACATAGTCTTGGGTCCCAACAAGACCTAATACTTAAGCTCTACCATCACAACGTCCCTAGAAGACCTAACGCCTAAGCTCTGATACCAACTGTGATAGACCAATTTTCCCTAAGCCGCAAAAATTGAACAATATTTTTTTTTTCTTTTTTTCCTTACATCCTAAACTCAAGGAAAACCGTACCGTCGGGTCGCACATATCACGATCCAAATACAGAAAATTACTTTGTATTATGCACGAAGCAACATGGAAAACAAAGCAGATATCAAACATACATAAAAATGGAAACTTTGATATCACCAGGTAGATCTAAAACCTCTACGTTATACATATCAAGTCCAAAGATTTATAGCCCCAAAATCCACCATACAAACCCAAAAGTGCTCAGTCCAAATACTCACCTAAGGTCAAATTCCCCAAATGGGAGATCTGAGCCTTTCCCAAGATTCGCTGATCAATACCTGTACCTATGACATATAGTCGAGGGATGAGTTACATCCAAGCTCAGTAGAGAAACATTAATAACATGCATATTATCACATCACACATATATCTTATGATAAAATCGAATATGCCTTTCACATAAGATTCATAATTTGAAGAATAATTCACAATTTAAAGAACACTTGTCTTGAAGCAAAACTGATATCAATACGAATTTTCAAAGTTTAACACATGCTTTCCAAAACATATTTCAAAACTTATTCCCATAACAAAAGAAAAACTTAAACTGATAACTTAAATAATCTCCGAGCACTATAGCGTCGAGCCTCGATGGGATACCCACCATCATCGTTCAATTGAACCCTTTGAATAAGTTACACAAGCCCCTTCGATGGAGGTGACTTGCCGGAAGAAATATTATCGCACATAGTGTGCAATCGTGGGAATCGTGACGATCCCGTCACGGCGATGCGCTCGCTAACAAAAATATAGAGTCACCACCCGAAGCTTTTGGTGTCCTGGGAAACCTATATCATTTTTATAAGCACCAAAGTGCTAAAAATATGACTCTAAATCCGGTCCACACCAAAGGCTCATGGGTAGGGGCTTCGGTTATCGATCGGGAAGGTGTTAGGCACTCGATCAACCCGCTTAGCGCGGTCTCTACTAATGGCCAAAATAAAAGTAAAGTAAAAGAAAAGAAAATGGCTTCCTCTTACCCACATGGGCCTTAAATCCTATTTGTGCCCCTCCGTTTCTACCAAAAATTCGATGGCGTAACGGCACAAATGGGAGGATGGGAAGAGCTAAAGAAGAGATAGGAGAAGAAAGGGGAGAGTCGGAGCCCTCGAGCCCTTGTAGCACTATTGAGGAGCTTTGTGTTGGCTTGCTTTGATGAGATTTTCATGGCTTGAATGGTAGAGAATGGGGTCCTAAATCCTAAGGCGTGGTAGCTAAGAGGTAGAGAAGGAAGACTAAGGGATAGCACACACCTAACCTAGAGGTTTTGGATGAAATGTAAGGCTTGAAGGAGGATTTATGGATTCTGGAATTTGTATGGACAATGGTGCACCAAAGGGAGAAAGATCTTTCTCACTTAAGCTCTTTCTCTCTTAGGAAAAATTTCTCAACCTTTAAACCAAGGGGAGGGGGGCTCTATTTATAGGAAAAGGGTAGATTAGGAGGCTACTTAGATACTAATTGGGTTTAGCAATTAGGTAATCTCTAATCTAAGGTTTCCTTGGATTTTGAGAGCTTAGAAAGGTGTGAAGGTGGTTCTAATGGTGGATGATAGGTTGGGGCCTTAAGTCACCTAATGGGTTGTAAATAGGGTGCAAAAGGGTACAATAGAACTATCAAAACACACCATGAAGACCCAGGTGGTCAACAAGTCAAACCCCCGACACGAAATTTGTTGTAAAGCCAGAGGTCACTGTTCATAAGTCTGGCAAAACTATTAGTTACGCCACACATATGCACAGTAAAATAGTGCAGCACAGTAGCCTGAAAGTTAGCTTCCCGAGGTGGGGTCCACTTTAACTCTGGCGTAACTAATAGTTACGCCAGGCTTAAATCCAGGGAAAAGTGGCTTGACGCAACTAATAGTTGCCCCAGGTTTAAATATAACTGGCACAACTATTAGTTGCGCCAAACCATTTCTGGGGTGAAATGGCCTGGCGCAACTATTAGTTGCGCCAAATCCCTAGGGGGCCATTTGAAATTATATTTTTGCCCTCCGGGTTTGGACCGCCATATCTTTTAATGTACAACTCTGATTGGGGTGATTCTTAGCTCTTTGGAAAGTTGGAGACCTCTAATTTTTAATGGTATAAGATTTGATCAAAGTAGGAGCTCTCAACTAGCTCTGGTGTACCATTCCTCATCCATGGCTTGGAAAGATTAGGTTCAAGCCCGAGACATTTTTAAGGGTCAGGATTGGTTTTTTAAGGGTTCGGAATGGTTTCTAAGGGTTTGGGATAGGTTCGTAAGGGAGCTAGGAGAATTTCTGAGGGTTTGGGGTGATTCCTAAAAGTTCCATACATGCCATCAAAGCTTGGAAACATGCCTCTCTCGAAATGTGTTTTGATCAGGCCTTGGGCCAAATTTGAGTGTCTACAAATGCCCCTCTTTGATATTCAATCACTAATGATCGAATGCCAAAGAAAAGAGACATTCGAAGAGGCCCAAGGTATTACTGACGGGTCTACTACATTCAGAACAAACTTTAAATATCAGATGAGTAACATGGTGAGAAAATGAAAGCCTTGAATGCTAGGCTAAATATTCGTTTCTCAAGGTCCCCAAGCGCTTAGCGACATTACTGGGCATAACCGAGGTGGAACGAGTTGCGAAAGCCCTGTATGTCAGGCTAAACATTCACTTCTCGAGATGATTTAAAGGTATTTGATGCTTAAGATTTATTCTGAATACAACAGCTTCGCAAGTAAGAGGGGTGATTGGCCCACACTTAAAGATAGGCGTAACGAAAGTACGCAAGGCTCCACAGTTTGTGTCCAATCATATAAGGCATTGACCGCCTCATCTGATTGGTTGCAGGTGCCCATTGATCCCAAAGTTTATTTAGCATGACTACCTGAACGGAGTGAATAAACATCACAACGCTTTTTGGGAGTATGTGATATTTTCAAAAATGTGCACCAGATCCATAAGACCTAGAGCATCCATCTTCAGATAATCCTGAATAGATCTAACCAATATTGGGTGTCTATCAAAAGAGACATCCAGTCCTGGTCTCTGCCAACAATGATCATAAACATCTTTTAACTATGCATATTCATGCACCCATTAGGGGCGATAAGCAACAAAGGCGATGGAAGCCCCGACCCGGACCTGCCCGAGTATAATTTACGAGAATAAACGACCATCATACAGATATCCAGATACATGGCATACACTTTAAAGGGATACCGCTGCCAATACAGGTTTTAAGCCTGCAGAAAATAAAGGGGAAATGAGCCCTTCTGGATATATGGTTGCACATAGTTTGATTGATACGTAATCTCATTCTCAACAGGTTGGTTTCAACCAACAATTGACCTCTTCCAACGGAGAATCTGAAACTTAGGACACTTAAATCCATATGAATCTAAAACAGAGCGCTTAGCTCGAAGATTTAGCAGTGGAGTCAACCTGATCAAAGCATTGACCGTTTGATCGGGATTGACGTCGTTGCTCCTACTTTGAAGAAGGATCCAATGACCCAAAGCGAACCCTGGACTCGCACAGCTGTATTGCTAATAAAGCATTGACACTTTACCGCGTTATGCATGTGCGTACCTCTGTGGGGAAACACAAACAGGTTATTATTTTATGTGTTTTTATTTTTGTGACGATTTTTTTGATTTTCAGAGTGTGAATCTTTAAGGTTATTATTTTACGGATTTTTTTCAAAGTTATCATTTTATGTGAATTCTCTTGATTTTTTCAAAGTTATTAATTTTTTGTTTTTCAAAGTTATCATTTTATGTGAATTTTTGGTTTTTTAGTATTATGTGTAAAAAAAATTTCAATTTTTTTTTTTTTTCAAGTGAATTTCTCTGACATCTTATGTGAGTCCTTTTATTGTTTTTGGCTTTTTCTGTGGGGGATTTTTTTTACTTCTTCACATTTTTCTATGTAGGATCGAGATGCTTATTGCCCTCGATCCATTTTATTCTAGCACGGCTTCATGGGCAAGTCAAATGAGGATCGACGCACCATTCAGGAGTGTGTGCCTCTGCTGGGAGTAGTAAGCAAATGAGGAGGGGGGATCCCGGGCCATGCATGTGGTCCGCACCGGGCCCAAGACCCGACCTATTAATGGCTGGCGCAACTATTAGTTGCGCCAGGCCAAAAGAAGGCCAAAATTTGCTTGGCGCAACTAATAGTTGAGCCAAGCCAAAAGGTGCTCCAAAATTGCCTAGCGCAACTATTAGTTGCGCCAAGCTTGGCTGGGTAGTGATTCACACAGCCCGGGTTCGAGTTGTAGGGTATTTTTTTTTAAATTTTTTCTCCATCCCTCCCATTAAAACCGAACCGACCTTCTTAGGGTTCCTTTACATTGCTTCTACGCGAGCCTCATTGTCATTGCATGTTTGGGCTGATCGATTGCCGGCCCATGCTAGATCAAAGACCCCTTCTTCACAAGATTACCACTTAAAACTCATCTTTCTTGTTTTTTCTTGCTTTTTCTTGCAAATACGATCATGATCTTGCATTCTTTGATGAGTAATGGTTTATTTTCATGGTATGTATGTTTATTGATGATGTGTGGATGATTTCTTATGAATAATGCCCTATTTTTGTTATTTTATGGATTTATAGGTGCCTAATATACATATTTTTTGTTATTTTTTATTTGTGTATATAGGGGGGATCTTATTTTTGTTGCTTTTCTTTTTGGTTTGTTGTTTTTTTTTTTGTTTTTGTGTTGCATATAAAGCAATGGATTTTTGGTCTTATTATTTTTTTTTGAACACTAATTTAGAGAAAAAGTGATTAAGGAAAATGATTTTTGACTTCCCTTAAAATTTAAGAAAACAAGGGATTTTATTTTTTATTGTTTTGAAAACGAACAAAGGCATTGATTTACTATTATTTATTATTTTTGTGTTGGTTTTTTTTATTTTTGTTTGTATTTTTTTTTTGCAAAATAGAAAAAAAAGGTTTTTTTTAAATTTTTTGCAAATGAAGTAAAGGGATTTTTTGGTTTTATTTTTATTTTTTTGTAAATGAAATAAAGGGATTTTTTTTTGTTTTATTTTTTATTTTTCTTGTAAATGAAGTAAAGGGATTTTTTTTGGTTTTATTTTTATTATTATTTTCTTTTGTAAATGAAGTAAAGGGTTTTTTTTTTGGTTTTATTTTTGTTTTTTGCAGATGAAGTAAAGGGATTTTTGTTTGTTTTATTTTTATTTTTTGCAAATGAAGTAAAGGGATTTTTTTTGGTTTTATTTGTATGTGCATCTTGGTTTTTGAAAGGAAAAGGGTGAGCACTATTTACCTTCCTTTGTAGCATAGCATAAAACTATTTTTTGGTCACTGATCTACTCTAATGTGATTGCTTTTTGTTGCCTCAGCATGTCGGGTGGTGATGAGCATGTTCCCGAGGAGGGCCAGGTGGGGGGGCCCGAGATAGTCTATGGTCCGCGGGGAGAGCAATTCCTTTGGGTAGAGCGGAAAGCGGGCCCTTGGCTTGAAATGCAAGGTGAGGTCGCCCGAGTCAGCCTCCTAAATCAGCACTATATCCATATTTTGAATTTTGGCATAGCGGGCAAGGTAAAAGAAGGTTCAATTCTTCCTTTCGTGCAGCTTTGCTTTACTTTCATCACTCTGATGCGTTTTCTTCTTGGTGCACAGGACCTACCCACTATCGTATTCTGCAGGGAGTGGCTTGATTTTCATGATTTCTTCCTCTATGTCCCCCCCGTGGTGAAGTTCTTGCTGAAGCAGGTAGGCTTTGGAGAGTTTCTGTCTTGCCCCGCTATGACGGCCAATGCAGCATATCTGAAGGCATTCATTGAGCGGTTCCGCCCTGAGACGATGACCTTTCATATGCCATATGCTGAGATGGCCTAGACGCCTGTTGATTGGGCAATGATTACGGGTATTAGGATGGGGGGCGTACCGATAGCCGGTCTCACGACATCGAGCAGAGAGGACATTATTCGAATGATAGGGGCCTATCCCCCTTGAGGTCAGATACACGACACTGAGGTTAAGATGTCCTGGTTGTCTAGCCTCTTCGCAGATGGTGAGTTGGTGGATCTGGGGTAGCCGAATAGGGAGCTCTATATCACGCCTGAGCGGGCGATCATCTTGGCCCACATCACTCTCCTGCTACTGCTGGGTAAGACCCTTTTTACCAATGCGAGTGGCGGCCAAGTCAGCAAAGCATTGCTGAGCATTATGGATAACTGGGGTGATGTCCATAGGTATGACTGGGGCGGGGCTGGATACAAATGGTTGATGTACGGCGTAGCCCGTGCTGCTTTCGGGGAAGCCAAATTCCGTTGTTGGCTTTTGGGCGGCCCTGGAGGTAATTCCTAACCTTCTACTTTTATCAGTTGTATTTGGATGACTTTGCATGTTATTGACTTCTTCTCTTGCGCCCTGCTCCTCTTAGGTATGGGGGTACCATCATTTTCACCCCGGACGCCCACTCCTTCACTTGGACGCATTCACCTACCCTCTTCTTAGCAACTGGAACCATGCCCGACGTCGTGATGTGCGCCTAAAGCACCTAGATGTGGGCCTGAGGTCCCAACTTGACCTAATGGTCCCTGAGCAGCTAAAGCCCTTTTCAACTCTGTTTACCTCAGCTCAAAAATTCTCCCTGATTTGCTATGTCGTGTGTCTGATTGATTGGTTACCTCTTGATTTGGACAGATCCTCCATGATTCGTACCTCAATTCAGCCTTCTGAGACCAGGCAGCCGTGGGTTCATCTCGCCTTCTCAAAAACTGCCGCGTCATTTTCTTTTATGGGGCGTGGGTGAGGGTTTACTATTTGGGGGAGCGGGTGGTGCACCAGCATCGGGTTACCATACCATACCCACAAACCCTCCTGTCGATGTTTTGGACTCTACTAGTAGTGTTGAGAAGCTCACAGCGGCTTATCTCAATAATGGGCTCGCTATCCATGCCCTTTTTGTGCTCGGCGATTATCACATATGGTGTGAGTGCTTGCCATATCAGTTCATCTTGCCGCGCTTTGTCCCTAGCGCTAACTTGCATGCATTCGGAGTCCCACTCGGGCAGGTAACTCTCCTTTCTCTTCTTAGATTAGTCTCTCTCTGTTTTGATTTGGCCCTTATTCTTCCTAAGTAGATCCTTGTTGTGTCTACAGTTCACCCAATGGGATGGCTCAGGTAATGAAGGCGAGGCAACGACGGGTACCGCGGATTCCTCAGGGGCAGGTCCCTCTAGTGCGGGTCCCTTGGGCGAGTTTCCGGCATTGGTCCGTCAGGTATTTCTCAAGCTGGTGCACCTGGGGGTGATCCGACCATGGTCTATGGGACCTTCCGACACCTTGATGACAGCTTTCTCTCGGGCCTGTGTGACGACGTGGATAGGCAAGCATGTATCTTGGCTGAAGTGGCCCTTGTCCCTCCTCCTGAGGTGATCCCCAGGGAAAGCCTTTTGATGGCCCATGTCTTTCACATTTCGGCCTCTTTCTGCATATGTCTTATGATTTCCCTGATAGCTGACGTTGTATCCTTCTGAATGTAGAACTTTGATTCGGCTACGAAGTATGCAGCGTATCATCGTAATATATTAGAGCTTTGGGATATGGAGACAGTGAGTATTCACTTGTCTGATTTTCCTGTGGGTTTCACCATTTTTTTTTTTGTCCCCTGATTAGTCCTGATCTCTGATTTTTGCTATGACCTGTAGCGTGCACGCGCAAGGAGACGTGATCTTTGCATAGCAAGATTTCTCAGGCCTAGTCCTGGGTGGGGGATATGCGGACTTACCAGGGCTCCTCTCGTCGTCGGAAGAAATCAAAGGGCACAGGCAAGGAGTAGGCCTTAGTTTATGCTTTTTAAACATTAGTACTCTTGGGATTGATGATTTGAAATTTTAGACAGCTTGGGATGGATGATGTGGCACCTTGTGGATGATTTTTATTTTGGAGATATTTTAGTGCTTTGTCTTGATTGCATGCCATGGTTTCCTTGTACCATACCTATTTTTCTGCAGGATGTGTTTGCCATGTGTTCACAGAAAGTGACCTTTTGGGTTGATTGCTTTGATGTAGGATCAACCCTGCATATAAAGAAACAAGGTAGTTTTAAAATGTTAGTGACATTTAAAAATTTGTGAATGTTCCTTATGACTACCAACAGTTTGACAGGTTTTTAAAGGGCTGGAAAAAAGGCCGAAATTCCCCCCAATCAGGCCCCAAGATGGCTTAGGAGGAGGGGATTTTAGTCTGGCGCAACTATTAGGCAAAGATTGGGACAAAATGCACTAGCGCAACTAATAGTTGCTCCAGTTTTAGCCTGGGGAGCTGTGGGTCCTTATATACTCGAGTCAGTCCAACAACTTAATCTTTTTTGTTTGACTTGGTCCTTTTGACTAATTTTTCTCATTTTCCTAGGGACAGGTCCATCAACATACATCAGATTTTATATTCTTCAAAGATCCTTGTACGTTTATGGACCTGCTTTCCATCCCTCCCTTACGTGGAGGGCCTGGAACCAATTTACCCATCTCCTTGGGCATGGGGCCAAATTTTCTTAAAAGTTAGCCTGGGAGCCTGAATGAGAAAGAACTCACTGAACTTGAGTGGCTCGACCTATCGCGCATCCCCTTCTTCCTAGAGGTCCTTCCACCGTGGGACCTACTTCATGCGACCACCTCATTTTGGGATGCAACCGCCCATGTGTTCCATTTTGGGAAGCGGGAGCTAACTCCAACCCTGGAGGAGCTATCCAATTTATCTGGTCTGAAGCTTCACAGAGGCCTTGCGAGAGTCATGCCGAGGTCGAGCTACTCTAAATCCGTTCATCTTATCCTCAGTTTGAAGAAATTTTAATATGAGAAAAGTCTTGTTGGAGGGCCCACAAGGTGTTCGCTAAAATTCCTCAAAGAACTTTTCGGTGATGAAAGTCTCCTAAAATTGCTGGTTAGGAATATTTTCAATGTCAAAGCCTTCGCTCTCGGTCTCATTTCAGAAGTCCTTTTCTTTATTGGGGGAGAGAGCTTCTCCCTGGCTCTTTACGACGTCATGACTGAAATTGTGGAGGGCCGATCAGTGATGTATCTGGTCCTTGCAGAACTATACCAATGCCTTGACGCATTCACTCTGGGTAAGGTGGTGAGCCTCAGGGGATGTCCTTTACTGCTTCAACTCTAGTTGGGTGAGCATCTTACTATTTTGGGACTCGTGCCATATTTTTATGTTGCTTGAGGTGAGGCGGCTCGATGCTTTTCGAGTAGGTGTCACCTGCTTCCGAGGGAGATTTGTCAGCTTTGAAGCTTTGGCTGACCGATGTCGAGCTGATATGGAAGCTTTCTTGGTTGGACCGGACCTTTCCGATAGTTCATTCCAGAGATCATGAGGGCATCACCCGCCTAGGATTGACTAGCAGCACCTTCTACTTCCCATTCCGGGTGTTGTGTCAGTTCGGCTGCTCTTAGCAGGTGCCTTGTGAGGTAAAACCCCCTCTATATGATCTGGTCTTTTCTAAGGGATCCTTTGGGGACATAGACCGGATTACTGCTCTTTGGGAGACACGTCAGTCGACGCTGATGTGTGGTATGGAGCAGGGAGATTTGGTTCAGTTTTCTCCTGAGTATGAGGCCTGGCTATTGACTAAGCAGCCTATTGCTGATCGTCTGGAGCAAGCAGAGAGTGTTGACACGAGAGGCCCCTGGCCAAAGAAAAAGACGGTACTCCGAGCCCGCATTGAGCTACTACTGGATGAGAAGAGGGTCCTGCACGAGCTTTTAGCGCAAGAAAAGGTTAGGGCAGAGATAGCAGAGAGCGAGGTCCTTCGTCTGAAAGGATTCTTGAGTGTTGCCCTTAGAGCCACTGATACTTCTCAGAAGAGGTATAAGAGCTTTCATGGTCGTTGGTTGACTGAGCTGAATGTCCAGGAGGATGATTTTCGTGCTAATATTAGTGCCTTGAAGCATGAGCTGGGCCGCTGATTCCTTCCTGCACGCATAACTTTTTGCACAGATCAGATACACAGAAAAGGGGCGTAAGAAACCCCTTTAGAGTTATATTTTTTTGTATACATATTTTATTTATGTTTTTGTTTTTTGCTATTTGTAAAAGAGGAAAGAAAGAAAGCTAGTCATCACACCGGCTATTTTTTGGGATGTGGTGTAAGCGGTGCATTTGTAAAGGAAGGGAAGTTTATTATATATATCTACATAGACTTTTTTGTTCTTTTTGTTTTGCATATTTTTTTGGGTGTGGTGCCTTAATCACTGGGTGAGACCTTGGGTCCTCTTTTGAGCATGGTCGAACCCTCTTTCGAATGGTTGAGTCTGAGAGTGTTTCAACAGTTTCACCAATACTAGAATGTCCATCCCTTTGGATTGAGTCAAACCTTTCTCCTTACTTTAAGTCATACATTTGACAAAGCAGTTCTGAAGACACTTGGTTGGGACCCGATTTGAACTAGCATGAGTGGCCCAGAAAAGGGGATCAGGGAGAGTAACCAAGAGGGCTCCTTAAACATTAATCATCTCGATCAGTCCAAACCTTTCTTTTCTTTTTAATTCTTTAATCCTTTTTTACTCACAACGCCCAAGGTGGGTTCATCATGCCCATTTTTGCCCTCTTTTTACTTGTGGCACCCTTTTGGGTTTTCACCACATCCATTGGTTTAGCTCTCTTATCCCAAGCGCCCTTTCGGGTTTTCACCTGGTCCATACAAACTCGCTGTTTTTACCCGTAGTGCCCTTTCAGGTTTTCATCACATCCATCTTTCTTTGAGCTTGTATTTTTTATTTTTTTATTTTTTTTATTTCTTTCATTTTTTTCAAAGGCCACGAAATAGACGTCGATTCCGTCATAGCCGGCTGGACGAGGTTTGGTGTCGTTTCACAACTTGGCTCGTGTTGACTTAACAGATACTATGACTGCTTGTGAACCTAAAAAGAGGGCTTCCTTCAGGGTATAGCTTGGCCATGGGTTAGATTAGGATTTGAAGGTATCCTGGGCTAAAAGGGTTTCCTTGATACGGCTTCAGTTTTCTCAACATACTTCCTTCCTTGGGGGTTTTACTGTACATGCCCCGTGATTCTTCTACCTTTTTTTTCCTTATTTTTACTCTATTTCAAGCAATCTCTTTTTGAGGTTTTGCTTTTTCAATTTTTTTGATTTTCTTATAGTAATTATACTTCGTCTCTTTTTTTGTATATGTAGACACTCTTTTTTTTCTGGAAGGGGTTTATTGAAAGAAAGGCCCAGGCTCGAATGGGATAGCAAAGGATATCATCATTTTTAGGGATACTTTTTGGCTACTGTGCTTGGAACGATAGCCTCTTTTAATTGGTTGTTAAGCAGTCACGTATCTATTTCACCAATACTTACCTTGTGGTGATAGACTAAGCATAGAACCGTCGGACATATTCAGCGTTGATGGGCTCAGGAAGATGATCTCCGTCCATGGTGGCGAGGTGGATGGCGTATCCTGGTAGCACCTCTCGGACGACATAAGGTTCTTCCCAGTTCAGCTTGAATTTTCCTCTCAGATCGGCATGGAGGGATGGGAAGATCTTCTTCAACACAATGTCTCCTACCTTTAGATCTCGACCACAGACAAGTATATTGTAAGGGCATGCGATCCGCCCTTGATAGACTTGAGTGTGACACAAGGCTAGGAGTCTCTTCTCATCCAATAAGTTTAATTGTTCGAAGCGGGATCTCTCTCTGCTTCGGATAAGCCTGATTTCATAAGGATTCGGAGCGAGGGTACTTCGACCTCAACCGGTAGGACGACCTCGGTTCCATACACAAGGGAGAATAGTGTTGCCCCTGTAGCAGTACGGATTGACATTCTGTAGGCCCACAAAGCAAACGACAACATTTCACTCCAATCTTGGTAAGTGATGACCATTTTCTCAAGGATGTAGATGACTGTCTTGTTTGCAGCTTCCACGGCTCCATTAGTTTAAGGCTGATAAGGTGACGAGCGATGGTGCTTGATTTTGTATTGCTTGCAGAAGGCTCGGATGCGCTTATTCACAAAATTGGTGCCATTGTCCGTGATGATATCTTAGGGTACTCCAAATCAACACACAATATTACTCTTGAGGAACTTCTCGTCGTGACTGGTCATGATGTTGGCATATGATGTCGCTTCTACCCACTTGGTGAAGTATTCAATGGCGATGAGGATGAATCGATATCTGTTTGATGCTTTCAGATTAATCATTCCGATGACGTCAAGGCCCCAG
Organism: Chloranthus sessilifolius; assembly: GCA_021018995.1. Classification (NCBI taxonomy): domain Eukaryota; kingdom Viridiplantae; phylum Streptophyta; class Magnoliopsida; order Chloranthales; family Chloranthaceae; genus Chloranthus; species Chloranthus sessilifolius. Next base: position 17,545,585 of record CM037587.1, on the reverse strand, counting down.
GTAACAAATGGCTAAGGAGTGGTGATGTAGTGAAGATCGATGGCAGGTGAGTCTATTAGTCTAGATTATTCCTAACACTTGTAACATTTCTGAACATGTTTGCAGCAATCTGATTCCATAGTGGTCCAAAAGTATCCCTATCGTAGAATTTTCTTAGCAAGCATGTGACCGCTGACGTGGGCTCCACATACTCCCTCATGGATCTCCTTCATGATATTGATCGCTTCACTTTTTGTAAGGTACCTGAGTAAAATGTTATTGTACGATCGCTTGTAAAGGCATTCCCCACAAATGACATAGCCTGCCGCTAGACGTCGAATAATTCGTCAATCCGTCTTGGATGTACCCTCAGGGAAAGTTAGTATCTCGAGGAAATTCTTGATAGCTGAAAACCAAGGTGGCTCATCATCAAGCTTTGTAGGTTCCTCAATCTAGAGGTAGAAGGCCGACTCATTCCTCTGCTCGATCATGATCGGATTCATCTCAGCACCATACGGGATTTCTATCATTGATGCTAACATTGATAGTGCATCGGTGAAGCGATTCCTTATTCGGGGGACATGTGAGAATGTTACGTCTTGAAAGCAAGCTATCAGATCCTCGAGGTGCTCATGGTGAGGGATCAGTTTCTCATCTTTCGTCTTCCAGTCACCATTCGTCTGACATATAATCAACTGCAAATTGTCGAACACCTGGAGGTGAGTCACATTCAGGTCAAGAGCCGCCTACAGACCAACAGCACAAGCCTCGTACTCAGCCATGTTGTTAGTGTAAGGGAAGTTGAGCTTGATAGAGACTGGTACATGAGATCCTTTTGATGAGATTAGAATAACACCAACTCCCTAACCTTCGACATTGGTTGCCTCTTCAAAGTGCATTACCTATGATTCTTTTGCTTCTTCTATATCGTCTTCTGTCATGAAAAGGATGTCCTCATTAGGGAACTCAGTTCTCAAAGGCTCATAATCTGGCAAAGGACTGTTGGCAAGATGATCAGCAAGTGTCTGCCCCTTAATCGACTTTTGAGTGATGTACATGATGTCGAACTTAGATAATAAGAGCTGCTAGTGTGTAGTCCGCCCAATGAGGGTCGGCTTCTCAAAAAGGTACTTCAATGGGTCCATTCAGGCCAAAAGTAGAACGGCTTGAGATAGCAAATAGTGGTGGAGGCTCTGGGTAGCTCATATAAGAGCCAGGCATGCTTTCTCTGAATGAGAATCCGTCCATAAAAGAAAGCAAAAGGTTCCCCAGGGGGTGATTAACATAGTCTTCTCTCGATCTGCCTCTGCCATCTTTATCTGATTGTTGAGAATCAGTCCATAAAAGAAAGCATCTCATGCTTGGCAGTGTTATCAACCAAGATGTCGATGTGGGGCAATGGGAAATCGTCCTTCGGGCTCGCCCTGTTCAAATTTCAAAAATCAATGAACATGCGAACCTTTTCATCCTTTTTTGGCACAGGCACAATGTTGGCTAGCCACTGCGGGTACTTAGAGACTATGAGAAACCCTGGGTCATACTGCTTGATGACCTCGTCTTTGACTTTCAACATCTACTCGGGTCAGAGACGTCTCAGCTTTTGCTTAACCGGCTTCATATCAGGGTAGAGAGGCAACTCATGCTTGACCAAATTAGTGTCCAGACCAGGCATGTCCTCGTACGACCAGGCAAAAATGTCTTGGTATGACCGAAGGAAATCAATCATGCTTTTTCTTTCTTTGGGAGAGAGATAGTGACGTTCTGATCTTGGTTATTCTCGGAATCTCCTCAGTCCCTAAATTGATATCTTCTGTTTCTTCGACAATAGGGGTAGGGCCATGCTCAAATTCGGCAAACCGGTCAAGGAGCTCATTGGGGAGCTCCTCCAAAGGACATCTAGACTCGTAACCCCTACCTCTTCTTGTATTTCTACAAGAAAGGGGTCAATTTGGGGTTTTGTATTTTTTCTATGTTTTTGGGGTTTTGTATTTTCCAATGTTTTTGAGATTTAATATTTTTCCAATATTTTTGAGATTTTTGTTTTCTTCGGAGACGGACCCTTGGCAGTGCGAGTCTGTGTATAAACAAGGTATTGCTTGCCAAGGACTTCTCTCACTTTTTATAGGTTGTTTGTTTTTAGAAAATAGGTGCCAACTTGTAGGCCACTCCCTGCTTCTAGAGTTTAGGGAAAAGATGCCCAATTGCATACCTGACTTGCTACCCCTTTACCTTTATGGATGTAGGAGACTGGCGAATGTGACTCTTCTGGACCGTCCTCCATCATATTGACCATAGGTTTGTTTAAGGCTTCATCCTGAAACGTTAGCAGAGTCCTGTGGTGGTTTACCACTGGAGGAGTTTGTTCAGGTATGGAATGCTGCTCCTCAAATAGGGATAGGGCAGCTAGATCTATTTCGAGGTTGGGAAGGGAGATGTGGGGATTGGTGGGATGGACAGGGGCTGTGAGTTTATGTAGGGTCAAATGGGTTACCCCATTCCTATCAACCTTTATGGCCCCGGCACTGACAAAGGATTCCCTAATGTGTGGCCTAGGACGAGGCTATTCTTCTATGTTGATTCCTCTTGCCCTTGCAGCCGCAACGACCCTGGCTTTCTCTTTGGCCTCTTGGACATCTTCCTTTGTGGGCTTGTATCCAAGCCCAAATCGAACCTTCTGTCCCTTGGCAATGACTGGCTCTCTTCTGCCTTGCAGTCTAGGCCAGAGTCCTCTGCCTTTCTGATAACCCCATTTCTGGAGCATGGCCACCGTTGGTTTGATTCTGCCACCAGTTGTTGACATGATGTTTCTCGGGAGTTTCGGGCCTACTGTCAATACCTCATACTCAAAACTGTGGAGGTCGGTATCTTCCTCAGTATGTGGCACATCCACTATCTTAGGATTTTCAATGCTGTGGGTGGCCTTGTCTTTCTCATCGTGCCCTTCACCAATGATGGTGATCACCTTTTACACAAATATGAATTTTAGCTTTTGATGGAGGGTAGAAGGTATCACCCCAACCTCATGTAACCACGGGTGTCCTATCAGCAAATTAAAAGAAGATTTGATATCCATCACTTGAAAAGGTATAGAGAAGGTCATGAGCCTAATTACTAATTCTAGATCGACCTCTCATTATTTCTCTTCTTGTATTATCAAATCCCCGAGCGCTAGTCCTTGTCGGCCTTAGCATACAGGGGTCCACACCGATCTTGATGGAAGTTCTCAACGGGCACACATTCAGAGCTGACCAGTTATCAATTAGAACCAAGGGAATTATCATGTTCCCGGATTCGATAGTAATATTGAGGGATTTAGCATGGCTGTTTCCCTCCTCCAGCAGATCTGCGCTCGAAAATGAAATGGCATTGGGTGACATCACTTGTCTAATTATTTGCCCAACCTCGTCTGTGCTCACATGTTGGGACACATGGGCATTCTTTAATGCCCCCATTAGAGCTTGGAAATGGAGTGATGTCATCAAAAGATCCCAGATAGTGATATGGGTTGGCATCCTCCTTAACTGAGTCTCGAGAATGTGCTCCCGACTCATCTTCTCAAACAGGTGGACTGCATTGTCCTTCTTCCCCTTAGGCTGTGTTGGTGCTAGTATTATTGCTATTACTATTGTAGTTGCTGCAGTTGTTGCCTCGGGCTGTTTCGAGATTCTTCTCGATCTGGTAACGAAGTCTACTACCCCCTCCCTGCTACTGTTACCGGCGTTAACATTGATTTGCTCATAGCTTATCGGGACTTGATGTGGATCATAGGTTGGTCCTGAGAGCTGGAATGGTATGGCTGCCGGCACCTGAAGTGCATGTACTGATGGCTCCGGAGGTGTGGGCAATACTTGATTTATTTCGGTGGTAGCTGGCTGGGTGGCAAAATTGGGCCAAATGGGGGTGGTGAAGCTTGAGGATGATGGAGCTAGGGGAAAGGGGGTAAAAGTAGGCCATGGATAGCTGATAGGTGCTGGCGGGGGATCAAGGGTTTGATGGGCCATTACGTAATTGACAGGGGTGGTGGAGTTTGCAAGCGGTTGAACCGGGGGTAACGGGGTGAGCGTAGTTCATTGGTAATTTATTATTGGTGGAGGGTTTGGGGCCTGTTGGCTTATTGGGTAATTGATGGGGGTGGTGGAATATAGTTGATACGCATTTATTTGTACGAAATTTATGAGAGTGGATGGTGGGAAATTGACCCAAGATCTAGGGGTTCAATTGCTGGTGTAGGGGTAGGAAAGTAATCTGCCAGATTCAGGGGCTCAACCACCCCAATAGTTCTTTCTACTCGGTCTCGCTGCCTTGGGATCATAAAATTTTCTTTGTTACTAATGTAATCAGAGGGGTCAAATTCATACTCTTCCTCAATTTCCTCTACCATCCATATGGTGGGTCTGAGACCTACTATTCCGGTAGGGTGTGGTGGCAAAGGCACCTAGTGAATATTCGCATGCTGATTTGCTTGGGTGGGCGCCAGGGGAATGATCTTCCCAACATCGATTATATCTTGGATCGCGTACTTCAATGGGAAGCAGCAATCAGTCGGGCGACCCGAACCCTGGTGGAAATTATAATGAGTATTCGGGTCAAAATTATATGGAATCGGATTGGGAGGAGGTCGTGGTTGGAGCATAGTTACTAATCCCTTTTTAATTAATAAAGATAAAAGTACACTTAGAGATTACCCCAAGGGCGTAAAAACACGATCATAATGGGCTCTCCTTTCTAGGGTCATTTGTACCCCCTGTTCGTTCCCTGCTCTCTGCACTGGCCCTAGTCTGACGGGAGCTAGTTGCGTCGCCTTAAACTGAAAGGGGACTACATTATTATTGGGCCTGGTATTGATCACAGTCTGCACATCTTCCCTTGCCCTCTTGTCGTTTCTTTGTTCGGCAAACCATCTAACCCCGCTAGGTCCCCCTGAAGCATTCTTGTTTAGCCGTCCTTCCCTGATGGCATCCTCTTAGCGATTGGTATTCCTTACAAAATCAGCAAAACTGGACTGCTGTTGGTAGACAAGAAAATCAGAAATTATTGGCAGAGTATTCTTTGAGATCATCTCTATCTGCTCATCGTCTGTTATTCTTATTCTGACTTGAGCTGTCAGTGCTCTACAATGCCCCAAATAGTCACTGAAGGTCTCATTGGGATTCTATTTTAAACGAGCTAAATCAGACTTACGCGGTTCAATATTAGTATTGTAGAGTGTAGACATACTGTTCTTGGAACAAATGCGTCAAGTACTTCCATGTCTTCATCATGAACGGTTCAAGAGACGTAAATCATCTTAGAGTTGGGCCGGTCAAACTTTTCTGAAAGACTTTTATTAGCAGTCTCTCGTCCCCGCCGTACTGGTACATTTGGGCTTGGGCCAAATGGGTTTGGGCCATGGGCCCTTCGGTATGGGTTTGGTCAATGGGCCCTTGGGGTATGTGTGCCTGGCCCCCAGGGTTTTGAGGGGTATGGGCCATGGGCCATTGGTGGGTATGGGCCATGGCCCCTTGGAGGGTTTGGGCTTGGGCCAAATGGGTTTGGGCCATGGGCCCTTGGGTTTGGGTTTGGGCAACGGGCCCTTGGGGTATGTGGATCTGGCCCACTGGGTTTTGAGGGGTATGGCCATGGGCCATTAGTGGGTTTGGGCCATGGGCCCTTGATGGTTTTGGGCCATGGGCCCTTGGGGTATGTGGGTTTGGCCCATTGGTTTTGAGGGGTATGGGCCATGGGCCATTGGTGGATGTGGAGGGAAAATTGAGCATGGCCATGGTAAGTGATGGGATATGGGATGGATTGAAGGAATGGGGTGGGGCATTGACAAAGGGGGATGGGTTTGGGATGTTTAAGGATGATGAAGGGTAAATTGTGGGTGTTTGGTAAAAATCGGGCATGGCCTTGGTAAAAATGGGCATAACCCGGGTAGATGGGGGGACTTGTGGGGGGTCAAATAGGGTGGAGGTGACATAGGTAAATGATGGTGGATTGGCTCTATATGTGAAAGATGAAAGATGGGGCATAGGTGTGAATGTGGAAATTTGGGTTGGGTTTATCATGGATGGGGGTGGGAAATGTGTTAGGTTTTTCAGGGATGTGGATGGAATGGGTGGTTGGCTTAGCATGGATATGGGGGGAAAGTGGCTTGGGAAAAAGATGGAAAATGAGGGGGTTGATTTTGGATATTTTGGGAAGTGGTGGTTGGAAAAATGGGGGCGTCAAACGGGCCGGTAACGGTAAAAGGGGATAAGGTGATGGAGATGGAGGTGAAAGCTTCTCCCGAATGGGAGTGGGTTGGAGAGTGTGGTGGGGATGAGTCGGGATCTGTGTAAGCCGAGTCCACTACCCACGACATAAACGGGTTGGGTAAGGGTGCCTTGGATGAGGCCCAAAAGTCTTCCTCCTTCTTCCCCTACGAGACGATGGAGGGCAAGATGGTACTGTTGTGCCGGCACCCCAAAGGTTATTTTTTAGGTTTTTGATTTTTAATTGTTTTGGAAAGAATTTTTTATAGAAAATAAAGGTTTTGAGGCTTTGGAATTTTCTTCTCGGGTGGCTTTTGTACCCTAACTTGGGACCCGCGACGACGATTTTGACACTCTTCAGAAGAATCAAAGGAAGACCTTTGATCTATTTAAGACACGAAAACCAAGGCAAACAACCAGATCCTCCGGAATGAGCCAAGAATGAGCCAAAAAGAAGTCACCTTCTGTTGACCAGCGGGGGCATATTGGTTGTAGGAGATGGCGGGGCCCAATCAAAGGCACGGAGCACACTAATCGGGGCACTCGGGAGGTGAGAAAGCCTCAGATTTCGGGCTGCTGATGTCCAGGTAGGCTTGGCGTAACTAATACATGCGCCAAGTTAGCAGAGCCCCCTTTTTACACTAGTGCAACTATTAGTTGCACCAAGGTAAAAAATGGCGGATTTAAAGCTGGCGAAACTATTAGTTGCGCAAGTTATAAATCTGGGATTTTTGCACTGGCGCAACTAATACTTGCGCTAGGTAAAAATGAGGCTCCATAACTTATGACAGCAGGGAGCAGCAGCCTGAAATGGGTCTTTTTTTGGGTTTTGTGGAAGCTAGGCTTCCGAGAACTGACTGATTTTTATGTGATCGATTCTCTCCTTTCCGTACCTAAAGGGTTTGAGTCTGATATAACTCGCTAACGCACTCCCCAAGGGTTTTAAGCTTTGGAATGGGAACCCACCCGGTATACCTCCGGCGCAAGCACCTTCTCAGATACTAGGTGGGCTGGGACTTTTCTGGATTATCACAACTAGGGGTTGCCGCCATACGAAGACATGAGTGGTTGTATGTGTGTCGAAACCTAACTCTTTTAAAATCTACCCCGTAAAAACAAGTTAATTAAGCTCCTTATTCTTAGTTCAATTTTAAATTTTTTTCAAAGCCTTATTTTTTATGGAAGTTTTCTTTAATTCAAAGATCGGGGGTGAGGTCCCTGCGCCGCCACTACGGGCCGGCATCCACTGGCAGAATATGTTTGCACAAGTAGGCCCGCCAATTGGCTAAGGCACTTTAAATGATGAAAAATTAAAGATATTGAAAGACGATGCTCAAGTACGCCCACCAATCGGCTAAGGCACCTAAAATGATAAAAATGTAAGGAAAAATAAAGATAATACGCAAGTAAGCCCGCCAATAGGCTAAGGCATGTAAATGATGGAAAAGTAAGGGTGAGAAAATAACAAAAATAGCAAAAAAATAGTAAAAATGGTTAGTAAAATAAAAAGAAATGGTCAAATTTCAAGGAGAAGCTCTAAAAGCTATCCCTAGCAGAATCGCCATCTGTGCAATCGTGGGATTCATGATGATCCCGTCGCAACTATGCGCTCGTTAAGAAAAATATAGTCGCCACCCGGAACTTTTGGTGTCCCGGAAAACCTATATCATTTTTATAAGCACCGAAGTGTTAAAAATATGACTCTGAATCTGGTCCATACCAAAGGCTCTTGGGTAGGGGCTTCGGTTATCGATCGGGAAGGTGTTAAGCACTCGATCAACTCACTTAACGCGGTCTCTACTAATGGCTAAAATAAAAATCAAGTAAAAGAAAAGAAAATAGCTTCCTCTTGCTCACATGGGCCTTAACTCCTATTTGTGCCCCTCCGTTCCTACCAAAAATTCAGCGGCGTAGCCCTCAGGGGAGAGCCGGAGCCCTCAGGCCCTTGTAGCATCGTTGAGGAGCCTTACGTTGACTTGCTTTGATGAGCTTTTGAAGGCTTGAATGGTAGAGAATGAGATTCTAACTCCTAAGGCTTGGTAGCTAAGAGGTAAAGAAAGAAAGCTAAGGGATAGCACACACCTAACCTAGAGGTTTTGGATGAAATGTAAGGCTTGAAGGAAGATTTATAGATTCTAGAATTTGTATGGACAATGGTGCATCAAAGGGAGAAAGATCTTTTTCACTTAAGCTCTTTCTCTCTTAGGCAAAATTTCTCAACCTCTAAACCGAGGGGAGGGGGGCTCTATTTATAGGAAAAGGGTGGATTATGAGGCTACTGGGTTTAGCAATTAGGTAATCTCTAATCTAAGGTTTCCTATGATTTTGAGAGCTTGAAAAGGTGTGAAGGTGATTCTAATGGTAGATGAAAGGCACGGGCCTTAAGTCACCTAATAGGTTACAAATAGGGTGTAAAAGGGTGCAACAGAACTATCAAAACATACCCCGAAGACTCAAGTGGTCAACAAGTAAAACCCCAGACATGAAATTCGGGGCAAAATCAGAGGTCACTGTTCATAAGCCTGGCGCAACTATTAGTTGCGTCAGGCATATGCACAGTAAAATAGTGTAGCACAGTAGCCTCCCGAGGTGGGGTCCACTTTAACTCTGGCGCAACTAATAGTTGCAGCAAGCTTAAATCCGGGGAAAACTGGCTTGGCGCAACTAATAGTTGCACCAGGTTTAAATATAACTGGCACAACTATTAGTTGCGTCAAATCCCTAGGGGGCATTTGAAATTATATTTTTTCCCTCTGTGTTCGGACCATCATATCTTTTGATGTATAACTCTGATTGGGGTGATTCTTGGCTCTTTGGAAAGCTAGAGACTTTTATTTTTTAATGGTATAAGATTTGACCATAGTAGGAGTTCCCAACTAGCTCTAGTGCACTATTCCTCATCCATGGCTTAGAAAGATTAGGTTCAGGCCCGGGACGTTTTTAAGGGTCAGGATTGGTTTCGGGATGGTTTCTAAGGGTTCAGGATAGGTTCCTAAGGGATCTAGGGGGATTCCTGAGGGTTTGGGGTGATTCCTAAGGGTTCCACACATGCTATCAAAGCTCGAAAATGCGCCTCTCTCGAAATGTATTTCGATCAGACCTTGAGCCAAATTTGGGTGTCTACACATGGTAATCAAAGACCGGATATCCCGCCAGACCGGAGCATAAGTTATACGGATATCCTGTAGTACCGGTCATAGATATCCCGCCACATCGATCACGGATATATTATCATGTCGATTGGGTATCGCTCATAACCTAAAATCAAAGTGTAAAAATAACTTATAGTTCATCACCGTGTATTGTGGTAATTTTTATTTAGTTTGGAGTTTCAAAACTTCCACACCATAGGTTTGGAGTTTCAAGCTTCCACACATACACTTTCACATTCCACACTATAGGTTTGGAGTTTCAAAGCTTACACACACATATTCCCATCTTAACATCACACACACTTAGCTGATTTTACACGACACAAATCTGAGTGCACATACTCACACACAATTTTCATATTTAAACTCATGAAAAGAATTCATGCTAATTAGATGACAAGTTATGCACACACATATTTGATCATAACATAAAATGCATGCTAATCGTAATCAATGTACATGTTAAGGAGTTTTCCCTACCTTAAGCTCGGAGCCGATCAAAGCGACACCAAAGTTCTTATATATAGCCTTTCGTTCTCAATCTACATGATACATATGATGATGTATCAATAACTAATTCTTATTACTAGGAAATTTGATGTATTTATATGATTTCTCAAAACCGAGGCAGAAATGGGCAGTTTCGTGCTAACTTAGAATTTGACGTAACTTTTCCCTAAATGTTGACCTTAAAACATTTGGATTCATAAAATTGTTAAGTCAGAAAAGTTGTAGACCTTGTTGTCATCCTTCCAACGCCTTAAAAATTGCATTAATCAGAGTTCGGAGTGAAATGTTATTCCCAAAATACCAAAGTAGTATCGCAAGCTCAGTCAAAAATCGACTAGTCAGTTTTCAATTTCGATCGGTCGATTTTTAAATTCGACCAGTTGATATCCAAATTGACCGGTCGATTTCTCCATAACTGAAATCACATACTTATAGATTTGTGAAAATCTACCGGTCGTGCTACTTTATATTGGTTGATTTTCCAAATCGACCGATCGAAATTATTCCAATCGGTTGGTCTCGTATCTCGACAAAAACTAAATTTGAACCCACTTAATATGAAATTTTGACCTTTAAAACAGTTGATTTACCCATTAGCTAATTCACAAAAGTTGTAGAGGTTGCTGTCCGCTTTCCAACGCCTCATGAATCGCGACAATCAGAGATCGAAACGGAACGTTACGACCGAAATACTGAGGCAGTGTCAGCAAGTTCAGACATAATCGATCGATCGATTTTCAAATTCGATCAGTCGATTTGGAAAATCGACTGATTGGTTTCTCCAGAACCAAATTACCTGCTATTTGGTGAAAATCAACCGGTCAGTTTTTGATAGATTTCACCCAAACTCAGGTTTGAGCTTCTCCAACCCATTTTTCTCAAATCTTCAATGAATCTCATAGATTTTCACACACATTAACACATAAAGTTTAACTAATGTATGATTATGTTAAAGCATCACGATGTTCACCTTATCGAAGTCGTTTTCCTCGCTCTACGAGCTTTTTCTCAAATGAGGGCTTCGAAGTGAAATTTGATGATCAATCCGTCGATTGGATCGAAACGAAGCCTACGATGATGCTCCGCTCCAACACGCACTACTCTTCACTCACCCAATCACGTATACTGCGATCACAACGGTTGATTTTCTACCATCAACCCACACTCTAAAACCTCTAGAACTCATCGATATTGGAAATTCAATGGCTTTTGCGGCACACAAATCACTACAAAGGCGATACCTCGAAACTTAACGGAGCCGATTTGGCGTCATGGCAGCGTTTTCCTCAAGCTCCTCTCTTTCTCTCTCTCTCTCTCTCTCTCTCTCTCTCTCTCTCTAGACCTTAAAATCCCAAAAATCCTCTTACATTGGCAAACGAGTATAGCTTCCGTTGGAAGCTTGCCTTTTATAACTAAAGGCAATAGTTCCCCTATTAAACCCAAACACTCATGTGAGTGTTAGCTCCTATCCACTTAAAATGTTTTAGCTCTGGTGTGAAGCTCATACACGCAAGTTAAGTCTTAGCTCACTTACCAAAGGTCTATAGTCAGCTCAAATAGTTGGCCCACATCATCGGCCCAATATAATTGGTCCAATCGTCGGCCCAATTAGTCAGCCCAATATAGTTGGCCTAAATCGTCGGCATGAGCGGTTTCAAAATTTATGGATGTTACAACCTATGATATATCCAACCTTTCAAATCAACCAAATATTTTAAACTCTACATGCCTAATCCTTTTATTCAAACAAAAAGAAGAAAAGAAAGAGAGTTAACAATCTAAAGACCCCATGGCCCATTTTCAAAATAAAAAGTAAAAAAACAAAATTAAATTTGCTTCGCCTCTAGTGCCAAGTGTCCCCGTCTCCTAGTGATCCGTTTGAGGTGAGCTTCAAATCAGAAAGCTTCGCCTAAAATCAAAAGGAGAACATCATTAAACTGAGATATTGATGAAATAAAAAATGTAGTTGGAAGATTATAATTCTTGTATCTCACACCATTGAATATGGAAAAGCTATCTTGTTCTAGAATGCAGTTAGAAGAATATAATTCTTGCATTTTTATAGCACAGAATATGGAAAAGCTACCATGAGACAGGGACTAATTACCGTGGCGGGATCAGGTGCAGAAGTAAGGCACAAATAGCATTTCTCAATCTCTTGACAGGTTCCCTTTACAGTAAGGGCATCCCAGTCCATATCTTCCACAGCCCGGATGTAGTCACCTACAAAATTTTTATTAAGAAGTTGAGTACTCACCCTTCTAGTATGCAAATTCCCAGCTCCAACAACTTTTGGTCGGAAATGCTTAATCTCTGCCTGATTTCCATGTCCTTCATCCCTAATGCTTCTGAGAATGGAGTTATCATCTGCCCTGAATGTGATATTCAAGAAGAATCCCTTCGGTGGGAAAATACTCTCACAGGTTACATTCTAGGAATGAAACCTTACTACTTGGGACTCAAAGCGGCTGTGGAGAGATTATGGTGCATCAAAAGCTCTGTATCAATCACTTCCTTTGAAGATGGCTTCTTTCTTTTTAAATTCAATCTAGAGGAAGATATGAATAAAGTTCTTGACGCGGGTATATGGACTATTGGGGGGAGACCTCTCATTCTCTGCAAATGGACCCCTGAATTAAAGCTAGAAAGAGAACTTCTCCAATATGTACCTGTCTGGATTAGACTACCCAAACTGCCTCTGTAGTTTTGGTCCACTTCAATTTTGAGTAGAATCACTAGTTCTCTTGGTATTCCTATTCATGCTGATGGACCCACAACATCGCGTTCTCGATTATCGTATGCTAGACTCTGCGTTGAAGTCTCCACTTCCTTCGATTTTCCACCTTCCATTCAGTTAAAGCGTGAGGATGGGGACATATTCTATCAGAAAGTTGATTATGAATGGAAGCCGCCCTGCTGTAAACCTTGCGAAACCTTCAACCACTCTCAAGATCGATGCCCCGAAGCTAAGATTCAATTGAAACCTAGACAAATTTGGAGTAAAACAGGACGCCTTATTACTGATCCTTCATCCTCAAATGTTGCGCCTCTGGTTGGTCCTCCGGCTACTGATATTCCGGAACCCTCAGAATCAAGATGCGAAGATGATGATCCTGCAACTTCTGTTGGGCAAGATGGAATCTCCCTTGTCCCTGAGATCCGTGCCCCTCCAAAAGATGGGTCGGGTATGGGCCTCATTATTTCTCCAACCTTAATGAACCTGACTCATGACTCACGTGCCATGCATTATGCGGCTCATTCCATGCATACAACTGCCTCTAATTCAAACCATCGCATGAGCAAATCTCCTACAGCCTCGGATCTGCATCATCCATGTCCGGAATCTTCTATAATTTCCCCTCTACTTAATCGGGATTCTGCTATAGCTTCTGCAAATTCATGCCATTAATTGCCATCTTCAGATATGCACCAGCCTGCTTTGGAAATTATTCAAAATGCCCCCCTACTAAATCGGGATTCTGCATCTGTTGCTGCAAATCCAATTCAAAACCTGCACTCCTCGGATATTATTCCAAATCCCCTTCTTAGTCGGGATTTTGCACCAGCTGCTGTAGTTTCAGATGTGCGCCATCCGTTTTTAGATTTTATTCAAACCTCGCCAATTCAGAATCTTGGTTTTGCACCTTCTTTTTGCAGAATAAATTCAAACTCAGCAATCTTACCTACCTCTACTCCTGAAAATCTGCTGATTTTTAGGATCCTTCTCCAATTGGAATCCTCCAACCGGTGAATCTCCTCCAATTCCAGAATTCTGCTGCCAAAGTTTCCTTTCCTAATCAATTCCAGCAGCCTCCAGCCGTTGATATCCTGCCTCGACAATTTTCAACCACTAAAAATTCTGGTAAGATCTTGCTTCCACCCCAGCAATCCCAGCTAACACCCGCTAATTCCATGCTCTCAATTCAAGCCCACCAATCTTCAACGAGATCCTTGACTTCTTCTCAGCCGACTTTGTCTCCTATTTCTGCACAAGGGGCTCCTACTTCCAATCAATTTGAAATCCTAGCCAATCAATCCCATGATAATCCTCTGTTGACTAGTGACAAATTTAAAAATCAAGGCACTCGTATCATTGAGGCGTCTTCTAAGGAAATCTCCTTAAATGATCTTCTTAAAAAAACTTCTAAGAAGAAACCTAAAATCTCGGAGGCTAGACCAAAATCTAGCAAATCATCGTCCAATCATCAATGAATTACCTTTTTTGGAACGTTCGGGGGTTAGGCCATATCAACAAGCAGCTTGAATTAAGGAATATTGTGAAAAAGCTTGATATTGGAATCCTTTGTATTACGGAAACTCGAATTCAACTAGCAAAGGCAGATAAGATCAAATGATGGTTTAGTCGTGACTGGGACATCATGGACAATTATACTTCTCATAATTTTGGACGAATTTGGATTTTGTGGAATCCACGGCTCTTCGCCTTCACTAAAATCCGTGAAAAAAGCCAAGCCATCCATTGCCATGTTCTAAGAAAGCTGATGGCTTCGAATTCCACCTTTCGGCTGTTTATGGGTTCAATCTTGCTACTGACCGGCACTTTCTCTGGGCGGATCTTCATGACTTCTCTTCTACTATTCAATCTCCTTGGATCGTAGGGGGCAACTTCAATTCAGTTCATTATACTTCAAAAAAATTTGGTGGTCACAGCATCCCTATTCAAACCCTATCTGAATTTAATAATTGCAATCTCTCCGATATGAGAAGCATTGGGCAATCATGGTCTTGGTCAAATAAAAAAAGCTCCTCCCGATTTATTGCTTGTAAACTTGACCGTATTTTGGTTAATCATGACTGGAAGAATATTTTTGCAAACATGACTGTTGACTATAAAGAACCAGGCTTGTCTGATCATTCTCTCCTTTTCATTCAAGGAAAAAACTCCTATCCGAAAGGCTCAAAACCTTTGAAATATTTCAATATTTGGAGTGGACAGGATGGCTTCCGTGACCTTGTTGTAAAGAGGTGGGCTGAGCCTACTAAGGGGCATCCGATCTTTAAAATTCAGCAGAAACTGAAATGTTTGCGCTCGGATATTAGACACTGGAACAATTCTTCCTTTGGCTCCATACATGCTTGCATCGATATTGCTAGAAGTGCCCTTCAGGATATTCAACATCAAATCAATCCCATGCAGCCCCGCAATGATTTGATTGTCGCTGAAAAAGAAGCAGTGCTAAGCCTTAATAAGGAACTCAATATTGAAGAGAGTTTTATTCGCCAGAAAGCCAGAATTCAATGGCTAGATGCTAGAGACTCGGACACAAAAATTTTCTACTCCACAATCGCCTCCTAGATTTCCAGCAACACCTTCTTCGAGCTTCTTCTCCCATCTAGTGAAAGAATTGTTGATCCTCAACGTATAGGTGATATTGCAATCATGCACTATCAAAATATCTATACCCCTTCAACCCAAGATCCCATTCCTATTATTCCATTCAAGAACAAGCTCAACCCTCTACAAGCTTCTATTCTTTCGCGTGCGATTACTGATGAGGAGATAAGAAGTGTTATTTTTACATCCCCCAAGAACAAAGTTCCTGGACCTGATGGTTTCTCTGCAGAATTCTTTCAAACTTTTTGGGATATTGTTGGCGCCGATGTCATCAATTCGGTACGCTATTTCTTTGTCAAAAGACGTCTCCCGAAATCTTTAAACTCTACTTTTTTGAAGCTTATTCCTAAGGAGATAGGAGCTAACACCATTGACAGATTCCGTCCAATTGCTTTATGTAATTTTCTATTTAAGGTAATTACAAAGATCATTTCAAATCGCTTGGCTCTAGTGCTTCCATCTCTTGTAAGCTAGAATCAATCGGCTTTCATCAAAGGCCGAAAAATTACAGAGAACATCTTGATGGTACATGAGTTGGTTAGAAACTTTCACCTTAATTCTGGCCCTAAAGCATTCTGCGCAAAGGTTGATCTCCAAAAGGCTTTTGACAAAGTCAGATGGGAATTTATCATCTCTATCTTTCATCAACTGGGCTTCGATGACATATGGCTGCAATGGATCAAGGAATGTATTACCACTCCAATGTTTTCGCTTCTGATCAACGGCTCCCCACAAGGCTACTTTGGAACCAGTTGCGGTATTCGACAAGGATATCCCTTATCTCCCCTCACATTCACTCTAGTAATGAAAGTCTTCACTTGCCTTCTTGAAGAACATATTGATCAAAAGAGAATCTTACCTTTGAAGCATGCAAACTACCCTTTGATCTCACACTTAATATTTGCAGATGATTTATTCATTATTTTGAAGGAGGACATTCCATCTGCTTCGACGCTTCGTGGTCTCCTTGATAGATTTCACCTCATCTCTGGTCTTAAGGTGAACGATTCGAAAAGCACCATTCTATGTAGTGAAGCTTCCTCCCTCCAAAGTAAAATCATCTCGGCGCTCCGCTTTTCTGAAGGATCTCTTCCGATCAAGTATTTGGGTCTTCCTTTATTTTTTGGCAAGATGTCCTCCTCTACTTGCTGTCCACTCATTGACAAGATCCAAAATCGACTGGCTGGTTGGAAAAGTACTCTTCTCTCTTATGCGGGTAGGGTTGAGCTTATAAAATCGGCTCATAGCAGCTATCAGATCTACTGGTCCGGGGCATTCTATCTTCCAAGAAAAATCATTCAAAAAATTGAGCAATTATTCTGTAGATTCCTTTGGAGGGAGCCTTCTTTGGCCCATTCGCTTCACCCTATTAGTTGGAATCGTATTTGCAAGCCGATAACTAATGGGGGCCTTGAATTGCGAAGAATTGTTGATTGGAACAACGCGGGTCTTTCAAAGATCTTTTGGAATCTGGTTTCTAGAAATTATTTATGGGCTAACTGGTGCACTTCAAGGTATATTGTTCCTTCAGATGTTTGGAGTTGCTCTCTCCCTAATAGTTGTTCTCATGCTTGGAAAGGTATTATGAGGGTCCGGGATTCTATAAAATCTCAATTCCAAGTAATCATTGGTGATGGCACCTCCACCAAATTTTGGAGTGACCCTTGGCTAGAAAATGGTACTCTTATCCAAAAATATGGTCGACGCTCCATGTTACAATCGGGTATCAATGAAAATGCCTTGGTTTCGGATCTCTACAATATTGGGGCCTGAATACTCCCTACGCCGCCTACTAGAAGATTGGAAGATGCTTGGAAATAGGTTATTGAGCACCCTCCCCCGATGGCCAACACCCAAGACAAGATTATATGGAAATCTACTTCATCTGGTAATTTCTCTCTCAAAGCTGCTTGGAAATGCTTCAAACCAGATTCCCCTAGTGTTCCTTGGAACTCCTTCATTTGGCATCCACAAAAAATCCCTAAACATGCCTTTTATGCTTGGCTTGCCATCCAAGGAAAACTTCTTACCATTGACAATCTTGTTAAAAGAGGCATTACTATCCCTTCACGATGTGTTCTTTGTTGGTCTCATTCTGAAGATCATAATCATCTCTTCAAATGTTCTTTCTCTAGTTGGATATGGCGCTCTATTCTTCATAGGCTTCGTATTGTGAAAAGAACTATCAGGAATTTTTCTGATGAGATCAATTACTGCATGGAGAAATGTAAAAGTAATGATAATCACGCCTCACTGATAAGGATTGCCTTCGCTGCTTCAATTTGGCATATTTGGAAAGAAAGAAATAGTCGCATTTTTGAAGATTCGATTTCACACAAACGAGTCATCTTAGATAGAATTGTTGAAGATGTCTCCATTAAAACTCATAGTATTAACATTCTTGATTCTTGCAACTCCACCCAATGGGTATGTGCGCCAAAGAGTCCTAATGTTCCTATTCACTGTCAATGGACACCTCCTCCGATTGGTTCTATAAAGTTAAACTTTGACGCATCAATGGTGGGGGATAAATATAGCATCGGCGGCATTCTCAGAGATCACAATGGCAACCATATTGCTAGTTTTCATGGCCCAACTATAGCATACGATATTACCCATGCTGAAATTAATGCAATTCAACAGGGACTTCATCTTGCGACTTCTCTTCAACTTACAAATCTAATAGTTGAATCTGACTCTCTCCTTGCCATTCATTGTATCACAAATTATTGCTCAATACCATGGCATTACACATTCTCTCCACGGATGGTAAACTCACTGGCCCAACACTTCAATTGTTGCTCCTTTCAACACATTTGGAGAGAGATGAAATTTAGCGCTGATCTCCTTGCTCAAATCGGTATGGATGTAAATGATGTTATCCGGTGGTTTGGTTATAATATTTCTCCCCTTCTTAACTCTCGTATAAGAGACGGTTTGATTTGTACTCATTATTGTATGTAATCATCTCTCTTTTTCAATAAAAGGGTAGGGCCCCTGCAACCCCTTTAATTATCAAAAAAAAAAAAAAAATTTGCTAGTGCTAAGTGCACTTGAATAGTATGCTGTCAAACCCTGCTCCTTATCGCTATCACTAGAATTTAAACCATTTTCAATAGCATTTAAACCATCACAAAGACGCTGCTTCTTAACTGACTTCTGGGCACTATTATACGGAAGAGTTCGCTGTTGTGATGGAAGGAACTTGCTCCATCCATCCTTACTTTCACACTTCCCAGAGGCCTGCTTGTTAAAGCGTGAATTATGTGGAATAGCAAAGACCATTCATCTGACAAATTAATTTTTTTAGAAAAAATATTTTAAAAGGGGTAAAAGCATTAAAAAATTACTAAAACAAGTAAACAATTTTTTTTAAATTTTCAAAACAAGTAATATATATGTTTGAGATTTTTAAAAAAAGTTTGGATTCACATTGAGAACTTTTTAACCAAAGATTGAGAGAACTAAAAAGTGACTTTTTTGCATGTTTTGATTCATATAGATACTAAATTTGTTCAAAGATTTACTTTTGTTTATTTATTTATTTTTTTAGTTCATAGTTTTAAATGTTGACCCAATAGGTTAAAGAGCCAGTGGTTTTTCCCTCATTTTGAGGTAGTGTTCTTGTGCAGATTTGGAGTCTAATTCCTTATGTTGTTATAAAGTTTTAACCAGCCCAAATGTCCTACTCTCTTGGACTTGAGAGCTTTCACAATTATAAAGTTTTAACCGCCGAGAGTCCCCTTACTTGCTAAGACTCGAAATCCCAAAGAAAACTGAGGTTATCGAGAACCAATCTCAATAAATTGTTCCTTGAGAAACACTGCACGTGACCACCTTAATGCGGTCACATGGACTTATTTTAAAATCAAATTTATCCCCTTACTACCCCTGTTCTGGCCCAGTTTAAGACCCAATAAACTCTGAAAAATATAATTGGAAAGCCGTGGTAAACAAGTAAATTATTGAACAACAATAATCAAGGAGCAAGTCCATTTTTTAATAAACTTCAAAACAAGGTTTGAGCAATTGAAAAGATTTTTTAAAAAAAAGATGTGAAGCCACAAAAATTGAAACATGTACATTTTCCACTCATGGGACAGGCATTATAGATGATTCTAGATGATCAAAAGTACAAATTCAATATATATGGTTAGGGAGAAAAAGGAGAAGTTTGTAAAACCTGCAGGAGCATTGAGCGATTTGAATCAATCGGGAAAGTATTAAGAAAGAAAAGTGGAGGGTACAGAAGAACAAGTAGGCTCCCTTTAATTCATTGTTCCCGTAGGTTCTATAGGTTACTCAAAATTGGTGTGCATGACTAATCAACAAGTTCTACTTCAAAAACTTTGATACGTAAACAAACATCAGGGACCAAAACATAAAGTCACAGATGACTAGAAAATACTATATTAAATGCAAACCAGCATTTGGAAAATGGAAATATACTGCAAACGTGCAACCAGTTAAACTATCAACTGATAGAAAGTGTGATAGAAGAATACCACATACCACTGCAATAATTATAACGAGTTCATCCCAATGTGTCTCACTTGCAAGTTGAACAGCAATGCTGTCACTTCCAGTCGCATCCTTGGCATGAGAAAAATAAAATAAAATCAGAACTGGGCACTGCAATGATGGGATGATGACTGAAATTATTCACAAATTGTCATCAGTAAGCAAACAAGTAGAATGTCAAAATTCAACCTTACATTTCCCATGGTCCACTTGACAAATCCACCATAAAGACTGCGACAAGCACTGCCTGATCCTTGCCTGTGATAAATTAAAAAAAGATTATAATAATTATTCCTTTCTCAATGTGAATTTGTATATCATGATAAGGGAAATAGTACTGTTTTGAACTTTCTAAGCAATGGAAAGTAAGAAAACAACACCCATGATAATTGTTTGAGAGTTTTTATTTCAACAAAGCACATCATGTGTGTGGATCCAGACAAGCACATAAATAAACTTGAGCAAGAATATGCAGATGTATATACACATGCACATGCGATTTGTCATCTGTAACATAGATATGATAACTTGTAAGGGCAAACCTTGCGATAGAGGAAAGTTCTCCACTATCTTCTTTCACGTTCATTAGTTTTGCAAGGGTAAAAACTGCAAATAAACAATGTAATAACTAGTTAGAGTTACATCAAATAATTACTTTATTTGTTTCTCTGAAAAATAGTCACTAAATGGCACCATAAATAACAATAAAAATTGCTCCAAACTAGAACTTCTCGCAGAGACATGCAGTTGAGAATTTAAGGTTACTTAAAATCAAGAAATAGGAGATTTCCCAAATGCCTAATAAGGCTAGCAATGGAGTGGTCCCATTAAATAATCAGACATCGTCATCATCATCATCACAGCCATATCCCATCTATTTGGAGTTGGCTTTGCAGAAATATGTAACAATAGTTAAAGTGCTTGGCAGAAACTCCAACAACTGGCTGACAAGGACAAGTGAAGGAAGAGCTTCGTAGGACTTGAATAAGGTGAGAATGACCCAATACCAGATACCATTGAGCAGTTCCCAGATATGGAACTAGGGCAGGTTGCAGTTATGGAAACTGAGATATGGATGAAGAAATAGTTACAACTTAAGTTACTCCGCAGATTTCTAAAACATAGATATGGAAAATGAACATCGGTGCCCTAATAGACATGGGCATTAAAAAAAAATTGCAAGATAAGGACTTGGCTATTTTTAATTGTCATATGCATATGCAGATGAGAATAAAGAGGTATCCTACCATATAAAGTAGCAGCATTTCCATCATAGATGACACTTACATTAATAAAAAGCTAGCGGCAGGGATCCTTTAAGAACATTTTACAACTCGAATTCACTTCATGACGGGTAGCTGGTGGTTTTGATCGTAAGAAGGGATTGCCGCTGTCAATTTATTTTGGATTGCATATACGAGTGGAAAGTGCACAAAAAATTTTCGGCTCAGCTGGCAAAAGGATTTGAAAGGTTATTTAGCTTCATGGAAAACAATTTTCTATTTTCTAGATGTCATGTAACTCTTATAAGATCTTCCCACTCGAACTTCCGAGTGAATTCATGTCAATGTTTCATTGCCCTGTAGGAGAGAGGCAGATCATTTGGAATGATCAAAAGGAGTTATTTTGGAGTGGATGTGAGAAGAATAAAATGTACCAACCTGTGGAATGGGATGACATGTATTATTCTAAAGGTTTGGGGACTTAAGCATTAGGATTAACGAGATTAAATATGACAGTTATTAGACATAAATGGCCCTGGTGAGTGGAAGAAGACGGATTCTTGGGAAGTAGAAAACATCTTTTATTTTTCAAGAGTAACCATCTTATTTAAATAAGAAACTCAAGGTGTAAGAATAAGTTAAATATGATATACATCAATCAAATGAAACGTCCACAAAGAGCCTCACAATATCAACTAGCTAAATTGCATCAAATTAGATGCGGGTGACATGCTGCACCACACATAAAGAGTTCCATAACACCCTTTCCCTAGCTAGACTGTCCACCACCTCATTCAATTCCCTTACATGTATTGACTTCTTCATCCAAGCGAGCAGAGACGCACCACGATCCCTGTCTCATGTAATTTCTGAAATTGTCATTTATTATTCTAATATTGGCTTCTAAGAAATAGCATTTCTGTTTCTTTAGGGAGGTAAATAGGGCCTTGTCCCTCTCTTGAAAGGCAACAAGTCTAGGTTTGGAGATGATGGAGAGCTAGGTTTTTGGAGGACCCATGATAGGGCAACTCTTCAGTGACTGCCGGTTCCATTGGCACCCAAGCAGGAAGGAGGCACAAGGTTTTGGAGTTTGTCATTTTTTTAGTAAGGGACTGTTTCATCTTTTGATTCATTAAAGACTTGTTGGAGTTGAAAGTATATTCTTGATGTGTTTGGCATGCAATCTAAATGCATTACAACATGCTAGGCAAGCATATTCCCTTACATAATGTACAACAAGTGAATCACATAGTTAGCATAAACAAAGTTGATATGCAGAAAAACACAAGCCAAATCATGAGAATTTGTGAACAAAGAAGCTTTGAACCATTTTCTCTATCCTCTCTTTAATTTATGAAAATCAACATCCTCTCAGCAGCTTTGAACCATTAAAACCTATCAGACCTTAAGAAAAAATATTCTCTCAGCAGAAACTAAAATGCTTGTGCTCAGATATTAGAATTTGGAACAATACATCCTTTCGCTCTGTTCACGCTCGAATTGATGTTGCTAGAAGTTCCCTTCATGATATTCAACATAAAATAAATCCTCTGCAGCCCCATGATGATTTGATTATGGCTGAAAAAGAAGCAGTGATCAGTCTCAATAAGGAACTCACTATTGAAGAGAGTTTTGTTCGACAAAAATCTAGAGTTCAATGGGTAGAATCCGGGGACTCGAACACCAAATTTTTCTACTCCACAATAACTTCACGGATTTTGAGTAACACCTTCTTCGAACTTCTTCTCCCTTCTGGTGAAAGAATCGTTAATCTTCATCGTATTGGTGATATTGTGATCAAGCACTATCAAAATATCTATGCACCTTCTTCCCAGGATCCTGTTTCTATTATTCCATTGAAGAACAAGCTCAGCCTGATGCAAGTGTCTATTCTTTCGCGGGAGGTCACCGATAAGGAAAGAGAGAATGTTATTCTTAATTCTCCCAAAAACAAAGCTCCTCGCCCCGACTGCTTCTTTGCAGAATTTTTCCAAACTTTATGGGATATTGTTGGTGTCGATGTCATCAATTCGGTATGTTATTTATTTGTCGAAAGGCGTTTCCCGAAATCTCTTAACTCTACTTTTTTTAAGCTTATTCCCAAAGAATTAGGAGCTAACACCATTGATAAATTTCGTCCAATTGCTTTATGTAACTTTCTTTAAAAGGTGATTACAAAGATCATTTCTAATCGCCTAGCTTTGGTGCTCCCCTCTCTTGTAAGCTGGAATCAATCGACTTTCATCAAAGGCCGTAAAATTACAGAGAACATCTTGATGGCACATGAGTTGGTTAGAAACTTTCACCTTTCCTCTGGACTAAAAGCTTTCTGCACAAAGATTGATCTTCAAAAGGTTTTTAACAAAGTCAGATGGGACTTTATTATTTCTATCTTTCAACAACTGGGCTTTGATGACATATGGCTGCAATGGATCAAGGAATGCATTACTACTCCGATGTTCTCTCTCCTGATCAATGGCACCCCTCAAGGGTACTTTGGAAGCAGGTGCGGTATTCGACAAGGAGATCCCTTATCTCCCCTCATATTCACTCTTGTAATGAAAGTCTTCACATGACTCCTTGAAGAACAGATTGAGCAAAGGAATATTATACCTTTGAAATATGCTAATTGCAATTCGACCTCACACTTAATATTTGTTGATAATTTATTCCTTATTATGAAGGAGGACATTTCATCTGCTATGGTGCTTCAGAGTCTTCTTGATCACTTTTACCTCATCTCAAGACTTAAGGTGCAACGACCCTAAATTTTTTAAACCTTCTGACTACTTTGGT
This sequence comes from Chloranthus sessilifolius, assembly GCA_021018995.1. Classification (NCBI taxonomy): domain Eukaryota; kingdom Viridiplantae; phylum Streptophyta; class Magnoliopsida; order Chloranthales; family Chloranthaceae; genus Chloranthus; species Chloranthus sessilifolius. Next base: position 17,521,815 of record CM037587.1, on the reverse strand, counting down.
ATTCGTGCCTGGCATGAAAAACGAGATAAATTTAAATTTTGAAAATAGGAATATTTATATATTAAGACTTTTAATCCGTGAGCGTGTGAAGTGAGAGGTCACATGTTACCCGAATCTGAGATCTAATTGTACCTTTGGTACAATATGACATGCCTGAGTGTGGTGTGTGAGCTCAACACCGAAGTGAATGACTAAGAGATGGAAATATTTTGGAAATTGCCATTTGTAGCTTATAAGAGAAGGAAGGTTGGGAATACCTGATACCTTTTCTCCTTGCTTTGAACCCTTTCTACAAAGCTATAGCTAGAGAACTCCCACTGCTGAGCCAAGCTCGAGAAACCCTAGGTTACGGACCTTCTGATTTTATGCGTGAAGGAATCGACTTGTGGACGTCGAATCAGCTTGGGAAGGGCGATACGCGTCTGTACGTTAGCGGGGGTTTGAATCTTCGGTTCATTTGAGAACTCGCCTTGACAAACTCTCGAGTTTCAATACAAAACCCACCTCGAACCAAAAGCTGCGTGAGCCAACAGAAACAACCTTCGAAAGAGGTGAGTTAGTTCTGTAGTTTAGATGTCATTAAATACGTGTGTTTAGTATGCTTGAATGATTCGTGTAGAATCATAAAGGTTAAGGTTGGAAAGGGTTATGATTCAACAACCCCATTAATGACAGCTTTACTATCATATCCGATCAATCAATCTGTAATCCGATCGATCAAATTTGAGATTTGATCGATCGAATTATATATGCCCCATTTGAATAGAAGGGTAATGTTTCTAAGAAGTTCAGGCCCATATGCTCGATCGATCAAATTGATGATTTGATCAATCAAATATAGAACCGATCAATCAAATGTGAGAGTGATCGATCAAGTGTGAACTTGTAATATCCCTGATATTTTTGGCCTATTTTCCGTTTACCTCCGTAAGCGTGTCCGAAAATTATTGAAGGATTTCTCTGGATTGTTGGTAAGCTAAGGCTATGATAAGACTAATGGTCAAAGGATTTTGTCTGAAGATATGTGCAAGTCATGTAATCGATGACGTACACAATAAGGTTGGTGTTTGTGTTTAGCAACAGATTTTTTTTTACAATTTAAGTGGATAAGATGGCAAATATAAAATCTAGATATTTGCTTTTGCTTGGTTTTTAGGTTATAAGAGAGTTTAAAAGAGAAGTGTAACTTCTCTCCCTCTCGTTGGATTTTATAAACTTGCAAACCTTGCCTCACTTAGATCCTAGAATCATAGAAGTTAATAAATTCCTCTCCCCATCTCAACCATTGTTTAGCCTTGAGCTTGAATTCTGATCTGTTAGGACTATTGGAAGAGAAGGATAGGGGAGAGGATGTCACTGTGTAGTTCTGATATGTGCAATAGAGAAAGGTTTATGATGGACTGATTTGAAGTTCTAAACCGATAAGCTTTGGAGATTGGTTTCGGTGCGTGTTTTGGTGCAACGGAAGCAACGGTTTAAACTATAAGAGGTAGGCCTTTAAACCTCCTTGTGTCATTTAAATTTATGTTTTTTTTAGAGTAGAATGTGGTGTGTTTAAGTAAGATAAGAAGGTTGTGGTTGAATGAGAAAGAAAGAATCCGGGGATGAAATTTTTGACAGCCACCGACCTGAACAAATTTGAGGGTCGAATTCCAATTCGAGGGTCGAATTTGGAATTCGACCATCGATTTGAAATTCGAAGGTCGAAAAGTGATTTTTAAAGCCTGATGTAATTTTCAAAATTCGAGGGTCGATTTCCAATTCGAGGGTCGAATTTGGAATTCGACCATCGAATTGAAAATCGAGGGTCGAATTTCTGATTTTCATGCCTGATGAGATTTTTTAGAATTCGAGGGTCGAAATTGAATTCGACCATCGAATTTCAAATTCGACCCACGAATTTGAATTCAAGGGTCGAATTCTGCCCTATTTCAGACCTTTGAAATTTTTGTAGGTTTTTTTTTTCGGCAAGCTTTTGGGTTGGACTTTTGGTCCTATATTAACACTAAGAGTGTTAATCTTTGTAGGTTTTGAATATTGGGAGTCCTTTGTAAGGACTGCTTATGCTTGTTTTTTAACCTTCTTATTGAGGTAGGGGAACCCTACATTTCATTTTCATTCTATTATAAGTAGAAACTGTTTTGACTGTTTTAATAAGAAGCATAAATTTTGGAACATTGTTTGCACACAGCATGAATAAGAATCTGAACATATGACACAAATCTGAAATTTGGAAACTTTGTTATGATTAAGAACTTTGAAATTTGAACCTCAAAACCTCAGTTATTTTTTGAATTAGAACTCCGAAAAATCAGTAATATATTATGAATAATAAGCTTTGATATAAGTTAGCATTTGCATTCGATTTGAGGTACATACGAACAATGCCCTAGATTCTACTAACCGTGTTGACGGTAATTCCTTTGGCGCAAGTTTCCCTCATAGCGTAGGGGCTTGTTGCACTTCAGAAAATGGGTTCATGAACGACGATAGTCAGTAGGGTTTCCCATCGGTCACATAGTCCGCTCTCATGCTATAGGAAATTTGGGAGATAAAATTAAGTTATAAATTTAAGACAAGAAGTATGCTAATTCAGAAGTTTTTGAACACATTAGATGAATATTCTAGTTTTGACTCATGATTAGAACTGGAGATTTACTTTGTAAAGCATCATTTGAAAACCATATTTGATCTGATTTCTGTCTTTTGAAATCCTTTACTTATAATGAAATGCAAATAGATCTGTTTCCTCTATTGGGCTTTGTTGTTAGCTCACCCTCGACTATACGTCATAGGAGCTGAGACTGACCTAGGGTCAGAGGATCTGGAGGACTTCGACTACATTCCTGAGGAGGAATTGGATATACCTGCTGAGGAGTTTTTTCCTTGATTCTTGATCCCTTCTTTTGGTACTTTTGTTAGAATATTCTTTGAATATTGGGCCCTAGGCCATTGTTTTGTTCTTTTGATATCACTCGAGGAACCATTATTGTGAACCACTATTTTAGGTGTTGGATTGGCCATCACCGATGGTTCTTCTTGGTTCCTCATGGTGATATATTTTGTTGTTAAAAGCTTTTGTTTTTGGATTATTCTATGCTTTGCCTCTGTCTTTAGATCATTGTTATGTTGGCGGCTTCTATTTGATACGGCTTATTAAGAAATCAATAAGTTGATGAATCGGCCTTTCCTATACCTTAGGGATTGAAAAAGTCGGGTCGTCACAGAACTGATCGATCAATTAAGAATTGATCGATCGAATAGTAAGATTAATCGATCAAATAAGGGATTTGATCGATCAAATTTTATAAGCACTTATAGAACAGAAGCCCTATTTTTCTAAAATTCTGACTTTGAAAATTCGATCGATCAAACATAAGGATTGATCAATCAAATTGAGGAATTGATCGATCAATTTTGCCTATGTTCTGTAATGATGAGGGGTTAGTTTTGATCGATCAAGAATAGGAATTGATTAATCAAATTGAGAATCTGATCGATCAAATGAAGATTGATCGATCAAACTTCCTTTGTTCTATCTGTCTAAGAGGAAGGCATCCGATCGATCAAATGAGGAGTTGATCGATCAGATGTGAATCTGATCGATCAAATATAGAGATTGATCGATTGAATTCCCCAGTTTAGCCTGTATTGGTTTTCTAGGAAAAACACTGCTAGGTAGTGTATCAAATTCTATTCGGACGCATATGACACTTAGTATACTATACGTATGGTCTAGGTCAGGATCAGGGCATGTTAGAAAGCTTTGGATTTGCTTAGAAAGACTTTGATCTGAGGTAGGGGAAATTCAACTTAACTTGTATTCGATTTTGATTGTATGGTTTTTCCGAGCATCTATATCTAATTTCTTTTGTTTAAAAGCTTTGTTATCTGATTCTGCCATTTGTTTCTACTATCTGATTCTGAGGTCTTTATGTGTAATGATTTAAAGTTTATGCGATGAATCCTCCTGATGCGGTAAGATACCCACGACCGGCACAACGAGATATTCGTGTATCTGATTTGTAAACCCTCAGCACAAGTTTCTCTCCTTCGAAGAGACTTGATGCAATTATCTATAATTGTTCATTGAACGAAGATGGTCGGGGTTATCCATTGGCACACATCTGGCTACCACGTGCTATATTCATGGGAGTTATTTAAGTATATAGAATTTAAGTAAATAACTACTGTACACATGCATCTGACAACTCTGAAATTAAAGTCTGTTTCTCATGAGTCTACATCTGCTCTGTTTATTAAAAGTTATGCATTCTGATTATTCTGCATATCTGATTTTTTGTTTGCGTCTATTTAGTTCTGTTTGCATTATCTGATATAATCATCTGTTTTGAGTTATATTCTATAAACCATGTTTTACAATTAAGATATAAATTTCTTGAGTTTCTTCTGTTGAGCTTAGATGGTAGCTCACCTTGTTTATATTAGGTTCTGAGGCTAGGATTCCTGCACTGAGAGTAACCCTGATTACTAGCCCGAGGCTAAGGCTGAGGAAGAGGGCACTGATATCCAGGCCGACGAGTTACACCATTAGCCTGGGTATTTAGTTTTGTATTTTGGGATTTGTATATGTATTTTGGATTATCTGTGCGTCTGGTGGCCACCTTCTGTATTATTTACTATAGATGTTTTACTTGTATTCGTATACATTCTATAGGAACCACTATCGGGAACCATTGTTTTGAGTGATGAATGTCCATCATTAGTGGTTCTTCTTGGTTCATTTTTGAGGATGCATATTCTTTTGATTTTACATATATGCATTGTTTTATTCTCTTTCCTTCCTTTTAGAGCTTTATATGATGACTCGATCTGCCTTTTCTGATAGTGTCTGCTCTGACTTTCGCTAGATGAGTAGACACTTTTTGGTTTGTCTCGGGGATCATCTAGAGTATGATCTAGATGGCACGGGTTTTCGAGTGCGGAAATTCGGGCTGTCACAGTTGGTATCTGTTAAGTAGTGAAAAATTCCAGTTTTCACCCCTTAACCTGACCTTTGATGGACCTGTGAGCACACTAATAAATACCTATTGAGTTTGTTTTGTAGATAGCAATAAAAGACAGGAATAGTACAGAAAACCACTTTAAAATGCTGCACAAAGAAGTCCATCTCTCAACACAGTGTAGACCCAACAATGGCACATAAGAGGGCTGCACACCATTGGCCACTTGGGGCGTGTGGCAACAGCAGGGCAGAGTTAATGAAGTGAAAGCAGGCAGAAAGCATCCTATCGAGAGGTTATCTAAAGGCTTCGATAGGAGCTGACGACTAAAAATGGAGGAATTCGTGCAGATGGAAGAGTTTCGATAGAATCTGAAGACAGAGAAAGGAAGAATTCGTGAGGATTGAGAAGTTCGATAAGATCCAAGAACCTATCGAGCAGCTGAAAGAAAGAAAGAAATCATCCTATCAAAAGCCTGCCTAAGGTGCAAAGGGAACCTATCGGATGGTTGTCTGAACCTATCGAGATAGAGAAGCTGGGGCTCAGACCTATCGGAAGGTACTTGAACATTTCGACAGGAGTGAGAGCAATCCTATCGAAATGCTGGCATGCAGAGCTGAACCTATCGAAATCGTGTGAAGAACTTATCAGAAAATAGGCTGTTCACACGCTGCAACTTGGTGACCTGCTGCACGCAACTCGAGGCACTTTAGTGATCGGCACGATGATCCTGAAGATGCCCTAGGAAACCCTAACCAACCCCACGTGCTCTGACAGAACTCTAACAAACTCTGAGGACCTTCTAGAAGGGAATATTGGCGGGAGAAATAAGAGAGAAAAGCTATATAATGAGATCCCCAATTGTAATTGGGGGGGATCGAAATCTGGAGATTAGGGCTTGCAACAAAATTCTGTTTTCCCTCCTTTAGCTCAACGATGATTGGCTAACTCCCTCGGAGCAGCAAGGGGTGAGGTCTGATCTGTAATTGCGTAAGGTTGAGAGTGTTACTTGTGGGTCAATTGCTGCACAGACTACAGATCTGAGAGCATTTCATTGTAGAGTGAATTTTATGCAATGTAAATGTTTATTTTATTGTTTTAATTAGATCTATAGTTCCCTTGGTTTCATTTGGTGCTCAATCAGATTTGTGTAGAGGAGTTTGATGATTTGCTCACCTACTTAACTGGTAAACCTCTTAGATACCATTTGATCTCCCTAGATCTGATATCCCTGTAATTGCATGTGTTTGTGACCTAGTAATTGCAGCATCTGTAGTGGTTTTAATGCTCTGATTAAAACCGTTGAGTTGGAGGAAATCTATAGGATGGTCTGTGACCATTGAAGTGGACAGACCATAGCCTTAAGATCAGTTCAATCTCTAGTTTCACCTGGATTCTTCCACCTTAAACCTTTGGGTCAAATGAAGTCTATAGGATGGTCTGTGACCATTGAAGTGCATAGATCATAGCCTTTAGATCAGTCAAATCCCTTGGTTTATAGTAGATTCTTCTACTCTGCAGCTGTGCTTGTAGGCAGCTGAGGGATTGGTGTGCTTTGAATCCCCTGTAACACGATCAGCTCAACCTAATTGCAGTAAGTCCAAACTCCAAGTTGCTCTTCTTCATTTTCTATTTTTAATCCCTTCCAATTGTGAGATCTGAACTCTGGACTCGATCCTAATTAATTCTACATTTTATTTGTAGTTTAGTTTAAGTAACGACCCATTAAAACCTCTCCCCTTTCTTTTACTAACCTCGTATTAGGTAGGGTGCCAGATCTCTTTCAGATCTGGAGATTTAACATATTTTGAACTCACCTCCCTGTGGACATTCCCTTACTTACTCTTTTAAAACTTGCTACAACAGGCCCTGAATACTTGCAGGTCTGTGTGTGTGATCTGCCTTGAATTGAGTGAATTAAAACCCCTTTTTGAAGACAAGGCAGTTCACCAACAAGTTTTTGGGGCTGCTACCGGGGAGGTGTGCTTTTAAATTGGTAGATCTAAGTTTGTTTTAGCTTAGATCATAGATCTATGATAGTTTATTTGATTTTTCACTAATTGTGTTTGTAAGTCTTGTTATTTTCTAGTTTTTTTTGTCATTTCATCAGATCTGGAGTTGTTGCTAAGGAAGAACATTGTGCTAGAGGCTGCTCTTGAGTTTGCTTCCCTCTACCCCTATTAATATGTCAGATCTGTTGATTTGTTTTAAATTCATTGGTCATTTGTTTTTGTTCCGGATTATTGTGTTTGAAGATTTGCTCTGCAGTAAGATTGTGAGTGGTGTATGTTTGGAAGGAGAACTCTGAACCCTCAGATTGTTCCATTAAATCCAGAGGTTGAAAGAATTCTCAGATCTAGACAAATTTCACCCACATCTGTTGTAGATAAATCTGTCAAAATGGGTGAGCAACAGCAGCCTAGAACTCTAAAGGAATTTAATGTACCAGGGGTTTACAATCCCCCCTTCTGCATTCAATTTCCTACTGCTCAAGGAAATTATGAAATTAAGTCTTCCATAATCCAGATGCTACCCTCATTCCATAGCCTGACCAAAGAGGATCCATACAAGCACATTGATGAATTCTTAGGACTGTGCACTACTTTCAATATCACGGGTTTGGGGGAGGAGGCAACCAGGATATGACTCTTTCCTTTTTCATTGAAGGATAGAGCCAGGACCTGATTATCCATGCTTCCCCCTAACAGTATTCAGTCCTGGAGTGATTTTCAATGTCAATTTTTAGCCAAAATTTTCCCCATGTGTAAGACAAGCCAGTTGAGGAAGGGCATTATCTCATTTTCTCAAGATCCAACTGAGAATTTTCACCAATCTTGGGAGAGATTTAAAGAACTCCTGAAGAAATGTCCCCATCATCAAATCCCTGAATGGCAACTTGTCCAAAGTTTCTATCAAGGGATTCACTCCAAAAGAAGGGATATGGTTGATGCCTTTTGTGGTGGTACTTACCTCCACAAAACTGCTGAGGAGGCTTGGGAGTTGTTTGATATCATTAGTGAGAACTCCATGCAAAGGGAGACTTTGTCTAGGGATTTCAGAGATGATTTCCATATATAGATCTGGGATCAAGGGCATGACTCGGCACACTTGATCTCAGATTACAAATAAAAATCATCCCTAAAGTGGGTAAAATATTCTAACAAGAATACCACTATAGATCTGAGATCAAGGGCATGACTCGGCACACTTGATTTCAGATTAGGGAGTAATTAAGATAAAATTACCATTACAGATCCAAGATCCAGGGCATGACTCGACACACTCGATCCCAATTAGTGGCGGGGATTTCATCCGTTCGTGATGGCATAACAACCATAAAATAAAATCTTAAAGTTTAATCCTAGATCTATACTATTAGAAGTACATCCCTCGTATGGAAATCATTAGATCCCCATCCCTAAGAAATTAGTCACACATGTTGTAATTAAATGACATAAAAAAAGTAATAGATGGAAAATAACATTAATCTAATTAATTAAAAATATCTCAACCTTCAATAGCAATTCCTTAATCCAAGCTTAATCCACCAGTCTAATGATCTTTTGAAACAAAATTAAAAATACTCTCTACTAATCTCTAAATTTAAACTAGGAATTAATTAAACAAAAATAATATTCTCTCAAAAAAGGAATGCTAAAAACAAGAAGGTAAAAGAACAACAAAGCTCTCAAAAAAAATAAAAATCTCTATCTCTATCTCTACGCGTATATTTTCGAGTTATTTGTGGCTTTAAATACTTCCAAGTCTCGCAGATTTCCTAGCCTGAAAAGCCAGGGTCAATTAATCGACCTTATAGAGTTAATGCAACCTAAAAATCTGCATTAAGAAGCCTTTTCCGTCTCAAATGGAATCACTTCCCTCGATTAATCGAGTAAAGGGTCGATTAATCGACCTCCCCAGATTTCTGTGAACTTCAGCCCAACTCTCCATCTGATGTTGCCTCGGTATTTTAGTCATAACTTTCTACTCTAAACTCGGATTGATATGATTCTTATGGCATTGGAAAGATGATAGAAAGCTCTACAACGTTTGTGTTTTAGCAATTTCATGAATCTAATGCCTTGAAGGTCCAAATTGAGCTTCAAGTGGCACTAAGTTCTCGATGACCCAAGGTTGCAGTGTTGACATTATTTTCGAAATTCTTTGGCTGTTTTATGCACTTAGATTGTATTTACCTGAAACACTTCAAATCTAATAATTCTCATTAAATAGCTTTCATGGAATGGCTAAATGTAAGTATTTAAGGGTGAAATATCATCATATTTCACTACTCATCACCTACCTAATTAATGAGAGCGTGTAATGTGAAAAATACGATTTGATTGATTTCAATAAGATGGAGCTTCTCGGTCAGCTCTTTAGATCATGACCGTACCATCGAAGGAAAATATGACCATTTAATGGCACATGCATGGCCTAAAGATCTATTATAATGAAGTTTGGGATGAAAACCAATCTCACCTTATTCATGCTAGTCAATTTTGTATGCTCAATAAAGGGTGGGGTGCAAATAGAGCTGCCTAAAAAAATAAATAAAAGCTTACTGGCGGTTTTAAACCACTGGTAGGCTATATAACAATTTAAAAAAAAAAACGCAAGAACGATTTGAAATCGTTGGCACCTAAACTCCATCGGCGGTTTAGACTGCCGGATAAACCAAAAGCCAATGTCGGTGAGTTCATCTATGTAGTGGCGGGCTGATTAGCTTAGTGGTGGTTTAGAACCGCCGGCACTTTCAACATAACCGGCGATGGTTTGTAACCGTCGGTGAGATGGTAATGAATACCGGTCTTTTACTAAAAGGAGTGGCGGTCTGAATAGTTGACGGTGGCCCTAAGTCGCCAGTACTCCGGGTACAAACCGCCGGTGAAAACGTGCTGTGATAGCACTTTCCAGGGCAGTTTTTGAAACTGCCGATGGCACTATCGCCGGCGGTTTCTATAGTTTCAGCGACAGTTTTTTACCAGCGGGAAAACCCAATTTTTTTATAGTGTGATCGGATATCAAAGACGGGCATCTGTAGACACCCAAATCTGACTCAAGACTCGATCGACACATACTTTGAAAAATACATACTCCTAAGCTTCCAAAAGTATCTCCCAAACCCTTAGGAATCATCCCAATACCCTTAGGAACCTTTCCCGGACCCATTTCAGACCCTCCTGAGTATTGAATGGAAAGACGAGTACCAAAGTTTGAATAGACCTCTGCTGGAGCTAAGGCCTATACCATTGGAATCAGGATGTTCTCAGCTTTCCAACGAGCCAAGAATCACCTCAATCAGAGTTGTATATCAAAAGTTATGGCAATTTGAAAATTATGCATAAATGCAGGAAATTACACTAGCGTGTATATTATACATGGTAGGCAAACTTGGCTTTTTTTGGGCTCCAAAACGGGTTCTGAACCTCCAACTTCTGAATCAAGTCATTGTACCTAAGCCTAGCATATACATTATATACGCTAGGCTTAAGAATAGTAGTATTTTTTCTTATTTTTTTCGAAAATCATCTCTAGGGCTTGACTTTTTGGCCACCCCAAAGTTTAGGGTGGGTTTCTTTAGAACTGTTGCACCCCCACTAGCTCTCTTTTTAACCGTTTTCCCATTTAAAGCCCCACCCTATCATCTACCATTAAACTCATTTCCCAACTATCTAAGCTTTCAAAAACCTAGAAAACCTTAGATCCCTATTACCTAATTGCTAACCCAATTAGCCTTTTTAACCCTTCACTAATCCTCTCTTTTTCTATTAATAGATAGCCTCCCCCCCTTGCTTAAGGGCTTGAAAAAATTTCAAAAGAGAGTTTCCTTTTGAGCATTAAACCTCCAAAATTCCATAACTGAGTTCACCCTTCTAAATCCCATTTTCCATCATTAAACCCTTAGATTTGGCTAGAACTAGGCCATAGCCTTCTTCTCCTACCTTCTAGTTTCCAAGACTTTAAGGTTCAAACCCATTTCTCAACCCATTTGCTATGGGAAGCTCACCGGAAGTGCATCAACGCAAAGGTCCACAGTGGTGCTACAAGTGCCCAAGAGCTCCGGCTCTCCCCTCTATTCCTCCACCTTCTTTTACTTTCCTTCCATCCTAGAATTTGAGCCGTTACGCAGCCGAAATTCCGGTGATTGCGGGGGGGGGGACTCAAATAGGATCTTACTGCCTTCAGGCAAGGAGGAGTGTCGTTCTTTTTTCCTTTTTTATTCACTTTGGCCATAAGTAGAGAATACTTAAGAGCGTTGATCGGGTTCCTAATACCTTTCCAATCAATAACCGAAGCCCTTACCCAAGAGCCTTTGGAAAAGACCAGTAAATCGGAGTCATATTTTTGTACTTCGGTGCTTACGTGTTGATTTTTGAGGTATCTCAGGTCACCAAAAGCTCTGAGTGGCAACTCCATATTTTTCAGAGAGTACGCATCATCACGACAGACCTACAAGGTCCACAGTTGCTCAGCGACCTTCTAATTAGATGCCTTTGATGGTGTTTCCATATAGCATAAGTCCCCAAAATACTAAGACTTTCTTTTAAAGGATAACTCTATCTACACCAACCAGATCTCTAAGGGCAACATAGTTAGAAAGTCAATGACTGATTTGAACAAATGGATCTTGAGATTAATAGTATACCAATAGATGGTTTCCAAATTTTTTACTAATAAAAAAAATTGGTGTACCATTAGATGGGCAATTTTTGGTTCCACGTGGCACACATAAGTTATTGAATCTGTGTGGCACACATCAGACTCAAACTTGATTTTCAATCGCTTATTATAATCAGTTATGTGAACCATGTATTCAAAGCAATCGATTGTATTTTTGGTTATGACGCCCTTAAAATCTAAGTGGGTGCAAATAGAATGGATTGACTTTTGTTTCAATGACCTTCATCGTCTCATAGTACACCCATAATGACAATAACTTTGAGATGTGTGCCAAGTGGAATCAGCATCTGGCTGTCTGGTATGGAAACCATGATCTCAAGATCTATTATTTAAAATATTTTTAGGCCATTATTGTCTTATTCAAGAACAATTATGTAACATCCTGAAAATTTCGAAACTATAAGTCCTGATTTGGTGCATGTCTGTTAAGAAACACATCACGGTTCAGATTTTTCAAACGAGATCATTTTGGGTCCATTTGAGCTCGTGTGAGATTTTTAGGACCAAGTTCATACACCATGGTGGTGTGTATTGGCTTAACACCAGATCCGATTGATAAGTGGTTTGGGTGTTAGACCTATCCAATTAACCTAGTCTCTGTGCGAAACACCAACCGTGACAGCCCAGATTTTCCCAATCTAAAATTTGAGACATTTTTTTTTCTCAACTTATACCAAATGGGAAAATCTGAACTGCCAAATCGTAGATTACAATCTGATATAGAATACTGGGCGCATCCATATGTATAGGAAAATCAAAGCAAAGCTATATATGTCATGAATAAAAATCTCTAATTCTAATACCTAATATGTACAGAACAAAATAAACACCAGTGATGACCAACCATCACCAACTGTAGTGTGCCATGCATGTATATACCAAGCCCGAACTTACCAAAGTTCACGATGCACTAAATCTACGATCCCGGAACAGAGTATAAATTCTTATACGAAAGCTCCTTTTCCGTAAGTATCTAGTATGGCCTTTCTCAACCTACACCTGTGACTTATAGTCGGGATGAGCTAACATTTAAGTTCAGTGGAGAAAACTAATACCAATATACATCTCATCACATGCATAGATTCAAAGACAAAATCAAAATATTTTCATATTCAAAATTAAAACTGAATTCAAAGGCATACCAATTTCAAAGACATTTTCTCATCAAAATCGAAACTGATTTCAAAGATATTTTCTTAACAAAATGAAAACTTATTTCAAAGGCAAACTGATTTCGAAGACGTCTTCTTATCAAAGCCGAAACTTATTTCAAAGATATTTTTTTAACAAAGTCGAAACTGATTTCAAAGGCAAGCTGATTTCGAAGACGTTTTCTTATCAAAATCGAAATTGATTTCAAAGGCAAACTGAATTCAGAGATATTTTCCTATCAAAGCCGAAACTGATTTCAAATACATGTTCTCATCAAAAACATTTTCTTATCTCTAATTTACTGAGTTCACTTGCATTCACTTACACGTCTTATCTTGATTTACTAAGTTTGATTCACTTACACATCTTATCATGATTTACTGAGTTCGAATCACATTCACTTACACGTCTTAGTTTTCTTACATAGCTTGCTTACATGTCTTACACATTCCTACTTGGCTTACTTATATGTCTTACACATTCTTACTTGGCTTACTTACATGTCTTACACCTTCTTACTTAGCTTACACCATTAGACTCACGGATATTCCGTCGTGCCGGTTCGATTTGCTTTTACTTATCTTACACAATTTGATTCATGGATATTCTGTCGTGCCAGTTCGATTCACGGAGATTGCCGTACTAGTTCGATTCACGGAGACTGTCGTACCAGTTCGATTCATGGTTAGCTGTCGTACCGGTTCGATTCACGGATATCCTGCTGTGCCGATTCGATTCACGGAGACTGCCATACCAGTTCGATTCACGGTTAGCTATCGTGTCGATTTGATTCATGGATATTCCGCAGTGCCCATTCGATTCACGGAGATTGCGTGCCAGTTCGATTCACGGTTAGCCGCCGTGCCCGTTCGATTCACGGAACCTGCCATGCCAGTTTGATTCACGATTAGCCGTCGGGCCGGTTTGATTCCGCTCTAGCGGCCCACAATATACCATATAATCCGCCCATAGTGGTCCACATTGCACTTATAATCCACCCATAGCGGTCCACATTATACTTATAATCTACCCATAGCGATCCACATTGTACTTATAATCCGCCCATAGCGGTCCACATTGCGACTAGCTTATGCGTTCAATTTACTTATATGGCCTACACATTCAATTTACTTATATGACTTTCAGGTTCGATTCAAAGTCAAGTTTGATTCAAAGTTTATATTCAATTCATGTTCAGGTTCATATACATATTCAACTGTCCAATGCATTCAAAACTTAGATGAAAACAAATTCTTAATATTCAAAAGCATTTCAAAAATATAACTGTAAACAGATTCAACAAAAATCACATTTCCATTTCTAAAAGCATAGATTCGAAAAATTCGAAGTTCTTCATGACATTCAGAGTTCAAAAGTCAAAAGTCAAAAATCATATTCAAAATTGACAGGATTCAGAATTTAAAATCCAAGTCATGATTCAAATCACATTTCATTCGATCATATCAAGCATCTATGAAATCAAATAAAAATGCAATCGTGTATTGGATTTTCCCCACCTTAACCTCGAAATTATGGAAGCCAAGCAATGCCCTATCGATGGCTTCTCTCTCTAAATCTACATCATAAATACACGATGTATCAAGGATTGACCTTAATTACTATTAATCTCAATGTATTTAAGTATTTTCTCAAAACCAAGGCGGAATTGGGCAAGTTCGTGCTAACTTAGAACTTGACCCAAATTCCAGCTCAATTGTGACCCCCAAAAAATTTTATTCAAACATTGGTTAATTTACAAACATTGTAGATCTTATTATCCTTTTTCCAAATCCATGAAAATTGCATCAATCGGAGTTCGAAGTAAAACGTTATCGCTAAAATACCGAAGCTGTGTCGACACTTCAGTCAAAACGTGCTAACTCAAAACTTAACTCAACTTCCCACTCAATTTTAACTCTCAAAAAGTTTGATTCAAGAGTTAGTTAATTTATAAAAGTTGTAGAGCTCGTTGTCTTCTTTCCAACGCCTTATGAATCATACAATTCCGAGTTCGGGGTGGAAAGTAATGGCTAAAATACCGAAGCAGTGTCGGCAAGCTCTGTCAAATTCGATTTCGATCGATCGAATTTTATTTCGATTGATCGAATTTTCAGACAAATCACATTTCACACTCTTATGTCCAAATCAATCGATCAATCGAATTTGACAGATTTTGTCAGTCCCTTGGGTTTTATCATCCCAAACCTAAATTTCTCTCAAACCTTAACTCCTTTCTTCTAATTCTTCACCCATTTGTGAACCAAACTAACACAACTATGCATCATAACGTAACACAATTTCCATACCTTAAATTGATCGATTCCTCAATCCACGAGCTCAGGTCTAAACTAGGGTTTCGGAGCAAATTTCGCCAATCTCACTGGCATTTGAATCGAAATGAAGCCTACGATGACGCTCTGCTCTAACACGCACTACACTTCACTCTTTCTATCACGTATATTGAGATCACAACGGTTGGCTCTCTCTCTATTTTCAACCCACACACTCAAATCTCTAAAAATCTCATCGACATCGGAATCCGATGGCTTCTCGCAGCACACCCACTAACACAAGGTTAATACCTTAAAGTCCAACGGATCGACCCGCGCTTCGGGCGTCCATGGGCGATCTCTTTAAGCTCCCTCTCTCTTTCTCTCTCTAGAAACCCAAAAACCCCAACCAATTCCAAAGGTTTAAGCTTCCCTTGGAAGCTTTGCCTTTTTTTTTTATAAGTTAAAGGGGGCTAGTTCCCCTATTAAGCACATACACCCATTTGGGTGTTAGCCCTATCCAATTAACCTAGTCTCCGAGCGAAACGGATACACCTAAGTAAGGTGTTATCTATTTTATAAACAACCCTTTGGTTCGGTGTGGGGCATGCACACCCAAACCACTTCTCAATCGGATCTGGCGTCAAGCCAATACACACTATCACGGTGTATGAACTTGGTCCTAAAAATATCACACAAGCTCAAACTGACCCAAAACGATCCCGTTGGAAAAATCCGAACGGTGACATATTTCTTAACAGACATGCACCCAATCAGGACCTATGGTTTCAAAATTTTCAGGATGTTATATTCTTCCCGCCTTAAAGAATTTTCGTCTTAGAAAATCGACATACTGTATTCAAAGAGATATGGACACTGGGTAATTCCTAACAAAGATAGTCATGTTGTCCTTTAGAGTAAAAATTCATCATTAATAAAAATCAAGGCGAGGGTCATTACATTCTCCCCTTCTTAAAGAAATTTTTGTCCTAAAAAATTCAGCAAAAGATTGCCACAATTAATGATACCAACTTATCTACACTAGCTTAACCATGTTAGCCTCAAGAGAATCGTTCAGACACACAAGAACAATTAAGCATAGCAGCCATGCCACCCCGCAATTATAATTAAGCACAATTTATAAGGAATTCCATCAAGTAAGTTAACCCTTGTTTAAAACTCAACCATGGAAATATTTACCACCATATTTACCACAGTAGTAACCACCATACTATAAATTTATAACTATTGCAATTGTGATACTCACAACTATTTCGATGATTATCCCTGCAACAGATTTATCAATCACTATTTAATTTACTTTTTATCTCGCACGCAGAAACGTTTATCCTGTATATCCCCCACTATCTTAGCATATTTTGGTACAACTAGATTATCAATCAATTACGACTACCATTGACCTCAATGACTAGTCGAATTCATCCACCCTGCAATAGAAAGGCACATTAATAGTACTGTATCGACCATTAAATCTATACAAAATCTTCTACCACCAAAATGATATAAAAACCAAGGCATAACAACCATGCCATCATTCATTACGAGTAAACCTTCAAAGTATCGAGAATTTATAATCTATTACACCCCAAAATAACCGCCCATCATTCTAAAGCTCCCAAAATCATGTCAAGTTCTTTTCAAAAATTATTTAAAACGCTCAACCATTAAGAAGATCTACCATCTAAAACATAATATAACCACACAACAGAGCCAGAGTGTGTCATAATCACAAAAAGATGCAATATATCGGTCAAGGTACTTCACCACGACTAGGTTTAGATCAGAAGTTATCTATCATGACCCTTGAGTAGATGCCTATGCCGTGTTCTCCTTGTTTGCTTTAGGGCATTCCTTTATTCGATGTCTTGTTCGGCCACACTTGAAGCAAGCGCCTATGACCCACCAACATTCTACCATCCTGTGTTGCCCTCCACATCGTGAGCATGACTCAATCGGTGCTGATGAGGAACTATGGAAAATTTGCAGTACACTCGATGCCCCAACGGTCGTGGGATTTGTAAGGCATAGGGGCACCCCACTCGTGGACATGGGTGGTCTTGAGTGGGCAGTTTGAGTAGGTTCAGGTTGTGTCAACATCAATAAATTTGGCCTCTTATCTGCCGGATCATAAGTACTTTACCTTCCTTGACTTGCTATCTTATTTTTATTCTGTTGCTCTCGTCTCTTGTACATATTTTCCATGTCTCTCTCAGAAACAATCACTTTTCCAATCACTTCGGCATAAGTCTCTAGCTCGAACATTAAAACACTATCTCATACATTTGGCGTTAAGCCTTCTTCAAATTTATTGGCCATCATCACTTCAGTGGCCACTAGTTCCGGTGCGAACCTTGATAACCTTGTAAACTCAGTACCATACTCCTGTATGGTCATACTTCCTTGCTCTAAATTAGTAAAATTTGTCTTCATATGATTCCTCACTTGCTTAGGGAAATATTCTTTGTTGAACACCTCAACAAATTCTGCCCAAGTCCATGGAGTGTGAGGATCTTTGACCTCTCTTCCTCAATATCGATTTCCACCACGGATCGGCACCACTCTCAAGCTGGAAGGAAGCCCAACCAACCTTCTCATTCTCAGTGCTCTGTAGTCTCTGTAGAAGCTTCTCCATTTTATTTAACCATTTTTTCTCTTCAAGCAGATCCGTTTGCCATAGAAACTAGGAGGTCTCAATCTTCTAAAATCTACAAATGATGAGGGTAACAACGCTGGAGGTGGTGGTGGTGGCTGCTAATGGTTCACGTTATTGGCAGCCAGTAGTGCGGTCTGATCAGCCAATAGTGCAATCTGCTGAGTCTGTTGGGCAATGGCAGCAGCCACGACCTCCATGGCTCGGGCCATCCTATCTGTTGCTTCATTCCTGTGATCTCTCTCATCAGGTGGGTGTCTCTGATCTCTACTAAAACCCTCATGGTTCGCATCCCCACTCCTCAAATTTCTATTGCGATCGCCTCTCGGTCGTACTCTACTTCTCGAATATATCGCAATCTGTTGTAATGAAACACAAGTTTCAATTAATAGCCGATTATTATATTCAAAAAGAACTTTTACAACTTCACAGCCTATGTCCTGATAGAACCTAATCTCCTTCAGAGACATGGCCCTGAATCTCTAGAAAATTTCAAAATAGGGATTGTGAATCCCTCCTAAGTTCCGACAGACTCTAATGTCATCATGTTCGAGTCTCAATAAGACCTAATATTTAAACTTTGATACCAACTTTAACAGAGTCACAGTTGGGTCACCTATGTCTTGATAGAATATACTACTACAGCCTTGGGTCCCAACAAGATCTAATGCTTAAGCTTTAACGGAATCTAAAGTCATATCTCCGATCACAAAGAGTCAGTCTGTGCCCTATAGAACCTACTGCCATAGCTCTGATACCAACTGTGACATCTCGGATTTTTCCAACAAAAAAAATGTCTCAAAATTTTTAGGTTGAAAAAATCCGGGCTATCACAAATTAGTTGCACTGGAAGAAACTTCGGTTGCAAAAACCCCCACCCTAAGTTGAATTGACCTAGAGATATCATGAACAGTATGAGTAAAAGAAGTCCTATTTGTATAAATAAGAGTTCAATTTTTGTGATGGTTCTTACCATAAATTAGATAAACTCTAAATACAAAATATGAGGGTAGATAAGGTGCTTTAGGGGTAGCTAAGGTTAGCTTAGGGTATTTTAAAAAAAAAGTGCTAAATTGACAAAAACTTTCTAACTCTTATTTTTGTTTTTAATGGTAGTGTAGTAAAAGTGCACGTGTGTTGCAAGTATTAATCTATAAAGTTATTATATATATATATATATATATATATATATATATATATATATATATATATATATATATATATATATATATATATATATATTTATATATATATATGATTTATTTTTTTAAAATATTTTTATAAGTACTATAGATAATTCTACCAATAATCATTAGTTTTATCTTAATGTGAGACAAAATAAATCTTGAGATCATGGTCCTACCATCATAATACAAGATTTGATTCCATGTGACAAACTTCTCAAAAAGTTATCCGTAAACCATATTTGATGCACGCCCGTGATCATGTTCATATTGTGGATCAAAATAGGACTGTTTGATTGTAAACCAATGATCCCAAGTTCTATTATGTTGAAGATTTGGATGTAAAAAATCTCTATCGTTTTATTCAACTCGGATTTCATGTGGTTAAACCGTTGACTACTTTGACTTGACAGTGGAGATCTTTTTTCATCACAATATTCGAGACAATAGATATTGATCTTCAACATAATAGAACTTGGGATTATTGTTCTATCATCAAACAATCATATTTTGATCCACATGGCACACATCCCAAAATATGAGCATGATCACGAGAGTACATCATATGTGGTTCACGGATCACATTTGACTCATAAGTTTTATTATTTATCATTTCACTTTATGAAATCAATCTTGAAGTTATTTATTATTTCACTTTATTAAATGTTTTTAACTTTTTATTAAAATATTTTGTATTTTACAATTGAAATTTAATATTGATATGTAAATAAAGAATAAACTAACGATCTATAAATTTTGAAGGAGCTTTGCAAATAAATTGAAGTTATTATAATTTTCTTGTTGATCATTTAATCATACCATAGAACTAACCGGTGATCAAAACTTTTAAGCCATAATCAATTTATATTGATCAATTTGAAGCAAAATGATTTATAATGAGGGATAATTATTTGAAAGAGTTAGTCTACAACGGATGTCCACTCATCATAGGCGGTAAATCAATCCACACGTCAGTGTAACTGTGTGACGTGCACGGATTTTCAAGCATTGGCCATCAGATTCCCACAAGTGGAGTAAGATGAGTTATCGGGTTGGGTTGAGTTAGATCGAGTTGACCCAAGATTTTAGGGAAATTTTGTTGGATATGTGCCACGTGGATTAAAAAACTGACCGTTTGATTGTACACTCATGATCTCAAGATTCCTTATATCGAAGATTGGGGCGAAAAACAACCTTCATCATCTCATTCAAAGCAATCAATGGTCTTTGGTATAGGTGCCTAGCAAGATTCTACGAGTGTTACTAAATCTACCCATAAAAAATAGGAGTATTTTATCGGGGTGGATAAGGTTTTTGGACCAGGCGTTGGGTCGGATTGGCTTGAGTACACCATAAGGGTTGGGTCGGATCGAACATTTATGATTACTCAACCCGACCCGAGCGGTATTCATAAAGAAAGAGACTGAGAATTGTAATTTAATAAGAGAAAATTAGATGTTGCTATGAAGGGAAGAGGCATGCCTGAGAAATGTGTTTTAGAGGGAGAAAAATAGGAAAGTTTTTATGTTTTGGAGAGAAGGAAAAAGTATATTTTTAGAATAAAAAGGGTAATTTAAAAGTGTGAAAATAAAGCGGCTTTGGTAATTTTATAAGTAGTAAAATTCACCTAGATCCTATAATTTAGGAGAAATTTGTATTTAATAAAGAGATTTGGTTTGATTGGCAATCTAAAGTTATGCTTAATTTCCTTTCAAAAAAAAAAAAGAAAAGTTACACTTAATTGAGGAAAATTTAGGGTGTATAGGGTATTGTAGGAGTAAATATGGTATAGAGGGGTATTTTGTACCTAAATATGGTATAGAGGGGTGTTCTTGCTTTTATGATAGTAGTATGATGAGTGGGACCCACTACGATCCAAAACTACGTAAAAATTATACTTTCCGTAAAAACTCCTTTTTTCCATGAGTTTTTTCTAAAACTCGAGCTGTCAAACAAGGCCTATATATACATGTTTTACAACGGCTGGTCACTTAAACCAAGCAAAAACCAATCAATGCTTTTAATTAGATGATGGCGATCATTTTTCGACCAAATCTTCCATACAATACAACTTCAAATTATAAGCCAACCATCGATTATTCAGAGGTTGCTCCACATGATAAACATTCCAAAAAGTGAACGTAATTATGACGTACCATTAAACATGATTCACATTCACTTTTTGGGATGTGTGCCACCTAAAATCAATATCTAACCTTCTGATGGTAGGAACATGATCTGAAGATCTATCGCGTGAAATATTGAAATAAAAAAATATAGCAGTCAAGGGATTTTCCTTTTGGTTAAGTGTGGTAGTTGTAACATAAAATTATTATGTGGTCGTAACACCAGCCTTTAAAACAAAAGTTACTAAGTATAAACTTTAATTAAAACTATGGTACTTAGTGGAAAGGGTAAATTGAAACAGAGGAGCGCCCTGGTTTATTAAAGAGTATCTTTATATATAACCAAGATTCTTCCTTCTCAATCCGGTTTTAACCTGATAAAACCATTGACTGCTTTATTTCACCACTTGGAGATCATTTTTCGTTCAAATCTTCCCCACAATAGATTTTAAGATCATGGAGATTATTTAACTATACCATCAGACAACCCGATTTCAATTCCACGAAGCATGCATCCCAAACAATAACATTAACTACGTTAATTGTAGGCTCAGTGATCAAGTTCACTTTTTGGGTTCTATCTCGGATTCTAAATAAAGAAACCTTCACTGATTAGAGTTTCAACTTTCAAATTAGAAGCTTCGACTTCACGAGAGGGTATTAAAAGGAGTCATAACACTACTCAAACTTTAATATCTCATTGAATGAATTAAATTTCAGAGCCTTTAAATATGAGAAAACTGAAATTTTACTTAATGCATTTATAGTATATAATATGATGTTTATAAAAGATTGCAACCAACCTGAATTCTCCATCCAAACAAAAAAATTCAATTCTAGGAAAAGAGAAAAAAAAAATGGGTCATAAGAGAGATTCAACCAATTTACTTGTGTCCGCCCTACTGATGACTTTGTTGCTGGCTGCCGATCAACGGCGACAAGTCATTGCGACCGATATCATTAAGTGGCCTGAGTACAATTGGTGTTTCCCAGAGTGCCTCACCGAGGATACGTGCTATTGGAAAATTTTTCACGGTGCTCAGAAGGCCGCAGAAAATTATACTACAATGGACTGCGTCTATCTTGCGCTCGATAGGTGTGACTTGAATCAAGTGCTCTCTACAAATTGTAAGTTTGGACAACTATTCAAGATACTCATTCATGTTTCATATATATGTGGATGAGGAGACCCTAGGTTAGCGACCTAGGGTTGAACCCTATGCTAGTGTCATTTGGGTTTCAAGTGACACCTAATCCGCAGATCAGGTGTCAAGGCATGCACGTACAAGATCGATCACCTTCATCTCAAAAAGAATATCTTGAAAAACAATTTATCAACAGTTCAAAACGTGGTCAAATTTGAAAAAATTTAATGTATCAAGTATGTTGGGCGAAACCCAATATTTAACCACATTTTTTAAGGTCAAATATATATATTTTTTAAAAGTTTTTAGTATTATATAGAAAGTTAAACTAGTGCCTCGGAAAGACAGATAAAAACACTAGTTAGCACCACAGACATTGCTATCAGGAAAATCAGACTTCCCGGAGAAAATCAAGATAAGTATCTAGGTAAACGGAGGAAAAATGCATCTGAAGTGATCCGAACACAAGACCGATTGTTGTGGAATCAAAGGCTATCCCCATTGCACTGCAAGTAACTTTGTTGAAGGTCAAATATTAATTTTCGATCACATGTCATGTGACACATGAACTCAAAACGGAATTTTTTTGGGAACATATGCCTTGTGGTATGTAATCTCGGTATTAGCATAGGGTTCAACCCTGATGACTAGTGAAGGTACTTTTTAAATACTTCATTTTATATTAATTTTTTTTAATTCGTTTCTTAACTCTCCCAAAGTTGTCGAGCTTTTGTAATTTATTTTTTTTCTTTTTTGTTTAAATTCTCCTCTTGTCGCCCTATTCTCGACCCCCCAACGCGGTGAATAGGATCAATACGGTTCAAACTATACTTAATATTGTGTGGATTTGTTTGGAATGCAGGCACCACCATTGGAGGAGTGACCTATTCTCTACCAACAGTTAAAGGATGAGAGATGGACCTTCAGTTTGGAGAAGAAATATGGAGAAATTGTCACAAGTTGTACTTCAGATTTTAAATAAAAAACTATATGAATAAAAATCAAATATTTGACATCCACGGATCCTGTTTGAACCTCTGTTATGGAATACTATGAAAAGTAAGATAATGGTGTTTCTCGCTTGTTAATTTGGTCCGCGGCTCAGTAATTGAGGGGTCCAACTGGTTTAATCTGATTTCATGTCCAATCAATTTTCACCACCATTCACCATTGGATATATAGAAGAGAATCTTGACTGTATGTCATCCTTTAGATATTGAAACTCTAAAAGTCTAGATTCTCTTTCATCTAATGGCTGTAAAACTGGTTGAACACGAAATCATCACTACAAAAAATAAGACTATTAGCGAGAGTTTGTTTAACAAAAAACTGCTGCTATTACTTCTGTCGCTACCAAAAACTACCGCTATTAGTTCTGTTGCAACCAAAAATTGCCTTAACAATAAGTGCCACTGAAACTCCTCGGCCGAAAGCATTGGTTAAGTTTGTATTTGTTTTTTGGGTTCTTTATGGGCTAAGAACCTTGTTGTCTCTCTTCTCAAACCTCTTTTAATTTAATTTTCTCTTTTTTAAGAAAGCTACAAGTGGCATACAAGATTTGTACTGTGGTATATCGTTTAAAAAGAAAGACGATATTTTTTTAGTTCTATATATGCTCTGTGGAAAACCACCTAATTCCTTTGATTTGGTGGCCATGATGTAAAGATCTTTTTCTGCCAAAAATTAGCATGAAATGTCATCTCTATCATCTAATTCAATAATGATTCAATGGCTGTCTGAGACAAATCCGTTGGTAGACACTACAAAAAATACTGTTTTAGCCGACAGTAATTTTGGGCGGCGGTTCCAAACTGCCGTAGATGTATTATTTTGCCAGCGGTTAAAAACTGCCGGGAAATTATACCACTTCGCCGGCAGTTATGCCGACAGTTTAGAAGCTATTCTGGGCGGTTATAATCGCCTACGTATGATAGTAATCACCGGCGGTTAAAAACCACCGGTAAAACCGCTGCCAATTCAATCGGCGACGCCTTGTTCTCGACAGTTGTAGTCACCGGTCATTTTTTTCCCAACTGTTACTAAATTGCTAGCAGCAGTTTTTGGCTGCCGGTAAAGATTCTTTGTTTTGTAGTGAGAGATCATGTTTCATGCCAATCTTTGGCGCCAAAGATCTTTACATCATAATCTTCAAATTAAAGGGCTTAGATGGTGTTCCACATGGCTTAAATCTCAAAACTAGCACGTCTTTCTTTTTGAGCAATGCATGTGTTATATATCTCGTGTGCATGTTTTAGCTCAATTTATTTAATCCTCACATTCTCTTCACCAAAAAGCATTAAATGACCACTTTAATTTTAACTGGCGCATGAGTTAGGTCAAGGATCCATTACTTGCAAACACAGAAAGTTGGCCCTTGCACATAACTTAAAAAGAAATATCTACACTGGAGATCGATATAATGTGAAAACACCACCACAGCCATTTCATTTGAAATATACAATAGATAGATTATTGATGCAGAAGAGAAGCACCCAACAAGATCTCTATCATATGATTCAATGTAGTAGATGATGAAACCTCAAGGGGTTAGGTGAGTTGGTCAGGTACTTGTTTCCAAAAGTAGGAAATCTGAGTTCGATTCTTCTCTCCCCTTGAGGCCACCTTAGGGATATATATCTTGTGCTAATCCGGCATGTGCTGAATTAGGGGTGTGCATGTGCCCCTAGGATTAGGCGAGTGCTCTAAGAGGCCCGGATACCCAGGTTATCAAAAAAAAAAAAATGTAGTAGATGATAAATTTTGACTACATTGAATCATATGATACTATAGAGATCTTGCTTGGTGCTAATCTTTTGCAGAAAAGGATCTTCGGATTAAAGATTGTGCTTCGTGTCATTCTTAAGCATAAAAAGATCTTTGGATCATAACCTTCTAATCAGACAGCCTAAATTGTGTTTTCACATGACACAACTCCCCAAAATGCTAATTCTTTGTTCAAATTATGTGCGAAGGCCAACTTTGTGTGTGCAAGAAACGGCTCCCACCATATGTATATATAATAAAACAAGTTGCACTTAATCATAGTTCATTTACGCGAGCGCCTTAATCTATTTCCATACTGTATTCAAAATTCAAAATCTAAATACTCAAGTGGGGTCCGATTATCACTCTCTACGGATCAACTTTATGTGCCCGACCCAGTTAAATAATAAGGTCGACCAACTCAGGTAACGGGTCTACCCGACCCATTCACAGCGCTACGTATGGCTTCTTTTGTCAATTTAAAATCCTCATTAAAAGTTGATTACTCCAAGTTGAGTAATAAATTTCAAATTCCCTACATTATAGATGACTTAATGAAGTAGCTTTAGTTTATTTATGGCTGGGAAATAAATTTTTATGAAGGCTTGCAGCAACAACGTACTTGTATTTATAAGTTGTGATATATTGAATGGTGCCTATTACTAGTTCAAATGGCATCATTTTGATCAAGATATTATAAATGAATGGTTAAGATTCTTTTTGACATTAATATTAAGCATAATACGTCATTAACAATAATCTCTTCCTATTTTCCTGCATTTATCTTGCCCTTGGTTAAGGAACAAATCAAATTGTTTGAACCTTATTTCTTGTTCAACCAGTTTTGCAATCTTAGGGTAGAAGAGAATTTTGAATGCTTGTAATCCTTCCAGGGCCGGCCCTCAGATTTTGGGGGCTCAAGGCGAGTTCCTAAAATGGGGCCTCTCTTTCATATTAATCTATAAATAAAATAAAAAATGCCACAAATTTTTTTTTACTCATTGCTTTTAGATTACAAATATCTCCATATTCTATTCTATTGTTTATGATTTGAAAATGCAACTAAATATTTAACGAAAGCATATATTAAAAAAAAAAATGCAAAACAAGATGAGAAAAGCTAAATTGTAGAAGGTACCCGATGGATATAGTAACCCAACCAATAATATTTTAACAATTTTTATTACTTTAATTGCCATTGAATCTTTCACTGACATTTTTTAGTACTTCATTAGACTCAAAAAGTTAAAAAATAGGTTCATTGGATAAGTCTCGTCAAGCAGATTAAAATTGACAGGTCATTTATAAAATATGGAACTGTAACGACCAGGGCTGGCCCTGAGATTTTGGGGGCCCAAGGCGAGTTCCTAAAATATGGCCCCTCTATCATATTAATTTTTAAAGCAAAAAAAAATGCCACATACTATTTTTTTACTCATTGCTTTTAAATTACAAATATCTCCATATTCTATTCTATTATTTATAATTTGAAAATACAACTAAATATTTAACGAAAGCAAATATTAAAGAAAAATGCAACACAAAAAGAGAAAAGCTAAATTGTAGAAGGTACCCGACGGATATAGTAACCCAACCAATAACATTTTAACATTTTTTATTACTTTAACTGCCATTGAATCTTTCACTTACAGTTTCAAAACGTTCAAAAATAGGTTCATTGGATAAGTCTCGTCAAGTAGATCAAAATTGACAGGTCATTGGTAAAAATGGAACTGTAACGACCCTGAAATCGCTATTTTTAGTTAGGCTCATTTAATAAGAAAAATTTGTGTGTGTATATATATATAGTTTCAAAACGTTCAAAAATAGGTTCATTGGATAAGTCTCGTCAAGTAGATCAAAATTGACAGGTCATTGGTAAAAATGAAACTGTAACAACCCTGAAATCGCTATTTTTAGTTAGGCTCATTTAATAAGAAAAATTTGTGTGTGTGTATATATATATATATATATATATATATATATATATATATATATATATATATATATATATATATATATCTATCTTTCACTCAATAAATCTTGTGATCATGGTGCACGTATCAAACAATCAGTTTGTGATTCAACGTGTCATAGATCCCAAAAAAATGCCCATAAAATCACATTTGAGAGTGATCTGTGCCATATGATTCAAGGGCATTTTTTGAGAATTTATGACACATGGAATAAAAAATTGACTGTCTAATAGGTGAGCCATGATCTGAATATCTATTTTGTGAAAGATAGGTATGAAAAGCGATCTCCATCATCTCATTCAAAGGAATTAATGGTTTTCAAGGGGTCCGAGACGTGGGCGCTTTTGGAGAACGCGTGAGCACGTTTAGAGGTTCCTTATATATAAAGGATTTGGTCAAACAAATCTGGTTTGGTCAAAATTGGGAAAGAGAATCTATTGGGTCAATACATATGACCGACCTTACCCAATTAGGCCAGTGACTCGACCAATGACCTACCTTGACCCGACCGAGACCCGACCCTTCAAAAAAAATGCAAATATGAGACCTGAGAAGAGTTGAACTCACAACATGTTGGGTAAAAAGTAATGCAACAGTAGTTACTTGATCAACTATACAATTAGATTGAACTAATACTTTTTTACATTAAAAATTATATTAAGTAACTAGATGGTAAAAACTTTCTAGATTTGGGGCCCCAACAAACTTGGAGGCCCGAGGCGGCCGCCTCTTGGGCCTTTGTCCAGGGCCGGCCTTGATCCTTACTACTATATAAAATCACGAACGACCCTCTATTTCTGTCAATTTTATGTTTTCATACTTTAGGTACAAAATACCCCTCTATACCATATTTACCCCTAAAATATCCTATATACCCTTAATTTTCCTAAATTAAGTATAACTTTAGATCGCCAATCAAACCAAATCTCTTTATTAAATACAAATTTCTCCTACATTATAGGATTTTCCTAAATTAAGTATAACTTTAGATTGCCAATCAAATCAAATCTCTTTATTAAATACAAATTTCTCCTAGATTATATGATCTAAGTGAATTTTTTCCTATTTTACCCCTAAAATTTTCCTATTTTACCCCTAAAATTTTCCTATTTTTTTCCCCTTTAAAATGCATTTCTCACACACGCCTTTTCTCTTTATAGCAACGACTAATTTTCTCTTATTAAATCACAACCGCCTTTCTTTATGAATACTGCTCGGGTCAGGTTGAGTAATCATAAATGTCCGACCCAACCAAACCCCGATGGTGTACTCAACCAATCTGACCCAACGCCTGACCCAAAAACCTAACCCAACCGAGTAAAATACTGCTATTTTTTATGGGTAATTTGAGTAACACCCACGGAATCTTATTGGGCACCTACACCAAAAACCATTGACTGCTTTGAATGAGACGATGAAGGTTGTTTTCTCCCCAATCTTTGATACAGGGAATCTTGAGATCATGAAAGTACTATCAAACGGTCAATTTTTTAATCCAAGTGGCACAGATAAAATAAATGATCCTAAAATCTCGGGTCGACTCGACCTAACTTAACCCAATCTGATACCTCATCTTACTCCAATTGTGGGAATCTGATAGTCAATGCTTGAAAGTCCGTGCACGTCACACAGTTACACTAACATGTGGATTGATATATATATATATATATATATATATATATATATAGGAAAATATGTTTGTCCTCCATTGGAGGACGCTTATGGAAAACCTCTAATTGGTAGCATGACACCAAATTGATCGCACACAAAGCACAGGTGTATTGCTTAGATCATATTTAGCAAAAAAAAATAATTCAGAAACTCATCTCCACCATGTATTTTTTGAGTTTTGAAATTTAAACCATTAAAATTAGTCAAATTTTGACAGAGGCCTTAAAAATAAATTTTTTGAAATCTCTTTTTAGGAAATTGATCTAAGTCATTCCCTTATGCTCCCCATCGCACCCAAATAGTATTTTGGATGCCACATTGATCTGCACGAGATCTTTGAGGGCGCTTAAGCGTCCTCCCATAGAGGACGAAGCCGGCTTGCATATATATATATATATATATATATATATATATATATATATATATATATATATATATATATATAACACGTCACTACAAAAAATAACACTATTAGTCTGCTGCATAAAACCGCCGCTAAAAAACAATATAGCGGCAATTTTTTAGCGACAGATTAATAACGATTTTATTAAAAAAAACTGCAGCTAATAGTTTTATTTTTTGTAGTGCGTGCAATACACACATGCACTTTTACTATACTACTATTGAAAACAAAAATAATAGTTAGACACTTCTGTCAATTTAGCACTTTTGGTTTTAAACTACCCCAAACTAACCTTAGCTACCCCTAAATCACCCTATGCATCCTTATATTTTATATTTAGAATTTATATCTAATTTATGATTAGAACCATCACAAAAATCAAACTCTTATTTATACAAATACGACTTCTTTTGCTCATACGGTTCAGAATATCTCTAGGTCAATTCAACTTAGGGTGGAGGTTTTTGCAACCAAAGTTTCTTCCAGTGCAACCAAATGTTCTTGAATCAGAGGATAAGAATCATTTTACATTACAATATTTTAAATAATAGATCTTGAGATCATGGTTTTCATACCAGACGGTCAGATGTTGATTCCATTTGGCACACATCTCAAAGTGATTGTCCTCATGGGTGTCCTATGAGACGATGAAGATCATTGAAACAAAAATCAATCCATCTATAAAACCTATGATGGTATACCATTAATCTCATGATCCCTTTGTTTAAATCAGCCATTGAATTTTGATTATGTTGCCCTTAGAGATTTGGTTGATGTAGATAGAGTTATCATTTAAAAGAAAGTCTTGGTATTTTGGGGACTTATACTACGTGGAAATACCATCTATTCCATCTAATTAGAAGGTCGTGATCTAAACATATCTAATGCAAAAGATTGGCAAGAAGTGTAATCTCTAATATATGATTCAAAGCGGTCAACTATTCATCCCAAGGAGCTGGTAATTTATGATAAAATTGTTCTAATCATGAAATATTAATTGGGGGTTCCAATTGATAATAATATTTTTTAAACATATTGCAATATTCTTGGAATTGACAGATATTACATAATTCTAATTTTGATAGAATAAAAATAGCATCTTCTTGTAGATTTTTTTCACCGGTATAACCACAAAGGTGTTCTTTGAGGATTATAGTAAAATTTTTAAAATATCATCAAGATTTACAAATTTCCTAATAAATTGTTCCCGATATGGATGGTGCCTAAACCGTTCCCAATAGACCAAAAGCCTTTTTACGCTACGGCCAACAAGTCTTTAAGGGATATGGGCTTTACCATATATTAAGTATATAAGTTTGTTTTTTTTATTTTTATTTTTTAGGCAGGTATCTCAGTCTTATGCCAACATTTATCTAAAAACATAGCCATTATCCAAACATGAATTAAGAGATACACTATAAATAAAAAACTATATATATCTATTGTTAATACAAATATTTTCATAACATACTTACAGAGATATTATCTTCTCGCTAATACTTCACGGTAATACCTTCAAGCTCACACTCAAACTGTAACGCCCCGAAAAAATTTCGATCTTTGAACAGTGTGTCTCGTTATGCATGCCATTCGGGTCATGTGTCTGACCCTGTGAGCATGAACGGATAAGTCAAGTATGAGTAAAAAGTTAAGTGAAAGTGAGAATGACTAAAAATATTATATATGAGAAGTTGAATGGGTTATAATATACCTAGTGTTGGTGTATGTGTTTGACACCTAAGCCTAAACTAGATATAAGAAAGTGAAACCAAGAGAGAATTTATTTCTCTTGTGAGTTAGGTTATTGAGAATTATTAAGAGAGAGTGAAGAGATTGAATTGAATGCTTGGGTGTGTATGAAGGATTGGATGGTGTATGTTATTCAAGAACTTTAAATAGTGTGAAAATCTAGAGCTCAAACTACAAAGCAAAATTTTGAAGATAGGATCGAGGAATCGATCGAGTTTAAAAGGTAAGAGTTTTTGTATGTTGTATTGAGTATGTGAGTAAGTTTGATTATGCATATGGGTAATGAATAGGAAGGAGAAAGAGAGAAATTTGGAGAAAAATGGGTTGTTGAGGTGTAAACCCGAACTGGGTGAAATCTGTGGAAAATCGACCGATCAAATTCAAAATCAGTCGGTTGATTTTTGACAACTTGTGAAATCTGAAGGCCAAGCACGATCCCGACCGGTTGAATGAAATTTGGTAGGTCGATTTGGAAAACCGACCAGTCGAAAGTAGCATTGACCGGTCGATTTGGAAAAATAGTGTGCGTGTAAAGTTAGTTTTTGAGAAACCGGCCAGTCGATTTTGGAAAACCGACTGGTCGAATTGAGATCGGCTGGTCGATTTTGGGTGAGAATAAGGTCTGGTTTTCTGAAGGAAAAATGACCGGTTGAAATTGATTTGACTAGTCGATTTTGAAAACCGACCAGTCGATTTATAATAATTTTGGGGTTTTGTTTTGTTTCACTTGTGGAATTGAGGGGTCTTCGTATTTCCCTGTTTTACGTCATCTTTTATGTTTTGTTATAAACTCTTGTATGATAGGTGTGATCTTGAACCATAGATTAGAGAAGCAACTATGAGCTAGGAGAATTATAGTACGACTTCATGTGAGGTAGGGAAAACTTCTTAGCATGTGAATTTGATTTCACCAAGCATATGTGTAGTGATATGATTAGAATGTGTGATTTGCGATATGTTTTGCCATAGCATAGATTCATCATGTTTTAAACATGCAAGTGTGATATGTGTAATCACTAAGAGAAAATGTGTGTGTGTGTGAAGTATGATGTTAATATGTGTGTTTTCGGCAAGGGAATAGAAATATGTGTGCATGTGATATCATCAGTATGTGAACATATGTGAAAACTCCAGAAACATTTAATGTGTGCATGTGACATCATTGGGATGAATATATGTGAGAACTTAGAAGTCAAAACCTATTATAATTATCACAAACTCACGGTGAATAACTATATGTAGATTTAACACTTTGATTAAAGTTTTTGTGTGAATACTCGATCGACACGATGGGATATCCGTGACCGACGTGGCGGGATATCCATGACCGGTACAGCGGGATATCCGTACAATTTGTGCTCCGGTGCGGCAGGATATCCGCTCTGTGATTTCCATTCTGAGGTAATATGTGTTCGTTCGATAAGTCACCTCGAGACAAGAGGGTTGGTGTATATATATGTGCAAGGGCTCAATTGAACGAAGATGGTGGGTATTCCATTGGGGTTCGATGTTATATTTGCTCGAGGAAATATTTAAGTGATTGATTTAAGCTTGTGAAGTAAGAAAAAGAACTTTTGAGTTTATGATAAGTGTGATTTTTGAAACATGCACCAGTTATCAGTTTCATTCAATCTAAATGCTTTTAAATTGTATCCTTCATTCAAGAAACATGCGATTGTGTTATGTCATGAAAGATATGTGTGATGTTGAAAATATGCATGCTATGTTAGTTTTTCCCTATTGAGCTAAGATGTAGCTCACTCTTCGACTATACATCACAAGTTTCGAGGATGCAGCTGGTACTGGGGATCTAGACCTAGAGGATCCTAAGTACATTGCTGGAGAGGAGATAGAGCCACCTCCTAAGGATTTCTTCTAGTGGACTCTGCTTCGCTATTTTGAGATTATTTTGTAAGGCATGGTACGTCCGACCATTATAAATTTGAAATGATATAATTATGGGATATTGTATTCTTTTTGGCGAGCCATCATAGGATGACTTTTGGTTGTCACTGATGGTTCGGTTCAATTCTTTTGCTCATGCATTTGGCATGGGATTAGAACCGTCTTTTAAGTTATCTATTAGTTGGTGATTGAGTAGATATGGAGATTTCTTTAATATGATTCTCTATCTGCTTTATTAGGTTTATACTTTGTTCCGCTTTGTGTGTGGATGTACCAAGTATTGTGTATGATATGTAGGGTACGGCCTCAAGGGTCGTACTGACGGCCCGAATTTCAAGGTGCCCAAATTAGGGCTGTCATACAAACTCACACTCAAACATACAACTCTTTACATTTTTACTTAAACTAGCTCTTATACCATTTACAGCACACTGTGGAATTACTTGGATCGATGTCTCAACAAGGATGAGAGCATTCCTTCTTATAGACCTAAAGCGAATCTACTTTTACAAATAGTTCTACTTTTACAAACACTATTGACAAAACAGATCGAATCTCTTTATCCAAAGCAAATTTCTTGATCAAAAGATGATGTCTACTTTAGCTTTTTCTAAAGTAAGATAAGATTCGAATTCTTTTTTCAAAATGCGAAATGTCATTGTTGAAGTTTAAGAGTAGCCACGTGTCCTGGATGAGCTGGGGTCATCCTTGCTACAACTTCTGCATAGTGATGGGGTCCAATAGGCTTCCATTCTGCTTTCCAGATTATGATAGAAGGTGGAATCTTCTGAAGTGGGGCTTTCTGGAACTTGCATATCTTGCATTTCTTCTTCCTCAAGCATCGTTGTTTCAATTTCGAGGTTCTCAGGCAAATCAAGATCTCTTCGAGTATCCATGTTAATCAAAAGTTTACTTACTTCCACTTTTTGTTCATTAGTTCGCATATAATTGATTGGAAGGTTCGTATTGAAAATTTGTCTTTCATCGGTATTGTTAAACCGATTGTTGGCAGCATGGATTTGACGCGCCATGGTAGAAAAAGTCTTTAAAGATCTGATCCAATAAGATTTGGGATTAATGGCCAAGATGCTTGCTTTAGCCATTGGTTCATCAATTTCATCGAACTCATAATCTCTAGTTTTGTCTAGAAACCAAATTTGATAAGGCTGATAAAACTTTTCTCTTTCTATCCAACCAACTGTACTTGTTATCAAGAAGGTAACACTGTCCGAATAAGATTTTTTGTGAGATGATAGATCATGGTTTTATCATCATAGGGAATTCATTTATGGGATAACCAGGGAAAATTAGTTGTTTTACTAATCCCTAGTCAAGGCATTCTTCTAAACTGTACGTTGGATTTTCAGTAAAAATCTCGTAATAATGAGCTATATTATAATTATCCATTAAAATTTGTTTAATTTTAATTTCATGATCTTCGATCTGTGCAATCAAAGGGTTATTGATATCACTGGGTAAAACATGCTAAATTTTTTCGAATAAACATATTCTTTTTAATTTATGAGAAATCGGATCAGGATAATTTGAATCTAAAAGATCAACTAAAGCTAGAAAATGATCAATTTTTTCAATTGTGAAATTTTCCGAATCCCATAATAAGGTTTTTACAAGAGCATTTGAACTATCTTGTAGTTTTTCTAGTTTTTTTTCTTTTTCCGTTACTTTACTGGTTAAAGAACTCATGAATCTTCTGAATTATTTTTTATCTTTTAGGAGTTGGCATTTCCAAGCTCCATTTAGGTCATGATATAAATCGGCACTCATTCCTGGATTGAAAAAGTCGAGAACATTATTAATGCTAGTTTGTTCTAGCAAAAATTGCGACTGGAAGTTAAGAAAAGCTACTTTAGCTTCACTTAGAGAGGTATGAACTTGGTAACAGGCATTGGAAAAGTTGTCAATTTGTTTTTGACAAGCTAACCAAGAGGTGTATATTCGATATCCTTTTAACACTACATGTAATATTCAAAAATTTGAGCGTTAAACAGTGACCTCGGGATCCGTGCCCAACTGGTCGTAGGTTTGACCAAGTGATGGTCAAACAATGGACTCATGAAGTGATGAACTAATGTGATGTAAATGTGACCTAAGTGTAATGTATGGTGTTAGTTTAGGGCCACATATACCTATCTCTGATATATGTTCTTAACACCGAAGCTTGAGAGAAGTTATAAGGGTTTTAATAACCTGGGTTTCTTTTGTTTGGTTGGTGAAAGAGAGTTAAGAAGAGAGAGAGAGAGAGAGAGAACCAAGGTGAGTAATGGTTAGGAGTTATTGTGGTTTGATTGAAGGAAGAGTTTCAAGCATTTGATGTCAGATTCAACGCGTGAAGGATCGTTGAAGCAAGGGCCGGAACCCTAGCCATTAAACCAACCTATCAATCCTTTAAGAGATTGATTTGAGGTGAGTTTTATTAAAATTAAATGCATAGTTTTGATGATTAAATTCAGTCAAGGGTAGTTAAAAATCATAGAATTAAATGGATAGAAAAGAAAGAAAAAGAGAGAGAAAAGAATTGGAAGAACAGCCTGAAAAGAGGCTGAGTTCTGGCCAAATCGATTAATCGATTTTGAGAATCGATTAATCAATTTTGGTCTAGAAGTTGAAAAAGTAAGAATACCCGAGTTCGATTAATCGATCTGGAAATCGATTATTCGATTTTGAAAGTCGATTAATCGATTTGGAAATCGACTAATCGACTGTGTACCTCCAGTGGCTGGAGAAATAATACTTAGGAAAATCGACTAATCGATTTGGGAAATCGATTAATCGATTTTGGATTTCTATTAATCGATTTGGGAGCGATTAATCGATTTTGGATTTTCGACTGCTCGATTTGAGAATCGATTTAACCACTTTGGGGATTTCGATTAATCGATTTGGGACCGACTAATCGATTTTGGATTTTTGATTAATCGATTTGGGAATCGATTAATCGATTTAGAGTTTCGATTAATCGACTTTGGAGATCGATTAATCGATTTTGGCAATTTGACTTGACTTTTTAATTAGACCTTAAGGTTCATGGAGGGTCTTGGACCTTCTCTATAGCATCTTTATTGATGTATTGCATATATTATGGTGTACCATAGGTGGTATGTGTGAATACAAGCATAAGGAGCCGTGTGAGACCTTGATGCTTGGACCTTCAGAGACTTAAGATAGAGAACATCTTGAACATGTACTTTAATTACAAGAGCATGTATGTAGTGATATAGAAATCAAATTGAAAATATTTTAACTGTATAAATCTTTGTAAAAAGGGTGTGTGTGTGACACCAAGAAAGTAAATGAGAATGAGACATCCCCAGGGGATGAGAAAGTGATGAAGGCATCAGTGTGATGCGAGTAACCGAGACCACGTAAGCTAATGAAAATGATGCATCCCCAAGGGATGAGAAAGTGATAAAGGAATCAGTGTGATACGAGTAATATAGACATCCTAGGGATGTAGGTAAGATTGAATAACGACTGATAAGGCCTAACTGATATAAAGTAGAACTTTTACACAGTGAATAACTATATGTAAAACACATGATATTTTTGTTATTTAAGGTTTGAATAGA
Source organism: Chloranthus sessilifolius (assembly GCA_021018995.1). Classification (NCBI taxonomy): domain Eukaryota; kingdom Viridiplantae; phylum Streptophyta; class Magnoliopsida; order Chloranthales; family Chloranthaceae; genus Chloranthus; species Chloranthus sessilifolius. The sequence goes on along the minus strand of CM037587.1, from coordinate 17,485,565 downwards.
ATACCTCACCGACGTGGTGAGATACCCACGACTGACTCGGCAGGATATCCGTGACCAGTACGGCGGCCAATCCGTATACCGGTATGGAGGTTTATCCGTACACAGTAAGTACATCCTAGGGATGTTGAGATGAGATTTAACCCCGGCGCCTATGAGAAAGGGGCTTGGATAGTATTCCCAAGGAATATATATGACAACTGTCTATTTAGACGACAATGGTGGGTATTCCATCGATACTCGGTGCTATATTGCTCAGGGACTACTTAAGTTGAAGATTCAAGTTTTCTTTATGCCTAATTAGTGTAATTCATGAACAGTTTGAGAATAACTGAAACATGCAAACCACCAGTAAACTTCAAGGCATAATTGTCATCTTTTAAACTATTTTTCTAGCAAGTGCATAGATACATCATGCTTAGAATATCATAGAATATATGTGAGATTTTGACTTATATGTTCATTGTGTTGTTTCCTATTGAGCTAGGATGTAGCTTACCCATTTAGACTATATGTCACAAGTCCAGTATTAGCAGCGGCCGAAGCTTCGGGAGAAGTAGATCCGGGTGATTCAGATTACGCGCCCGGGGACGAGTTGGAGTCCCCTCCTGAGGACTTCTTCTAGGAGACTCCGTTGAGTACTTTGAGAGAGTAATTTTGAGAGCACATTGGTACGGCTTGGTATGTCAAGCCTTTATTTTGATAAACAATATAATTAATTGATATATTCTTTTTGGCGAACCATTTGGAGTGATCTGTTTATCACCAATGGTTTGGATCGGTTCTCTGTTCATATAGTGGCATGAAAGTAGAACTATCTTTTGAGTTTATACTTAAAATAGTATTTTGCTTCCACATCGTGTAATTATTGTTCTATTTTGTCTTAATGTTGTTTGTTATACCAATGTTCCATACATAGTCATGGGGTACGATCTAGAGGATCGTGCTGATGGCACGCGTTTCATGGTGCCGAAATCCGGGCTGTCACACTACATAAGTTTTTCTTATGTATTGAGTAGCGGGAGTTGATGAAGATCCTTCTTGTGCCATTTTTAGCCTTTTGTTAAGTGCAATCCACTGGTTTAGTGGTATCATAAATCTTCTCCTGCAAAATATAAATCCACTATTTGTTTAGTGGTTTAGACTTGGATCACTGCTCAAGAAATCAGTTAAAACATTAGTATTTCCTTTTACATGTTCTACTTCAAAAGAATAAAGAGCAATTTGATTATACCACTTTAATCTTCTTCCGTCTATTATATCTCGCTTATTTATTAAGAAATCTTGAACTGCTTGATTATCAGTTCTTGCTATGAATATTTCGGGAGCTAAATATATATGGAATCTTTTAATAGCAAATTTTATGGCTAATAATTCTTTTTCAAAAATAATATAATTTTGTTCATTTGGTTTAAACTTATCAGAATTATAACCACACAAAATAATATAATTCTATTCATTTGGTTTAAACTTACCAGAATTATAACCACACAATTTTTCTTTACTTTGTACCATTTTTGCTAAAGGACTTTTTCTTGCTTTTATACCAAGATAGGGATTAGAGATTTTTTCTTCCTAGTCTTGGGCAGGAATTCCTTTTAACACATATTCCCAATAGTTGTCCAAAGCATCTGTTTCTAAATTAGTTTATCTCCATTTTGTGAAAAATAAATAGTTGGACACTCTTGGATATATTTTTGATTTGATTGAGTAGACTTTTATCTTGTTCTGTCCAAGTAAATTCTGTATCTTTCTTTAACTTATTTATCAAAGGTTTTTCCTTTTCTGCTAAATGTTTTAAATAAGTTCTTCCATAATTTAACAGTCCTAACAGACTCTATAACTATTTTTTATCAATTAATTCTTCAGGAAAATTTTTAATTTTTATGATAATATGATATTGTAATTTTAGACCATCATAAGTTAGAATAAGGCCTAAAAATTCTATTGATTCTTTTTTAACTTCTATTTTTGAAGGGGAAAGAATAATTCCATGTTTTTGGAATATATTAAATATTTGTTGTAAATGATTTTTATGATCTTCTTTTGTTTTAGAGAAGATTAAAATATCATCTATATAGACAACACAAAAGTCTTTAAATGGAGCGAAAATAGAATCTATCCACTGTTGATATATTTGTGGAGCAGTATTTAAACCAAATGGCATGACGTTCCATTGATAATGTCCACAAAGTGTACTAAAAGCAGTTAGAGGTTTTGATTTTTCATCTAACTTTAATTGTCAATATCCTGATTTACAGTCGAAGTTACTGAAAAAATTTTATCCTTTGATTTGGTTAATCAAAACATCTTTTCATGGAATAAAATAACCATCAAATTCTAAATTTTCATTCAATCGTTTATATTTAAAAACCATTCTAGCTTTTCCTCGTTTGATTTCAGCATGATTTCTTACTAAGAAAGTAGGACTAGAATGAGGACTTTTAGTTGTTTCAATGAGTTTTTTCTCTAACAACTCCTTTATTTTAATTTCAAATTCATCTATGTCTAATTTTGTATAGACTAGAGGTTTTACTCTAATTATGACATTAGGATCTTTTAGTGATAATTTTCAATATCGAGGACTTTTATGCCACAATTTTAGTGGCACTAAAATTTTCTTTTAAAATTGAAAAAAGGCAATGCCTTTGGGTAAGTAACTGATATTCAATTAAGTTTTGAATAACATCACCACGCTTGCTGGGAGCAAAGCCTTTATGACATTTAGACGTATGAACTTGAAGGAGAGGAATATGGATTATTTCTTCCTTAAGAGAGAGACCAATCGAAGCAATGTTTAAGGTGATTGGTAAATAAGCGGTTAAGAAATTATTACCAAGTAAAAAATCTCCTTGCATATTAGGGAAACAAAGAATTTTGGGAATAATGAATTTTTTATCATTAAGCCATATTGAAACATTTTTTGCTTTTAATTCAATAATTGTTTCTCTTCCTTCAATTCCTTTTACTTTAATAGGGTTTTTAATATTTACCCATTTTTCAGATGTTAAGGCGTTATATCTACAAGCACTTATTGTAGCACCTGTATCCACATAGATTATATGGTTTATAATTTTGAAACATAAAGTTTCCTTGAACATAAGTATATCGTCTTTTTCCATAGCTTGGGGAAAAAAGGATTTCAGTATTTTTTGACTGAAAATGTTAAATTTGAAATGTTTTTATTTCATTAGATTGTTGTGTTCTTGGAAGAATAGGAACTTGAACATTTTTTAATGCTATCTGTTTTATCTCATTATTTAATGATGAAGTAGATGGTCTTGATTCCATATTTTTTAATAGAAGAAAATCATCATCTTTACTTGAGTGGAAAGATGCAAAACGATTGTCTCTGAAATATAAATTATTTCCAGATGCCTGGATTTTCATAATCTGGGGTTGAGATTTTGGTTTTTGTTTTAATAAATCTTCAATTAACCATTGTTTAGGGATTTGTAAATCTGTCCAATCTATTAATCTCGATTTTATTTCTAATTCATATGGTCTGGGTTCATAGATTTTGATTAAATTTTTATCTGAATTATGAAGTTTCGTTACCGATTTGGATGTTAATTCATGTTTAGTAAGCCATTCGATGGCTAAATTATGAGGAGAAAAAATCCATTGTTTGATAGCACAGAAAGCCAAGTATATATTGACCTAAATCATATTTATAGACCAACTTATGTGTTACTTGAAACTTAAGTTGTACCATAGGAGTAGTTTCATTTGATCCAATATCAATCAATGGTCTGAATTCTATGAAAATTTATGTGTGGGTACCTAATACCAGCACTTAGGTACCGGCACTTATTGACCTGAGAACCACGGATCGATTACCTGACACTAATGTTTTAGGATAAGTAGGACAAGACCGCTCTATTACAAATTGGCGTAGTGTGATCATTACAAAAGTCCCGTTTACCAAAAAAATAAAAAATAGAAAAACCAAAAAATCGCCTACTTTTAAGGCTACGTTTGGGTTAGCTCTTTTGGGGCAAAGAGCAGTTCTTTCACTTTTTGGCTTTGGCAGAGAACTACCATTATAATTGGTAACACAGCTCCTTGCCACAGTTGCTCTGGCAGGGTGCTGTTTAAAGTAATAAAACTGCTTTATGCCTGTTCTATCTCAAAGCAGATTTTATTTATTCTGATAGAGAGCAGGAAAAGAGTTGCCTTTGCTCTTATAAGAGCTAACCCAATGTAGACAGCCAAATTTGGCTCAAGGCCCGATCGAAACACATTTCGAGAGAGGTGTGCTTCTGAGCTTCTGATGGCGTGTATGGTACCCTTAGGAACCTCCCCGAAACCTTAGGAGCCTTCCCAAACCCTTAAGAGTTTCGGGGAGGTTCCTAAGGGTAAAGCCCATATCCCTTATATACTTAATATATGGTAAAGCCCATATCCCTTAAAGACTTGTTGGCCGTAGTGAAAAAAGGCTTTTGGTCTATTGGGAACGGTTTAGGCACCATCCATATCGGGAACAATTTATTAGGAAATTTGTAAATCTTGATGATATTTTAAAAATTTTACTATAATCCTCAAAGAACACCTTTGTGGTTATACCGGTGAAAAAAATCTACAAGAAGATGCTATTTTTATTCTATCAAAATTAGAATTATGTAATATCTGTCAATTCCAAGAATATTGCAATATGTTTAAAAAATATTATTATCAATTGGAACCCCCAATTAATATTTCATGATTAGAACAATTTTATCATAAATTACCAGCTCCTTGGGATGAATAGTTGACCGCTTTGAATCATATATTAGAGATTACACTTCTTGCCAATCTTTTGCATTAGATATGTTTAGATCACGACCTTCTAATTAGATGGAATAGATGGTATTTCCACGTAGTATAAGTCCCCAAAATACCAAGACTTTCTTTTAAATGATAACTCTATCTACATCAACCAAATCTCTAAGGGCAACATAATCAAAATTCAATGGCTGATTTAAACAAAGGGATCATGAGATTAATGGTATACCATCATAGGTTTTATAGATGGATTGATTTTTGTTTCAATGATCTTCATCGTCTCATAGGACACCCATGAGGACAATCACTTTGAGATGTGTGCCAAATGGAATCAACATCTGACCGTCTGGTATGAAAACCATGATCTCAAGATCTATTATTTAAAATATTGTAATGTAAAATGATTCTTATCACAGCTACCACGTCATACTGGAAGCTATGAAGATTTGCATCCTTTGCGGTGTGCAGCACATCCAGAACTTTGAGGTTCTCGATGTTGTGCATGGCTCTCTCTCCTTCATGTCCCTCGCCCAGGATGGTTATGACCTATTGCTCATATATGAATTTGAGCTTCTGATGTAGGGTCGATGGTACTACCCCAATTTCATGCAGCCACGGGCGTCCCAATAGCATATTAGATGTTGATTCGATATCCATGACCTGAAAGGGGATAGAGAAGGTCATTGGCCCGATGGTGAGCTCAAGGTCAACTTCTCCTATGACTTCCCTCCGACTGTTATCAAATCCTCTGGCCCATGTCTTGGCTGGCCTAAAAGTTGACGAATCAACCTCTATCCAAGTGGCGGTTCTTAGTGGGCATACATTCAATGTCAAGCCATTATCTATTAGCACCAATGGGATCACTAAGTTCTCGATTTCAACCGTAATGTTGAGGGATCTAGAATGGTTGGGCCCTTTGAGCAGAAGGTCGGCATCTGACAACGATATGGCATTAGGAGCCAATACCTACCCAATCATTTTTCCCACCTCATAGGGGGAGACTTTATCAGAGACATGAGCATCTTTCAGAGCCACCATTAGAGCTTTGCGATGTGGTGGAGATGTCATCAGTAGGTCCCAGATGGTGATGTGAGTAAGTATTCTCCTAAATTGTGTTTCAAGTGTGTATTCCTGACTCATTCTTTCCAACGGGTGTAATACCACAGGTTCTTTCCTACCCTCAGCCTGGTCCGTTATCGACACTTCTAACTACTTCGAAATTCTTCCTGACCGTATGATGAAACCTACTCTCCCCTCATCCCTACTATCATCGTTAGCGTCTGTCTAATTGTAGTTGAGCGAGACCTGGTGGGGGTTGTATGACGGCCTAGGGATATGAAATGGGGTGGCTGGAAGTATCGAAGATGGATGGACTGGTGGAGGTGGGGTGAAGCTGGGCCAAATGAGATTGATGGGGGATGGTGCCGGGAAATATAACCTTAAATCCAAAGGTTCCACCTGGGGCTGAGGGGTTTAGGAAGTATTCGGCCAAATTTAGGGGCTCAACTACCCCTTCCGTCTCGCTTGATTCCATTGCCCCGATGACATGGAATTCTCTCCTTCAGTGATGAATTTGGAGGGATGAAAGTTGTAGGCCTAGGGCCCATTCCCCCTTGCGGGTGTGGTGGTAGCGATGCTTGGATTATGTTGGTGTGAGGGTTTACTTGAGGAGGTGTTAGGGGGATATTTTTCTTGCCTCGATGAGGTCTTGTATTGCATGCTTTAAAGGAAAGCATCGATTTGTTAGATGCCTCAGTCCTTGATGGAAGTTACAATGTACATTAGAATCGAAGTTTCTCGGGAGCCGATTCGACAGGGGTGGCAACTGGAACGAAGTGACCAACCCTTTTTCAATCAACAAGGGTAATAAGACATTCAGGGGTTGTCCCAATGGAGTAAGCACTCGGTTGAAATGGGCCCTTCTTTGATTGGGGGTCAGCTATGCCCCGGGCCATTGCCTGGTCTTTGTGCTGAATCTGCCTGTGATGGGGCTTGCTATGCTGCCCCAAATTGGAAATGTGTTGTAGTTGTAGTGGGTTGTGAGGTCATAATTGCTTGGACCTCCACACCTGCTCTTTTTTCGTTTCTCTGTTCTGCGAACTTGTGGCTTCCATTGGCCATCTTCTTGTTCAAGCGACCCTCTCTAACCGCATCTTCATATTCGTTGACGTTTCTCACTAGATCGGCAAAACTGGCCTGCAGTTGATACACCAGGAAATCCGATATGATCGGTAGCACAATTTTCGCGTTCATCTCTATTTTCTCTTTATCCAGTATTCGATTTCTCACTTGGACTGCTAGGGCGCTCCACCTTCCGAGATACTCATTGAAAGTCTCATTGGATTTTTATTTTAGTCGAGCCAAATCAGATTTGCGTGGCTCGGTGTCGATGTTATAGACATATTGTTCTTGAAACAAATGGGTGAGGTCTCTCCATGTTTTCAACATAGATGATTCCACATACATGAACCATCACAGCATCGGGCCGGTGATGCTCTTTTGGAATACTTTGATGAGGAGGCGCTCATCTCCATCATATTGACACATGTCCCCACAATAAGATTTTAAGTGAGCAATGGAGTTGCCTGTGCCATTGGATTTATCGAATGAGGGTACATTGAATTTAGGGGGTAAAGGAACCTCAGCAAACAAACATAGATATGAAAAATCGATAGCATGGATTTTGGCTTCCCTAAGCTTCATCAGTTGCTTCTCTATCTTGTCCATTTGCTCTCTCAGTAATTCAGACTCTTTGGACTGCATTTAGGGTGGATTAGGAATGCTTTGAGAGGCCTTCCATGCCGTATATACCATCATCATCTCTTCCATCATGATCATGGGATCTAACATGAGGGTGGATGTGGAGGGTGGTTCGCTTAATGGAAGAGACGTATGGGGTGGTGGGAGTGCTTGGGTTGATGTGGTGGGAAAATTGGGCAAACCGAATAGCCAAGTGATGGTGAATGGGGGTTGGGTTGATGGGGTGGAGATGAGAATCTCCTCCGTGTAGGGATGCGGTGGGGATGTTTCCGTATCGACAGTGATTGTCTCAATCGGTGCCACCCAGAGCTTTTGGTATCCCGGGATACCTAAATCAACATCATATGCACCGAAGTGCTAGATTTGACTCCGATCACCGATCTACGCGAAAGCCTCTAAGCAAGGACTTCAGTTACCAATTAGGAAGGTGTTAGGCACCTAATCGGCCCACTCATAAGCAGTCTCTACTATTGCCAAGTGTAAAAATAAAGAGAAGAAGCAGATGACTCTTCCTCTTGCCCGAAGGTACTCGAATCCTATAAAGCTTTCCTCACAATTCAAAATTTCGGCAACGTAACGACTTAAATCGTTGGATAAGAGAAAATCAAAAAAGAAAAATAGAGGATAGAGAAAGTGAGGAGAGTCGGAGCTCTTGTAGCACCACTGTCGGATCTTCGCGTTTAGCTAACTCCGACAAGCTTCCGAAAGTAAAAGGGGGTAGGGGAGCTCCTAACTTTGCTAAGTCTTGGATGTAGGGAAGTTGGAAGTGATGGTATGAGAGAGGGATTGGCTAAGGTTTCAATGCTTGGAAATAGTGAAGTTAAAAGTGTGATGGTATGAGAGAGATGAGCTAGGGTTTCACCTTAGGAAAATTAGGATTGGTAAAAGTTAAGGGTGGGGTTTATAGGAGGGGTGATTAGTGAGCTCTTAAAGCTCTAATGGGGAGGGTTAAAATTAGGTAATAGGCTAATCTAAGGATTCGGGGATTTCGGGAGCTTGGAAAAGGTGAAAATGTATTATAATGGTGGATGATAGGGTAGCCACTTAAATGGCACAAAGATGGTTTCAAAGGATTATAGGGGTATATGGGTAATAAGAAAACTCTCTCCAAAGTCCGGGAAAGTCCACAAGTCCAAAACCCAAAATGAAAATAAGCCTTCTCGGATGTACAGGTTTTTAAAGCATGCGTGCATACTATGCATGCATGCTTCAAAACCACCTACATAATTGCGGGTTGGTTCATTAGAGAAGATGGAGTTGGCTTTGCGTGCATAGTATGCACACGTGTTAAATTACTCATGCGTGCATACTAATAACAGATGGGTTATTTTTCACATAAATGAAAATTGTGGGCTTGTGGGCCTGGGATTGGTCCAGTATGGGCTCTATGGGTCCTGATGGGCTCTATAGGGTTATGGGAGGTGCTTTCGGAAGCTCGGAGGCACATCCTTCTCGAAGAACTAGTCGATCATGCTTTGAGCCATATTTGAGTGTCTACAATAACCAACAGATCCGATCAAAAGTTTCAAAGGCCAAAAAGGTTTTTCTCTCTCAAAGATGGTTGAGCAATAAAGTAGAGAGATAAAAAACTAGAAATTCTTAAGAGTCTATTTATAGTAGTTGTAACCCTAAAAAGAGATTTAGAAATTCTTTTAGGAAACTAGTCTCATGTTTGACCGTCAGTTTAGTTGTGGTCAACCACAAAACCAAAGGTGGTTAACCACGAAAAGAAGTGTGGTCAACCATCAAAAGGATTATAATTCTTATAAACGGTTCTTCTTAGACTAAAACACTTGTGAATAAGTATAACCCAATCAAACACCATAGGATTCACAAATGAGTAGAATTATACTTGGCAACACATACGATAGTGGACTACTAGGTTGTTATAGATCGTGACAATCAAATCTAACAGATAATACAAAAAACCAAATATTTTCACATAAAGAAATAAGAAATTCGTGGGACTACAAATAAAATGTTCAAATTCAGTAGAAGAATAAACTTGAGCAATCTACAGATGTATAAATTAGAATCTCGAATCTATGTTGGTTGCTTAGATATCAGTCGACCTCTGTTCCAGGTCTATCGCTAACTGTCAAACTACTAGTGACTTGGTCGTGGCTAAAAGAGTAGTTTTATAGCAAAACTGAACCCCATATCAGTTTCAGAAATCTCTTCAAACTTCTTAAGCTGTGTTCTCTGACTCATTTTTCGTCATCTCGACAACCCAGAGCCCTAATTTGCAACTCTTACTACTAAGGGAATTGCTACCTGTAATTCCTTCTTCTTCCATGACAACGACCCAAATATATATCCCTTCAAGGGAGAAATCACATCGAAATTTACAGTGAAGGTAATCTTCTGACCATATCTGTTGAAAACGAGAACCTTCGGAGCTACGGTTACATTGATTCCGGTAGGCGAGGACACTGCAACGGTATAAATACTTTTTGGGGCCCCTACATTTGTCACAGTTCGAGTAACCGAGTAGCTATCCATAAGATCAGGTACTGTGATTGATGGGTAGTTCAGGTTCGAAGCAGTTGAGTAGTTTTGATTGCACGAGCTGCCGTCACCGGTAACCAAACGTACGGATGTCTCATCGTAGCCAATTGAACAGAGGAATGATTTGTAATCAGTGGGTGCTGCGTCATAGATAAGTCCGGGATTTAAGACTCTTGTCGGGTTTATGAAGCCCGAGCCATAATCAAATGGGTTTGCCACTCTTCCATCTGGGTCTGCTGTGATGGCATTGCCGCTCTTATCCAACACGGTTGCTGCATTTTCATTTTTGCACTCTCAGTCTTGTGGGTGAGTTCATGGATATTGAAATTATATAGCATATTGGGTAATTATAAAATCTGGCGCAGAGTTGAATCAAATAGAATTCTCGTCTAGGTGATGGGGTTTGCTTATCTTCTCTCATAGTTACCAAGTCGGGGTTCGGCAATAATTCAGCGAATAATAAATTTGGGCAAGTTAGGGGAAATATTCAATGAAAAATCAGAGAGAAAAAATAAGAAATTTAAAAAAAAAAAAAAAAATTTAATAAAAAAGATTAAAATGTATCAAAGAAGTTTTTAAAAAATTAAAAATTATGATTTATTAAAAAGTGTGAATTATTTTATTCCTGAATTTTTAAACACATGCGTTTAAAAAAAAAATACTCAAATATTTCGAGAATAATTTGCGAATTATTAGCAATTTTTTTCAAAAATTTGGTGAATTTGGTGACTATGCTGGGAAGATCATTATGAGGTACCAAACCTGAGTGCTAACGGCTGCTCTCGGCTCAATTTCAAGCCAACAAACTCGGTAAATTAACTGCCAAATCAGTAAAAGGTCGGAAGCTAACTTCTCACTGGTTTAGGTACTCAAAAATTGCAATTCGGCTCCCCAAGCTTGATCATTGAAACAAAGGTGATTGACCTGAGAGCCACCGCTGGCACGGATTGGGACCAAATATCATTCCGTACTTGGAAACTCGGTAAATTTGATTAAATACTTTAAAACCTGGATAAAAGACTCCAACATATTCAAGTAAGTTTCAAGTTGACTCCAACAATTCACTAAACAGTTTCGATTAGCTATTAGAGCACTTAAATGGAGATTTTACCTGATGTCATGATTGCCGATTTGATGGCAGAAGGAGACCATGACGGATATACTGCTTTGATCAACGCTGCTATTCCCGTTACGTGTGGGCAAGCCATGGAAGTCCCTGAAAGTATGTTGAAATCCATTTTCTTAACTGTCGGAGACCAAGCTGCTAAGATATTCAGTCCCGGAGCAGTGATATCAGGCTACAAAAGAAGATAAGAACGTAATTTAGCATTAAAAATTACACTTGTTAATTTGTCAATTAGCAGCATATGAAGATCGGAGATCATTTAGTCCTAAATCAGAGCTCAAACCTTCAAAATCTCTGGTGTCAAGGTGTTGGGACCTTTGGAAGAGAACGAAGCTACCCGTGGGGCCGGTTGAGAACCCAAAACAGTCTTCACGGGTGAGATTAGCGAGCTTGGTTTCCTGAAAACACAATTTTTTAAAAAAAATCCTAATCGGTGAATACGCATTTGGAAAATTTAATCAAAATTTGTTAGTTATATCAGAGAGGTGAATTTAAACCTTGTGCGATTTACGTAAGAGAGAATCTTGTCACCGATACCCGTTCCAACAATACCTGCGGGTATTACGAATGGAATAGCAACATCCTTATCTGCCTCGTCAATCAGAATCATTCCAACTCCACCTGCTTCTTTCACTATCTTGCTCTTCGCTAGCTTCGACTCTGAAGACCTCTCCACGTGGTGGCAAACCAGAACCTTCCCCATAGCCTTGGTTCTATCCAATGAGCTCTCTAAACAGTAACTACAAAAAAATAAAAAATAAGGGAATTTTAGCTGGACTTCGCTCTCATCTAATCAATAAAGTATCAGTTATTCAGTGTCTACGAACTACCCATTGCTTTACCTCGATTGATAAGGAGTAAAAAATCCGGCATTGGCTTCTGAGGCGGAAATGATCCTTTTCAAGGCATTCATTTCAAAGAGACTTAGACTTTCACCCTATCCATGGCAGTAAATCGTTTAGAATCTAGCATACCCAAATATGGATTATCACAATACTATATGACTTAGTATAAGACCCATGGATCAAAATCTCGGTTTTCCGACACGTATCGTCCACCACCAATACCAAGACGATACGTATCGGGTATCGCAGATACTTGAATGTATCAGCGACACATAGAATACATTGACATATATTGGGTATGTATCGTTGATTCATACCCAATATGTATTGTACTGTGACCTCCGATACGAAGACGTATCAGTATCGTCCAAGATTTTGAACCATGATAAGACCCAATCTGAGTACCAGTGGCAGCACCCAAGTCAAACACGAATAACAAAATCTTGGTTTAAGCGCTGATTATTTTAAGGTCCGAATCAGTTTGAAAGGTCAAAAGTGAGCTTTCATGGATTTGGCTGGTCATAAATAGCAGTGCAGCTCCCAAGGCTTGACCATTTGAACAAAACAGAGATTAGCGTGGGCACTCGGGTCAGGTACCTAAACCAACTCATACTCTATTGATGCTGGCACAAGATGCTTGTAGGATACCTATATAAAAGTGAAATTCTCCTTATTTTCTGACCTCCTAACAGGTTATGCTTTTTCTGTCATTAGTATATATATGATTTGTTAAAATAAGCTTATTCTAAATATTGTAAGATTATATATATATATATATATATATATATATATATGAAAAAACTTCCATCCTCCATTGAAGGACGCTCAAGTGCCCTCCAAGATTGGGGAAAACCTCCAATTGGCAGCGGAACATCAACTTGATGAAACATAGAGCAAGGGTGCATTGCCTAGATCATTTTTTTTTTTAAACTCCTCTCCACCATGTATTTTTTTAGCCTTGAAATCTGAACCATTGAAATCAGTCAAACTTTGACGAAAGCCTTACTTTTTAAATTGATCTAAACAATGCATCCGTACTCCACGTGGCACTCAAAATGTTATTTGAATGCCATGTGGAGCTCCACGTGTATCTTAGAGGACAGTCACCGTCCTCCATTGGAGGACCTAACCGACTCCCATATATATATATATAACTAAAAAACTAAAAATACATGGATTTTAAGAAAGGCCAGGGCATATTTAGTATCGTAGAGGACAACTAAGGAGCATTCATTACATAGAAACATTCACCGTAAGTTTGGTGCCATCTCCAAGTACAATATTAGCGAAGAAATCTCTATCAGTTGAACTGGCAGCGACCGTGAGCATCCACGGTGCAAGATTTGTTGCGGACCCTCGGTTACCATCGTTCCCAACAGAAGAGACGACCAGGATTCCATGGCTTGCAGCATGGAATGATCCCACGGAAATCGCATCACTAAAGTAATCTCCCTGAGGGGCCTCAGGGCCTAAAGATAGAGACAAAATATCAACGCCATCTTTGATCGCGTCATCAAAGGCAGCTAGTAAGTCTGCATCATAGCAACCTGAATCCCAACAAGGTTTATAAACTGCAATCCTAGCCATTGGTGCACCTCCTCTGGCTCCTCCGGCTGCCAACCCACTAAAATTCATGTCCTTGACATACCGACCAGCAGCAGTCGAGGCCGTGTGGCTACCGTGGCCATTGCTGTCCCTTGGAGATCTATATGTCACCATCATATCCCAACTTGAAGTTTCGGCATCATAACTACTTAGATAATATCTTGCCCCTATCACTTTCCTGTGAAGAAAAAATAAATAAATAAATAAAATAGAAATGGTCATCATGTACATCCTAAATTCTCTTTATCGATCTGTGCCAATACCGAGAGGTATCGGCTGGGGCATCAGGTATTGACAATAAAATATATTACAAAGCATAGGTATCGAGTGATATCCAAGATGATACATTAGTCTCGGGTGTCTCCGATACCGGATGTATTGCCCGATATGTCTTGGTATCTTCTGAGATTTTGATCTATATGTGTCTTAGTTATTAAGCATTAACTTTTCATCAAACCTGTTACAAGAGGAATTTGTAAAATATTCGCCAGTTTGGCATACTCCTTTCCATCGCGAAGGAACTGGAGGCATGTCAAGATCGCTGAAACTGGGAGATTCTGGCCAGATTCCTGAATGCATGACCATCAAATCAATTAGAATTTTCTTTTTCAATGGTTTAAGATCTTTCCATGTAAAAATAAGGCACCCAACCATGCATTTTGGGCAAAATTCTAACCATATTAATTAAAATTGACTTAGTAAAGGTACCCGACCCAAGTGCCAGCGACAGCACTCAAGTCAATCTCAAACCAACAACCTCAGTAAATGCATGGATAATTTTGAGGGCTAATTAAGTGCAAGGTTAATTTTGAGGCTAATTTACTGCCATTCTCATTGCCGACGTCTCTTGTGCAATTAATCTGTGATCATCCATTTACCCCTCAGCAGCCAACCGTCAATCACCCATGCTCGACAGCCACTGAAGTTTGTTGGGGAGTTTGCCCGTTTCCCACTGTTCTTTTCCCTTTTTTTATTTTTGTTTTCTTTTTCTTGTTTTTCTTTTCCAAGCTTCTCGCCTGGTTTTGTTCTCTGTTGTAATTTCTTTGGTTTTCAATAAAATTATAATTTATCGATCAAAAAAGAAAAAAGAATTTAAGCTCAAGGTCAAAAGCTCGATTTTCACTGATTTGCATGCCCATAAATAGCAGTGCGGCTCCCGAGGCTTGAACCGAGGACCACTGTTGGAACTCGGGGTGGGTACCTAATACCAGCTCAATTAAACATAGCTTTTTACAACAAATTAGCAGGCTCCAATCAATCTAAGAAAATTTTACATCTAGCCTGTTATGTCTGTATTAATAAAAAATAATGAACTTGACGAAGTAACAAAAAAATTATAAAAAGATTACTAAGATGCATATAAATGAATCAATGAGCTCTGTTGTAACCAAACAACTTAGAGGGAAAAAAACCATGTCATATTTAATTGAAAATGGTTTGAAAACCCGAAAACTCGACTTGATTCCACAGTCAGTTGGATCAAACTCGAAGACTCAGATAAACTTGACTCACTCTGAGTCGATAGCTGATTAAATATTTCTAAAATATATGTTTAATGAAAAGAAAAAATATTTTAGAACGGAAAAGAAAGGCATGGTGAAATGCGTATTTTAATATTGTTTTTAGAAGATAGAATTTCTAAAACTTTATCCCATGATAATATCTTATATATAAGGGTAGTTCATGAACCCTGGTTGCATCATCCTAGCGAACTCTTAACTCAACTTGAAATCCTTGCGAATCCAGTCAAGGTATCAGTATGGTATTGTTATCGGGTATCGCTTCATCTTGGACCGATTTGTATCGGCCGATATAGATACGGTATCGAAATATAGTCTCAGTCGACTTTCTTTTGGCAAAAATAGTATTAAAAAAACAAATAAGATTTGTATCGGTTAGTATCGGCCGATACCTGTGTCGGTATGATACCGATACCTGTATCTGGGTGGTATCGATAGCGATTCCCGACGAAACTGATACGTACCAGTATAGGCTGAGTTATGAAACCATGAGTCCAGTAACTCGGCCTAGTTACTGGATGACTCGCCGAGTTTTAGAACTAGGAATAGAATATCTCTAAAACAGCTAAAAAATCATAAGTTGTTTTTGTCGCTAAAAAAACATAAGTATAACCACAGAAGTATGATTTAAGACAGATGGGTTTTTAACTAAAGCAACACCTAAGACTTAAAGTATTCAGACCATTAGGAACCCTTGAATCTGTTTATAGAAACAAATATCTCTGCTACAACCAAACGAAGCTAAGCAAAAAAACAAAATCTTATCTCATTTATCAGTCAAATACCTCTGAAGCTGACAAATTTATTCAATGGGGGGATCAGAGTCCCTCTACATATAGAAATTATATTTGAATAAAACTGGCTGAGAGCTGTAAATTTTAAAATTTTCACAACAAGAGACATTGTTGAAGAGAACTTCCTCACCTGTATCGATGAATCCGATGATGACATTTTCTTGGTTCTTCGTCGAGTAGCCCGGAATTTCCATTGATTCGTCGTTCATAAGACCCATAAAATCCCATGAATGAGTGGTATGTAGCCTCCTTTTCAAGTTCCGAAAAACAGAAATCACGCCGGGCATCTCTGTGGAGTTATATTTCCACTATTTCAAAATCACTGACGCTAAAATTGAGACTCAAAAAAAAAATTACTTAAAGACAAGTCACTATACCTAAAGTTGAGATTTGAAAAATTAATAAATAACAAGTCACAAAAATCCAACTTACTGGACATGGCCATAGCTTGCTCTTCTGTCAACTTTGCAGCAAAGCCTCTGAAACCATGACTATAACTGTAAACATGTGATGCTCTAGCTTTCTCCTTACTGGCAAAAATCAAATTTGCATAAATTGTAAAGAAATAACAAAATAAAAGCCCCAGTATTTTCCAAACAAATCAATAAATTGTAGAAAAGTATATAAAGAATAAAACAAATTAAAAAACCATTTTTTTCCAAAGAAAACCCATTCTTTTCAAACAAAATAAAAGCCACCTTTTTCCCAATCGTATTAATAAAAAAATATGATGAACAAAAGAAAAGACCCATTGTTTCCAAAAATGTAAAATCTCCATTAAATTTCCGCAATTACCCATTTTGGAGTGGACCCTTTTGTTGAAAAATTAAAATTGAAAAAATAAGAAATAAAAAGGTAAGGAACAAAGACTGAATAAATAAGTTTTATATTCTGTAACACAATTAGAAGTTTATGTATTTATAATTCTGAAAAACATGAATTAACCTCATGTCAACTCCCAAATGCAGTTGAATTCACTATATTACCTCCCCCTATGAACACCAGTAAGCATTTGGTGGTTTTGCTCCAAAATCTCATCTGGGCTGCCACTGGTTTTGCTACCCATGTAAACAACATATACCTGTAAAGAAAAGTAGTAAAAATCACAGAATGAAGAAACATAAAATAAGGCAAAATTAAGTTTAAAAAAAATAAATAAATAAATTATAAAAAGCAGTCAATGTTTAGTAATATAATAACCCATCAAAAAACCATTAAAAACAATAAAATTCAGTAAGAAAACAATAAAATCCTATTACATAAAAACCCATAAAAATCATACAAAGATCAATTATTCTTGAGTAACAAAAAAAAACCCACAAATAATTATTCAAAAAACTCAATCTATAGTAAGATAGAAACCCATGAAATAATTATTCAAAAAGATTCAACCCTTAAAACCCATAAATAATTATTCAAAAACATTCAATCTCTAGTAAAATAAAAACCCATACACAAACATTCAATCCTTAGTACACTGTAAACCAACCCACCTGAGAACAGAAACTGTATCTGATTTCTGCAACAAGAACACAAAGAAACAGACATTGCATGCTGATACAACTCAATGGAGCCATTTCTAGAGAGAGAGAGAGAGAGAACTTGGCTTTAAATAAGAAAAAGGAGAAGATTGTTCACAGGGATTCTGTGGATTGTATACGAATAAAAGGTCGTGTATAGGCGCATAATCAGAAGAATAATGGCATAAAAAATGTGAATTTTTTGCTTTCTGAGCACTTAATCATGAGACAACTTCCCCCTGTATCATGGAAACCGTTTACAATTAAATATTCAAAAAAAACCCGTTTAAAATAAAACCCCCTCTGTTTTTGTCTCCTGGTTGTTTTTTTTTTTTTTTTGAATGAAATGAGCAAATATAGCATGAACCACGTGTACTTCGGTAGGAAATTCTATGCAATCTCTGACCTTTAAAAGCAGATGGGTTTCTGTAAATTTGCTAGAGTGCTTTTTACTTTTGTAGGGCATATGCCCTTTACCTGTTGGGCAACCAAAATTTTGGTACAATCCGATTTATTTGACAACCCTCACTTTTAAGATTTGAACCAATGGTTATCGGATTAGGGCCCATCCCATACAAATATCAACCCCAATTCTATATAAGTCATATATTAGGTTCAAAATCAAATCACATGGCCACAAATCGGCCGATATATGACTCGGACAGATATTAAAAATATTCTTTTATATTTTTTTTTATTAATTTAGAAATAATATATATATATAGAGAGAGAACTTTAAATACTTTATTGGAGCTGTCTAATCGGAACACTTTAATATCAACCAATAAAAATAACACATGAACGGTTCACATTAGAATGCATAATTCAGATGGTTTAAATATTTAGGGATGTTATGCCCGATTCGACCCAACTTGACCCAATGGGCAACGGTACATGCCTGACCCAATTTTTGCTAGACCCGACCCGACCAGAATGTTGGGTTAGATTCTTCATGCCCGAACTGGCCTGATAGGTTAAGTTTCTGAGACGGACCCAATAAACCACCCGGGTCCGGCGGGTTGAACATCAACCCGACCCAACTCATTGACAGCTCTAAATTTTTTATTTTTTTGTTTTTTTTCATGAAGACAGCTCTAAATTTTTGTTTTTTTTGTTTTTTTTTTTTTTTTTTTTTTATGAAGACAGCTCTAAATTAAAGATGTAGAAGAAATGTTGGACGGTCTAAATCTGTTGATGGGTTTATAAATAAACAAATGGGCAAAGCTTGGAAGTTGGAGTTTATGCAAATGACAGAAGAGTACCTTTTTTTTTCTTTTTCTTTTTTTCTCTCGCGAAGACAGAAGAGTACCTACATAGACGTATTTATTGGTGATGAATAATAGGCCAACAATAATAGTTTGATATGAGGTTAGATCCAACGGTGTTTAGGTCACCGATTAGGTATATAAAATCGTCCTAGCCTATAATAATTATAAAAAGAGCAATAGTATATATGGGCTCCACCTCAAGATTTAATCTTGTGATATACTCATTTAGGTCTCACTTAACCACAAAATATGTAATCAAGTGCCACGTGGATGTGTTAGGTCGATTTAATATAATTTAAAAAAAACAAAATTATGACTACCCTAGTCAATGTTGTTCAATACTTTAAGGGAAAAATTTATTATTTTTTAGATTTGTGCCATGTGAAACATCATGTAAGATCCGTTGATTTGAATGTTATGATTTAAAGATCCGTTGTGCTAAAGGTTAGCACGAATCTTATCTAATTTAATATAGTCTATGACCCTGTTTGATAACAATAAAACTCCAAAGAGAAAATGAAATTAATTTTTTAATTGATTTTTTGAGAAATAATTTCCTCTAAAAATAAATTTTTTACTATTTGATTAGTGTGTTTGAAAAATGACTTTCATTCGAAATTGATTTCTCTTCTATGATTAGTATCCTTGAAAATAAATTTGAAAATGAGTTTTTAAACTTAGATCATATATTTTCTACTTTTATGGAACTAGAAATTAGTTTAAACAAATACTTAATGAAAAAAGAAAGAATAATTTGCACAAATACTAAGTGTATAAATTGATTCAATGGTTAATTGAGTTGAAGTAGATGATAGAGACTGTTTTGTACACTAGTCTTTGGTACAAGATTTTTACATCATGTCCACATCTCTAGAGATTATTTTGTGTGCCGATCTTTAGTGCCAGATTTTTACATCATACCTTTCAAATCAGACAATTTAAATCGTGTTTCAAGTGGTATAAATTTGAAAAAAAAAATGAGTCTTCCTTTTAAAGCATATGCAACACTATAAATCTTGCGTGCAATTAGTTCCCCATTTTAACGAATATACAGTATGATAGAATTTTTATATCCTTCATTTTCACACCATTAATCGAGGCCATATTGTTTGTTCTTTTTCCTTAAAAGTCGTTACGAAGGAGTGAATCATTGAACCCTAGGGGGATGGATGCCACTTGGCATCCCGAACACCGGCACACATGTCAAAAATATAGACTAGAGCCCATATTACCCATTTTCCTAATTATTTGGCCAGTATTTACACACAAAAAGTTAGTCCAAAGTCCAAACGCTCTTTAAAAAGAAAGACTTGACATTTTAGCGACTTATGCTAGTGAAAGTACCATCTAAGCCATAGCCGTCTGATTTGCAAGCCATGATCTAAAAATCTTTACTGCAAAAGATTAAAATGAAGATGAGCTTTGACTGCTTTGAGTCATATGATAGAAATTATGTTTTCCATCAATATTTTAGACCAAATATCTTAAGATTATGAGTTTCAAATCAGATGACTTAAATATTATTTTCACAGGCAATTGTCGTCAAATGCAATTATGCAAGCATTATATATAGTGACACACGCTATATATGATAGTTTTATCATGACACACACTAACTAGTTAGATTCTTATATGCAAATATCAGTCTTATCATGAACATATTCATATCAGTGTCATTTCAATTAGGGCCAGCACTCCTGATCACCATCATTTAAATACTATTTTGGTACTTAAAATGATTTTATCATAATAAAAGGTGTAAGATAGGAGTATATATAGTGACCAAGTCAGGTTTGGAAATATATCGGGTTGGAAAAAACTTTGGAAAACTCCGGCATAATTCATCAAATTCGGGAAAGAATCATTTAAAATTCAGAAAAATAAAAAAGAAAAACTATAGAAATATATTAATTAAAAATTTAGAAATTGAAAAAATAAAATAAAAATAAAAAATTTGTCAAAAAGTTGAAAATTTCGTGAATAATTCTTTAAATTTATGAATATTTCTTGAAATTCATTTTCAAAAAGTCATGAAGAATTATAATTTTATTTGTTTTTTAAAAAATAATGAATTATTCGTAACTTTTTTCAAAAAGTTGGAGAATTTGGTCACGACGATTGTGAGCAATCCAAACCGTCAAAGCGATATTCGTATATTAACAGTAGTTGGCCTGAAAATTAAAATTTTTTAAATGTTGAACCATCCAATTTGTTCACTCTATTGTTAACAGTTCTAATTTTTCAACGACCGAAAATAAATTTCATTGATAAAATGGATCACATTCAGTAATAGGCTTGATTCTTTGGCTGAGAGTGCTCCACTGGTAGACTGTCACATGGACTATTTAGATAGATATGTCATGTGACATAACACCCTTGACATTTCAAATCATTATTGATGGTGATGAATTTAGGATTTTACTATTGCCACTCCACCCTTCCTATCCACAATTCAAATATTTAAAAAAAAAATTAAAAAAAAAAAAAAAAAAATTAGAAAATAGAAACTAAAATAATCCATGTGCACACTAAAAACAGAATAGCAGCACTCAATTTTCATCTTTTCTTCTTCACTTTCCATCGCTTATGTTTCCACAATCCCCCTCCAATCACATGATCCTCCTACATCTGCATCTTCATCTTTCATTTCCCTCGGATCCTCTAGAGATGAATCAATTTTTTATGACATCTTCTACCAATTAAGGTGAGTGGGAGCATGTAGACATATTATGTCTTTCAACCTCCCTATTGAAGAAGAATTCGAGATGGAGCTTCCGATAAGAACTAAGTCAGGCATAATTAAGACCCATCAAAAATGGATGGAATGATTGTTTTCAGACCATGATTTCTTGTCCGCTGGTCATGAAGTGCCCTTAAAGAATTTAATCAATCAAGTGAGGAAACTACTATCTTAACTACTTGATCATTCTACTTATTCTTGAAAGGAATCCCTTCCCTCCATTGGATTCAGATCGTGGGGATCTATTATGACTCGGGTTTAATTTGACCATATTTAATGGTGTTTGATTTGTGAGGTACCAAGTTCGGTACTTGTATATTTACCGTACCAAGGACCACACTTTTTAAATTGGAAAATTTCTATTTAAAATTTGGCTACACAAAAATAGCAACCGAAAATCCCTGGAAACCTACTGCTTTAAAACCAACAAAGGCAAAAAATTTAATCCCAATATTTATGAGATTTATTTTGGTAAGCAATTATAATCTTAAAAGGACTCTTGCTTTTTTAAGCAAAGTCAACTTCCCCTATGGGCTCTTCTTTGAAAATTGTCTTTTCTTTATTTATAGAGAATCTAAAGAGTTTAGAATCTCTATTCCATTCTCTCTCACAGCCGTCTCCCTCTTGTTCCCTCTTTTCTGCTTAGCACAACCACCGTGCACCACCTCTCATCCTTAAGCGAAATCCACTACCGGGCAACACTGCGAGTTCGATCCACCATTATAACGGTGACCGAACTTTCTTTTCTGGAGTCTATCACCTTGCCATCAAGGATCTTCATCGTCGTGAAGGTTCGATCGTAAAAAAAGAGTTCTCATGAAAGGAATCGGGTAAAACATCGTTTGAATCTGATCTCTATCAAACCAAATCGCCGCAAGATTTGTTTTCTACTTCAGCAATTGGGTGCCTCTAAATCCATCTTAAATTGTTCCGTTATTTTTCAAATATAAGAAACCTTAATTAAATTCTAAAAGAAATAGGGATGAAAGAGATCTAGAACCGCATCAAAAACTCAACCTAGCCATGAAATTGCAAGCTCGATCGGTCAAAATTCAAACTCAACCAATTGAAATTATATATTGTATAGGGATCTTTATCCCCTATTCGATCTCGGCCGGTCGAAAATCATTTTCGACCAGTCGAGCTCATATTTTCTTTAGAAATTCTTCTTCGGATAGATCTTGATCAGTCGAAAACAGTTTTCAACCAGTCGAGTTCTGCTATCTTCAGAACTTTCCTTCCTTAAAACTCGACCGGTCGAAAACTCATTTTCGACTAGTCGAGATATTCTGTAAAGGACTGTTGTCCTTTGTTTCATCTCGATTGGTCGAAAGCACAACTCGACCAATCGTTTTATAGTAAATCCCTCTATTCTTATTTTCGACCAGTCGAGATGGACAGTTTCAGAACAGTTTTCCGTTTCTTTTTTAATTTCGAGTTTTTTTTCCGCGAGGACCTCCGATTTAAACGAAACAGGACTCGATCTTATAGTTTTTGGACCTTCAGGACATAATGAGAATGCCTATTATCTCTTTTAAGGATCCTATAACTCTTATATGGACATGAGTGTCTCTTTAGGGTCCAAAACACGTCCGATCGCTATATCGATCAATCACCAAGTTCTATAAATACAATTACACTCCATTGAAGAGTAAATATATTCAATCACCGAATACATATAGTTAAACATTCCTTATTCACTATTTCTACTCAATGCTTCATATTTTATGCTCCATATTAATTTTCTTCAAGAATATGTAATGCTTAGGGTGCATATTATAGTTTTATTCTGATATATGTTTATCATCATCATATGACATCCGTTATATAAAAAATTATGATAGGACATACGCATGACAAGTTAAGAATAAGTTATAATACATTACATAATCCTTCGCCGCAATGGGGTTTCTTTTACGATCATGTGAAATTTAGAATTTAGGCATCCTTGTACAGATGCAACTCCTCTATAATAGTATGAGATGTCACACGAAGTACATTCAGGTTACTATGAAATGCGTCTCTCGAAAAGCGTGATTAATGAACCCTATTGTACAGTGGGTCATTCCAATTAAGTTTTAAGTAAAAATGATAAATGAATATATTAAGATACGATATATTAAAAAAGTGAGAACTTAAGCCCACGCAAATATAAAATTTTGGGTGGGGACGGAGAACGTAACTCTCATGCCAGAAATAAAATCAGGGCAGGGACCTAAGCCCATAATCAAATAATGATATGATATGTTAAGACATGCTGTGAAGGCTAATTGAACATGAATTAAGTTTTACACATGTCATATCTTACGAGCCACCATAAGGGTCCAACGTCTGCAATCGAGACGGATTTTAAGGATAATATGTTAGCTTTGTCACGAACTAAGGGGACATTATTGTTACAATGCTCGCAATCTTATCTGGCTGGATAGAGGTTTATGTTATGATATGGAGGTTGCGTGGTTATCTACACGTGGACCTCGCGTGGAATGCTCGAGCAACGATCTGACACAGGTTATTTAATTAAGATAAATAAGATACGAAGTACATTGTCTAGGCGTATAAAGTAATAATAAGAGTTCTAATATATCACGTACGATAAGTTGATGAGACAGATGGGAAAGAAATAAGAAATAGAAGCATCATGCATATTTCATTCTATGATATACCTTTCAGTTTCGATATGATATGTTATGAGGTTTAGATATGTTTTAACATTATGTAGAAATGTTTGGTTTATTTCAAAATACACCGCAACTCAAGCAATTACAAACATGATCACCTGGATAAGTTATGGTGGATCGATTGTATAATCCACTGAGTTTGCGTAACTGAATAAACTTACCCTCTGATTAGTCACATAATATATCAATTTATCACCCTTAACTTAATGATATTAGGACTTAGTTTGTTACTAATAAGTTACTGATGTACAGATATTAAGAAAAATCAACAAAAGAGAACCAAAATGATAATATTCATCAAAATGAACTCAATAGAGCAGTAAAAGACGATTAAGCGTAAAAAGACGATTCGCTATATACTGAAAGCTAGAAAATCGTGAAAAAATTGAGCGCTGTTACTAAAGAAGAGAATAAGAAATCGTAATTTACGATTCTTCAGAAGACGTTCAAGAAGCTAAAGAGATACAGAAGAAGAAAAAAGTGAGCAATCGTAATTCAGAGAATCGTCCAGAGAGAAAGCTATGAAAGATAGAAAATCGTGATTTACGATTTTTCAGAAAGAGAAGAAAAGAGACAATCGTGATTTACGATTGTATTAATATAAGCTTTCCTGCAGCTACTGCTACTGCGAATCACGTGAAGATCTACACCGCCATGTACAAAATTAGAAGAATTCTTATCTTAAAAGTTTGGCTGATCACAGATTTGGGAGATTGACGAAGAAAAATCTTAAGAGGACTCTGCTGCTAAAATAAAGGAAGAAATTCAAAAGTGCATCAACTATAGAAAGCAAGGAACTATAAAATTAGAATTAGAGTTATATTAAAATAATTTTATTTCTATTATTAGAATTAGGAGTTTGTAAACCAATCCCTTATGATCTATAAATAAGAGGGCTTGGTATAGGAATAAATCATTGAAGAAATTCTCAGCATCAATTGACGACTGAGGTTGAGTTTTCTTTCGATTATTAGAGTAGATTTTTATTATTTTGTAGGTTAGATATCAAAGGATTTTCAAGAACAATTGACGACTGCAATTGGGAACTGAAGATTAGTTTAGGTATCCATAGTTTCTCAGAAGCAATTGACGACTGCAGCTGAGGGGTGAAGGATATAAATTTATTTTGCTTTCTAGTTTAAATTTCTTGCTTTATAAAGATCTTCAAATTTTATTTGAATTGACGACTCAGGTTAAAGTTTGCAAATTAGTGTAACGATTTTACTTTTCCATCTTTAGTTTTCTAGAATTTGATTGATGCCCAAGTTTTAGAAGATTGTTGATTAGATTATATCTATATTAAATGAAGTTAGTTTTTTATTAACGCCCAAATTCTATAAGAGTGAGATATAGTGTAACGGTATTTTAAATTTGTAAACATCTGATAGCTGAAGATTGTGATTGATGACCGTAATCTGAAGTTTGAAGATTTAGGATTTATTTTCTGTAATTTAGATTAAAAAAATAATAATTCTTTATTCGTATTTCTCCAGTAGTTTATGATCTTAAAAGATAAGTATAAATTTTCAGAAAAATTAAATTAATATAGTATAACCTATCTCTGTGGAAACGATCCTTTACTAGTACTATAATTTCCATTGTGCACTTGCAATAGGTTAAGACTTAATTAGATGACATAAATAAACCGCTAATAAGTTTTTGGCGGCCGTTACCGGGAATCAGCGTTTTAATATATTAATTTAAGAAAATAAGTATTTATCTATCTTTTTTTATATTTTTTTATATTTTTAATTTTCTTTGATCACTTCTTAATCTTCCGTAGGTTTATTCGGTGCACCGACTAAGAGTTTCAACTTCTCCTGATTAGAGAAGCTCGGAACTCAGATTTGTTTTCGCTCCCCTCTTGCTAGAATAAAAATAGGATAAAAATAAAATTAAAATAGATATTTATAATAATTGTTTTAGCAATCCTGCTTTGATTTCATTATGGCAGGGAAAGACCAATATGTGGCTAAGACAATGGGAGAATATTATGCATTGACATATCTTACACCTCCCCTATGTATTCAAATACACCTTACAGCCGGTAATAGGACTTTTGAAATTATGCCCAATATGCTTCAAATACTTTGGACTTTCCATGGGCTGATGGATGAAGACCCCTATTTGCATCTAAATAAGTTCGTGAAAGTATGTGCTATCATTCGAATTAAGAACTTGACAGAAGCCACCCAATTGAGGCTATTCGCATATTCCCTTAGAGATAAAGCAAAGCAGTGGATAAACTCTTTGCCTCATAATTCGATTGCTAATTGGGAATGACTGAAACGTATGTTCCTTACAGAATTCTTTCCAATCTACAGGTGGAATAAAATCCGGGATCTTATCATAACATTCCATAAATTCTCGGATGAATCTCTTCAGAAATGTTGGAATCAACTTAAGGATCTTCTGCACAAGTTCCCTCACCATGGGATTGCACACTGGCAACTTGTGCTCACTTTCTATGAAGGCCTTGAACATGCAACCCATCATAGGATTGATGTAGCCTGTGGCGGTATGTTTCGTAAATTGACAGTAGAAGAAGCTTGGGAACTCTTTGAGACCCTTAGCGAGGAATCAGTGCAACACCACGCACCGGGTGAGGTTGACTCGGAGACTTTGATAAATATACTTCCTAAGCAAGGAATATTTTATAAATTAAAGTCAATGATGAAAGGTTTCCCGAGACTGAGGTTTTGGAAAATAAAAGTTCAAATATTTTGTGAGCATAAAATCGTACCCAATATCTCAAAAAGGAGAAGCCTGTGGTCCTAACCATGGCCTAACTCAAGCAGTTTCTCGACTTTCAACTGTTTCTCCTTACCCCACAGATGCCCAATACCATACTGCTACAGAGGATACCTTGTTGCAAATAGCTTACAGCTGGATGCAACATAGTCGTATCCAGACATAGTTACTCAACCACCTTCGACAATCTGTCGAAAGGTTAGAAACTCAATTTGAGCAACTAATCCTTTTTTAAAGAGAGAGTAACTTATTTTCTTCACATGCAATTGGTACATCTAGAGGAGGTACATTTATGGGAGGCACATCAACTCCCTCCGTTTTTAATTGAATCCCTCTAGAACCTATTGAGCTACTGACTCGCCCGTAGTAAACAATTGTAACATATGTATATAATTTTGAAGAGTATTCTACGATTTATAGTATGAGAAAGTACAGTCAATCGTAAAAGTCTCTTTTGTCATGTCACAATTACTTAAAGCGTATGGATTTATGATTTCTTATGATTTATAGAATTAAATCGTAGTGAGAACGATTTGAAGTGTTATAGAGTCTCACTTTTGTTCTACAGAATTGCAAACGATAATTCTAGGGAACAGGCGATTCTAGTGATCGATCTTATCTATTACATTGGAATTCAGACCCATTTAATTCATAGAGAAAGCGGGCATGCATCGCATTCAATATTGTCACTTGCCTATAAGCCTACACCTTAACACGTGAACCCTCCCTTTCCCTATAAAAGTAGACCCTTACCGTCCCAAAAACTCATCTCTTTCATCTTCCTTTTATACCCTAACCCTAATGGCGAAAGAAATCAGCCAAAGCGATTTCAGTAAGCAACTTGATAGAATCCTTGAAATACAAAAGGCCGAGCTCCTGGCTGATATAAAGAAAGTAAAAGATTTGAAGCGCCAGCGACCTACATTAGATGCTGAATTGTCCTCTGAAACTACCATTCACCCTAAACCTAACCCAAATTCGACATCACATTTCAAGAGCCCATTTTCTCCCACTTCCTAACCTTTATACCATCACAACCCACCCCGAATGCGAACTCCTATATGATGATGGTGGGTTGAGCCGTCCCTCACCACTCTTCTCCATTGCTCATACTTTTCCTGTCAACTGTGTACATTCTCTTCACATAGTCTTCATAAGGGAGCAATATGGGTGAAGGGTGATCTGGAAATGTGTTCACTTCTTCACCCTTTGAAACACTCCTACTGTGGCATTGCATTTCTTCCAAGGAAGAACTGTGATGTGCTCGATTTGGGAGAGATAAAGAAGGGCATAGAAAAGTGTTTCAACAGCTCTTGGAGTAGCGACCTTACCAAGGTGTGGATACTCCTTTGGTAGGAAGAGATATGAGACTCGAATCAACGGTGGTTAGAAGCCGATGACCGATCTTTATCGAAGACTTTATCTCGGACGTTGTGGCTAGTGTCATGTATAAATTAGTGTGTGTCTTTCCTAGGTTTATACTCTTTTATGTAATTAGTTTTTAGATTTCTCTTTTCCTGTTCATTGTAAATATTTAGTTAATATATGAAAATTTTCTTTTGACTAACTTTTCTTTTTCACTAACTGTGTAATTGCTACTAACATTTCATTAATTTTTGTTATTGATACTTCGAGAATAAGTCGCAGATATTTTCTCTCAAGTTTGGGGGAGAATATATATCTGATGATAGATTTTTTTCGGTAAATAATAAGAGATATCAATAATTTTAAGTATCCCCTGTGTTATTTTTTTTATGCCAATGAAGGCATTGTTTGACTTAAGTTTGGGGTGGTCACACAACATCTGTGTATAATAGTAGTTTAATTAGTATAGTAGTTAGTTTTATTTAGTTTGTTTTCGAAAAAAAAAAAAAAAATATTTCGATTTTTTATAAGTTGATCAGTACATAGGAATTATGATAGAAAAAATTACAAATCTTGAAAAACTTACGATTCATTATAATAGAAGTTTAATAATTAGAATATAGAATAGTTATAATTCATGCTTAGCACGTTGAACATTATATTAGAATGGATGTTTGAAGCAATAGATTGATCTGAATTGCAAAATTTAGACTATAGTTTCAAAATTATAAACCAGTAAGCATTTGAGCCATATTTCCTCTTTCTTTTAGAGAGAGACTGTTTCTATTCAAATCAAAATTTCTTTGAACTTTTATACTGTTATGAAATCTTACATTGCTAAATTGAAAATTAAATTATTCTATGAATATGATGAACTAATTTTTTGTCTAGAACTATCTATTAGAAATATCAAAGCAATAAGACATCATTGCTAGTGAATTGTAAAGATGATTTAAGGTCATCCTTTGTTTAAATCAAAACCAAAAAGCTAAAATCTCAGAAGATTTACCTTTGAACCCATATTAGAAGCCTAAATCAAATCTCTTTATACCAAAATCTGATAAACCCTTAACCAGATGTACTACCCAAAGCTTTCGACCTTTATCCTTATAATTTTTGAGAGTTTAGAATGTAAAAGAAAGAGAAGAGGGAGTGAAAGAAGTAAAAGTGGAACAGATAAGGAGAATGTTAAAAAGAGGTACAACTGAAGAAATAAAATGAAAAATATGGAAAGGAGTGAAAAATCGTAAAGATCGATTTGAAAAAGAAGATTGCGATTTAGCAAAAAGCTTTCAAAAGAAGAAAAATCGTAAAATACGATTTTACAATGAAAGAAATGGGATGTATAAAGAAAAGTAAATGGGAAGAGGTTATCCAATCATGGATACTTACTGATGTAGAATAGAAAAGAAGCCAAAGAAGATAGGAGAAAAAAGAGCTAAATTCTCAGAAAAAATTTGAATCCTTCTTCTACATTTCTTTGATACCTTTGAAAACCCAAAGCCTCATTACAAACTGAAGGAAAGATCTTTCTAATTTACGATTTGTAAAAGTATAAGCCTAGTAGAGATATGAATACTAGATACTATGGATTGCACAAGGAATCATATGTATAGAATAGATTATCTTTTCCATGAGATTCATTAATATTTGCAAGTATCATTGACTGAATTTTTCTGAAAAATATATTGAAAGAACCCAAAAGTTTCGATATCCTTTTGAGAGAATTTCAATAATGAGTTTTTGACTGAAAATATTTTCTAAATCTACAGTTTAGAAAACTTATGAAGAATAAACTGTTCATTGATGCATATACTCCCTGCTTATTATGAATTGAAATTGTTAGAGTTCTAATCAAAGATAACTGTTATAATCACTACAAAAAATAAGACTATTAGCAGCAGCCAAAAACTGCCGCTATTAACTAAAAAATTGCTGCTAATACCCTCAGCGACAGTTGTAAAAACTGCCGCTATTAGTGTTGTCGCTACTTTGTTTTAGTGGCAGTTTTTACAACTGCCGCTGAGGATATTAACGGCAGTTTTTAGTAAAAACTGCCACTAAGTTTTCAATAGTAGTGGAACCAGTAAAAAACTGTCGTTGTCATGTTTTTATCGGCATTACAAACAGGGAGATGCCCATTAGAAGTTTAATTTGCTGATGTAGAGAATATGATAGAAGTAAAATAGGGAAACTGATTGAGAAACTTATTGAGAAAATACGAGACTCAATTGAATCAAAAGTAAGAATTACAATAATACAAAAAGAAAAATATGTTGGCTATAATTCCAACATCAGCACCATCTATTTACAATAGTACAAAGACAAAAATAGAACAAGAAATTGCAACTGTTCTTTAAACTGTTTGGTCAAAATCTGCTCAATAATCATAGGATCTGATGCTTTAATAGATTCATCTTTGATATCATATATCATAAGAGCACCCAATGTGTCTGCAATCTGCATATGTGAAGTGTATGACTTGAGGCTTTGGCCATGGCTTGCGATAACATATGATAAACCACCTGAGATATTTGCACCGTGCAGAAAGAGACTTAAGAGCACCAACAGATTCTGCTCTAACAGAGGCTTCATTACCAGTACCCAGTAGTTTGAGTAGTTGCGTAGTAGCTCCTACGACTA
Source organism: Chloranthus sessilifolius (assembly GCA_021018995.1). Lineage (NCBI taxonomy): Eukaryota > Viridiplantae > Streptophyta > Magnoliopsida > Chloranthales > Chloranthaceae > Chloranthus > Chloranthus sessilifolius. The sequence goes on along the minus strand of CM037587.1, from coordinate 17,454,678 downwards.
AGATCTTCGAACAAACTGATGGTTCTTCTGTCATCATGCATGCAAGAAGAAAGCAAACATTTGCTTGAGTAGTAGATTTCCCTGTTGCAAGCAATTTTACAAGTATGTCCACTCCTGCTTCTATTGTCGCAGACCAAAACCCCTCAGTACTGATAGATAAGTTTCTTAAAGCTCCAATCAGTAGATTATCGACAAAGTTCTCAATTTTGATCCCATTCTGTAGCTGCTCCCAAAGCACAGGCACAACTCTTTCGGTGAGAAGATCTTTGATCCAACATGGTCCTTTGCACCACCTTGAGAAACAGTGTAGATAGCCGTTGCAGCCGCAAGTTGGCCTTCTGTTGAGCTGGATTTTAGAAGGCCAAGCAATAAGGTCTTCCAACTGCTTCAAAGAGTTCTCTTTCTCTTGCACTGTTGAAGAACTTCGCCGCAACGACTCAATGCAAGATTAAATGATCTCACCCCACTAGCGCCCACCACTAAGAAAGCAAACCCAGTCAGTAAGACACCCATTTGCAGCTGGTTGGATCGGACGGACGGTCCACTGGTTCCACAGTAGGGTGGGTGCAGTTTAGATACTGTTGCTGTCAACTAATAGCAAGCCCTACACAAAGAGAAAAATATAATAAAATTAGAGGTTAGCTTTAAAAGGGAGCTTTTCAATTTTGAGCCAGGGAGGCAGCTGAGGCTGTGTTTGGGATCACTCTTTGGAGGAAAAGAGCAGCCCACTCAAACAAGCAGATTTAAATCTCTTTTAAAGAAAATCCAATTCAGCTCTTTCACTCTAGAAAGACGTAAGAGCACTTACAATTATACGGAGTCTCATACTAAAGTGTTCTCTGCAAGCCCCAAAGCAGAGAGCTGCTCTTTGACTCCAAGAGATATGGTTTTATTTCGTCTGTTTATCTGTCCACTACTTCTAAGGGAAAAAACATGGTCTCTATCAAGTTGAGCGGTTTCTCTACATCAACTTAGTTCTCTCTGTGAACAGTGATCGCTCCACTGCTCGTAACGACTATAACTTCCTCCTTATGTGTCGAGAGCTCATTGGCTATGACCACGTGCATCGTGTACTTCTTTAGGGCCATGTCATCTTTCTTCAATAGGATCTTTGAATCCGTCTCCAGCTGTTACATTGGAAAATTGAATGCCAATATCTCAGCAAAGAATAACACCAAAAGATTTTGCATATTTCGCATAGGGTCACCAACCCTTTTCAGAGGAGGAAACGGGTCACTGATGATGGACGAGTGGCATGATTTTTCATCATTTGCGCCACTTGATGTGAAAACCACAACGGTTATATTTGTTGTCGATATCATAAAAAAGAAACTTATCAATGTGGTATTAGAGTCGGTCAAATGCTTTTAAAATGAAATTTGGTTATGCTGTCCTAACATCCTATTACCTACCAATTATGGGTTTGGATGGTGTTTGATTCACTTATATCTAGCTTAAATCTAAGTATTTTATCAAAGTCAATAAAAAATAATACTTGGAAAAAACAATGCGAGCATAAAAGATACTAAATTTTCTGTTTATACTGATTCGGAGATGAGTAACCTTGAATGATATGCAGAAGGCAATGGGAGCCCATTCTTTCCTCATCACTGAGAGCATTTTTGGCACTGAGGCGAGTTGCATATCCAGAGAACCAAGTGCTGACTGAATTTTGTGTACTGCCTGTGTAATTATGTGCTTATTAAGTGAGTTGAGGTAGAAGAAAACAAAATTGCTAACCCAGTTCCAATATGATCAATTTCAATACAGAAACCTTCATACAACACTGCCAATATGATCAATCTCAATACTGAAGCAAAACACACACACACACACTTATATATATATATATATATACTAGTAAGAGTGACGAAAGGTACACCTTTTATTGTTCAGATATTCTATTAAAGCTAACATACAGTGTAAACATACTTCATCTGATATAGCTTAAAATTGCAATTTAGTTTTATTCTATTGCTACATAGATGGCATAAAATAACAAGATACCCATCAGCTTTTCAAAAGTATAAAAAAATCTCTGTTCTTTTTCAAAGAGGACCTTCCGGCATTCAATTTTTTCACTAAGATCTTCCTTAAAAAAATAGTAGAGAAATGTGCCCTTTTAAGGAATGAACATTTCTGAGCAAAGGCAGAACAAAACATGACACGACAGAGTTTTGACCCTTGAAAAGACATAAACCTAGGACCATAGATGAAAATCTTGGATGATACCAAGACATATCCGACGCGTCGTGGTATCAGAGCCAAGAAAAATGAATCAGGCAATACTGGATACCTGATAACCGAAACGATACCAAGATGTATCGGGCGATGTGTTGCGGTATCAGAGCTACCCAAGACAAATGCATCAGGCCATACCCGATAATCAGGACCGAGATTTTGGCATTAGGAGGATGAGACAAGGGGATCTGCTGCCCCCTTTCCTCTTCAACATTGTGAGGGAGGGCTTGTGTGGTATCTTGCGTAGAGGTGTGGAGGTTACCAAAAAAATTGTCTAACCTCCCCTGTTTTATGAAAAAAAAAGGAAGAAAAATAGGGGTTCTTTTACCGAGTCGGGTCGGGTTTTCTAGTCGGGTCGGGTCGGCTTGTGTGCACCATTGGGTCTGGTCGGGTGCACTGTCTGGTCTGATCGGGTTGGAAATTTTCATATTTCTTATTGGGCAGCCAAAATTTTGACCCGACCCGACCTGTTGACAGCCCTACTTACACTGCAATTCAATCTCTTTGTCAGACTGCAGGAAAATAAGATTATAACAAAATTTGAAACATGTAAGACATTTTTAAGAAGCGTTATGTTTATGAACATATTATTGGTTAGTAGATATCTCTTTCCGGTCCAAACAGGCAAGTCAGTCCAAGATCCTCCTTTCTTCCACACAGAATCTCTCATTTTCTTCCTTGTTAGTTAAGAAACAATTTGATGACTGTAGAATCTGATGACTTGTATAGCTCTTTCCTCGGCTTGACTAATGGAGTTAGTCTTTCTCAATTGAAGTAGTTTTCTCGCTTGCTCTTCCTTCCCTTTCGTTTCACTATCTTCTCTGTCCTCAAAACCAACTCTTTTGCAAGGTAGAAGATGAAGGAGCACGACGATATGTACATTAGCAATATATGAATAAGAGGAAGAGAAAAAAGATGAGACATACGCGTAATATGATTAGAAGCACCCGAATAATTGATCCAGGTGGCCGTGTTCGATAGTGAAGCGTGAGAGGCAAAGACTGCAGTACCTAAGAAGTCATAAGTGGAGGTGGAGACAACAGAAAATGCATGAATTAACTGCTAAGGACGACGTTGTATGCTAAGGGTCTCTGCTTGTATATCTACAACCATAGTGACTAAAATAGAGGATGAACCCTCTTTAAAACTGGGAGCATAACCATTAGGATTCGAAGTGTGTGCAGAGCCAGTAGATGACAGCTGATAGCAAGTCTTGCGAGTATGCACAGGTTGGTGACAAAGTGTACAGCTGAGATGTCCTCGTTCTCGACCACATTGACAAGAGCTCCTCCCCGTCCCTAGTAGTTGAAGGGGCTCTAGTCTCAGAAATAGATGCACTATATTTGTTGGAAGAGGAGCAGTCGTAACTTCTTTTTTTTTGATCGGTAACAGTCGTAACTTTTGGCGACACTCTTCACTTTGGATAATGGCTTACATATCAAACAAGGATGGAAGAAGGTAAGTGGACAATATTTTGGTGCTCAACTAATTATACTCGGGTCGAAGTCCTCCAAGAAAGTTATATATCTGATGAGTCTCTACTCTCCTTTGGATGAACTCAACTTCTGTGTGAATCAATGAAGGGGCGCGCAGTGACTAATCTCCTCCGACCTGCATTGCAATCTACTGAAATACTCACTGAAGGGAAAGTCTCCTTCTTGAAACTGTGCTCTCTCACATTCAGCTGATACACTCTCACAACTTTCTGAACCCGATCATAAGTTCTGTTGAGTGCATCCCATAACTGATGTGCTGATGATCAAATAGCTCGCGGAGATGTGTGGTTGCAAGGAATTGAGAAGCCAGCCCAACATCACAGTTATTGGCATCCCAATGAGGACTTCTTAGTTTTACCTGTCAGATACCCACATTTCTTTCCTCCATCATGCATGAGTATAGATTGGGGCCATAGGAAATTATTTTTGTCAAATTTGATCGTTGTAAATTGATGCATCAAGGGGCTGTATCACCCAGCTGGACACCTTTCCTGACTTACCATGATACTGGACTGCACATTACTTATTAAGTATCCTTAAGCCAAGGACAAGAAGAGGACATAGATTTTGGTTGAGTAGAGGAACGGAGAAATAAGCTCATGGCCTTAGAACACCGTTTATGCAACAATAAACCAGTAATAGACCTTTTCTTTGAGATACATCTATCTCCATCCATATTAATAGTAACAAACTGCAAACATAACATAGTTTAATGTCTGATCAACAAAAACATCATCATATCCCACAGTATATAGATCTGATTGAGATGAGACCACAATCATTAAATGTCTTAAGAAAACCAAATGAAACATACATGGATTATAGGAATTTTTAACAATGTAAGGAGCAGCAAACAAAGGAAGTCGTGAACTTACAGATACATGTTCTCAAAAATATTCTTTTAGGGCCTTAAAACCCATTTTAATCTAGAAAATGACCCAAGATATGACCTCTTGGGTGAATTCCTATCCAATCAGATTTCTTTATCTCATCTAATCTTGCCCCAATATTTGTGCTCACTCACAAAATCTTGAATGCCCTGATCAACCATTAATCCTCAAAATAACACCAGTAAAACCTCTTCAAATTATTCAAATAAGTGGAAATACAATTTTGACCTTTAATTGATTTGACACTCAACGATATCTCCACATTCCCAAGGTTGTTGGAGGGAGATTGACCTGAGTGTAAGGGCTGGCACTCAAGTTAGGTACCTAAAACCAACTCATGTTTTAGAACTTCTTTTACTTTGTTCACCATTATCTATTCACTAAAGTTGCTCCTAGAGCCTGTGTTTTGGCCAGTCTTTGTAATAGCTACATTTACGGCAATAGTTGGTAGTCAGGCTGTAATCTCAACAACCTTTTCTATGGTAAGCCAGTGTTGTGCACTGTGTTGTTTTCCTCGAGTGAAGATTATTCACACTTCAAGTAAAATTTACGGCCAGATATACATCCCGGAAATCAATTGGATTCTCATGTGTTTGTGCTTAGCTGTCACGATCGGATTAAGAGACACAAATATGATTAGTCTTGCTTATGGTAAGCGTCTGAGATGTTACGTGTCGGTTCGGCGTCCCTAGGGTCTATATACAAAATACTTCTGGTCCTATAATGCACAGAAAAGTTTTTCACTTGAATTGGGACTAAAGTTATTGATGAAATCTCTACTATTTGAATGATTAATGACATAAAATAAGTGGTGGGTCTTTAGAAATAATGAGTGGGAAGAGCTTCTATGTTATTTTGGGCCTCTAGGTCACAGAGATGCATTTGAGGTGGAGATACATGCATTGTGGTTTGGACTCTCCCTACTTGCACAACTATCAGTGACCAAACTATAATAGTAGACAATTCAGCTTTGGTTATATTGTGGATTTCCACTACTGCCACACCAAATTGGAAGTACATTATAAAGGTCGGGGAAATGCAGAGGCTACTGATGACTTGTCATTGTGGTGTTGCCGACACATTCACAAGGTGACAAACTCCAGAGCTGATGAACTTGCACAAGAAGGCGAATTGGCAATGTACTTTAGAGTAAACACTTTTGAGGAGTGATTAAATTTTCGAGACCAGTTCCCCATATAGCTAGAGAATCCGCACGAGAATTTGCCTCATGAGGGGCATGAGTGAAACAAATGAGCCAGAAGAACAGATAGTCCTGACTTCTATAAAATATCTACCAAGTGACACAGCATACCATCTCCGATTTAAGCCCATCAACTAAAATTGCCAGAATCATACTCTATTAGCATCAGAAAATTAGGCAATACACATAACCTGGAAGCCTTGGGATAGAGCTCTAGTGCCCGCTTCTATAACATCGGTCCGATATTCGAGAATAGTCTTGTCTCACTATGACAATCCTGAACAAAACCACCCAAGCCACTTCCCCCCATGTTACAAAAGAGAGACCAAAATGATTTTGTTATATGGTAGGTGCATGGTTCCAAAGTAGGATGCTCAATAGTGCTTCCAACCAAGTTGCCCTCTCAAGAAGGTGCCACCAAATATGATTTTGGGGCAAGAACCTAACCTAAAAAAACTTGAAAGTACACAAACCAGTGAATAAAGTTCTCCAACCCGATTCTGAAGGGGAGTGCCACTTAAAGCCCATTTATATGAATATTCCAAAGCAAAAACAGCCCTTGCAGTACTGCTGCTCCTATCTTTTATAAAATGAGCCTACATCAACCTTAGATCCTAAACTTGTTTGGTTTAATTCATCATCGTCATTGCCTTTGCTCCATCTCGTAATTCTCGGTGCCTAGATCTCGTAAGTATTAAATGATGATCCATTGTTGATGAAACAGCAGACCTCACCCATTAATGCAATGTCGGCCAACTATTTCGCAAGCCACATTGACAGTAGAACTGTCATTTTTTCTTCCAACAAAAATAGAAATTGAGCTGAAACCAGCCTCTAATATTTAAATTAAACTCTGCAATTTATGCTTGGAAAACAAGTTATCTCTGTTCTTTTACCAAGGTACAAAGAATACAATTTGATTTTGAGTAACAAGTACACCTTTGAAATTATGATATATATTAACAAATTGCTCTTTGTAATGGTGCATGATCTGTATTCGTGGAGCTCAGCTTGGCATCAAAATTATGAACAATGCGACTCTCCCATTATGGAACGAGGATGATTTGAAAATTTCAGAAATTTTTTTGGAATATATATAGGAAAATGATTTGAAAGAAATCAGATCGAGATCTGAAAAAAAATCCCTTACAGAGGTAGCAGAGTTAATATTCCAAGAAAGAATGTCGGATTCAATCACTGACAAGTGTCGAACACTTCTAGCGAGCAAAAAACGTTGGTTCCGTTTGATCGAACTCCGTTTGCAGCATCCTTGCTAGTGCTCGATCTGAATCAACATATCAAAACCAAAATCAGTCCTCCAAAGATCAAAATCAAAATCGACCTGTAGCAGAAAACACATTGAATCGTGAAGCAAAATTAATCCTAGCAAAATTGAATGATCTAAAGCAAAATTAATCCTAGCAAACTAACCTAAAATCATATGACTCCCATCACGCTCAAGCTTGATTTTAGTATCACTTTTTGAGATGTATGTCATGTGTAATAAAACACCGGCCGTCTGATGGTACGCCAACGATCCATAGATCCACTGTGCAAAAGATGGGGACGAAAAATGACCTCCACCATCTGATTCAAAGGCGATCAATGCATGCGAGGTGGAGGAGGTGGGGTGAAAAAGCAGCCTTTTGGGGTGAGTATAACGGTACCCTATAAGTTATATTTTTTAAAATTTTTGTTATATTTTTTATAATTTTAAATTATACATAATGAAGACATAAAAAACATAGTAATAGGTGATTTTTTTTTTTTTGTCTTTAATCAATCATAAAACATATTAGTGAACACTTGAAATACTATATATTTTTTTATGTTAAAATCATCCCATAAATGTCTAAAAATCAAGTTCAATCATTTAAAGGTCTTATTTTCCATGTGCCTTTCTACTAATTAATATGACTTAAAAATCAAAGGTATTGCATGTTGTAAACTTCTATCGGTTGAAATTGTGTGTGGTTTTTATAAACGGCCATTATAACAATGGGTACCCTTTTGTATAAGGTTCTAAAATTCTGACTTCGCTCCACCTCCTCTCGACGGCATGCATGCATTGATCGGCTTTAAATAAGACGATAGAGATCTTTTCTCATGCCAATCATACACACAATGGATCATATCATGAGTGAACCATCAGACGATCCATTTTTTATTTCATTTGGCTCACATCGCAAAAAAGGAACTTAAAATCATGTATGAGCATGATGTGTATCACGTGATTTGGGGGTCATTTTTGAGATGTGTGTAACAGGGCATAGAAAAATGACCGTCTAATGGAGTGTTTATGATCTAAAGATCCGTTGTGCGAAAGATTGAGATGAGAAATGATCTCCCTCATCTAAATAATTGTACCCTAGCTATAAATATTTTGTATTGGTAACATGCAAGTATGCAACACATTCGTCCTCTATGTTTTCCCACCCTTGTATTTACAAGGTGTGGGTTGGGCTCCCTCACGTTGTTCCGTAATTGTCATATGTGTATACATGCCTGCTCCTTGGTTCTCAAATTCGGCCGTATCAAAAAAAAAAGAAAAAGCGATGAGGTTCACTTCTTTTGTATCCTTATCTTTATAAGGGGTGAGTTGAGTTCTTTTAATTAACCCGACCACTATAGTTGGTACTCCCTCACTTTGCTCCGCAATTGACACACACACACACACACACACACACACATATATATATATATATATATATATATATATATATATATATATATATATATAAAGAAAAACAAAAAAAAACAGGGATGCAACCCATTTATTAAAATATAATATATGGTATATAAAATCATATGGTATGTAGTATTTAAAACTATATCTGATGTACTTAAAGGCCCGGGGATATGGGTTTGGACGCATTGTGGACCCATGCCATTGAACCATGTGGGGTTCACATGGCATCCATATAAGGAATCTGGTGCTACGAAAACTTACCAAGGATAATCGGAACTTTTTAAAAAAAACTTAAAAAGGGTACATATCCACCCTCCAAATTATAGCACCCAACCATATGCCCGTTTCTCATATATTTACATATAATAATAAAATATTTATATTAATAACTTATTAAATTTTTTGTTAAACAAAACCCCTAAAAGACAAAATAATGCCGTTATAATGGCAAAAAGAAAATACTAAAATATCGAAACATTCTCTACCCTCCAATGATACTTCCGAGGCTTCATAGTGATCCGCAGTATAAACAGACTGTGCCCTCCTTCCATCCATTTATAGCCCATCCGAATTCTTAATAATAACTCCACCCCCTCCACTTTTTCAAGCTCCATCTACAATGCATTTGAATGTCAGATCAAAATTTCAGATTTCGTTTCGATTTCGGTGGAGATTGAAATCGAAATTTTGGATCAAAATTTCGGCTAAAATCTTGCTACAGTGCCGATAACTACCGATATTTAAAGTTTTCATTTCGGTTTCGGTGGAGACCGAAATCAAAACAATTAGGACAAAATTTTGAGTTTTCGGCCGAAATTTTGAATCTTGTTTAAATGAATTTTGACCCGATCAACTCCTTTGCTAGTGACTTTGGTTGTGTTTGGCATAGCTCTATGCTAGCTTCATGCAAGAGCAGGGTTTACTTGCTTTAACACGTTCTCTTTCTCTTTGCTAAATTTTTGTCGCCTCCTTTAGCAGGCCCTTCTCCTTGCTAACTCCCTGCAAAACAGGATTTATCAGCTCCAACAAATCTCTCCTACTGTCTGTGTTATTATAGGTTTACCCCAATCAAGTCACTCGAGTGATTTTAGTTTTCGCTCGAGCGATCGGGGCACAATTCAAAAGTAAATCTCTCGAGTGAAAGTCGCTCGAGTGACCTGTGATGTCGGTTACGTGTAGAGTCCAGTTTTTGGTAAATTTCTCTTGAGTTAGAAGTAGAATTTGGAACTTCTATATAAAGGGAAAGTTCATTGACGAATTAGAGACTTTTGAGAGAGCTTGGAGAGAGTTTTCAAGAGAGAAAACTTTGGTGAATACTTTGGGAGACAAGGTATCGAAAAATTGTTTGGGGATTGAAGATCCGATTGAAGTCGTTCTTGTGTCGAGATCGTTACTATATTTCGGCAAATATCTTCTCTGTTTTTTGAAGGACATCGTCTTTGTGTTTAACAACGGATTTGTTGTTGAAGATCGTGTTTGATCTTATTTGAGAGTGCACTAGAGAAAAGAGAGTGTGTGTTGTAAACATTCATAAATAGTGCTTATATTCTCGTGAACGTAGTACTCGATTGGGTGAACAACGTAAATCTTTGTGTTTTGTGTGATTGCTCTTTGCTTCTTATTTTTTCTGCAATCATCGCGCTCGGGAGTTCATTATTATGGGTTGAATTCTTAACAACTTGCTCCAAATGAATTGAGAAATCAAGTTTTAGCTGCATGCCCACATTCCATGATGGCATATAAGGGTAATGATCAAGTTCATCTAGGTTGAATCGGATTTCGAGTTCAACCACATCTGGAGCTCTTGGAAATAAGAGAATCTTAACTGTACATTATCCTATAAAAAGTAAAAATCATGAAAGTCTAGATTCTCCCATATTTAAGGGTTGCAGATGTGATTAAACTTGAAATCCGACTCAACCTAGTTGGACCTGACCATTGCCTGAGCATGTAAAATTGTTTCACGTGCTTTCCCGCCTAGGTATTTCAAGATACACAATTTCAGTTTTACCTTCAAACATTCTTACTTTATTTTATGAGTTCCATATCGGATCGCCCTCTGCCGCGCTAGAACTGGCTCTGTGCAATTATTTAGAGCCACGTAATATGCACTTTTAACAGTGAACACGCTTTTTTTTTTGTCCTCTTTTGTACCATCAGATAGGAGAATCTGCAACATTACCATCTTATGATTGTCTACAACTGATGCTTCTTTGATTGATTTATAAAAGGTCAAAAACTACAACTCTAGCTAACCCTAACCCTAACCCTGACCCTAAAGAATTTGCTTCATATTACTCAATTTACCTTTCAAATTTTGAACATTCCAACTTTAGTATTTTCAGAAGTTTCTTATTCCCATGAACCTTTTGACCAGAGCCAAACACAAATCAATTTTTAAAAGAAGATGCCCTCTCTCTCTCTCTCTCTCTCTCACTCATTCATAGGAACGTCATTAGATACAGTGCTGGTTCTATAGGTACGGGCGTTGGGAAGGGTGGACAGGACATAGACTTAAACTTTAACTTCTAACACACAAAATAACTATTCCCTACTCAAACCATGCTTTCACTTGATAGCCTACCAACAAATGCTACAAGATCGACCTTTATCGTCTGATTTAAAGCAATTATTAGTTTAGTCATGTGAAACAATGGCTGAGAAAAAAGAATTTTAAATTTTAAATGAAGGTACCTTGAAAAGAATCGATGAAGTTTATTTAGTTGTCGGAAATTTGAATATTAGACCCAACAAATTAAAGGGGAGAAAACAAAGAAACCGCCCCTTAGCTTCTTAAAACTTCAACTTTTCTCTCCACTAGTGTAATGTGTAACATTCAAAATGACCGACACGCTACAAAATATAAGACTATTAGCAGCAGCCAAAAACTACTGTTATTAATGAAAAAATTGTCGTTAACACTCTTGCCGCTAATAGTTTTAATAGCATTTAATAATTTTTTATTAATAGTGATAATTTTTTACTGTAAAAAACTGCCGCTAATAGTCTTATTTTTTTGTAGTGACACATATTTTCAATCACCATTCTTCTCTCTCATCACCACTTTTTTATACTTACTATACCTAAAATATACTAAACTCCTTACTCAACAATCCTTACACTCTTGCCGCTAATAGTCTTATTTTTTTGTAGTGACACATATTTTCAATCACCAATCTTCTCTCTCATCACCACTTTTTTATACTTACTATACCTAAAATATACTAAACTCCTTACTCAACAATCCTTACACTCTTGCTGCTAATAGTCTTAATAGCCTTTAATAATTTTTTATTAATAGTGATAATTTTTTACTGTAAAAAACTGTCGTTAATAGTCTTATTTTTTTTGTAGTGACACATATTTTCAATCACCATTCTTCTCTCTCATCACCACTTTTTTATACTTACTATACCTAAAATATACTAAACTCCTTACTCAACAATCCTTCACGTGGCTTCTAACTATTTCCTTTCAAGTCTTTAATGATTGTTCCTTCTACTAATTTCCTACTTAGATTGTTTGAAAAGAATCTTTGGGTTGACCCATTACCCAAACCACCGGAACAAGTTGATCTATCAGGTTGGGTCGATCCAATTAATGAGAAGCCATTTTTTCAATCTACTAAATATAATATATTGTAGGGTACCTCTATTTTTACCCATGAATCTCTCAGGTATTACATCAAAAAAAATTGTTGACTCCTTTAAATCAGACGATAACAAAAATGATCAAGTCCAATCAAGTTGAAACAGTCGGATTTCGAGTTCAACCACATCTCAGCCCTTTGAAATAGAAGATGTGGTTGACTCCTTTAACTATATGCATCTTATAAAAAGTGAAAGTCATGAAAGTCAAGATTCTTCCATATTTGAAGGCTGCAGATGTGGTTGAACTAGAAATCCAAATCTTTCCCTGTGTTTATTTAAATATGAAAATCAGATGCGGTTGAACTAGAAATCCAATTCTTTCCCTGTGTTTATTTAAATATGAAAATCAGATCCCTAATATACATACACCATAATCCTTACTACTATATAAAAGTACCAATATTTCTGTCATATTTTCGTTCCTAAAATAACCCTAACACATTATTTTCCAATGAGAATACGTAAATAATGGTATTCTCTTTCCTTCCTTATTCTTAGCTCCTTCAAAGAAACCCACAAATTTAAAGAATTAATAATTTTGCCATAAAAGTCTTCTTTTCCTAACACCTTCAAAGAAACATATAAAGTTAAGAAAATTAACAACTTTGCCATAAAAGTTATCTTTTCTAACACTTTTAAAGAAACCTACAAAGTTAAGAGAATTAACAATTTTGCCATATAATATTTGACTTGCTTTGATATCAAATTCCCTTATGTGGAAGATTGGGCAGAAAAACGATCTCCATCATCTAATACAAAGAGCCGATGATTTTTTGCATAGATGCCCTCTAAGATTTCATGGATGTTAAGTTACCCAAATAATAATTTATTGGCATGTTGAAACCCTTTGAGCTATGATTAATGTACCCCTAATCAAATTTTCTCATCTTACCTAATCGGTTTTCGACTTTTCCCACCTAAAATCGAAATTAGATTCGGTTTGAACCGATTTTTGGATCGATTGGGGTTGGTTCAATTAGTTAGGTTTTTTGCGCGGGTTCGAATTTCGGTTCAAAACTTACACCCATACGAGGGTAAGATCATAATCTCAAGAACTATTCTACGAAAGATTAGGGTGAAAAACGATCTCTATTGCCTAATTCCAACCAATCATGGATTTGAATAAGGTGCAATCACCATTTTATTATTTTAAGCTACTTTCTCAGTTTTCTCATACTACTTAATAAATTTTTAATTTTTCTCCCCAAAAATCGAAACGAGTCCAGAATAGGTTCATCGATTCGATTCGCCAATTTCAATTTTAGGTGTGTTTGAGTTTTGAGTCAAAACTTGGACCGTTATGTATGGGTGGACATTACTATTCATATTTTTAATAATAATTAATAAATACGTAGGATATGAAAATTTGAAGCCTTAGTTACATTAGTTATTATAAAATTAAAGTAGAAATTAACAATTAAGAAAATTTTATTAAACATATATAATTAGTATATCATCGAATTAATTGAACGTGATAGAATAGAAACATACATCTATAGAAAGTTCTACAAAATACTCGAATCACTATAATATTTAACAATAATTGTTATTAGTTTTTTAGTGATTAACTGATAATATACGATTATGATTTTATACGATCAGTCAATTTTAACTCATAATTAAAATCATCTTTGATCAAAATATTTTATTTTACGGTGTCCACGTGCAACGCAAGTGCACTTCTCAAATATGTTTGAACCGCATTTAAACTTCAGCCAGTTAGACCTGATCAAACCATAGCAACTCGGCATGCCAATTAAGATCTCACCTCCAAACATACCTTTAAATATTCCAATTGAATCTTTGAGAGCGCCCATGTTAAAACCCCACATTGACTGCTTTGAAATGGATGATAACAGTGTTTTTCGTTGCAATCTTTCACACACTTGATCTTGAGATTATGGGCGCACCATCAGACGGTCAGATATTGATTTGACGTACACAAATTTCAAAGTGACCTTAAAATCAAATTTAAACGAGACATTTTATCAAAATGTGATTTTACCTTTAATTAACTATGCCCACCGAATCTATTAAGGCACCATGTTAAAACCAATTGACAATTTTGAACTAAATGATGGAGAATTTTTTTGTTCCAACTTTTCACACACTTGATCTTGAGATAATGGGCGTACCATCAAATGGTCAGGCATTGATTTGACGTGACACAGATCTAAAAAAAAGTGACCTTAAAATCAAATTTGGTGTCAATATCTCGAAAATGAGTATTTCTTTCAAGTCAAAGTGCAAGATACAATTTATCAAAATTATCTTACAAGGTCGTAGATATCCCAAAATATTAAATACGAGACTACGGATGATGAAGACGATAAAATCGTCAAGAAAGTTAAAGTCGAGAAGGAATAAATACCCATTTTCGATTTAATTGAAATTTCTAGATTATACTTATTTGTTAGTTTTTATTTTTTTTCTTTATGTTCTATAGTTTATAATATAAGTTATATTTTTTTTATTTTTAATTAATTTTTTTTTAAATTATAAATTATAAATAATAAAGACATAAGAAATATAATAATAAATACTTTTTTTTTATCTTTACTAAATCATAAAACATAATAACGAACGCTTGAAATACTATATTTTTTTATGTTCAAATCACCCGATAGATGTCTAAAAATAAAATTCGATCATTTAAGGTCCTAATATCGACATGTGCCTTTTTACTAGTAGTTATAAAAGACTCTACAATAGTCATTCCACATTGGAATCTAAAGATTCAGGTTAGCAAAATGCCCAAATTATCCCCTTTCTTTAACACACAAAAACATCATCTTCTTCCTTATTTTAATATGCGTTTTAAAGTGAAGGTAGAAGATGGCGTTTTTCTTCTTCTCTTCATCCAGTCATTTGGATGACAGATACACTTTTTTTCGAGAGTATATTAGAATAAGGAAAAAGATGATACACCTATATAATTTAAAATTTTAAATATTTGCATTTTTCTATGTTTACGCGATGTGAAACGGGATTTATTCCGATCCAAACTATTCTGAGCTGCTATTTGGATCGACACAAATACTGTCGATTTGAAGGCGAAAATATAATCGATAGTTCTAAAGATAGATATGAGAAAATGCGATATCGACTCAGATAAAGCGATATCGACTCAGATATAGTCGGTTATCATTTTAAGAGTTGTCATCGACTCAGACAGAAGTCGCCATCGACTCTATACAGAGTCGCCATCGATTATATAAAAAATAAAAAAATAATAATAATAAATAAAAATTATGTAATCGATGACGATTCTGTACAGAGTCGTCATCGACTCGGTACAGAGTCGTCATCGATTACATAAAAAAAAAAAAAAAAAAAAAAAAAAAATTTTTAAAAAAAAATTTTTTTTTTTTTTTTTTTTTAATGTAACGTGACGACTCATCGAAATCGATCGATGACTCTGCATCTGAGTCATCATCGATTACATAAAAAAAAAAAAAAAAATTTTAAATTAAATTTTAATTTTAATTTTATTTTTTTTAAATCTTTTTTTTTTTTTTTTTTTTTTTTTTTTTTTTTTTTTTTTTTATATATATATGTAATCGATGACGACTCAGTACCGAGTCGATGACGACTCGGTACAGAATCGTCATCGATTACATATATATATATATTTTTTTAATATAATCGATGGCGACTCTGTATAGAGTCAATGACGACTTTGTACAGAATCGATGACAACTCTTAAAATGATCGGTACCGATCGTACTGCATAAGAGTCGATATCGATCGAAGATACAAAGTCGATATATCGACTGCATGTCTGAGTCGATCGCCTTTTTCTCATATCTATCTTTAGAATTATCGATTTTATATTGTAGTCTTCAAATCTGACGGCATAGATCTCGTTTCACATCGCGTAAATATAGAAAAATGTAAATATTTAAAATTTAAAATTATATAGGTGTATCCTCTTCTTCCTCATTCTAATCTGCTACAGTCTCTAATGAAAAAGGTGTATCTGGGTCGATCCAAATAGCAGATCGGAATAGTTTGGATTGAGGAGAAGACGCAGTCACCTTCGCCACCTCTGACTTTTAAAAACTGTACCAGATTAAAATGAGGAAGAAGATGATGTTTTTGTGCGTTAAAGAAAGGGGGTAATTTGGACTTTTTGCTATCCTTAGGGTCGCCTAGGCTTGGAGCTGGTTGGTTTGGGTAAAGGTGAAACTACAGGGCCTCTGACGTAAAAGTTGTATCTGACAGGGCCGGTCAGGTAAATTTCCCAATTTGTATTAAAAACAGGAATAGTTAAAGAAAGGGGAAGTTACTGCTAAGAAGAAGAAAATGATATATATTACAAATTCAGGTATAGGGCCGTCAACGGGGGCTGGGCGTCCCTAAAACCTAGCCCTACCTTAGGGCCAAGACTATGTACTAGCCTGACCCTAACTTAGGCAAACTTTGATATGATCCTAACTTAGGCGGGTTGGGGCGGGCTCTGGCTTTTGGCTTCATTGGTTTTTTTTTTTCATTCGATAACGGTGTCATTGGTTATTGGTAACTTGGTATTTTGTTTAAATTTTTTATAAATTTTTTCCTAAATATTTTTCAATTAAAGCTACAGAAAAATGTTTCGAATGAAGAAAATAAAAAAATCTTTACAACCATCCACTTGATAAAGCCAATAGTAATATTGAGTGCTATTTTGATAGTTTAATTTTAAATACTACAATTTTTATATAATTATATTAATATATTTAATATATAACTAAAAGTGACGCACGGGTAGGGCCATGCTTACGGGCTTTAATTTGTTAAGCCCTTACCTAGCCCAACGTATAGCGGGCTTTTGGTTTTTAGACTCTAGCCCTGTCCTCATACCTTATTTATAAGCCTTAGTCCTAAGATTTTAGGTCTGGGCCAAGCAGGGTAACGGTCAGCCCGGCCCTATAGACAGCCTTATGTAGGTATATGTCTCGCCCAGAAGTAACACTGCTCCTATGTGTTAAAAATAGTTAGTAGGTGGCCTATGGCTGTCAATAGGCTGCGGTGGGTCACACCAAATTTAGAGTGACCCGACTCAAGCAATTGGTGCATCCGATCCGACCCGATATATAGTACCTCTAGTTGCACGCACCCACTGAATCTTTAAAGGCAGCACAATTGAAAAATCATTGACTGCTTTAAATCAGACATTAGAAATTGTTTTTCAGTCCACATCTCCTGCACAGGATATTTTCCATCAGACTCGGCCAATATGTATCGGTTTGCTAAGAAACCGATACGTATCGCCGATACATATCGGTATTGGAAAATTTTTGATACCTCCTCATAAAGCCACCTCCCCAAGCAGAGGAAACAGAAGAAATGATGGTGATTGAAAACAACGTGCTAATGAACTAACTTGTTATTAAAAAATACAGTTTTGAAAATAATTACCAAAATATGCCTTCACGGGGTCATACTTGCCGTCTAATAATAGACTAATAGACTTATTAGACTCATTTAACACTGTAGGATGCTAGGAATGTTTTGATAATTATATTAAAATTGGGTAGCTGTAATAGCGCACCTACGCCCAAAACAATTGATTGCTTCGGATTAAATGATGGAGATCGTGTTTCATCCCGATCTTCCACAGAACGGATCTTGAGATTATGGCGCACCTATCAGACGGTCAGCTTTAGATTCCACATGACACATATCCCGAAAACATAGCCCTAAAATCACATGGCATACATCACACTTAATCATGAGTTTAGGGCTACGTTTTTGGGATTTGTGCTATGTGGAATAGAAAACTGACCTTCTGATAGGTGAGCAGTGACCTCAAGATCCCTTGTGTGGTAGATTGGAGCGAAACGTAGTCATCATTTTTTACTTTTTTAGAAGTCTCTTTCTTTTCTCTCTTCTCTCTTCTCTCTTTTTCTAAGAAAGTGTCAAACTTGCTTTTTCAGGTATATTTTACTCAAAAAATGTGGGCAGGATAGTGAAGCGCTAGCACCTCGGTAGCGCAGCGCCGACACCCTTGTAGAGAAGCTTTGGCACCCCAGAGAGAGAAGCGCTGGTACCGCCGAGGCGCCGGCACCTCGATATCGAGTTGTCGGCGCTTCACTACCGATGTGCAAAAAAAAAAAAAAAAAGGACAGTTGGTGCCTCGATATAGGGGCTTCCACTTCCCGACAATGCCAGCGCTTCTCTACTGAGGTACCAGTGCTTTGCTACCAGGCACCCATATTTTTTTAGTAAATTATATTTGAAAAAGTATATCTCGCACTTTCTCGGAAAAAAGAAGAGAAGAGAAAGAAACTTTTAAAAAGTCAAGAATAACGACTGAAAGAGAATATAACTTTTAAAACGTTCTAAAAGTTTAATCCTAGTTAGTAAAGCGGCCCCATGTCACCCATCACTTAACAAAAAGGCGCTACGTGTCACGCCCAAATCAATAGGCGCAGAAATATCTCTACGCCTAGGTACTTTCTCCCGGACCTCATATATATATATATATATATATATATATATATATATATATATATATGAAGAGTGCAGGGGATATGTATCCGAACGCAGCCTTGAGGGGTTGCACCTAGATGCCATATCAAATGCCACGTGGCACGACCAACCCAAACCACCACCCGTTTTGGGTTGACTAGCCATGTGGCGTGTGATTAAAAATAGTTTTTTGACATTTTTGCTCTTTATCGACCACCTTTTTAACAATCGATATGCATTGGATCATGCCCAAACATAGTGACAAATTTTGTTTTCGGCAAAATTTCGGTAGGGGTCATTTTGGATAAATTTCCATAAGTACAAAGTAAATAAATATACATATAAATTATTTAATATTTATAAAAATGTTATTTATTATTTAAAATTGACTAAAATTCAAAAAAAAAATCACTAGCTTCATGAAATTTCATTAATTTCGCTGAAATTTTGCCAAGAGTTTCTGTGACATCCCAGACTTTTCCCACACGGATTCCTGGGAATGACCGGGTAGTCAGATGACAATCCGATTTTACCCTACATGCAATCCTAGGAAAATCAGATCGTCCGATGCTTTCTCATACATACCCATTGTAATGGTCTGATCCTCTCTATGCGAAATTTAAAGAAAACTGGATCATCGAGTACGTAGTACATTCACACATATATGGAACGATCAAACAGATATCATATGACACTAATGGGATCCATCTCTATACAAAAGGTAAACAAAAATCACACAATGAACTACCGAATGACGGTTGACCGTCACCTAAACAGTGGTCTACCAATAGATATATGCAAAAAGGATCCTATACTGTACCAAATCCAAAATCTATCCCCCAATGACTCTACAAATAAAACTCCTCAGGCAGAAGATCTTCTTCTGCCACAAGAATGTATGTGCTTCGTTCCGGTTACGTATTGCTTTATTTGAAAGAGGATAAGCTTAGTCGGAGACTCTCTACCGCGAGCAATCATTTTAAGTGGTAGAAAAATCAATGTCAATTCACATTTTATCAAATAAAACATAGTATCAATGACTAAGATTCAAACGCATTTTCAGATAAAATACAATCATTCAATATTTTCCATTTCAAAACTCATATTCAATATTGACATATAAAGTTCTAAATTCAAATCTTTTAAATTCACAGTTCGATAATGTTTATTCATTTCATTTCATTTGTTTATGCATACCTTAAATCATAACTTAAGAAACTCCAACACGAATATAGCGCTATTGAGCCGATTTTTCGATGGATTTCCCCCTAGCCATCTTCATTCAATGAACACTTTATGAAATGACTTGGCGGTCCAATTTGTACAGTATAAATCTGTAACAACCTCGAATTTATTATGAGGATAAATCGATTCATATGTGGATGTGAGTGTTCAACTTGATGAGCATGATAAAACTTGGTTACTAAGGGCAATTTTCGAGGACGAAAAATTTTATAAGGAGGGAAGAATGTAACATCCTGAAAATTTCGACTTTGAATAGTGTACCTCGGGATGCATGCCCAACTTTGAATAGTGTGCCTTGGTATGCGTGCTTGACTGGTCACGTGCTTGATTTTATGAAATTAATTAAGTGGGCTATCTCAGGTTAGATCTTAAGTGGGAAAAAAGACCAATTTAGATTGTGTATTGAGCATTAGATGGTTTCTTAAGCACCAAGCTATGGTGTATTGGCTCTACACCGAATCCGATCGATAGATGGGTTGGGTGTGTAAGCCCCACATTGAATCAAAGATCATTTTGTTATAGGATGACACCCTAACTAAGTACGTCTGTTTCACACGAAGGCTAGATCCTTGGATAGCAACTAACACCCAAAGGGGGCATATGGGTTTTGTATGGGAAGTAGTCCCATTGAATTAAAGAAAAGTAAATAGCTTCCTTTGGAAGCTAAGACCTGGTTTGCACTATTTTGGGGGTTTTGGGATTTAGAGAGAAGAAGAAGAAAGAGAAGGAATGATCGGATCCGTGTGCGCCGAGCTCGGGATTCCGTGGAAAATAATGTATGAGCCTGTGTAAGGAAGAGAAATGTCATCGATTTTGACATTTGGGAGTCGTGTGGCATGATTTGAAGCCGATTGGAGTTTGAAAACCCTTTTTTAAACTCGCGAAGAGATCGTGTGTTTTGAGCCACAAATCGTAGCGAGATTTGGGTGTGGCGTGTGAGGAAGGATCACCGACGAATTCGTTAGCTTGGTCGTGATTGTAAAGCTCGAAAAGGATCGATATGAGTTTTAGAAACTCTTTTGTGCAACAAAGAGAACGATCCGATCTATGGGTAGATCGTCAATTTAAAGAGGTAAATAACGCAATTCTTCCATGTATTTAACTAAATATAGGTTGCTTAGATGTGTGCAAAAGATTAGAATAAAAAAGATTAAATTTTGATGTAAAATGGGTTTTAAAAAATCCAGAAATGTGCAAATCGCGCACAGTCGCTCGCCCGAACCTCGCTCGAGCGAGATATAATCGCTCGCGCGAGTGTCATAACCTGTCTTAGTATTTCGGCCATAACATTTTACTCCGAATTCCGATTGACACGATTCTTGTGGCGTTAGAAAGAGGACTATGAACACTACAACTTTTGTGTTTTGACCAACTTAAGAACCAATATAATTAAAGGTCAAAAATTAAAGGAAAAGTTACGTCAAATTCTTAGTTAGCATGAACTTGTTCGTTTTCGCCTCTTTTGAGAAAACACTCAAAAATGTCTAGGTTATTAGTGATTATAGTTAACCCTTGATATTTCAATATATCTGTGAATATGGGTGAAGGATGGTAGAGAGTTCAGAAGGATCGAGAGAAGAAAAATGGTAGATCTAAGACGTTTATGTTTCTCGCTCGCGCGATTGTCATAGCTCGCTCGCGCGAGAGACAAATATGGGGACATTTGTTCTATGCTCGCTCACGCGAGGCCTTAGGTTAAATAAGGATCGCTCGCGTGAGGGCTCACATGAGTTTCAGAGCACTTGATTATAATCGATTGAGCGAGGGGTGTGCTCGCTCGAGCGAGGCCAAAGGCTCGATCGAGCAAAGTACAGAGTTATGTTTTGTTTGAGCTCCTTAGAGATGTGTTCCTTGGATCCTTTAGAAGATTTCTAAGGAAAATTTTGGGTATATTGAATGTAGAAGTAAAGTGTTGAACCATGCATGTAATGTGGATTGTGTTGAGCGTACTTTGAGATAGGGAAACTTTAACACAAACTTGCATGTTTAACTTTGATTCATAGTTTTTTTGAGATCTTTATATGAAAAATGATAAGTTTCTTTGATGTGTTCAGATGAAAAATAATAAATTTTTTTTATGTATTTTGATGTAAGTTTGATAGTGATTTGAACTATAACTTGAATTCCTTGCAAAATAGAAATTTGAAATCCTTGAGTCAAAAATGGTGAATTCTGAATTGTGAGTTTAACCTAGAATTTCTACTATGGTATTCGATTTTAAACTTGATTTTTAAATGGTGAGTTTTAAAACCTTTGAAGAAAGAATGTGAGCTTTGGACAGTGAATTAGAAATCTGAACTAGAATGTGAACTCGAAATCGTTGAGTCTTGTAGATTTGTGAGAAGGTACACCCTTGGACCGCTGTGGTGGGATTTATGTACACCCTTGGACTGCTGTGGCCGGATTTATGTATGCCTTTAGACCGTTTTTACGAGATTTTATGTACTCCTTTGGACACTGTTGTGAGTTATGTATGCCCTTGGACCGCATTCGCCGGATTTTACGTTTCCCTTTGGACTTTGTTATGCTTATGTACGCCCATAGACCAATTTTACGGGATTTACGTACTCCTTTCGACTTTGTTGTTCTTATGTATGCCCTTAGACCATATTTATGAGATTTACGTATGACTTTGAACTTTGTTGTGCTTATGTACACCCTTGGATCACTTTCGCAGGATTTTACGTACTCCTTTGGACCTTGTTGTGACTCGGTACACCTTTGGACCGCTGTGACGGGATTCATGTACGCCCTTGGACTGCTTTCGCGAGATTTTACATACTCTTCGGATTATACTTCGTAAATCAAATCATAAGTCATGAGATTAAAGTGGACTGCTATGGGCGGATTATGTGTATGTGGACCGCTGTGGGCGGATTATACTTGTCGTGAACCGCTATGGGCAGAGTAAAGTACCATGTGGGCCACCGGGGAAGATTTGAAAATCAATTATATATGATAAATAAATATTTTTAAATCACTTTTGTATGTAGAAAGGAAATCAGTTTTGAAATCAGTTTTGTATGATAAGGAAATCAGCTTTTAAATCAGTTTTGTGTGAAAAAGGAAATCAGTTTTATGTGATATGAAAATCAGTTTTAAAACCAGTTTGTGTGATAAGAAAATAGTATCTGAAATCAATCTTTCTTTGATAAGAAAAATACCTTTGAAATGAGTTTCACCATTAAATAAGAAAATGTTTGATTATGACATTGAATCTATGTTTCGTTATGATAAGATGTAAAATTGTGCTGAGTTTCCTCTGCTGAGCTAGGATGTAGCTCACCCTTCGAATATACGTCACAGGTATAGCTTCTATTTGGACACCGAACTTGTAGATTGAGGAATTAAGGAGTGCTATGATGTTCGAGGTCGCAGATTGAGTACTTTGGGGAGTTTAGTGAGTGTGGCTTGGTACAATGTGCTATTATATACTTGTTGTACACCATTGTTTGGTGATGTTGGTACATCACTGGTGGTCGTTATTAGTTATTATAATATTGGATATTAGAATTGGAGATTTATTTAGGTCATATGTATTATCTGCTTTGATTTCCACATGTGTGTGTGCGTGTACCAAGGATTCTGTATTCGGATCATGTTCTAGGAGCCAATGGTCCGGGTTTTCTCATTTGGTTTAGGTGTAAAGTTAAAGAAGAAGAAAAAAAATATGTCTCAAAATTCAGGTTGGGAAAATCCGGGCTGTGATAGTTGGTATCAGAGCTATGGTATTAGGTTCGATAGGAACGTAAGAGACCCAACTGTGACATTGCCACAGTTGGTATCAGAGCCTAAGCGTTAGGTCTTCTAGGGACGATGTGGCAGCAGAGCTTAAGGGTTAGGTCTTGTTGGGACCCAAGACTATGGTAGTAGATTTTGTTAGGGTATAGGAGATTCAATGTGACAGCCCGGATTTCGGCACCTCGAAACCCATGCTATCTGCACAATCCTCCAGACCATGCCCCAAAATTGTGCACGAAATATTGGTATAACAAGTACAATTAAATAAATAAAGCCAATAATCTCATAAAGCGGAAACAGTTAATATGCCCAACTGGCATATTCAAAAGACAGTTCTACTTTCATGCCACTGCATGAACAGAGAACCAACCCGAACCATCGGTGAAAAACAGATCACCCCAGATGGTTCGCCAAAAGAATTATCCAATATAATTATATGTTTATCAAAATAAAATGCTTGACATACCAAGCCGTACAAATATGCTCTCAAAACTACTCTCTGTCAAAGTACACAGCAGAGTCTCCTAGAAGAAGTCCTCGGGTGGAGGCTCCAACTCTTCTCTAGGCACATAATCCGAATCACTTGGATCTACGTCTCCCGAAGCCTCAACTGCTGCTATCAGTGGACCTGCGATGTATAGTCTAAAGGGTGAGCTACATCCTAGCTCAATAGGGAACAAACACAATGAACATATAAATTAAGACTCACATATATTCCATGATATTCTAAGCATGATGTGTCTATGCATTTGCTAGAAAACAGTTTAAAAACTGATGAATTGCATTTAAGTTTACTGATAATTAGCATGTCTTACTTTACTGTTAATTTATCATGAATGGCACTGAAGCGGGCCTAAAGCAAAACTTAAATCTTCAACTTAAGTAATCCCCGAGCAATATAGCATCGAGCCCCGATGAGATACCCTTCATCGTCGTCTAAATAGACAGTTGTTATAAAGTATTCCCTGAGAATACGACCTAAGCCCCTTTTTCACTAGGCAGCGTAGGGTTAAAACTCATCTCAACATCCCTGGGACGTGCTTACTGTTACGGATAAACCTCCGCACTGGTATACGGATTGGCCGCCGTACCGGTCACGGATATCCTGCTGCGTCAATCGTGGGTATCCCGCCACGTCGGTGGGGTATCCTATCAAACCTCAAATAACAAAAATAATATGTACTTTACATATAGTTATTCACCGTGTAAGTGTGCTATCTTATATCAGTTAGGCCTCAACAGTAATTATTCAATCATATATATATATATATACATCCCTGTGATGTATACATACCCGCATCACACCTGATGCCTTTATTACTTTCTCATCCCCTGGGGATGTCTCAATCTCATTAGATTACTTGTTCTTAATTACTTGCATCACACAGATGCCTTTATCACATTCTTGGTGTCACACACGCACCCATTTTCACAAAGCTTTTCATAGTTAAAACAACTTCAAATTTGATAATTATATCACTGCATACATGCTCTTGAAATTAAAGTACATGTTTAAGGTGTTCCCTACCTCAAGTTTCTGATGGTTTAAGCATCAAGGTCCCACGTGGCTCCTTGTGCTCTCTTTCACACGTACAACCTATGGTACATCATAACACATGCAATACATCACTAAAGATGTAATGAAGAAGGTCCTGGACCCTCCATGAATCTCAAAGAAAACTTAGAAAGCCAAGCAAAACTGTCAAAGTCGATTAATCGATTCCCAAAATCGATTAATCAAAACCCAAATCGATTAATCGATTCTCAAAATCGATTAATTGAGATTCAAATTCGATTAATCGATCCCAAATCGATTAATCGAAGTCTCTAACATAATAAGGCCGATTCTCAAATCGAGTGGTCGAAAGTCTGAAATCGATTAGTCGATCCCAAATCGATTAATCGAAATCCAAAATCGATTAATCGATTTCCCAACTCGATTAGTCAATTTCTCCAGGTCTCTTTTCTCCAGCCACTGGAGGTACCCAGTCGATTAGTCGATTTCCAAATCGACTAATCGAAATCCAAATCGATTAATCGAAATACAATTCGATTAATCGAAATCGGGCTTTCATGACTTTTCAACTTCTGGACCAAAATCGATTAATCGAATCCCAATTTCGATTAATCGATTTGGCCAGATTCAGCCCCCTTTCGGGCTGTTCTTTCAAATCTTTTCCCTTCTTTTCTAAGCCTTTAATCTATCCTTTTTAAACTATATTGACTGAATCTTAACCATCATACATCTATGCATTAAATTCAATTTAAAACTTACCTCAAGAATCCCTTCAAGGGATTGATTTGTTGGGTTTGATGGCTAGGGTTCCATCATTTGCTTCACGATCCCAATCGCTTTGAATCCGTCAATGAATGTTCTAATTTGTCCTTTAATTTGCATTCACTTCTTCCTCAATAACTCTCTTTTCAACAACCAAAGCAAAAAGGAAACTAGGGTTATTAAAACCCTTATATCCTCTCTTGGCCTTGTGCGTTAAACACATACACTAGAGATAGGTGTATGTGACTGCAACTTAACACAATACACTACACTTAGGTCACACTAATCCCACATTAGTATATAACTTCATGAACTCAATGTTTGACCATTACTTGGTCAAACCTATGATCAATCGGGCATGGATCCTAAGGTCAAAGTCACATGGTCAATTTTTTGGGATATTATATTCTCCCCACCTTAGGAATTTTTATCCTCGAAAATAACCCAAAGGTGCCCGCTTGGGTACCCCGCACACTGGGGTGTTGCGTACCCACACACAAAAACGACGAACACATTACACAATGTAAGAAAACAAAATAACATAAGTACATCAAATTTGTTCTATATTTCATTATAACTTTTCAAAATTTACATCGTTGAGAATTTACAGTGTTTGAATTACAATAAAAAAGAAATATCCCCTGCTAAAGCTCACGTGGCCCCCTCTCTTGGCTGAACAGGTGCTGGAGCAGGCTGCTCTGACATAACGGGCGGCTTCAATGGTGGCTGGGTCATCTCCGTGGCCTGTGGGTGACCCATCTCAAGTGGCTGCTCGGGCGCCGAGCCAGATGCATCGGCTGTAGAGGTACCCGCATGGAAGACTGGACCCGTATGGAAGGCGGTCCGACCTGCCGTCCACTCCGCCTCTTGCGCGAGGCGCTGCTGGTAGTCCAACGGATAGATGTAGCAGAGTGTATGGAACATCAGAAAGTCCATCAGTCGGTTCATCCTCTCGTTGTTGGCCTCCATCCTGGCCAACATGTCCTTTATCGTCGGAGCCTGGCGAGCCGCTCGTCGACGATATGAAGAAGTGGGTGTCGCCGCCGCGGACTGTGCTGGCGGCGTAGGCGAGGCGGTGGTATGGGAGGGTGCCCCCTCCACTGGTGGCTCAACCGGGTGTGCCCCACCCACGGGTGGGTCCTGATGTGGTGGTGGGGGTGGTGGTGCTGCTGCGGCTGGTGTGGGACCGGAGCCGGTAGGGTCCGCTTAAGCAAATTATAACTACGACTCCATGAAGAGTTCGAGAACGTCTTCACTCGGTCCGTTGCCCTCTCCTCATGGGGCGATATCGCGTACTAAAGAGCGTCGGAGTAACACTCCAACATGCTCGAGATGAGCCGAGCATAGGGCATTTTCTCCTTGGGCCTCAAGTTGCCCTTCATCAAATTGCCCTTAATACACCTCATCCCCTCTAGGATGACCATCATTGCGTCAAACCAACGGCCACAGAAGGCCACGTAAAGTGCCTGCTGCACCGTCTCTACCCGCTCAATGTCGTGGCGCAGTGGGTAAAGGTTACACTTGATTATCAAATCAAGCATCCACATGTAGTGGGAAGGTCGACCCTCTTAATGGAGGATCCCGACCACTTCTTCCCGTTGGTCATGCGGGTCATGATCTCCTCAAATTTCACCTCCTCCCCAAAGGGTGGAAGGAGGGTGGTCTCAGGTACGAAGTCGAAGTAACATTCAAGAACCTCATGGACGTGGCGACGGGTGAATGTGTAGTCGCGATCCTCTATTTTGGTCAAAACAATGTCATCGGTAGGGCCGTCTGTTAGCCCTTGGTAGAATAGTCGAACCAACCTAGGGTGGTAGGACCCACAGATTGGTTTCAAGATGTTGCCGAGACCAGCTTTTAGAAGGTAATTACGAGCCCATTGGGTCTCGCCCGGTACATCAGGGTTTATGAATAGGGTTTGATCGATGATGTACTCGATCTCAAAGGTCTTAGCCGCCCAACACTCGTTGGGTTGAAGTACATTGGTGGGTAGTGGTAGCATGGGCGTAGACTCACGTGAAGACTCACGCGAAGCCGCGCTCGTCGAACCGGAGGTGGTCTCCGATGCCGACGGTGATGGGGTAGGTGGTGGCGGTGCGGCGTTCTTACGCCGGACCGGGAGTTTAGAGGTTGCCTTCTTCGAAGACAAACGGGTTTTGGGCGGCGTTTTTGTGAAAAATTTAAGAAAACTAGGGTTTACTAATTCAAATTGAAAAAAGAATTTGAATCTAGGGTTTACCTTAGGTTTTTAATCTGATGTCACGCGATTTTGATCCGAAATCGATGCAAAATGCCCAAACCCTAGGTTGCAAAATCGGTCGGAGAGAAGAAGAAGAAGAAGAAGGCGCGTAAGAAAATTTCCAAATGATTTCGAATGAAGTGAGAAACCCCTTTGATTTATATATATAGGCTCCGGCTCGATTAATTGATTTCCAAAGTCGATTAATCGAGATTTAAAATTAGGTTAAGCCGCGTGAAATTGATTAATCGATTACTCAAAACTCAAAATAGATTAATCGAAACCATTTCGATTAATCGAAATCGTATCCGTTTAAATTTTTAAGTTTTGGAGCTCACTGGCGTGAGCCAGTCGATTAATCGAAATTCACTTCGATTAATCGAAATCCCAAAATCGATTAATCAAGACTCACTTCGATTAATCGAAATCGTGCAGTCCTTCAAATTTTTTCCAAACTTCTCAAGTAACTCGACTAATCGAACCTCCAGTTCGATTAATCGAAATCCCAAATCAATTAATCGAACTTTACTTCGATTAATCGAAATCGTAAAATTTCTTCAAGTTTCTCTAAAATTCTCAAGTTATTCGATTAATTGAATCCCCAATTCGATTAATCGAAAACATAAATCGATTAATCGAACTCCAAATCGATTAATCGAAAGTTCACTTTTTCATTTTTCTGAATCTTGTTCCAATTTCCACTCACTGGCGCATGCCAGTCGACTAATCAACCAAAATCGATTAATCGGTTTTGATAAGATTTTTCAAATTTTCAAAGTTCTCTATTTCTTTTGGTTCCTTGGTAAAAACATGATCAGTCGGTCCTTGGTTCTACTAAACACATCATCACGGGCAAGTGCGGATAAAAATTGTTTCTATTACATACGTTGATCAAAAATCGACATTGGATTACAAGCATGGTTAAAATCCACAAACATGCTTGCGGTGATACAATTTGACTCTCAAGCTGTCGCAAACAAGGCCAGATATTGTTCTTTCATGTCGACCTCTCGTTCCCATGTGGCTTCCTCGACCGGATGATGCTTCCATCGGACAAGTACTAGTGGAATCACTTTTGTTCGCAACACTTGTTCTTTTCGATCTAAATCTCCACCGGCTCTTCGATTATAGTCATGTCCTCATGCATCTCAAATGATTGACCGCTCAACACGTGATCAGGGTCATTAAGGTATTTCCTAAGCATAGACACGTGGAATATGTTGTGTACTTGATCGAATAATGGTAGCAATCCAATGCGGTAAGCAACTTCTCCTACTCGACCCAAAACTTCAAAAGGTCCAAGATAGCGGGGCCTTAGCTTCCCTCTCTTTCCAAACCTCATCACCCCCTTCATAGGTGACACTTTCACGAGCACGTGTTCACCCACCTTGAAGTCTACACTCGTCTGCTTAATATCGGCATAGCTTTTCTATCTACTCTGAGCCACTTTGAGTTTTCCCCTTATCATACGAACATAGGTGGCATTATCTTCAAGTATTTCGGGTCCCAAAACGAATTTCTCACCCGTTTTTTTCCAATTGATGGGCGATCTATATCTTTGTCCGTAAAGTGCTTTATATGGTGCCATCCCAATGCTTGTTTAAAAATTGTTGTTATATGCAAACTCAATCAAGGGTAGGTGCTGATCCCACGATCCTTGCAATTCTAACATACATGCTCTCAGCATGTCCTCAATGATCTGATTGACCCTCTCAGTCTGTCCGTCAGTTTGCGGATGAAATGCCGTACTGAAATCTAATCGCGTTCCCATTCCTTCTTGAAATTTCTTCCAAAACTTTGATGTATACAATGGGTCATAGTTTGAAACAATGCTACTCAGAATCCCATGCAAACGGACAATCTCCATATACAGCTCTGCCAGTCTTCCCGCAGTGTACATCGTGTTGTAAGGCAAGAAGTGCGCTGACTTGGTCAATCGATCGACCACTACCCAAATGGCATTGTACTTCTTTGCAGTACGCGGTAGTCCAATGATGAAATCCATAGAAATCGATTCCCACTTCCATTCCGGTATAGGTAGAGGCTGCAATAGACCTGCGGGATGTCTATGATTGATCTTCACTTGTTGGCACGTCAAACACCGCGACACGTACTCTGCCACATCTTGTTTCAAGCCTCTCCACCAGTAATTCTTTTTCAAGTCTTGATATATCTTTGTGCTTCCCGGGTGGATAGCATAGCTTGATTTGTGAGATTCATCAAGTATTGTTCGCCGTAGATCAGTATTGTCCAGAATACAGAGGCGGCCCTTGAACAATAAGGAACCACCCTCCTTGATCGAAAACTCAGATGTAATGCCTTCAGTTACATCTTGATGAATCTTTGTTAGCGTCAGGTCTTTCATCTGTAGTTCATGGATATGTTCAAATATCATCGGTCTCACTGAGATATTAGCCAAGAAGGCTCCTGTAGCTTGAGACTCAATGTTTGCATCATATAGTGCCAGACCTTCAAACAATTTCCATCTGTGCATACCCAAAATTAAACTAGCCAATTGAGCTGAACTCTTCCGACTCAAGGCGTCAGCCACTACATTAGCCTTGCCTGGGTGGTACTGTATGGAACAATCATAGTCTTTAAGGAACTCCATCCATCTTCGCTGCCTCATATTTAGTTCCTTTTGTGTAAACAGATATCTGAGGCTCTTGTGGTCGGTGAAAATCTCAAATGTCTCACCGTACAAGTAATGTCTCCAAATTTTGAGCGCGAAAATGATCACTGCTAATTCCAGGTCATGTGTCGGATAATTCTTCTCATGCTCTTTCAACTGTCTCGACCCATACGCTATCACCTTTTTGTGTTGATTAAACACATAGCCCAAACCAGTATACGAAGCATCACTATACACTGCAAACCCTCCACTGCCTAAAGGAATAGCTAACATTGGAGCTGAAGTGAGTCTCTTCTTGAGTTCTTGAAAACTCTTTTCGCATACCTCACTCCATTCAAACCTTGCATCTTTCCGTGTAAGTCTCATGAGTGGTCCTAATATTTTTGAAAAACCCTCAACGAAACGTCGATAGTAACCCGCCAATCCAAGGAAACTGCGGATGTCGGTCACGGTCTTTGGTTGCTCCTAATTCACCATTGCTTCGATCTTTGCTGGATCTACAATGACACCAAGCTTTGAGACGACATGTCCCAAAAAGCTAACTTCTTCTAACCAAAACTCACATTTGCTGAGCTTGGCATACAGCTGGTGTTCACGTAGAGTCTGTAGGGCTACTCTCAAGTGCTTCTCATGCTCTTCCTCTAATTTTGAATAAATCAGGATGTCGTCAACAAACACTACGACACAAGAGTCTAGGTGTGGTTTAAACACCCTATTCATCAAATCCATGAATGATGCTGGGGCATTTGTCAACCCAAACGGCATCACTAGGAACTCATAGTGTCTGTATCGAGTCTTGAATGCAGTCTTCTGAATATCCTCTGCCTTGACTCTCAACTGATGGTATCCAGATCTCAGATCGATCTTGGAAAAGTACTTCGCTCCTTGTAGTTGATCAAATAGGTCATCTATCCTAGGCAAAGGGTATCGATTCTTAATTGTGAGTTTATTCAATTATCGATAGTCAATGCACAGACGCATTGACCCATCTTTATTCTTTACAAACAAGACCGGTGCTCCCCATGGATACACACTCGGTTTAACAAACCCATTGTCCATTAATTCTTGTAACTGCTCTTTCAACTCCATCAACTCAGCAGGAGCCATTCTGTATGGTGCTTTAGAAATATGCTTCGTTCCTGGTGCTAAGTCGATGGTGAATTCTATTTCTTTCTCTGGAGGTAATCTGAGTAACTCCTTGGGAAATACATCGGCAAAGTCTCGCACAACTACTATCTCAGATATAACATTCTTCTCCTCTTTATTTTCCTTCAAGAGCGCAAAGTATCCACTACACCCTTTTCTAATCAATCACTCGGCCCTGACTGCCGAGATAAGTGGTAGGTGTGTCGACCTCTCTCCTCTAAATTTAAATGATCTCCTCGTGTTGGGTCTGAAGATGACGACCTTTTTCTTACAATCTACCGTAGCACAGTGAGTCGATAACCAATCCATGCCAAGGATCACGTCGAATCCTTGCATGTCTAACAGAATTAGGTTTGCCGGTAGCTCAAAGACATCTCCATCCATGACCCTCACGATCACGGAGTTGCAACCCTTTTCGGTATCAACCGATTTCCCAGTAGGAATAGTCACTGTTAAAATGAAGTCTAACTCCTCTGGGTCGACTTTCATCCTCTTGGTGAAGCGAGAGTAGACCCTGGGTCTATCAACACTCGAGCTTCGTATGTCACATCGCTTCCCTTCTTATATATTTGTAACATACCTTACCATACATACACATATATATATATTGTTCATTATCATACCAGAATTTATTACATGCAAGTTTCTCTTATATTTTCTATATGTAGATGCACATTCTCTATCTAAGATTTTAAGAATTTAAATTCTTTATTTAAAAGGAAGCTCACCTTGAATCATGCCATTTGTGTTATGAGCCTCTTGATCTGTGACTGCGTAGGCTCTTCCTTGGACGATCGGCTTCCTTGCTTGTATCAGTCGTGGAATAGGTACTGAAGCCGTCTTTCCTTTGTTCATCTCAGGGCATTCCTTGATCAAGTGGCCCACCTTGCCACATCAAAAACAACCCCGAGTGCCTATCCTACAGTCCGCTGCCTTGTGAGGCTTGCCACACTTGGC
This sequence comes from Chloranthus sessilifolius, assembly GCA_021018995.1. Lineage (NCBI taxonomy): Eukaryota > Viridiplantae > Streptophyta > Magnoliopsida > Chloranthales > Chloranthaceae > Chloranthus > Chloranthus sessilifolius. The sequence continues at coordinate 17,421,820 of CM037587.1, read as the reverse complement.
ACAAGTCTCACGAGGTGTGGAAGAAGCTGCTCGAGAAGCCCGCTGTGTGACTGTAGCGTCGGTAGTGATAGCAGGGCTCTCGTAGCGTATCGGTCTCCCCGACGCGAGCAATGGAAATATCTGCTACGCTGGTCTCCCATAACCTCCCTGGAACGGTGGTTTCTGATTGTTTGGTATGAACCTTGGCTTTTTGTTCACCGGTTCATAATTTCCCGTTCTGCTCTGATCCGTGTTCCACCTTCCCTGTTGCTCTCTCTGGCGATATTTATTATTATTCTCCTCCTCCACTACGAGTGCTTTGCTCATGACCTCACCATAGGTCCTCAGTTGAAATGGTGCTACTCCTCCCCTCACGTCCGGTCTCAATCCTGGCTGAAACCTCTTTGCTCTTATCATTTCAGTGATGACATAGTTGGGCGCAAAGCAAGCGAGTCGCATGAACTCCACTCCGTACTCTCTCACACTCATCTTCCCTTGCACCAATTGTAAAAATGGAATTTCCATCTGGCTCCTCACCACCTCTGGAAAATACTGCTTGTTGAATTCCTCTACAAACTCATCCCAAGTCCAGGGCATATCTGGAGTCTCCTGGGCCCTAGTCCGTGAAACGGACTTCCACCAAGGCCCAGCCTCTCCGTCTAGCATGTAGGCTGCCCAATGGACGCTCTCGTCCTCCGTGCACATCAGTACACTGAATACCTTCTCCATCTCACTCAGCCAATGCTCTGCCACTATGGGCTCTCCCTGTCAAGAAAAGCTAGGAGGCCTCATCCTCCTAAACTCTCAAAAGCGAAGATGTCATGTGGTGTAGCCCCTTTGGAGGTGTTTGTGGTGATCTTGCTCATGAGTCGTATGAGCCAAAGATCTTTGCCTGTTTCCATGGTGTGCATCATCCTTTGACGCTCCTCTCTATCCTCATTTCTTTCTCTAACTCTTTCTTGTTCTCTCTGATCTTGATCCTGACGATCTCGATCTTGATTCTCTCCCTGATATTGGCTCCCTTGGCCACTACTGCCAGAAGCCCCTCCATCTCCTATGGGTACTCTATTGGAATCTGAGATAAAATCATCTCGACTACGCAAGCTTTTACTATGACAGCCCCTGGGTCGGCCCTTTCCTCTAGAAGATATAACGGTCTACACATGAAAACAAAGTTTTCATTAGCAGAAGTCCCTATGTTCTGACAAAAGAATGATTGTCAAAGTTTCTAAAAGAAATTGCTTTGATACTAATTATGATGACCCAATTTTGGCATTCAAACCAAAGGCTATCAAGACGATCCTCCGCCAAGCACAATTAAATAAATAAAGTCAATAATCTCATAAAGCGGAAACAGTTAATATGCCCAACTGGCATATTCAAAAGATAGATCTACTTTCATGCCACTGCATGAACAGAGAACCGACCCGAACCATCGGTAAAAAACATATCACCCCAGATGGTTCGTCAAAAGAATTATCCAATCTAATTATATGTTTATCAAAATAAAAGGCTTGACATACCAAGCCGTACAAATTTGCTCTCAAAACTACTCTCTATCAAAGTACACAGCAGAGTCTCCTAGAAGAAGTCCTCGGGTGGAGGCTCCAACTCGTCTCCAGACACGTAATCCGAATCACCCGGATCTACGTCTCCCGAAAGCCTCAACTGCTGCTATCAGTGGACCTGCGACGTATAGTCTAAAGGGTGAGCTACATCCTAGCTCAATAGAGAACAAACACAATGAACATATAAATTAAGACTCACATATATTCCATGATATTCTAAGCATGATGTGTCTATGCATTTGCTAGAAAATAGTTTAAAAACTGATGAATTGCATTCAAGTTTACTGATAATTAGCATGTCTTACTTTACTGTTGATTTATCATGAATGACACTGAAACGGGCCTAAAGTAAAACTTAAATCTTCAACTTAAGTAATCCCCGAGCAATATAGCATCGAGCCCCGATGAGATACCCTTCATCATTATCTAAATAGACAGTTGTTATGAAGTATTCCCTGGGAATACAACCCAAGCCCCTTTTTCACTAGGCAGCGGGGTTAAAACTCATCTCAACATCCCTGGGATGTGCTTACTGTTACGGATAAACCTCCGCACTAGTATACGGATTAGCCGCCGTATCGGTCACGGATATCCTATCGCGTCAGTCGTGGGTATCCCGCCACGTCGGTGGGGTATCCTATCAAACCTCAAATAACAAAACTAACATGTACTTTACATATAGTTGTTCACCGTATAAGTGTGCTATCTTATATCAGTTAGGTCTCAACAATAATTATTCAATTATATATATATACATCCCTGGGATGTATACATACCCGCATCGCACCTAATGCCTTTATTACTTTCTCATCCCCTGGGGATGTCTCAATATCATTAGATTACTTGTTCTTAATTACTTGCATCACACAGATGCCTTTATCACATTCTTAGTGTCACACACGCACCCATTTTCACAAAGATTTTCATAGTTAAAACAGCTTCAAATCTGATAATTATATCACTACATATATGCTCTTCTAATTAAAGTACATATTCAAGGTGTTCCCTACCTCAAGTTTCTGATGGTCCAAGCATCAAGGTCTCACGCAGCTCCTTGTGCTCGCTTTCACACGTGCAACCTATGGTACATCATAACACATGCAATACATCACTAAAGATGTAATGAAGAAAGTCCTGGACCCTCTATGAATCTCAAAGAAAATATAGAAAGCCAAGCAAAACTGTCAAAATCGATTAATCGAAACCCAAATCGATTAATCGAGATTAAAATTTGATTATTCGATCCCAAATCTATTAATCGAAGTCTCTAACATAATAAGATCGTTTCTCAAATCGAGTGGTCGAAACTCTGAAATCGATTAGTCGATCCCAAATCGATTAATCGAAATCCAAAATCGATTAATCGATTTCCCAACTCGATTAGTCGATTTCTCCAGGTCTCTTTTCTCCAGCCACTGGAGGTACCCAATCGATTAGTCGATTTTCAAATCGACTAATCAAAATCCAAATCGATTAATCAAAATATAATTCGATTAATCGAAATCGGGCTTTCATGACTTTTCAACTTCTTGGCCAAAACTGATTAATCGAATCCCAATTTTGATTAATCGATTTGGCCAGATTCAGCCTTTCGGACTGTTCTTTCAAATCTTTTCCCTTCTTTTCTAAGCCTTTAATCTATCCTTTTTAAACTATATTGACTGAATCTTAACCATCATACATCTATGCATTAACTTCAATTTAAAACATACCTCAAGAATCCCTTCAAGGGATTGATTTGTTGGGTTTGATGGCTAGGGTTTCATCATTTGCTTCACGATCCCAATCGCTTTGAATCTGTCAATGAATGTTCTAATTTTCCCTTTAATTTGCATTCACTTCTTCCTCAATAACTCCTCTTTACTCCTCTCTCTCTCCTCTTAACTCTCTTTTGAACAACCAAAGCAAAAAGGCAACTAGGGTTATTAAAACCCTTATATCCTCTCTTGGCCTTGTGTGTTAAACACATACACCAGAGATAGGTGTATGTGACTGCAACTTAACACAATACACTACACTTAGGTCACACTAATCCCACATTAGTACATAACTTCATGAACTCAATGTTTGACCATTACTTGGTCAAACCTACGATCAATCGGGCACGGATCTCAAGGTCAAAGTCACATGGTCAATTTTTTGGGATATTACATTCAATTGGGACTTTATCACAGTTGGTAGAAACCTTAGGCTTTGGTTTCTTGAAGACTCAAGTCGTGGCAATAGGTTCTGTTTAGAACTTGAGTTGTGGATCTTCACGATCTCTTATTGTGGAGATAATTGAAAATCATGATAGAAGTGCGGTGATAGGATACAAGTTAAGTTTTAGATGTTTTGGTTGAAATGTAGAGCCATGTCTCTCAATGACATTAGGTTGTCGGTTCTTAGGCATTAAGTCTCCCATAAGACTGTGAGTCTTAGTTATGTGTGCAGAGTGTGACTGTAGGTCCGGAGATGTGACATTAGATTTTGTTAGAGTATAAGTTGTGAGCTTTTGAAAGTCCTGACTGAGTATAATAACCGATTGCTAATTGAAACTTTTGTTTCATTGTTATGACATATCATTATGTCTGGTAGTGATAAACGACCCAGAGATGGTCGAGGTTCCCAGTCAAATGCAAATGAGAGTGAAGGAGAAGAAAGGCAAAGGATGATGCGGACCATGGAAGCCATGGAAAATGCTATGGCTCAACAAGCGGCAGTGTTAGCATCTAATAATGCTAATAACCATTAGCAACCGCCTCCCCCATAGTCGTCAGCATTTACAAAATTTCGGAAGATGCGTCCTCCAAATTTATCAGGAAAAACAGATCCAATGGAAGCTGAGCATTGGCTCAATGAGATGGAAAAGATATTCAATGTTCTTGCATGCACTAAAGATGAGAGAGTCAGATGGCGGCTTTCATGTTGGATGGTGAGGCTGGTTCGTGGTGGAAATCTGTGTCTAGGACTAGGGCACAAGAGACACCAGGTGTATTATGGACTTGGCATGAGTTCGTAGAGGAGTTTAACAAGCAGTACTTCCCCGAAGTAGTTCTCAATCAAATGGAGGTTCAATTCCTTCAACTTGTGCAAGGGAAGATGATGGTGAGAGAATATGGGGTAGAGTTTATGCGACTTTCACGTTTTGCTCCTGAGTTTGTGGCCTTGGATCTAATGAAGGCCAAGAAATTTCAATGCGGCTTAAGGCCGGATATCAAAGCAAAAGTTGCTGCTTAGGGAAGATGATAGTGAGGGAATTTGGGGTAGAGTTTATGCGGCTTTCACGTTTTTCTCCTGAGTTTGTGGCTTTGGATCTAATGAAGGCCAAGAAATTTCAACGCGGCTTAAGGCCGAATATCAAGGGAAAAGTCGCTGCTTTTGAGTTGAAAAATTATTACACAATAATGAGCAAGGCTCTTGTGGTGGAAGAAGACGTAGAAAAAATGTGTAAGAGAAGGGACCAACAGCGTAGAGAAAGAGCAAGTCAAATGCAATCATATGCCCATGAGCAGGAACCCGAGATACCAAGACTCTTATTGCTAGCACCCCCATAGTCTACTCAGACTGTTTATGCAGGACCACCTACGTCTGTGCCTGCAGTGACCTTTCATCTTTCGAATCTTATGACAACCAGAGTGCCACAAACGCAACAGGCTCCACCCACCTCGTCATTTACAGCTGGTAGATCATACCCAACATGCGGGGGATGACATTGAGCAGCCAAGTGTAAGTGGACCACAGGTGCAAGTTTCAATTGTGGTCAAATGGGGCGTCCGATAAGGGACTTTTCGGAACCGAAGAAGAAATGGACACCTTTGGAGTGAGAAATTAGCGATCAATACGAGTGTCGTATGTATCTTGTTCTCGTGTGTTTAATCTAACAAAAATTGTCAATCTTTGTATTTTGGGTATCAGATCGATGCTATTAGATCCTCTTTTTGACTAATGTATGTGGGAATCGTTAATACAATTAATGTTGGACATTAACGGTTTCAAAGTCTTCCTTTTCTTTTATGACAATGTTTAAAATTTATTATGGTACAAGTTGTACTCGTTGTGGCCATGATTTTTACCTTGGTGGGCATGTTCGTGCTAGTTGATATTATAAAAATATAGTTTCAGAAATGATTACCTTATTAGATAATCGATGGTACACCGATCTAATGATATGTAGTTTTTCATGCAGGATGATGGATCATTTGGTTGGGAAAATTCAGTCTTTCGTTGTGAACTCAATGTGGATGTACCCAGTCAATTAATTTAATTGAATGATTATAAGAAATTCATTTCTTCGTTCAGGGTGCGTGCATTGTTTCATCGTTATGGGTCAGTTCTCGTCAATCAGAATCGTTGTTAGTGAGGTAGCGTTCGGATGTGTCATCGTCAATTTTCGAGGACGAAAATTCCTATGGAGGGAAGAATGTAACAATCCCGAATTTATTTTGAAGACAAATCGATTCATATGTGGACGTGAGTGTTCAACTTGATGAGCATGATAAAACCTGGTTACTAAGGGCAATTTTCGAGGACCAAAAATTTTATAAGGAGGGAAGAATATAACATCCTGAAAATTTTGACTTTGAATAGTGTACCTCGGGATGCATGCCCGACTTTGAATAGTATGCCTTAGTGTGCGTGCCTGACTGGTCATGTGTTTGATTTTGTGAAATTAATTAAGTGGGTTTTCTCAGGTTAGATCTTAAGTGGGAAAAAAGACCAATTTAGATTGTGTGTTGAGAATTAGATGGTTTCTTATGCACCAAGCTGTGGTGTATTGGCTCTACACCGAATCTGATCGATAGATGGGTTGAATGTGTAAGCCCCACACCGAATCAAAGATCATTTTGTTATGGGATGACACCCTAACTAAGTACGTCCGTTTCACACGGAGGCTAGATCCTTGGATAACAGCTAACATCCGAAGGGGCCGTATGTGTTTTGTATGGGAACTAGTCCCATTTAATTAAAGAAAAGCAAATAGCTACCTTAGGAAGCTAACACCCGGTTTACACTATTTTGGGGGTTTTGGGATTTAGAGAGAGGAAGAAGAAGAAAGAGAAGGAATGGTTGGATCCGTGTGCGCCGAGCTCGGGATTCCGTGAAAAATAATGTATGAACTTGTGTAAGGAAGAGAAATATCGTCGATTTTAACATTGGAGAGTCGTGTGGCGTGATTTGAAGCCGATTGGAGTTTGAAAACCCTTTTTCTTCTCGCGAAGAGATCGTGTGTTTTGAGTCACAAATCATAGCGAGATTTGGGTGTGGCGTGTGAGGAAGGATCACCGACGAATTCGTTAGCGTGGTCATGATTATAGAGCTTGAAAAGGATCGATGTGGGTTTTAGAAACGCTTTTGTGCAAGAGAACGATTCGATCTATGGATAGATCGTCGATTTAAAGAGATAAATAACGCAATTCTTTCATGTATTTAACTAAATATAGGTTGCTTAGATGTGTGTGAAAGATTAGGATAAAAAAGATTAAATTTTTATGTAAAATGGGTTTTGAAAAGTCTAAAAACGTGCATATCGCGCACAGTCGCTAGCCCGGACCTCACTCGAGCGAGATATAATCGCTCGCGCGAGTGTCAGAACCTGTCTCAGTATTTTGGCCATAACATTTTAATCCGAATTCTGATTGACACATTTCTTACGGCTTTGAAAAGAAGACAACGAACTCTACATTTTTTGTGTTTTGACCAACTTAAGAATCCATATAATTAAAGGTTCAAAATTGAGGGAAATGTTACATCAAATTCTTAGTTAGCATGAACTTGTTAGTTTTTGCCTCTTTTGAGAAAACACTCAAAGATGTCTAGGCTATTAGTGATTAGAGTTAACCCTTGACGCCTCAATATATGTGTGAATATGGGCAAAGGATGGTAGAGAGTTGAGAAGGATCGAGAGAAGAAAAATGGTAGATCTGAGACGTTTATGTTTCTCGCTTGCGCGACTGTTATAGCTCGCTCGTGCGAGAGACAAATATGGTGACATTTGTTCTGTGCTCACTCACGTGAGGCCTTAGGTTAAATAAGGATCGCTCGCGTGAGGGCTCACATGATTTTCGGAGGGCTCGATTATAATCAATTGAGCGAGGGGTGTGCCTACTTGAGCGAGGTACAGAGTTATGTTTTGTTTAGTTTCGTTTGAGCTCCTTAGAGATGTGTTCCTTGGATCCTTTAGAAGATTTCTAAGGAAAATTTTGGGTATATTGAATGTAGGAGTAAAGTGTTGAACCATGCGTGGAATGTGGATTGTGTTGAGCGTACTTTGAGGGAGGGGAACTTCAACTCAAACTTGCATCTTTAAATATGATTCATAGTTTCTTTGAGGTATTTATATAAAAAATGAGAAGTTTCTTTGATGTGTTCAGATGAAAAATAATAAGTTTTCTTGATGTATTTTGATGTAAGTTTGATAGGGATTTAAACTATAACTTGAACTCCTTGCTAATAGAAATTTGAAATCCTTGAGTCGAAAATGGTGAATTCTGAACTGTGAACTTAACCTAGAATTTCTACTATGGTATTCGATTTAAAACTTAATTTTTAAATGGTGAGTTTTTAAACCCTTTGAACCAAGAATGTGAGCTTTGGACCGTGAATTAGAAATCTGAACTAGAATGTGAACTCGAAATCGTTGAGTCTTGTAGATTTGTGAGAAGGTACACTCTTGGACCGCTATGGCATTATTTATGTACACCCTTGGACCGCTGTGGCGGGATTTATGTATGCCCTTGGACCATTTTTACGGGATTTTACGTACTCCTTTGGACACTGTTGTGAGTTATGTACGCCTTTGGACCGTTTTCGTCAGATTTTACATAGTCCTTTAGACTTTGTTGTGCTTATGTATGCCCATGGACCGTTTTTACGGGATTTACGTACTCATTTGGACTTTGTTATTCTTATGTACGCCCTTGGACCATTTTTATGGGATATTTGTACATCTTTGAACTTTTTTGTGCTTATGTACGCCCTTGGACCGCTTTCGCAAGATTTTACATACTCCTTTGGACCTTGTTGTGACTCGGTACACCCTTGGACCGCTTTCGCGGGATTTTACGTATTCTTCGGATTATACTTCGTAAATCAAATCATAAGTCGTGAGATTAAAGTGGACCGCTATGGGCGGATATTATATATGTGGACCGCTATGGGCGGATTATGTGTATGTGGACCGCTATGGGCAGATTATACTTGTCATGGACCGCTATGGGCGGAGTAAAGTATCATGTGGGTCATCGTGGCGGATTTGAAAATCAGTTTTATGTGATAAATAAATGTTTTGAAATCACTTTTGTTTATAAAAAGGAAATCAATTTTGAAATCGGTTTTGTATGATAAGGAAATCAGCATTTAAATAAGTTTTGTGTGAAAAAGAAAATCAGTTTTGAAATTAGTTTTGTGTGATATGGAAATCAGTTTTAAAATCAGTTTGTGTGATAAAAAAATAGTACCTGAAATCAATCTTTGTTTTATAAGAAAAGTACATTTGAAATGAGTTTCAACTTTAAATAAGAAAAGGTTTGATTATGACATGGAATCTATGCTTCGTTATGATAAGATGTAAAATTGTGCTGAGTTTTCTCTGCTGAGCTAGGATGTAGCTCACCCTTCGACTATACATCACAGGTATAACTTCTATTTGGACACCGAACTTGCAGATTGAGGAATTGAGGAGTGCTATGATGTCCGGGGTCGTAGATTGAGTACTTTATGGAGTTTGGTGAGTGCGGCTTGGTACAATGTGCTATTATATATTCGTTGTACACCACTGTTTGGTGATGTTGGTACATCACTGGTGGTTGTTGTTAGTTATTGTAATTTTGGATATTAGAATTGGAGATTTATTTAGGTCATATGTATTATCTGCTTTGATTTCCACATATGTGTGTGTGGGTGTACCAAGCATTTTATATTCGGATCGTGTTCTACGACTCGATGGTTCGGATTTTCCCTTTTGGTTTAGGTGTAAAGTTAAAGAAGAAAAAAAAAATATGTCTCAAAATTCAGGTTGGGAAAATTCAGGCTGTCACAGTTGGTATCAGAGCTATGGTATTAGGTTCGATAGGGATGTAAGAGACCCAACTGTGACTTTGTCACAGTTGGTATCAGAGCCTAGGCGTTAGGTCTTCTAGGGGCGATGTGGCAGCAGTGCTTAAGTGTTAGGTCTTTTTAGGACCCAAGACTATGGCAGCAGATTTTGCTATGGTATAGGAGATTCAATTGGGACTTTATCACAGTTGGTAGAAACCTTAGACTTTAGGTTCTTGAAGACTCAAGTTGTGGCAGTAGATTCTGTTTAGAACTTGAGTTGTGGATCTTCACGATCTCTTAAAGTGGAGAAAATTAAAAATCATGATAGAAGTGCGGTGATAGGATATAGGTTAACTTTTAGATGTTTTGGTTGAAACATAGAGCCATGTCTCTCAATGACGTTAGGCTGTCGGTTCTTAGGCGTTAAGTCTCCCATAAGTCTGTGAGTCTTAGTTATGTGTGCGAAGCGTGACTATAGGTCCAGAGTTGTGACATTAGATTTTGTTAGAGTACAAGCTGTGAGCTTTTGAAAGTCCTGACTGAGTATAATAATCGATTGCTAATTGAAACTTTTATTTCATTGTTATGACAGATCATTATGTCTGGTAGAGGTAAACGACCTGGAGATGGTCGAGGTTCCCAGTCAAATGTAAATGAGTGTGAACGAGAAGAAAGACAAAGGATGATGCAGACCATGGAAGCTATGACAAATGCTATGGTTCAACAAGCGGCAGTGTTAGCATCTAATAGTGCCAATAACCATCAGCAACCGCCTCCACCATAGCCGTCAGTATTTATAGAATTTTGGAAGATGCGTCCTCCAAATTTCTCAGGACAAGCAGATCCAATGGAAGTTGAGAACTGGCTCAATGAGATGGAAAAGATATTCAATATTTTTGCATGCACTGAAGATGAGAGAGTCAGATGGGCGGTTTTCATGTTGGATGGTGAGGCTGGTCCGTGAAGGAAATCTGTGTCTAGGACTTGGGCATAGGAGACTCCAGGTGTATTATAGACCTGGAATGAGTTCGTAGAGGAGTTTAACAAGCAGTACTTCCCCGAAGTAGTTCGCAATCAAATGGAGGTTCAATTCCTTCAACTTGTGCAAGGGAAGATGACGGTGAGGGAATATGAGGTAGAGTTCATGCGACTTTCATATTTTCTTCCTGAGTTTGTGGCCTCGGATCTAATGAAGGCCACGAAATTTCAATACAGCTTAAGGCCGGATATCAAGGGCAAAGTCGCTGCTTTTGAGTTAAAAACTTATGACACAATAATGAGCAAGGCTCTTGTGGTGAAAAAAGACATGGAAGAAATGTATAAGAGAAGGGACCAAGAGCGTAGAGAAAGAGCAAGTCAAATGCAGTCATATGCACATGAGCAGGCACCCAAGATACCAAGACTCTTATTACCAGCACTCCCTCAGTCTACCCAGACTGTTTATGCAGGACCATCTACGTCTGTGCCTGCAGTGACCTTTCGTCCTTCGAATCTTATGACAACTAGAGTACCACAATCACTACAAGCTCCACCCTCCTCGTTATTTACAACTGGTAGATCATGCCCAAGATGTGGGGGACGACACTGAGCAAGCAAGTGTAAGTGGACCACGGGTGCCTGTTTCAATTGTGGTCAAATGGGGCATCTGGTAAGGGACTGCCCGGAACCGAAGAAGGATAGGACACCTTCGGTGTGAGAAATTAACGATTAATACGAGTGTCATATGTATCTTGTTCTCATGTGTTTAATTTAAAAAAAAATGTCAATCTTTGTATTTTGGGTATCGGATCGATGCTGTTAGATCCTCTTTTCGACTAATGTATGTGGGAATCGTTAATACAATTAATGTTGGACATTAACGGTTTCAAAGTCTTCATTTTCTTTTATGACAATGTTCAAACTTTATTATGGTACAAGTTGTACTCGTTGTGGCCATGATTTTTACCTTGGTGGGCATGTTCGTGCTAGTTGATATTATAGAAATATAGTTTCACAAATGATTACCTTATTAGATAATGATGGTATGCCGATCTAATGATATGTGGATTTTCATGCAGGATGATGGATCATTTGGTTGGGAAAATTTAGTCTTTCATTGTGAACTCAATGTGGATGTACCCAGCCGATTAAGTTAATTGAATGATTATAAGAAATTCATTTCTTCGTTCAGGGTGCGTGCATCGTTTCATCGTTATGGGCAGTTCTCGTCAATCGGAATCGTTGTTATTGAGTTAGGGTTCGGATGTATCGTCATCAATTTTCGAGGATGAAAATTCCTATGGAGGGTAGAATGTAACAACCCCGAATTTATTTTGAGGATAAATCGATTCATATGTGGACGTGAGTGTTCAACTTGATGAGTATGATAAAACCTGGTTACTAAGGACAATTTTCGAGGATAGAAAATTTTATAAGGGGGGAAGCATGTAACAACCTAAAAACTTCGACTTTGAATAGTGTACCTCGGGATGCATGCCCGACTTTGAATAGTGTGCTTTGGTGTGCGTGCTTGACTGGTCACGTGCTTGATTTTATGAAATTAATTAGTGGGTTATCCTAGGTTAGATCTTAAGTGGGAAAAAAGACCAATTTAGATTGTGTGTTGAGCATTAGATGATTTTTTATGCACCAAGCTGTGGTGTATTGGCTCTACACCGAATCCGATCGGTAAATGGGTTGGGTGTGTAAGCCCCACACCGAATCAAAGATCATTTTGTTATGGGATGACACTCTAACTAAGTACGTCCGTTTAACACAAAGGCTAGATCCTTGGATAACAGTTAATACCCAAAGGGGGCATATGTGTTTTGTATGGGAACTAGTCCCATTGAATTAAAGAAAAGCAAATAGCTTCCTTGAAAGCTAACACCCGGTTTATACTATTTTGGGGGTTTTGGGATTTAGAGAGAGGAAGAAGAAGAAAGAGAAGGAATGGCCGGATCTGTGTGTGCCAAGCTCGGGATTCCGTGGAAAATAATGTATGAGGTTGTGTAAGGAAGAGAAATGTCGTCGATTTCGACATTGGGGAGTCTTGTGGTGTGATTTGAAGCCTATTGGAGTTTGAAAACCCTATTTCTTCTCGCGAAAAGATCGTGTGTTTTAAGCCACAAATCGTAGCGAGATTTGGGTGTGGCGTGAGAGGAAGGATCACCGACGAATTCGTTAGCTTGGTCGTGATTATAGAGCTCGAAAAGGATCGATGTGGGTTTTAGGAACCCTTTTGTGTAACAAAGAGAACGATCCGATCTATGGATAGATCGTAGATTTAAAGAGGTAAATAACGCAATTCTTTTATGTATTTAACTAAATATAGGTTGCTTAAATATGTGCGAAAGATTAGAATAAAAAAGACTAAATTTTGATGTAAAATGGGTTTTAAAAAGTCCAAAAACGTGCAAATCGCACACAGTCGCTCACCTGGACCTCGCTCGAGCGAGATATAATCGCTCGTGCAAGTATCATAACCTGTCTCAGTATTTCGGCCATAACATTTTACTACGAATTTTGATTGACATAATTCTTATAGCATTGGAAAGAGGACAACGAACTCTACAACTTTTGTGTTTTGACCAACTTAAGAATCCATATAATTAAAGGTCCAAAATTGAGGGAAAAGTTACGTCAAATTCTTAATTAGCATGAACTTGTTCATTTTCGCCTCTTTTGAGAAAACACTAAAAAATGTCTAGGTTATTAGTGATTAGAGTTAACCCTTGATGCCTCAATATATGTGTGAATATGGGTGAAGTATGGTAGAGAGTTGAGAAGGATCGAGAGAAGAAAAATGATAGATTTGAGACGTTTATGTTGCTCGCTCGCGCGACTGTTATAGCTCGCTCGTCCAAGAGACTAATATGGGGACATTTGTTTTGTGCTCGCTCGCGTGAAGCCTTAGGTTAATTAAGGATTGCTTGCGCGAGGGCTCGCATAAGTTTCAGAGGGCTCGATTATAATCGATCGAGCGAGGGGTGTGCTCACTCGAGCAAGGCCAAAGGCTCGATCGAACGAGGTACAGAGTTAGGTTTGGTTTAGTTTTGTTTGAGCTATTTAGAGATGTGTTCCTTGGATCCTTTAGAAGATTTCTAAGGAAAAATTTGGATATATTGAATGTAGGAGTAAAGTGTTGAACCATGTGTGGAATGTGGATTGTGTTGAGCTTACTTTGAGGAAGGGGAACTTCAACACAAACTTGCAAGTTTAACTTTGATTCATAGTTTCTTTGAGGTATTTATATGAAAAATGATAAGTTTCATTGATATGTTTAGATGAAAAATAATAAGTTTTCTTGATGTATTTTGATGTAAGTTTCATAGTGATTTGAACTATAACTTGAACTCCTTGCAAAATAGAAAATTGAAATCTTTGAGTCGAAAATGGTGAATTCTGAACTGTGAACTTAACCTAGAATTTCTACTATGGTATTCGATTTTAAACTTGATTTTTAAATGGTGAGTTTTAAAACCTTTGAACCAAGAATGTGAGCTTTGATCAGTGAATTAGAAATCTGAAGTAGAATATGAACTCGAAATCGTTGAGTCTTGTAGATTTGTGAGAAGGTACACCCTTGGACCGCTATGGCGGAATTTATATTCACCCTTGGATCTCTGTGGTGGGATTTATGTATGCCTTTGGACCATTTTTACGGTATTTTACGTACTCCTTTGGACACTATTGTGAGTTATGTACGCCCTTGGACGGCTTTCACCAAATTTTACGTACTCCTTTGGACTTTGTTGTGCTTATGTACGCCCATTGACCGTTTTTACGAGATTTATGTACTCCTTTGGACTTTGTTGTACTTATGTATGCCCTTGGACCATTTTTATGGGATTTACGTACACCTTTGGACTTTGTTATGCTTATGTACACCCTTGGACTGCTTTTGCAGGATTTTACATACTCATTTGGACCTTGTTGTGACTCGGACACCCTTAGACCGCTGTGGCGGGATTCATGTACGCCCTTAGACCGCTTTCGCGGGATTTTACGTACTCTTCGTATTATACTTAATGAATCAAATCATAAGTCGTGAGATTAAAGTGGACCGCTATGGGCGGATATTATATATGTGGACCGTTATGGGCGAATTATGTGTATGTGGACCACTGTGGGCGGATTATGCTTGTGGTGGACCGCTATGGGTGGAGTAAAGTACCATGTGGGCCGCCGAGGTGGATTTGAAAATTAGTTTTATGTGATAAATAAATGTTTTAAAATCACTTTTGTGTGTAAAAAGGAAATCAGTTTTGTATGATAAGGAAATCAGCTTTTAAATCAATTTTGTGTGAAAAAGGAAATCAGTTTTGTGTGATATGGAAATTAGTTTTAAAATTAGTTTGTGTGATAAGAAAATAGTATCTGAAATCAATCTTTGTTTGATCAGAAAAGTACCTTTGAAATGAGTTTCAACTTTAAATAAGAAAAGGATTGATTATGACATTGAATCTATGTTTCGTTATGATAAGATGTAAAATTGTGATGAGTTTCCTCTGCTGAGCTAGGATGTAGCTCACTCTTCGACTATACATCATAGGTATAGCTTCTATTTAGACACCGGACTTTCAGATTGAGGAATTGAGGAGTGCTATGATGTTCGGGGTTGCAGATTGAGTACTTTGTGGAGTTTGGTGAGTGTGGCTTGTTACAATGTGCTATGATGTACTCGTTGTACACCACTGTTTGGTAATGTTAGTACATCACTGGTGGTCGTTGTTAGTTATTGTAATATTAGATATTAGAATTGGAGATTTATTTTGGTCATATGTATTATCTGCTTTGATTTCCACTTGTGTGTGTGTGGGTGTACCAAGCATTCTGTATTCGGATCGTATTCTACGACCCGATAGTCCGAGTTTTCCCATTTGGTTTAGGTGTAAAGTTAAGGAAGAAATAAAAAATATGTCTCAAAATTCAGGTTGAGAAAATTTGGGCTGTCACAGTTGGTATCAGAGCTATGGTATTACGTTCGATACGGACGTAAGAGACCCAACTGTGACTTTGTTACAGTTGGTATTAGAGCCTAGGCGTTAGGCCTTCTAGGGACGATGTGGAAACAGTGCTTCAGTGTTAGGTCTTGTTGGGACCCAAGACTATGGCAGTAGATTTTGTTATGGTATAGGAGATTCAATTGGGACTTTATCACAGTTGGTAGAAACCTTAGGGTTTAGGTTGTTGAAGACTCAAGTCGTGGCAGTAGGTTCTATTTAGAACTTGAGTTGTGGATCTTCACGATCTCTTATAGTGGAGATAATTAAAAATCGTGATAGAAGTGCGGTGATAGGATACAGGTTAAGTTTTAGATGTTTTGGTCGAAACATAGAGCCATGTCTCGCAATGACATTAGGTTGTCGGTTCCTAGGCGTTAAGTCTCCCATAAGACTGTGAGTCTTAGTTATGTGTGCGGAGTGTGACTGTAGGTCCAGAGATGTGACATTAGATTTTGTTAGAGTATAAGTTGTGAGCTTTTGAAAGTCCTGACTGAGTATCATTATGTCTGGTAGAGATAAACGACCCAGAGATGGTCGAGGTTCCTAGTCAAATGCAAATGAGAGTGAACGAGAAGAAAGGCAAAGGATGATGCAAACCATGGAAGCTATGGAAAATGCGATGGCTCAACAAGCGGCAGTGTTAGCATCTAATAATGCCAATAACCATCAGCAACCGCCTCCACCACAGCCGTCAGCATTTACAGAATTTCGGAAGATGCGTCCTCCAAATTTCTCAGGAAAAGCAGATCCAATGGAAGCTGAGCAATGGCTCAATGAGATGGAAAAGATATTCAGTGTTCTTGCATGCACTGAAGATGTGAGAGTTAGATGGGCGGCTTTCATGTTGGATGGTGAGGCTAGTCCGTGGTGGAAATCTGTGTCTAGGACTAGGGCACAGGAGACTCCAGGTGTATTATGGACCTGAGATGAGTTCGTAGAGGAGTTTTACAAGGAGTACTTCCCCGTAGTAGTTCGCAATCAAATGGAGGTTCAATTCCTTCAACTTGTGCAAGGGAAGATGACGGTGAGGGAATATGGGGTCGAGTTCATGCGACTTTCACATTTTACTCCTGAGTTTGTGGCCTCGGATCTAATGAAGGCCAAGAAATTTCAACGTGGCTTAAGGCCAGATATCAAGGGAAAAGTCGCTGCTTTTGAGTTGAAAACTTATGACACAATAATGAGCAAGGCTCTTTTGGTGGAAGAAGACATGGAAGAAATGTATAAGAGAAGGGACCAAGAGCGTAGAGAAAGAGTAAGTCAAATGCAGTCATATACCCATGAGCAGGCACTCGAGATACCAAGACTCTTATTGCCAGCACCCCCTTAGTCTACTCAGACTGTTTATGCAAGACCACCTACATCTGTGCCTGCAGTGACCTTTCGTCCTTCGAATCTTATGACAACTAGAGTGCCACAAACACAACAGCCTCCACCCACTTCGTCATTTACAACTGGTAGATCATGCCCAAGATGCAGGAGACGACACCGTGCAGCCAAGTGTAAGTGGACCACGGGTGCATGTTTCAATTGTGGTCAAATGGGGCATTCGGTAAGGGACTGTCCGGAACCGAAGAAGGATAGGACACCTTCGGCGTGAGAAATTAGCGATTAATACGAGTGTCGTACGTATCTTGTTCTCGTGTGTTTAATCTAAAAAAAAATGTCAATCTTTGTATTTTGGGTATCAGATCGATGCTATTAGATCCTCTCTTCGACTAATGTATGTGGGAATCGTTAATACAATTAATGTTGGATATTAACGATTTCAAAGTCTTCCTTTTCTTTTATGACAATGTTCAAACTTTATTATGGTACAAGTTGTACTCGTTGTGGCCATGATTTTTATCTTGGTGGGCATGTTCGTGCTAGTTGATATTATAAAAATATAGTTTCAGAAATGATTACCTTATTAGATAATCGATGGTACACCGATCTAATGATGGATCATTTTGGTTGGAAAAATTCAATCTTTCGTTGTGAACTCAATGTGAATGTACCCAGTAGATTAATTTAATTGAATGATTATAAGAAATTCATTTCTTCGTTCAGGGTGCGTGCATCGTTTCATCGTTATGGGGCAGTTCTTATCAATCGGAATCGTTGTTAGTGAGTTAGCGTTCGGATGTGTCGTCGTCAATTTTCGAGGATGAAAATTCTTATAGAGGGAAGAATGTAACAACCCCGAATTTATTTTGAGGATAAATCGATTCATATGTGGGCGTGAGTGTTCAACTTGATGAGCATGATAAAACTTGTTTACTAAGGGCAATTTTTGAGGACGGAAAATTTTATAAGGATGAAAGAATGTAACATCCTGAAAATTGACTTTGAATAGTGTACCTTGGGATGCATGCACGACTTTGAATAGTGTGCCTTAGTATGCGTGCCTGACTGGTCACGTGCTTGATTTTGTGAAATTAATTAAGTGGGTTATCTCAGGTTGGATCTTAAGTGGGAAAAAAGACCAATTTAGATTGTGTGTTGAGCATTAGATGATTTCTTATACACCAACTTGTGGTGTATTGACTCTGCACCGAATTTGATCGGTAGATGGGTTGGGTGTGTAAGCCCCATACCGAATCAAAGATCATTTTGTTATGGGATGACACCCTAACTAAGTACGTTCATTTCACACAGAGGCTAGATCCTTGGATAACAACTAATACCCAAAGGGGGCGTATGTGTTTTGTATGGGAACTAGTCCCATTGAAATAAAGAAAAGCAAATAGCTTCCTTTGGAAGCTAACACCCGGTTTGCACTATTTTGGGGCTTTTGGGATTTAGAGAGAGGAAGAAGAAGAAAGAGAAGGAATGACCGGATCCGTGTGCACCGAGCTCGGGATTCCGTGAAAAATAATGTATGAGCTTGTGTAAGGAAGAGAAATGTCGTTGATTTTGACATTGGGGAGTCGTGTGGCGTGATTTGAAGCCGATTGGAGTTTGAAAAGCTTTTTTCTTCTCACGAAGAGATCGTGTGTTTTGAGCCACAAATCGTAGCGAGATTTGGGTGTGGGGTGTGAGGAAGGATCACCGACGAATTCGTTAGCTTGGTCGTGATTGTAGAGCTCGAAAAGGATTGATGTGGGTTTTAGAAACCCTTTTGTGTAACAATGAGAACGATCCGATTTATGGTAGATCATCGATTTAAAGAGGTAAATAACGCAATTCTTCCATGTATTTAACTAAATATAGGTTGCTTAAATGTGTGTGAAAGATTAGGATAAAAAAGATTAAATTTTGATGTAAAATGGGTTTTAAAAAGTCCAAAAAGATGCAAATCGCGCACAGTCGCTCGCGTGAGTGTCAGAACCTGTCTCAGTATTTTGGCCATAATATTTTACTTTGAATTTTGATTGACATGATTCTTACGGTGTTGAAAAGAGGACAACGAACTCTACAATGTTTGTGTTTTGACCAACTTAAGAATCCCTATAATTAATGGTCAAAAATTGAGGGAAACATTACGTCAAATTCTTAGTTAGCATGAACTTGTTCGTTTTCGCCTCTTTTGAGAAAACACTCATAGATGTCTAGGTTATTAGTGATTAGAGTTAACCCTTAATGCCTCAATATATGTGTGAATATGGGCAAAGGATGGTAGAGAGTTGAGAAGGATCAAGAGAAGAAAAATGATAGATCTGTGATGTTTATGTTTCTCGCTCGCGTGACTGTTATAGCTTGCTCGCGCGAGAGACAAATATGGGGACATTTGTCCTATGCTCACTTGCACGAGGCCTTTGGTTAAATAAGGATCGCTCGCGCGAGGGCTCACATGAGTTTCAGAGGGCTCAATTATAATTGATCGAGCGAGGGGTGTGCTCACTCGAGTGAGGCCAAAGTCTCGATTGAGCGAGGTACAGAGTTATGTTTTATTTAGTTTTGTTTGAGCTCCTTAGAGATATGTTCCTTGGATCCTTTAAAAGATTTCTAAGGAAATGTTTGGGTATATTGAATGTAGGAGAAAAGTGTTGAACCATGCGTGGAATATGGATTGTGTTGAGCGTCTTTTGAGGTAGGAGAACTTCAACACAAACTTGCATGTTTAACTTTGATTCATAATTTCTTTGAGGTATTTATATGAATAATGATAAGTTTCTTTGATGTGTTCAGATGAAAAATAATAAGTTTTCTTAATGTATTTTGATGTAAGTTTCATAGTGATTTGAACTATAATTTGAACTCCTTGCAAAATAGAAATTTGAAATCCTTGAGTCGAAAATGGTGAATTCTGAACTATGAACTTAACCTAGAATTTTTACTATGGTATTCGATTTTAAACTTGATTTTTAAATAGTGAGTTTTAAAACCTTTGAACCAAGAATGTGAGCTTTGGACCGTGAATTAGAAATCTGAACTAGAATGTGAACTCGAAATCGTTGAGTCTTGTAGATTTGTGAGAAGGTACACCCTTAGACCGTTGTGGCGGGATTTATGTATGCCTTTGGACCATTTTTACGACATTTTACATACTCCTTTGGATACTGTTGTGAGTTATGTACGCCCTTGGACCGCTTTCTCCGGATTTTACGTATGCCTTTGGACTTTGTTGTGCTTATGTACACTCATGGATCGTTTTTACGGGATTTACGTACTCCTTTGGACTTTATTGTGCTTATGTACGCCCTTGGACCATTTTTACGGGATTTACGTCTACCTTTGGAATTTATTATACTTATGTACGCCCTTGGACCGCTTTTGCAGGATTTTACGTACCCCTTTGGACCTTTTTGTGACTCGGTACACCCTTATACCACTGTGGCGGGATTCATGTACGCCCTTGGACTGCTTTTGCGGGATTTTATGTACTCTTCGAATTATACTTCGTGAATCAAATCATAAGTCGTGAGATTAAAGTGGATTGTTATGGGCGGATATTATATATGTGGACCGCTATGGGCGGATTATGTGTATGTGGATCGTTGTGGGCAGATTATGCTTGTCGTGGACCGCTATGGGCGGAGTAAAGTGCCATGGGGGCCGCCGGGCGGATTTGAAAATTAGTTTTATGCGATAAATAAATGTTTTGAAATTACTTTTGTGTAAAAAGGAAATCAATTTTGAAATCAGTTTTGTATGATAAGGAAATCAGCTTTTAAATCAGTTTTGTGTGAAAAAGGAAATCAATTTTGAAATCAGTTTTGTGTGATATGGAAATCAGTTTTGAAATCAGTTTGTGTGATAAGAAAACAGTATCTGAAATCAATCTTTGTTTGATAAGAAAAATACTTTTGAAATGAGTTTTAACTTTAAATAAGAAAAGGTTTGATTATGACATTGAATCTATATTTCGTTATGATAAGATATAAAATTATACTGAGTTTTCTCTGCTGAGCTAGGATGTAGCTCACCCTTCGACTATATGTCACAGGCATAACTTCTATTTGGACACCGGACTTGTAGATTGAGGAATTGAGGAATGCTATGATGTTCGGGGTCACAAAATGAGTACTTTGTGGAGTTTGGTGAGTGTGGCTTGGTACAATGTGCTATTATATATTCGTTGTACACCACTGTTTGGTGATGTTGGTACATCATTGGTGGTCATTGTTAGTTATTGTAATATTAGATATTAGAATTGAATATTTATTTAGATCATATGTATTATCTGCTTTTATTTCCACATGTGTGTGTGGGTGTACCAAGCATTTTGTATTCGGATTGTGTTCTACGATCTGACGGTCCGGATTTTCCCATTTGGTTTTGGTGTAAAGTTAAAGAAGAAAAAAAAATGTCTCAAAATTCAGGTTGGGAAAATCTGGGCTGTCACAAAATCACCGTATCGGTCCACTGTGTACGGTATAACCCGTTGTAGTGGTCCACTGTTAGGGTTTTCGTTCACATTACCTTAAATCATCATGCAATACTAATACTTATTACTTGAGTCAATTTCTAACACAGCTAAATTCAATGTTCAAACGTTTCACATTCATAATTCAAAGTTCAATGGTTCAAACGTTCAATAGTCAATATTGAATTTTCGACCAATATCCAATATTCAATGAAGCTAAATTCAGTTTTCAATATTCCACATTATCAATTCGAAGTTCAATGATCAATGTTCGATATGGCATTCAAAAGTCACTTTCGATGTTCAATTTCGATAAAACATGTAAATTTCTATTAGGAGTTCATATATCGATTTACATTCGAAGTTCATTCTTTATTTCATAACAAGGATCAAAATTTCGGCCGAAATGACCGAAATTTCGACCGAAATTATCGGTTTTGGTCCCCACCGAAAAGATAATTTGGACCGAAATTTCGGTCATTTTTGTATGGGACCCAAAATTTTGGTTTTCAGCCAAAATTTCGGTTTCAGTCCCCTCCGAAAGAGAAATGATGCCCGAAATTTTGATCCTTGTTTCATACACAATTTAGAAAATACACATTCAATTTCATTTTCAAAGCTTACATTCGATCACATCATGAAGTCTATGAATCAAAATCGAAAATGAAAATTGTACGTTGAGTTTTTCCTATCTTAACCTTGAGATCAAACGAAGCAATGCAATGATCCTATCACCGACCTCTCGTACTTGATTTAGATAACAATAGTTCATAAACCACATATCAATAGTGGAGCAATCGAACGATTCAAAACACTCACAAGTTCTCCTGAAGAAAAGACGAAGGCAACAAAAAACATGGCAAATCGCGCGAGCGATTTCCAAAATCACACAAGCAATTTTGACAATTCCTGTGGCACTCTAAAATTCCCTTAAGCGAATTTTTTAGATAAAATTTGCCTAAAATCTGAGGACAATTCCTGTGGCAATGATCCTTTCTCTTGCTTTCTGAAGGTATATCGCTCGAGCGATTTTTAATTCGCGCGAGTGATTCTGTGCGATTCAGTAACTTCTTCTTTCTTCGGGGCTCGTTTTTCCCAAATTCAAAATGAATTCAATCACACACCACAATCTATCAATCTAATTTTAGGAAAACAATTTCACATGATAATCACTATGAAACTTACCTTCGTAGGTAGCGTATACGAAGCTTTTGATAATCATCAAAGAGGGTTTCGATGTCACACTTGCGAAATCTCACGATGCTCGATATCAAATGAAACCTCCACACTAATGTGCAATGCTCTTTATTTTCAAGCCGCGCAATAATCTTCTCCTTTACTACGGTTGATTCGCACTCGTTCCACGGTACATGCTACGATACTTTCTCGTTCAAAGACCCGTTCCTTCTCGTTCTTCAATCTCAACTATATTAAAGCTTGAAGATTTCACCTCGCTTCTCAATCTAATCCCAACGAAGTCAAAGCTTGAAGGTTCATCACGATCGAAATCATGAAAGTCTTTGTGAAGAAGAAGCTTGAAGAGATTGGGATTTTGATCAGTCACAGAATATACCATTTTATCGCCCTTAACTTAGTGATGCTAGACTTCAGTTTGCTACTAACAAGATACTGATGTGTAGATATTAAGAATAAATAGCAAAAGAGAACCAAAGTGTTAATATTCATCAAAATTAACTCATAAAGCAGTAAGAAAGATGATTGAACCGAAAATACGATTTGATGCATGATTAAAGCCAGAAATCATACTTTACGATTGAACGAAGCCAAAGAGAAAATGAAAAATCGCAATTTACGATTCTTCTAATGATAGTTCAGGTAGAGTGCTATGCAAAAGAGAATTGCGATTGTTCGTAACAAAGAATCGTCCTGACAGAAAGCTGTGCAAATAGAGAAATCGTAAATTACGATAGAAGCTTATTGTTGCTGCTGATCACATGAGAGCTACACCGCTATGCATGAAATTAGAAGATTATTCAAATTAGAAGTTTGGCAATCCACGGATCCAAAAAGATTGAGAAGAAAGACTCCTAAAGGATTCTACTGCTGAAAAGAAGGAACAATCCCTGCACGTATCAACTATTCAAAGCAAGGAAGAACTAAGATTAGAAGTAGTGTTATATTACAAATCTTTTGTTCTTAGTAGTTTCTTTTATTAGTATTAGAATAATGTAAATCAATTCCTTATAATCTATAAATAAGAGAGCTCAGCATAGGAGAAGAGTTATAAAATGAATTCTTAGCATCAATTGATGACTGAGGTTGGGTTTTCTTTCGATTAACTTTAGTTTAGTTTAATTTAAATATCCAAGGTTTTTCGAGAGCAATTGACGACTGCAATTGGGAGCTAGAAGATTAGTATAGGTTGTTGAGGTTTCTCGCGATCAGTTGACTCTTGAGGACGAGAGCTGAGGATTAGCACAATTTTTATTGCTTTCTAGTTTAGATTTATTTTATGCACTTTTACTGCTATATAAACATCTAAAAGTTTTTTATTTAAATTGATAAATCATATTGAAAATTTGCAGATTAGGGTAACAATTTTATTTTTCTATCTTCAATTTTTTTGAGTTTGATTGACGCCCAAATTTTAGGAAGATTATTGATTAGATTAAATCTATGTTAAAGAATTCTAGAGTTTGATTGACGCCCAAATTTTAAAGGACTACAATATGGTGTAACGGTACTTTAATATTATAAATATCTGAGAACTAAAGAATTGTGATTGATGACCATAATCTGGAAGGAGGAGGATTTAGATTTATTTTCTACAATTAGTTTAAACAAGCCATTCTTTTATTCATATTTCTCCAATAGTTTAGAATCTTAAAAGACAAGTATAAGTTTTTAGGAGCCACAAAATATAAAGATACTCACTTCCTCGGGGAACGATCCTATACTAGTGCTGCAATTTTCATTGTGCGCCTACAATAGGTTAATACTTTAGAACGAATTTAGAGCACATCAGATTTCAAAAGAGTGTTTGAGAAGAAGGGATGGAAGCTTTCTTTCTACTCTTCTTTGTGCAAATATCTAAGATATTTTGTTTCAAATGGTTTCTCTCTTTTATACTTATGGGAGCCTATTTTGGTGTTAAGCCGGTACACCGTGAGTTGGTGCATGGGCTCTCTTTCACAAGACTAAACAATACGGTCTAATTTCACTTACACACCAAATCTTTCACCATTGATTTGGTGAAATTTTTCTCAACTCGTATTTCGGATAAATTTTGGATAATATTCGGAGAAAATTTTCACTATGTACCAAATTTCGGGGTGGTACGTGATAAATCTTCTCCAAGTTGTGACATCCAATCCTAGCGATGGGTGCCACATGGTGCCCATTTGGTCTGGACGAGAAGTTTCGACCCTCATATATATAAGGCTGAGTATATGCATTCAAACCAGCCGGGCGCCACATCCAAGTTGTTGTGACATCCAATCCTCATGATGGGTGCCACATGGTGCCCATTTGGTTTGGACGCATAGTCTCGGCCCTTATATATATATATATATATATATATATATATATATATATATATATATATATATATATATATATACGCATGTGGGTAAAATAAATAAATAACAATAGAAATAATACATAACATCATTTTTATTATTATAATAATAATATAAATAACAATAATAATGCTCTATTTTTTTTAATGATGTCATACGACATAGACAACAATAATACTCTATTTTCTAAAATCAAACAAGCCAATTAGTTTTACTCAGTGAAAGCCTAATATATTAGATACATGTGATGAATCAGTAATAAGGCATGACATAATGTCAAGGAAACCTGATCCCCAATGGAAAAATCTCACAGAATCAAATAGCCAAAAAACATCACACAATTGTCTTGCAAAAACCAAATCTTCATGCATATTTGCTTAATCCTAACTTACCATAGTTTATTTTAAAAATTTTCATATTATTGGAGACAATGATGGGACTGTGAGAAGTTAGATTATTGGGAACCAAAGTGATTTTCTTTCAATGATACTGTGGTTCAATAATTTCAATTCACCAACTGGTATTACATTTCTTTTTTGTTCAAAGTGAACGCTTGGTAAGACCAACCTTGTTTATACTTCAATATATGGATATCTCAATTTGGGTTGTCTTGCATGCATTTTCATTGTTCTGTTCTGTCTTGAAATACATGCCGCACATAGTGTATTTACACTACGTCAAAATGAGAAAAAAATGATCATAGCAACAGAAAATAAACCACTGCTTAAAAGAGCAGTGTAATATTCCACTGCTTAAAATAGTGGTTTAAGTTATAAAACAGAGGTTTTATAACTTAAAATAGTGTCACGTGCAACTCGATCCCCTCGTCACGTGCAAATCTATTGGGCTAACCTAACTCCGGACTCTTTCCTCTCTTTTATATTTCCTACAAAACTGCCGCCTCCCTTGGCAACCTCATTTCAAACCATAGCCTCTCTCTCCTCTTCCTCTCTCTCGACAAACCCTACATTTTGCCCTATTTAAGCTCAGATCGAAGGTCTCAACTTATTTTTAAGCCCTATTTCAGCTCAGATCGAAGCTCTCAACTTCCCCTATTTTAGATCAGATCGAAGCTCTCAACTTCCCCTATTTTAGATCAGATCGAGGGCTAGATTTCCATATCAATGAAGCAATTTTTATATCTGGTCCAGTGCTAGGTATGAGATCTTTTCGTCATCCTTATTCTTGAACTCACTCAGATCTGAGATGCAGATCAAATATGATAGTCAGATCCGATCTTAGCCCTATTTTAGGTTAGAACGAAGCCCTCATGTTCCCCTATTGCAGATCAGATCGAGCGCAAGACTTCCATATCAATCAGACAATTTTTAGATCGGATACTGTGCTAGGTATGCGATCCTCTTGTCATCCTCCTTGAACTCATTCCAATCTAAGAGCCTTCATTCGATTGGGTTTGGGCATCCAATTAATGTTTTGAGAAAAGATTACAAGTAAAACGCATATAGTATAGTTTGATTTATGTATTTCACAAATTCTTTTATAAAACATATTATATATTTTTATTTTTATTTTCTTTCATGTAGGATTTTTTTGTATGATTTCAACTTTAATTTTCTGAGAAGCGATCACATCTCAAAGGTATCTAGTATTTTGATTTATGTATTTTACAAATTTATTTTATAAAATATTGAACTTCTCTTTTTAATTTTTCAAATGAAAATTTATTTATTATCATCTAGGGTTTTTTTCCTATTTGATTTCAACTTTTATTTTATTTTTGCTTGCAAGTATTGAAGAGCTGTTGTAGACCATAATGTCGGGCAAGTGCTTCCTTACATCTCTGCTGAAAGCTTTGTGTCTCTTTCCGGTAGAGGTCATTTTGCAACATTGACTGGTATCGAGGTAGTGTACTCTGTTACCATCGCAATCATTTCTCACTGGCTTTTGTTGTTATGTACCGGACTTTCTTCATTTTAAAAAAAAATTCATGTTCTATAAACTCCTTTTGTATTCTACGTATAATTTAGTTGTAAACACATTTCTTTCTTTACACATGTAGACAACTTGTTAGAAGGCGTTAATTTTGGGTTGCTGGGAACTAAACCTTGAAAAATGATCAA
Source organism: Chloranthus sessilifolius (assembly GCA_021018995.1). NCBI lineage: Eukaryota > Viridiplantae > Streptophyta > Magnoliopsida > Chloranthales > Chloranthaceae > Chloranthus > Chloranthus sessilifolius. The sequence continues at coordinate 17,394,856 of CM037587.1, read as the reverse complement.
CTTATAATTACCACTTGGAGCATTGTATTCCTGAAATAAATATTTATGTCACCCCAGGCCAATCAATCAGTGGCATTTCTTGAACACCACATGGCACATGACTTACTTAAAACATGTGGAAACTGATTCTTGCCAACCGTGCCATTCCAGCTGGCTGATTAGCTTCCAACCAAATCCACTATGGTGCATTCGTATACAGCTGATTTAACTGTAGTGCAACAGTGTTAATGTGGCCTCAATTAGGTTATAGACAACCTTGCCACTATTTAGTCACTTGCTTGATTCCAAAACACTCTTTGATATGATCAATTGAAAAGCAAATGTCGAGTCTCATGTTCTCCTTAAAAGTTTGCACTTGACAAATATAGAGATCAACTAATAGCCACTTACCCAACTAAGCCTAAAGGAGATGGATCCAATTGATGTTGAAACAGAGTTTTTCTTGGTTGAGCAAGCCTTCTAGTTAGTTTAATAACTCTATTGCTAGCCGGGCTGTCTTTCTTTGTTTCCTTGTGCTTAGTGGGTTAGAATGTGATCATTTTCTTTCTATCCTTCGATGCATAAAGACTTTACAGATCAGTTAAGTAATCAATCAGTCTCATGGTAGTAGTTATATATATGAAGTTCCATAAAGCCAATAGGCTGTGAGAAGTGCTTCTAAACTAATCTATAATTTTCATGACACTTCTAAAAACGTGAGGGTTGGAATAGGCATACCTGGGATTTATGGTTTTGGTCTGTTGAGTACTAAATGAATCAGAGTGGTGATCTATGTCATTTTATTGATGCTGATTTCCTTTTTAGTGCCACAAATTTAAAAAAATGAAGTAATAAAGCCATAGAGAAAATTTGATTACGGTTTTAAAGTGACCTGACCACCGTTATGAAAGATTGGACTGACAACTTTTATTTTTTTGATCGCATTATAGCCATAATTTCTTAGGAATAACAAAGTAACAGAAAATCCAACAAGGTGCAGCGAGATGATTTGCCAAAGGAAAACAAAAGCAAAATAAAAACTGAAAAACGAAAAATGAGAAAAAAACTGTACAAAGCTGCCTGCCCGCCATGGGATTAGAATAGATCATAAACTAAAAACCCTAGGGATATCATAATGGTAAATATATATTGCAAGTGTTTTGTTGTCTTCATGCCTTTTCCCCTGGGAATTTAAGTTGTCGGAAGAGCTGCTACAAACCATATGCAGATTGTTTCAGGTAACTCGGTCGGGTTTTTAAACCATGGTTTTAACCAAGAAGAAGAACCCGTGCTTCTACCTAATCACAAACAACAATTAATATTAGATTAAATGGTGTGAAGTGACATATTTAAAGACACTTGAAGCTTAAGTCTCACATGGGTCTTTAATTTACACAACCTTTGAAAATGTCCAATAAATAACAGACTCAATAGCTCTGTTATTAAGATAATACTATCATTCTTGCTCTGTTATAAAAATAACAGGCCAGATTTCAGTCTTTACACAAGAACAACAGTTATCCATTGACTTTCCCTTCCCTTTCTTCTTTTTCCTTCCTTTCTTTATTGCATTCTCATTCCTTGGTCTAATAATGGCTGCATCATTATGTAGAGGCCTTGGAATCAAAGCCTTGGTGTTTTATATTGCACAAAGTTTCTCTCTTTGAGGTCGAGCGAAAATTATTCAATGTCAGTTTCAGAGATTATTTGGATTGTTAAGATTGATTCTGTTTGGTTGGTATTGATTCTTCTGATTGGATTTTAGATAATTTATTCAATGCTCCTGATTCTAAATTTATTATTTAAATTATAAATGCAAGCACATATATCTTTTGTTGTCTAGCTAATTTATGTGTTTGTGCAGAGTGAGAGATCAGCAAACATGTTCTGTGATGACATATTTGGCGAATCACCCAACAGGCTTAAAACTTGAATCAGGCACATAACTTGACACATTAGGTCAGGTAAGGCTTGAAGCATCCCACTTGACCTTTAGGTCAATATTTTATATATAATTGTTAAGGGGTTTAAAGGATTTTGAACAGAGTCGGCCACTGGTGACCCATTTTTTCAGCTTGGGCCAGGCATATACCCTTGACCCATGGGATCACATTGTGTTGGGCATAGACCTTTGACGAGTGGGGAAGCCAAAATTTTGGCCCAACCAGTTGACTGGGGGTAGATTACAGCATTAGTTACCACTAGAATCATGGGTGCCGAAATTTTCTAGTACTAATCAATCTATGTATATCCAACAACCTGAATGTTGCCAATATACTGTCAATTGCAATTTTAGAATCAGATTGAATTGCAATTATGGTAATTTGGTACTCAATTTGCCAATATACCTGCCTTACCATCTTGCATTGAAGCATCGGTATTCAATTTGATGCAGCCATCATTGAGGGGTTTCCATCGACACCAAGAGAACTTTATTTTCCTTTTCTCTCGAAGATCCCAATCCTCAGTTATGTTAATAGGATCATCAAGATAGTACACCCATCTATCCTCATCACCACATCCTCAACAACTTTGTTGAGAACTATCTTTTATGTGTGCTAATATCATCAAAGATTATCTTATTTCTCTCAATCCAGACATGGTAAATGGTGGCACATTAACCTAGTTTCATGATGATCAATCCCACTTGATTTTTAGCTTTTGCAATATCAACTTTTAAATTCAGCTCTTGTACAGCATTACCAATCTGCTCTTTCTGCGTTCCTAAACCTTGCTCTAACTGATCTCCAAATCTAGTTTGAAAAACTGCAGTCAAATAATATATAGTCATTATTTTCTGTAGCCTCCCAACACAAAACACATTGCGATGGAAGAAAGAAACCCTTCTTATTGAGATTTCAACAGTCATTAGTTTGCTATTGATAGCAAGCCATAAAATAAAACTATGTTTTGGTATTTTCCACTTGGACCACAGCACTTGATGCCAACCTACTCTTTTGAGTTTTATCTCTTGTCTCCATCCAAGCAGATTTGAACGAGAATCTACCATTACTAGTAGGCACCCAAATCAGCCCGTCTTCAAATAGATTTTCCAGAATCTTATTATTCTCAATAAGATTCCAAATGTGGGTCATTTTCCTAGTGGATGGTATAGGTAAATTCCATACCCCGTCTGGAATGACAAAAGAAATCTTAGCTTCAATGTTGATTTTGGACTGCAGTACTGCACCATGATCCAAGGATCTTTGCAAATTTTGATATTTTCACCATTGCCTAAAATCCCTTTCATTGCTTTGAGTGCTATAGCTCTTACGTTTAGGATACCCTCCAAACCCAAGATGAGTTCCTTGGTGGACGAATTGGCCATATGTCACTGATTCCGATATATTTCGCACTAATCGAACATGCCCACAATGATTCAGGATTCGTAGCAATCATTCAAATAAGGTTCATTAGGCCTGCCTCATTTCAATGCTTTATACTCCTTACTCCTAAACCTCTTTCAACTGGTTTACACACTTTATTCCAGCTAGCTGGATGCATCGAGTCGCATAAAGAATTACCTTTCCAAATGAAATTACAAAGCAGTGATTCCACCTTTTTCCCTACTGTTTTGGGAAGTTCAAAGGCGGATGACCAAAAACCTTGATAAGTGCTTAGTCCAGTTAATAGTAACTCCAATCTTCCTGCATTAAGATAGATGAGAAGCATTCCAAGTTGTTTCCAATTTCTGCTGAATTTTCTCAAAAATAGGAAGGCATATACTATAGTTTAATCTTGAAGAGAATAGAAGAAGCCCAAGATACTTCACAGGGAGGCTCCCTGCTTCAAAGCTCAATATATTATGAATATTTTCCCTCTCTCTACAACTTTAATTGAAAAAAATTTACTTCTTTGAAAGTTATATTGAGACACATGTCATGCGTTATTGCCAAGTATTCCCTGACATGTAAACACCAACACTCCAGTTTCATACTCCTTATTTATTTATTTTCTGCAGAGATTCACCACTGATCTCAATTATTGCACTTATAATTGAATGGACCTTTTATAGGGGGCAGTTTCTGTAGATTACGAATCTGAAGTAGAAGATGATATCCTTCTTATTTTTCGGAGAGGAGAGGTTAGTCAGCAATATATTTATCAAACCTGCAGAGTTTTCATTTGTACTGACTTCACAACTGATGTTTGATACAATTGGTAGCTAAAATGATTTGAATTTGATTGTTGTGCTGTTGTTTATTTAGATTTGTGTTTTTGATTTCATCGTTCATAGATCTACTCTGTAAACTTGTACAAATTGTCGGTATCGGTGTTCGAATTGTCGATACCGATTGTCATTACTGATACTTGTTGTATGATCTGTATATCTACAAAGCTGCAAAGTTCATTCATATACCAAACGTTATTGTGTCAGGTAATGCTAAAATCTGCTACAATTTAAGGATTTTTCCTACTCATCAAGAAAGACTAACATAGTTTCTTCAGATTTTTTGGTTAGAAGTAAGGAATAATCCTATTTGACAGCATGCGAGGTTGGCCTATGTGAGTTCACCAAAACTACTAATTTTATAAATAGATGGTACACCATATGCTGCTATTTTACTGACTTTAAAAAGCCATAATTTCAAATGATACACATCAGGTGCTCGGAAGCCACATTGTCTCTAAATTTGGACGTGTAACACAGCTAGGCAGCTGAGTGGTCCAAGCAAGATTACAAGCTTTCCAAACTTGATGATGAAGATGAAGACATCTACATAGATAACCATGCATTTTCAATACACTAGCTACTATTCTGCAATTACCGATGGAGAAAAGCAAAATAAATAAACATTATACAAGGAACGACTGAAATCGCTGGCAAATCATTCATGCTTCTATTATATCTCAGTGGTTGAAAACTTGATTGGGTAAACTCTATAGTAAATCTATTTTCATTGAAAATGTCTCTTAAACTTTTATCACTGTGTTTGAAACTATTCATTACTTACCTTTTTCAGATTTTGAATATTAACTCCTCCTAGGTCATCTCCTTCTATATGGAATCTTTTATGCCTATGCTGTAATAACCCGGATATTTTGACCTATTTTTTCGTTTACCTTGATAAGCGTGTCCGGAAAATATTGTGGAATATTTTTTATTTTTGATGAGCTAAGGCTATGATAAGACTTGTGGCAAAAGGAATTTGTCAGAAGATGTGTGTAAGTCATGTAAGCGATGACTTACACAATAGGGTTGGTGTTTGTGTTTAACACCGGATATGTTTTTAACTTAAGTGGATAAGTTGCAATTATAAAAATCTAGATATTATTTTGCTTGGCTTTTGGTTATAAGAGAGAATTGCAAGAGAAGTTAACTTCTCCCTCTCTCGTTAGAAATTAAGCCTCTAAGGCCTTGCCTCATTGTTGATCTTAGATCTAGAAAGCTTGAGAGCTCCTCTTCCCATCTCAACCACTAGTTCACCTTGAGCTTGTATTCGGATCTGTTTGAAATATTGAAGGAGAAGAGAGATGTGGGAAATGAGAAGTTCTCTGTGATCTTGTTGTGACTGAGGCAGTGTCCACCTCTTTTTGGAATATGGATTGATTGAAGAATCTGAACCATTGAGCTTGGAGAGTTGTTCCGGTGCGCGTATAGGTGCAACGAGATCAACGGTTTAAGCTACAAGAGGTAGGTCTTGAAACCTCCTTGTGTAATTTTGTTTGTGCTTTTTTAGAATTGTAGATGTGTGTTCAATATAAGATCTGATGGCTGTATTTGAAACTGAAGAAAAAGAATCCGGACATGAAAAGTTAACAGCCACAGAACCAGAGCAATTCGATGGTCGATTTTCAAATCGAGGGTCGAATTTGGAATTCGACCATCGAATTGAAAATTGAGGGTCGATTTTCAGATTTTTTGTGACTGATGCAGTTTTAAAATTCGAGGGTCGAAATGGAATTCGACCATCGAATTCTGTCCTGTTTTTGGCATTCGAAAATTTTTCGGATTATTTTTTTTGCAAGCTTTTGGGTTGAAATTTTTGTTCTATATTAACACTGAGAGTGTTAATATATATAGGTTTTGACTGTTGGGAGTCCTTGGTGAGGACTGCTAGTGCATGGTTTTGAATATTCTTTGTTAAGGTAGGGGAACCCTATTTGTTATTTGCATCAACTTATAAGCATAAACTGTTTCGGCTATTTCTTTTAAGAAGCATAAATTTTGGAATTCTGTTATATACAACATAAATAAAACTCAGAAGATATGACACAAATATGAAAATTTGAAACTTTGTTATGACTAAGAACTTTGAAATTTGAACTTCAGAACCTCAGTTAATTTTTGAATCAGAACTTCGAATCAGAACTTTGAAAAATCAGTATATGATCGATATGAATAATAAGCCTTGATATGTGTTAGCATTTGCATTTGATTTAGGGTTCATACGGACGATCCCCTAGATTTTACCAACCGTGTTGACAGTATTACTTTGGCGTAAGTTTCCCTCATAGCGTAGGGGCTTGTTGCATTTTCAAAATGGGTTCATGAACGACGATGGTCAGTAGGGTTTCCCATCGGTTACGTAGTCCGCTCTCATGCTGTAGGAAATTTGGGAGATAAAATTAAGTTATAAATTTAAGACAAGAAGCATGCTAAATCAGAAGATTTTCGAACCCATCAGATTTATGTTATCAATTTTGACTCAGGATTAGAACTGAAGATTTAGTTTGAAAAGCATCATTTGAAAACCATATTTGATCCGATTCCTGTCTTTGAAAACCTTACTTATAATGAAATGCAAATAAATATGTTTCCTCTATTGGGCTTGGCTGTTAGCTCACCCTCGACTATACGTCACAGGTGCTGAGACTGACCTTGGGTCAGAGGATCTGGAGGACTCCGATTATATTTCCGAGGAGGAATCGGACTTACCAGCTGAGGAGTTCTTTTCGTGAATTTAGATCCTGTATTTTTGGTATTTTTGTCTGGATATTATTTTGGAATATTGGGCCTTAGGCCATTATTTTGGTTTTGTTGATATCACTCGAGGAACCATTATTGTGAACCACTATTTTAGGTGATCGGATTGGCCATCACCGGTGGTTCTTTTTGGTTCCTCACAGTGATATATTTATTTTTGTTATATGAAGCTTTTGTTTTTGGATTACTATATGTTTGCCTCTGTCTTTAGATCTTTATTTTTGTTGCCGGCTTCTGTTTGTTAAGGCTTATTGAGAAATCAATAAGTTGATGAACCGGCCTTTCCTATACCTTAGGGATTGGAAAAGTCGGGTCGTCACATATGCAATATTGCTACCCAATTGATGTAACAACATCATGAAAACAGATGGTTTGTTGACTGATAATAGAGAATGCTTTTGTGGTCTAATTTGAACTCTGAAGGCATTTTCTGTTGAGGATATTATGAGCAGGGATCTTGCACGGATATAATATTGATGATGGAGCTCATAGCAAAATTAAAGTGGAATTAGATTCCCAGATTGCAGTCACCCATATAGAAGAAAGATGTAATAGACCTTAGAGATATACTGTGGTCTAGCATGAGGCATCATCAAATCTGTTCATGAGTTTGTAGAGCTATGATAATCAAATGACTTTTAACGTGAAAAGATATGTTGTAGAGGACCAATGAGATCCTTACCTCAATGAGGTTCTATGGATCCTTGCCCTCTATTAAATGAAAAAACAAGGAAAATACAATAGATTGTAGAGTATAATGACTTTTTTTAGCATCAATGTTCAAGTTCAATTGGAATAGGTCTAAATTTTCACGGTTCTTGAGGTTCTTAAAGCTCTTAAACTATAGAAATTCACGTTACAGAGCTCGAACTCAGTCCGGCTTACCCAAGGGCAGGCATTTTATGGCCCGCCTAGAGGCTACAATTGGCCTGTTGACCGTTCTTGTAAGGTTGTCAACAAGCCAAGTCGGGCTAGAGCTTTGCATGACCCTGGCCCTAGCCCTAGCAGCCTTAAACATTGTCCTCTGCACTATTTCTACTCCTAACAGGCTATGGTCGGCCATCCATCTTCATCAATGATCAAATTGGCATTGAATGATATCCACCATTGCTCCTATCTATCAACAACTCCTATATTATCTCTTATCAAAAATAAAAAAGTATATATCTAGAGATGTGTCCCACAAATAATCCACTTCATTGACCCGCCATCCACCTAATACCAGCTATATTGTTGAAGAGTTGGTAAGGCAACGGGCCAATTCACTCTCAAGAGTGAACGGCTGATTCTCCATTTGTTATGATCACCATACTCGTTAGAATTTGGGTGGAAAACCTATAAGTATTGTGCCCTTTTAGTTTTCAAAACCCTAGTTGTATTTTGTAACTTACTTTTTTGTGCATTTAGAAATATAAAATTACCGGGCTGGTTACACCAAACTATATATATTGATCAGCTCAAACATTTTGAGCTTGTTGTTACAAACTTAAGAATATCTAAATAGGGTAATGGAAATCATCTTAAAAGAGCACAACTGATTAATGTCTCTAGCCTAAAGACATCTTTCAATGCATTCCATTTGTATATCATCCCTATTTATCACTCCCATCGGTATTTTGGACCACTAAATTTCAACAAGACCTTGGCAAGTGCACTACTATCTATGATTACACACACACAAATCCGTGAAAGTATACATTTGACTATTTTTTGCATGAGTCAGTTACCCTATACCAGCCGCTCATTAGCAAACACTTCAATATAGTGCATAGAAAACCAATGATTATGTTGATCAAGTCAGATGAGTCACACACGAGACAAGCAGATTAGGGTCATGAAAACCCACTTTCATGTTATGTGACATACATCTTTTGTCCATCCAAGTAAACTAATTAGCAACTCATCATTGGCATATGTATCAATAAAAGCGTAAAGCTTATAAGAGCTTTAAAACCATCCAATCATTACACTTTAATATGAGCTACCATTTTGATGAATTAGATTATAGATGGCCTAAGGCTGTGATGATGATGATGATTTGGATGAATTAGATTGTTAAATAGATATACCAATTAACCTAAAGTTGAGGCGATCACACCCCAATCTATAATGGGACATTCATGCCCCCATTAATAATCACCACCATCAAAACATTTACGCACTCTATTTGGGGTCAACTTATGAGTTCTCTTTCTCCACTCATTTCTAATCAATATGAGGTTGTGTGTCCTCTTTCTCCACTCATTTCTAATCAACATGAAGCTCTCTGTAACTTCATGATCTAGTAATCCATCACAATATATAAATTTTCTATGACTTGCTATCAGATGCTCGACCTGTGCGGTAAGGGTGGCGTGCAGGCATCTCCTCCCACCAAACTGGACAAACTTTAAGAGATGCATGGATACTTCTAAGCGGTAAGGGTGGCATGCAAGCCAATCTCCTCCGACCAAACTGGACAAACTTTAAGAGATGCATAGATACTTTGGAGCAATAAATCGATGAAAGCACGATTCATAAATAGAAAATTTACACTTTCCGACCCCATAGTTTCACCTTTCGTGAGAGTGGATTCATAGTGTCACCTTTTGTAACAAAGGCCGGCTCCGAGCTTAACCACTCCCAAATGACCAAAATGTCCACAAGGGGCAATTTTAAATTATCTCGAGAGTTTTGAAACTATATGGCCATTATTGCAAAAGGTGAAAATTACATGGCCAAAAGTGCAAATTTCCTTCTGTAAATATATGTATGTCTTATATGGTCCTGTAAATATATGGCCAAAAGTGCAAACCTTTTTTTATCCAAAAATAATAATGTTGATAATAATATAACAATAATAATAATGGCTTATATGGTCTACGACAAGTACTTTGGCATCTAATAGGGCCTCAGCTCCAAATGGTCTAGTTTACTCCGATGGGCCACAATATCCTTATCACTGGATGAATAGAGTGATTGATTGAGTGACAGGTAAATCATTGGGATGTTTTGATTGTGGAATAATTTCTCAGATAAGTTATTTGATGATCTTGGTTTCCTAAGAAGCTTGGTTGATTGCTATGGTAGGATTTGTTAAATTCAGCTGATAACTTATCTTAGAAGAAGATTTTGATCCGATTGTTTGTTTCTATTGGTCAAATTTAGTAACATTAGAATGTTGCACTTACAAATTTATATCGTCTCACAAAAATTTAGTGCATTTCTTTATTTCTTCAAGCTTTTAAATCATGCTAGGCAGGTAGCATAGTACAAGTATGACTAATATTTTTCCACTGATCAGAAAAAGAACCACTGAATTCTGCAAAACTTTAAAAAGAATATTCACATAAACATGCGACTCATTTTTTGTTTAGTACCAATATTCATCTTATACTAAATGATCATTAATCCTTGAGTTTCTTTTGGCAGCAACATAATATTATTGAGATGTTTTGGGAAGTTCTCAAGAACTTCTTGGATCATCAAAAGAAATTTTTGAAGTGAGTCTTGTGGTCTATTTTAGCCTTTTCATTTAGTTCCCCATTTCATGTACCTGTTATTACTATTGTGTTGTATCTTTTTATCATCTATAGTGTGCCTTGTCATTTTCTCTGGTGTTTTATGGTAGCACTCATAGATGTGTGCCCCTTCCTTCCCCCCCCCAATTAGCATTTGAGTCGGGTAATGAGTTTTTCTAAAAGCTCGATTAAAAATCAGCCCTTTGAAGCCCAGTCCAGCCCAACCCAGTCATTTAAGCAAATTTCTATATAAACTATATAGAAATTGTCGGCAGGCCCATTTCCTGGCCCGAAATAGGCCTATTATGCACTGAGGTATGTATGTCTGAATAAAAAATAGGCCCTGCTTATTACTCGGGCCGGGTATGGCCTAGTTCCAAAAGCCCGATTGAAAATTGAAATGTTTAAGACCTGACATGTCGAAATGTTTAAGACCTGACATGTCCCCGCCCATTGAGACCCCTAAGTATTAGGTACGTGATCAGACATCTGAAGCTCTTAGGTTAAATTTGGAATTTGTGTCATGTGAATCTATTATGTGTTTTATAAAAATTCAAAGTTAATTAAATCATAGTAAACTAATCAAATTGCCATATTACTTATGGGTGGCATATCTATAAAGTACTTTTTCCATAATTCTATTCCTGACATTTTTTTTTCTACACTGCAGGGCTTGGGTTTGTCAAGCAAATGCCCTTTGTAAGGCACATATATTCAGCTCTCTGAGCAAATTAGTACTGCCATTTCACCAGGTACTCTCTTGATTGTCATTGATACACCATTAGTATCCAGCCTCTAAGCATGTTAACCATTTCACCAGGTACTCTCCAAGCAAATTAGTAGCTTGGAAAGCTTTCCAAAGGCTCTTGCCTTTTGAAAAAGTCTTCTTTGTATCTTGACCTTTGACAAAAATTAATGGTTTTAGATCTCTTTTGCTTTTAACTTAGTCAAATTTCATGGACTTAGGCTTGAAATAGTTTGATTTTGATGGAAAAATTGTAGGAATATTAGTACATGTGTTTGCATGGTTTAGATTAACTAAATATTTCCATCTTGGTTTACCCATCTATGTGGACTAAGATATTGACATGTGAATGTGAGCTGCCCTAACAATTATGACTCACCCTTCACTTATATTGTCCTCGGTCTTTTGTGTACAGCTATACTGCAAGTGAGCTAGACATAAGTTCGGATAAAACTCTTGAACAACGTGCCCTTCTGGTAGAATCTAGAAGGTGAGCTATTTTTTTTACTCACATGCCTACTATTTTGACTCACGTGTATACTATTTTGATATAATCTTAGGTTGTATTTAATCTTTATAATGACCTCATGAATGGTTAACATGCTTCATCTAAATTTGTTACCTCTACTATCTACCATTATTTTTAGTTTTTAATGGCTAATATTGTTGATACTTGTGTTTTCCCTAAATTCTCCTACTTGAGTTTTTTTTTAAAATTTTTTTGTTCTGTAGAAGATGCCTCCAACAATCCTAAACAAAAAATGGATGACAATAGTAGAACGTCTGTCTTCTGAATATCTCGATGGCGTTGTATCATTTATTTTATTTGCAAAATAAAATGTAGAGGATGTTAATTGGTGTTGTTGTCCATATGTTAAATGTCAAAATTTTCAAAAGCATAACCTTGAAATCATTATGGAGCATTTAATTTGTGATGGCATGGATAGTTTGTTCACGACATGGACGTATCACAGGGAGTCGTCTTCCACAAATAGTGTCAATGTTGGGGTTTCTAGTAGTTCAACTAGTAACCAAAATAATGATATGTTTCCAAGAATGGAAGAAATATTGAACAACACATTTGGACATGTTCATCTTGAAGATTTACCTGAGGATGAAGATGATGATCAGGATGAAGGTGACAATCAGGATCCACATGATTTACTTGAGGATATGGAGTACAGTAACTTGAAGAAACATGCATTAGAACTACTATATCCGTCATGTAAGGGTGAGCATACGAAATTGTCAACTACGGTTGCGTTGTTGAGTATGAAGGTTAGACATCAGTGGTCTAATAAAAGTTTCACGGAGTTGTTAAAAATGCTAAAAGGAATTTTGCCCGCGTCAAATACTTTACCTGATAGCACCTACGATGCAAAGAAGTTAATTAAGTCTTTGCACATGAAGCATGAGATTATTCATGCTTGTCGCAATGATAGCATATTATATTGGAGAGACCATACAGATAAAAATGAGTGTCCTACATGTGGTGAGAGCAGATGGAGACCCGTGAAAGCTTCAAAGCCAAATTTTAAACAATTACCGTGGAAGAAGTTAAGATACTTTCCACTAACCCAATGACTTCAAAGATTATACAGTGTACCATGGTTTGTAGAGATGATTACATGGCATGCAAATGCAATTGAAAATGAAAGTTACATGGGTCATCCAGTGGATTCTTCAAGTTGGAAATCAATCAATGCTCGTTGGAGTGACTTTTCTCTTGAGACACGTAATGTTCGTTTAGGACTTGCAACAGACGGATTTAATTCATTCGAAAACAAGAGTAATTCTTATAGTTGCTGGCCTATTATGATTGTTCCATTTAATCTTCCTCCATCTATGTACATGCGAAAAGAGTTTACAATATTAACTTTATTAATTTCAGGCCCAAAAGGTCTAGGGCACGACATTGATGTCTACTTACAGCCACTGATTGTAGAGTTAAATGAATTATGGTCCGCTGGTGTTACAACATATGACTCTTATAAAAAATCTATGTTCAACATGAAAGTAATTCTATTATGGGCTATACATGATTTTCCAGCATATGGCCATCGTTCGGGATGTAGGACAGCGGGAAAGTATGGTTGTCCTGTTTGTAGTGAAGAGGTTGATTCGACATGGTTATCACATGAAAAGAAATATGCGTACATGGGCTACAGAAAATTTCTTACTGATAGGAGTCATCCTTTCATAACTCAAAAGTCATAGTTTAATGGGAGGGAAGAACATAGAAAGCATCCCCGCCGGTTGAGTGATTCTGAAGTACTATGCAAAATGAGATGTATTAAAACAAAATTTGGAAAGGTAGCAAGTAAGAAGAGGAAGAGATCTGAGACTGAGCATGAAAAGAGCAGTGCATGGTCAAAGAGATCAATCCTATATGATTTACCATATTGGAAGGTGGATAATTAATATATTTTATTTTTCTAATATGAAATTTATACTTCACTTCACTCAAATATTAACACATGTCCTTTATGTTTGTAGAATATTCTTATTCATCATAATTTGGATGTAATGCATGTGGAAAAAAATATCACAGAGAACCTAATTGCTACAATTATGGACACAAAGGGTAAAACCAAAGATGGTGTTGAAGCATGTTATGATCTCAAAGATATGAATATAAGAAAAAATTTGTGGCCCGTGAAAGAAAATAACAAGTTGTATTGTCCTAAAGCTCCATTTTGCTTGTCACGAGCAGAAAAAGAAATAATTTATAAAACCTTGCACAATTTGAAGGTTCCTATTGGATACAGTGGATATTAGAAGGACAAGGTATGTTTGAAGAAATTCCAACTCAAAGGCTTGAAGTTATATGATTATCATATCTTCATGCAACAATTACTGCCAGTATTGCTGATGCTTGCATTTAAGAAAGAGAAGCCATTGAGAGCTACTATTTGACAATTGTCAATATGTTTTAATGTCCTATGTTCCAAGGTTATCTCCCGTGTTGACCTTTTGAACATGAGAAGGCATATAGTCGAAACACTATGTGTATTTGAAAAGTACTTTCTGCTGTCATTTTTTGTTTCTATGATACACCTTGTTGTTCACTTAGCAGAGGAAGCGCTTATTTGCATACCTATCCGATATCGATGGATGTATCCTTTCGAGAGGTAAATTCTCATAGTAAAATTAATAACTTCTTTTAGTTAATAACGTTAGCATTGATATCTAATTGAAAAAAATATGCAGGATGATGAAGACATATAAGCATTATGTGAAAAATCAAACATATCCAGAGGGGTGTATTATTGAGCAATATCTCATGGAAGAATGTATGACGTATTGCATGGAATATATGCCAAATTTTAGCAGAGGAAGCCATAAGAAAGGAGAAAATGTGTTCATGGAACAAGATGTTGCTTTTGGGTACCCTATCGATGGAAGTGGAAAAAATTTTCTTCAACACGTGCAGTATGAACAAATACGTAGATGAGTTCTAAAGCATTATCCAGAAAATATTGAGTGGGAGAAGTAATTTATTTTATATTTTTAAATTATATATTTTATTTTCAAAATGATATAATATAATTAAGAGTTAATATTTACAGGAAGTATCAGGCTTATCTTCAAGATCACAAGTCAAGCAATAAGCATCAGAGGGATAACTACATTCCTTGGTTAAGAAAAGAATTAGAAAAGGAAGAAAATTCTATCATGAAGAGCCTTGTTGATGGTCCAGACTTCAATGCCATATCATATAATGCTCACATGATCAATGGTTATCAATTTTGTACTGCACAATTAGAAATGAATAAAAGCACACAAAATAGTGGAGTATCCATGAAGGCTTTAACTAGCTTCAAGTCAAGTGCCAAAGATAAGAACCATGTGGAAGAAGAAGTTACTTATTATGGTATTATCAAACAAGTACTTGAGTTGGATTATGGTTACTTTAAAAAAATAGTCTTCTACTGCGACTGGGCTTATATAGAAGATAAAAAAAATATTTGTGTGGTTGATCCAGAAACTGGGTTAGTGCTTGTTAATCTTAGGAGATTTATGAGGATTTCTCATAAAGATGATGAGCCGTTTATTCTTGCCTCTCAAGCCACTCAAGTCTTCTATTATAAAAATCAAACTAGGGATGATTGGTATGTCATGTTGGATGTTCCAAAGAGATTGACTCGGGATGTGGATGCCTATGAAGATCTTTTAGCACTTGAAGGAAGACCAAAGGCAGATGCTTTAGCACTCGCATTAGCAACTGATGTTGTGGATGAGGACGAAGACGAAGATTAATCTAGTTATTTCATATTGTTCACTTGAACCTTATTTCTTCTATCCAATAATTGTAACAAAAGAATTACTTACATTTCTTGTTGTTGATTTCCCCATTTTAATATTTTTATAAGTTAGCTACAATTTTCAATTATCTTATTAATACATTTTATATCCTTAAATGATAGTTTGATCAAAAACTAGAGTTTGCCAATGTTTTCAGCAAAGGATAATGGCGCAGTCTGGATCAGAACCAAGTGGATCTGAATCAGTTAGAACTCAAGAGAGTGGTTAGTCTATTATTTTCTATTATTTGGTAAATGCTATTTACAAATTATTAATAATATTTTATTTATCCAGGTACGCGTTTGAAAATTCAGATGAATGAACATGGGCAGCCTATTGGAGATGCTTCAACTCAATTTGTCACATTTGTTGGTCGGATGACGAGGACTCATTGTCCACTTGCATATGAGTCTTGGAAAATTATACCTGTTTCTATAAAGGAGAAAATATGGCGCTTTGTCACAGTGAGTGCATGTTGTTCATGCCATTTTCATTTAGTTATTTTACAAATAATTTTGATATCATTTTATTATCATGATAGGATAAATATAATGTTCCAATTAGTCAAAAAAAGATGGTCTTAACGAAAGCGAATTTAGCTTGGAAGCAATGGAAATATGACCTTCGCACCATTTATGATAAATATGAAACGGACGCAGAGCGGATGAAGTATCGACCAAAGAATGTGAAGGGAGATGATTGGAAAGCGTTTATTAAAATGTGCTCGACAGAGAAAGATAAAGCACGTTGAGAAAAGGGAAAGACTTGTAGGAAAATGATGATGAACCCACACACCACTGGTAGATGAGGATCAACTAAGATGGCAAAAGAGATGGAAAAATCTACCACATAAATTTTTTAAATAAATTTGTTAGAATATTCACAATTGCTTATGACCTTATTGTACAGAAAAAGCAGAGTTCGATTGGTACAGTGACGAGGACACAAATATTTTTAGCCTCTTATACTAAGAAGGATGGGACATCCTTGGGCACACAAATAGTAAGATTATTTTAATTATTCATTTGCTATTGATAAATAATTAATATTGATCTTTAATATCACTATATTTAATCATTATTTATTTTATTCAGGATGAAATTAGGAGGCTTGCCTTATCTGATCCATTCCTCGGAGAAAAAGATTTAGATAATGACCCTGTTACTACGGTTTGTGGGCGTGATGGAAGGGGCAACATACGGGGTATGGGTACGGGTGTATCTAAGACCTCCATTCAAGCGTCCACTCAGGTTAGGGAGATTGCTCACCAGGAAAAGATAACACGTGAGAGCATTCAATCACAGGTTGATATGCTTAGACATGAGCTTGATGAAGAGCATAGAGCACGCAAGATCTTTGAGGAGAAAGTGAATTTACTGTCACCTCTAGCTCCTTCTAAAGGGACATCTATATCGACATCGGTTGACCAATTCGATTCTTATCAGGTATAAATTTAATGTTATGAAATAATAATCAATGGAGTTGTCATTGTCATATCTTATTGAAAGTACTTTTGCATTGTTGTTTTAGTCTCTCTTAAACCCTACAGTTTAAAGGCTATAATTTTTGTATGGAACTTGACCGTCATTGATTCAGCCCGAGATACTTGTGAACCAACCATCCATACGCTGTCTATTGAAAAACTTAAAGAATAAAGCCATTGCACTAGGGTGAATGCATAGAGAGGCAACAACGTCAAGAGATTCATATGCCATCATAATTGATAATATTTTCGAGGTCAATACAGAATTATATGCGAGCGAAGAAACATTTGGCGATGTTACAATTGGTGATATTATTACTTGGCCCAAGGGACTTGTAGATTTTATTTGTTCTTGTTTAGGGATAAATTTGATTCTATTTTAATGAGTGATTTTATTTTCATAAATATGTTTATATTTCCATCTAGCCTACTCATGTCATGCCCGATCCAACCCGATTGTGCAATCAATATTGTTCTTGCTTTTGAATATTGTTTCATTGTTTTCATATAGAAAGTGATGTGTTAGAGCATACTTTGTTATTTTATATATATATATATATATATATATATATATATATATATATATATATAATAAAGAAGAAGTTGAAGTTCTCACTTGTTTTGGCATTTGCGAATGGTCGGCTTTTGACATGCTATAGCTTTTTAGAGGATTTTTTTTTTTTTTTTTGCATTTGGAGAAGAAAAAAATCAGAACTCTGCACTTTCATTTTGTTTCTTTTTTCAGACTTTTAAAAAAAGAAGCAATACATGAAATGAACTAGCCATCAATCTTTTTTTTTATAATATCTTGTTCATCTCCTACTTTAGGGCTAAAAAATTGGCCGTTGAAAAGGTATGCATGGGTTTATTCCCTGATCCAATATTGACTTTTCTTGTATTGAGTCGGAGGTAATTCTATCTATTTGAACACTATTCTGAAATCTCCTTTAATCATTGCATTCATTTCGTCTGAGATTTTCTAGGCTTTTATGAAATTGCAGGAGAAAGAGGAGCTGCATGGTTTTAACCTGCCTTCTTTTATTGTCGGGCCACAAATAGCACTGACAAAAGCTGCTGGATTGTAGCCTCATCAGCAGGTACAATGTTATTTACAAAAACGGTTACGAAAAGACAAAATGGCAAAATAGTAAAAAAGTGGTTTCAGGTTGGATACCATATTCTAAATAAGTACATTAAAATGGTTTCAATTACTTGGGAAAACTCTATGCATGTTGAACTCATTTAAAGAGTATTTCTTTTTAATAATAAGAATATGTTTGCTTATGCTTAATTATATCAAATCATGGGAATTTAATTTGACACCAAGTTGTTGGAACTTAATGATAAAATAGCAAACATTGCATAACTTGCGATTTGTCTAGTTCCTATGTAGGACAACTCATTGCACCCTCTTAGACTCATAAATAGGATGCCACATGAACATTCATTTACACATCCCAAGTAATTCCTTAGATCCATGGTTTTAGCTGAGCTCTCTCTAATTAAACTCTTTCTTTAATCCACATCGTCTCCTTATGTTTCCCTAATCCCAAAGCTCTTGTTTGGTGTCTTCCCCTTGATTCAAGCCAATGTGTCCGATTGTTATAGACATATGGGTTGGATTGGCTATCTCACCCACACATCATCCCTCTAATTTAAGGCCATTTGCTTTGCTACCTACTTATCTGTCTCCTTGTTTGGTTCATCCAACTTGCAATTTGATTACCCCGCCATCTAAGCTTGCTTAGCTGTCTTAGTTCAACTAATTTTCTGATCTTTTGAATCAGACGTTCTCGATCGTTTTTGTACATTCTTAGAACACCAATCATCAGTTTCTAATAAGACAAACTTAACTAATATGCTACCCCAATCACATAAATAAATATACAACTCATCCCCTATACTTTACTAACTAACTAACTATATATACACACACACACACACAAGCTCTCCCAGTTGTTCTCAGGTTAGGTACCTTATTCTAAATAAGTACATTAAAATGGTTTCGATCACTTGGGAAAACTCTATGCATGTTGAACTCATTTGAAGAATATTTCTTTTTAATGATAAGAATCTATTTGCTTCTGCTTAATTATATCAAATCATGGGAATTTAATTTGACACCAAGTTGTTGGAACTTAATGAGCATCTTTATAGTTTTGTAACATTAAAATTTACATAGAGCTACTATTTCTTGCTTCATGTTCCTAATAAATTAGAGCCTTTCATGTTACACCGTTGAAGTGATCATGTGGTGCACGTTTGTAAACTTCCATTTGTTATTAGAATTTGCTACTCATCTTTTATTACTACCTAGTTAATTTGTCTTTATGCAATTCTATTTATTTACCTGTAAGCTTACCATATGAGTTGATGAATCACAGTAAAGGAAAGGACAAGAGTATATATTTCTGACGTTCTGTTTTGGATGTATGTATTTCTAATGTTCTGCAACCATGGAACCAACGTATATATTTACTGCCCTTTTTTGGCCAATCCAAATTTTAAATGTAGCTAAACTTTATGTGAAGATAACTCAACCAAAAAAGCATGCTCATCCGAGGGTTCAATATTTTATTTGTGAATGTTAATATGGACCATTGTTTAGTTCGAAAATAGGGTTCATATTGAAGTGTTTGGATTCCAATGGTATGAATCCTCCAACAGACATATTATCTGGGTTGCACAAAAGGTCATGAGATGTCTGCCAGCTCGATAATTTGGATCAGTAAAGACTGCCGTATGGCTTAAAAGTGAGAAGGTGGGGTCTTATCAGAGGCCGAAGGCAACGAGAGTCGATCCCATAGTGTATATAGCTGTGAGTACTACCCTTGTTTTTTTAAGGCTACGTAAATGTTGCGGAGTTCATTTAGGTCTGTCCAAACAATGTTCAATCGCAAATTTGAATGGTGATGATTCAGTTACATCTAGCTTGGATATAAATTATTAACTGTTTTACAACCTATGAAAGCCAAGAGCATGGTTACCATTTGTTTAATCAAATGCAGATTCCACCGTATAAAGTGACACAAATGTTTATGTTCATTGACAGATTGGAGGTATCTACTTTGATAAAAAGAAAGTGAACTGACTTTGAGTGAGGAATTTGGCACATCAGACATGCATTTTGGCATCCTTAATGTCAGTCAGTTTTGTTGAAAGCAGTCTTTGTGTTCTAGTAAAAGCATTGCCCACAAGTGCTCAAGCTGTAAGCCGTCATAAATGGCATTTAGTTTTACACACTCATGATTCTTTTTGAGTTTTGTTTCTATTTTGAAATTACAAGTCATCGATTTCTTAGTTATTAATCTTAAGCAAATTTTTTATATAATTTCATCGTGTTTATTTTCATTGCCATGGTCCAATTTGTTAACTAGATTCTGATACAGTGAAAGGGTCTGAAGAGGGTTCATGGGTTGATTAGAGTTAGTGCCACCTATATTGAATCATGAATACCAATTTACTGATTACCCAAAAGGTTGTGCTTAAAATCCTGGACCAATACGTGTCAGTATCGAGTATAGGTCCATCTTGGATCGATACGTGTTGGTCCATTTTAGACCGATACGTGTCGGCCCATCTTGGACCTATACATATCAGTCGATACAGATATGGTATCGCCGATTCCATATAGTTAATTGTTTTTTGTTTGAAAAAAATATAAAAAATAAAATAAAATTGGTTTTATCGGTCACTATCGGCCGATACCGAGGCATTATCGGCCAATATTGACCAGTATTGGTCCTATATCGATACCATACCAATACCACCCCGAAACCTGTGTCAGGGTGGTATCGGTATCGGTTCTCAACGAAACAGATACATGTTATTATTGGCCGAGTTTTAATATCATGATGATGCCAATTTGAAGACAGGTCCAATCCTAGGTTAGCTATAAAAAAAGTATAAAAAAATTTAGTCTTGTAATAATCTGGCCTTAAGAGTTACATAGGTTTGCATACTCATGTAAAAGGTGCATTTGTAATATTAGATCCTTTTTATCTTCTGAAACGGGATTTGGAGCTATGCTGTAGTTAAGTTAGCTTGCTTGTTGGTCTATGGCAGTTTGGTTTCCCCACTAGTTATTTAGCATACATTTCTTTGGTGGATAGAGTTTGTTTTCCCTCAGATATATGATGTCTTTTGCTTTTGCTTGATGTTAGTTGATATTCTGATTAAAGTTTGTATCCAGCGACTTTGATGCAGATTGAAAATTGGTCATATTGTGTCAGATTATAGTATCATGAATGGGTATATGCTGGAGCACCTGATCTGATTTTTTTCACCTCATTTTTTGTTTATTGATATTGAAGGGACACAAAAGCGGTGGAGCTCGATGTAGACCGCTTTATTAAAGACATGGAATCGGTAATGGGGAAGGGGAATATAGGGTAGGAAAGCAATGCACATGATGCAGATTTTGAAGAAGGCCATACTTCATCATCTGATATGAATTTCGGTAATTTCTTAAATTTCCATATAGTTATTCTGGCCCACACGTTTTTCCCATGAAAAATGCAAAGGCTAAGGGGATGTGAAATTGTTCTCTTTGGAGGGTTTAAATCATCCATTTCATTCACTTCTTTAAGTTGTATTGTTAAGTTTCTTTAGGTAAAACATGATGAATTTGTTACCCTTGGTTTTCCTATCACTTCTTGAGAATTTACTAAAGCTGGTGTTACTACCACACCGATGGAGAATTTACTAAAGCTTTTTGGATTTAACTAATACAGATTTCTTGGCAGTGTTGTGACCATCCCTATCTTCTGGATGAGTCTTTGCAAACATCGCTCACCAAAGGTCGTCCAGAAGTTAAGTATTTTTTCTATTTCTATAATTTAAATGGCAGTTGAGCATCTTATATTATACATTCTGCAGGTGCTTGTGGTCTATTCTGTGATTACTTGGCATTAGTGTTGTTTTAATTTCTTGATTTCTTGAATTATAGTTCTTTAGGTTGGTGATGGAGTTTTTGAGGTGCTTTCTACCTCTGGGGACACACATTTGGGTGGTGACGATTTGGATAAGGTTGGATCATATTTTCATCTCTGCAGCATCCATTTAAGAGTTTAGTGTTGTGAATTTTTTATGATGATAATGTCATTCTTTTCCTTTGCTTATTTATTGTTATCTTATAAATCAAACATAGAATCGTCGATTGGCACTACCCCATGTCCATATGCACTCGTTGGAATGTTTGGGGGACCGTGATGAACGGCAGGGTCGAGCGCCCACATTTGTACACCATGGGTATGATGATAAAATTTGTATTTCTTTTTATATTTATGTCTTCTGTTAGTATTTATATAAGTTTGTACTTTTTTTTTTACTTATCATTACCATAAAATTAAAATTTTTAGTATTTTCTATAAGTCTGCATTTTATCAGATGTATTTATCAGGATCATGTACTTTTTCTGTACTCATTCTTGATTCATAGGTTTAATTGCATTTCCAGTTTTAGACCCCGACCTTTCATCCACTTTTGGACCTGACCTGGATCTGGTAAAAGAACGATATACCTATATATTGTGTAGCAAATAGGTACCAGGTTGGGTTCGGATTGGGTTTGGGTTAACTTGGGTTTGGGTTAACTTGAATACAACCTATTTATATAACATGTCAATATTTTCAACCCGACCTATTATATGGGGACTCCTTAGATAGGAGTCATCAATATCTCAATTTAATGATGTTCTCCTTTTGATTTCAGGCGAAGCTTTTCGATTTGAAGCTCACCTCAAACGGATCACTAGGGGATGAGGATACTTTGCAGGAGAGGCGAAGCAAATTTTTTTAATTTTTTTTTTAAATTTTGAAAATGGGTCATGGGATCCTTAGTTTGTTAACTCTTTCTTTTCTTCTTTTTGTTTGAATAAAGGGATTGGGCATGCAAAATTTAAAATATTTGGTTAATTTGAAAGGTTGGATCATAGGTTGAGATGCAACCTTTTGTTTGAATAAAAGAATTGGGCATCTATTTTTTTTTATTAATGACATTGAATGATTTGCATTTGAGTTGAATGGATGTATTTAAATATGAGATTAACAGTTTTTTTTTATATATAATTTTTTTTAAAGCATTACAAAAAGCATAAAAAAAATTACATTAAAAAATGTATAAAAATAATATTATTTTTAAAGAAATTGCATAAAAAATCATCGACGTAATTTTTAAAAAAAAAAAATAATATTTAAAAAAAAATATATATTTTTAAAAAATTTGCATAAAAAAGTCACTTGCAAAGGCAGTGGTTTTTTCTATGACTGTTAAGAGCAGTCGTTGTTGAAGTTCATAAACCACTGTCTTGTATAGTGGTAAAAAAAAATCACTCATTTTTCTACAACTGTTTAGGGTAGTGGTTTTTTGAAAAAAAAACTACTGTCAAAGACAGTGATTTTTTGAAAAAATACTGTTTAAGGCAGTAATTTTTTTTGCTTTTTCACATAGTGTTAGAGTCTCACATAGGCATTCTTTATTTACTAAAAAAGACACGTTTGCTTTAAACATGTAAAAAAAGATCTAACGGATTTAGGATGATACAGAGGTAACTCAAACTCTATACTAAATAGACTCTAGTATCAAGCTTGGGAGTACAATATCCATGACTATTAAGAAGAAGATTATGAAGATATAGCAACATGTAAATAAGCTCAAGAAGATAATGCCCAGCTGCACCATTTGGAACCTGCATTGAAAAAAGAAAAACAAAAATAATGAGGAAGCCCTTAGTATCAGAAGCATGTTAAACGGAAAGAGATCAGCTAACACTTAACATACTGAAGTTTCAGCCAAAGTACAACTGAACATGGATCTCATGGTCATTTTTTCCCACTGTCTAGTTAACGGATACTCCACCTTAAACTACATTTTGTACTTAAACCCTTACATAGTTGCCCTCTAGCTTATAAATGAATTGTTTCAATAAAAAAAAAATGTAAAAGAAAATTGCATTAGAAGATAATTGACTATCTGCTACCTCTGCATTAGGCTTGTTAGCCGGGCACAATGCTACTTCAGCTTCATGAAGAAGATCCATCTGAAAGCATGCTATTGCGAGCAAGTAACATGATTGAGCCATTTGTGTTCCTTCATATTTAAATACCAAACGAGAATGAGATGTTACAGAAGAAAATCTTTTCTCTCTACGAAAAATATGGGCATCATTTTGAAGAAATCACAAATATTCAAAACCAATTTATATTATATGACAAAAAGATAAGCAATGACAGCCAATCCAATTAGGGAGAAAACGGACAGTAGTTACGTTTCAAAATATTGTATGCACAGTAAGATTGATTATTTTGCAAATAGCAGCTCTCTAATATTTGCAAATTTAACTGCATTTAAGAGGAATTATGTTAGTATAAGGGAAGAGAGAATACATTATTTTTGTTTGCATCAGATAAATAAAGTAGTATAAAACATTTTAGAGATTTAAAAAGGAAATAATTATAAAGAAAGCAAATATAGATTCTACCACTCAAAACAGATGCACATCAGTACAAACCTTCTTTTCTTTTTAATAATGACTACTTTCACAAGAAAATTAGAGCATAGTTACCTTTGGCATAGGTGATTTACTAAATAGAAATGCAATAAAATGAAGAAAAGAAAATGGGCCATGGAAATAAAGTAAACCAAGAAATTAAAAAAAGAAATAAATTCACTCTTAATTTAGTACTTCAACAAATGGAATTGAAAATAAATTATAAAAATATATGTAACTACGTGGATACAACTTTTCGATTTAGACACAATTTACTTAGGCAAAATACCCAACCAATTAAGCATTCCTTGGCCTACTAATGTATTAACAAATGAAGATCCAAAGCACATACTATATTTCCATAAAAGCATACATAAACATCTACGCCGCAAAGTATGTTTATTACTTTATTTCCAACTAAACAAAGCAGAATGAAGACGTTCACCACATATCGAACTTTTTTACAAATTAAAAAGTCCAATTTCTAACTTAAATGTTGTCAAAGTCTAAAAGGAATGACAAATTATAATCTCAATTGTGATCCCAAACGCCACTAAATTTATGAAAACAAATAGGAACACAACAGAAGAAACTAAGGATGACGATGTACCCATCTGTGTGATAATACTAAAAATTATGCCTAAGGCCCAAGCAAAATTTTCATTTTGTGTGAAATCGAAATAAAACTCATGCCAAACATCCTAGATGTAATAACTATTAACTCTATGTTAAATTTTAAGTAATTAACTTCAAGAATTAAGAGTTATTGATTTTATGATTTTGATTTTTGACATAAGTTATTGACTTCACCTGTATGGCTACACGCTCGTAGAGGTGATATCCTCCCTGATCTTTGGACCGCAGATATTATTTGAGCCTACATTTGTTGATCTTAGGAATTTTGATGTTCTAAATGAAAATTGTAATTTTCAATTCTCTTTATTACGTAATGGAGGGATGAGGAAATGTAATGTATCAATTATTGGGGTCTCAATTATTAAGGGAGACCATACCAAAGGATATGAACAAATCAATCTGAATTTCATTGAGAAAATTGTTAGAGTTGACAAGTAATATGGCATGACCTTCCGAGGTTCAAATGAATCTTTGAGAGCAGTGTTTGATGGCATAATGAGAAAAAGGGAGAGCACCACTCCAAATAGCAGAGGAAAGGGTAAAAGAACTTGTAAATTTAAAATGGGGTCTCAATTATTCCAAGAAGAAGGAACTTGAGGGGAGATGATGAAACACCATCTAGTCTCTCGTCTCGATTGTAGACACCCAAATTTGGCCTAAGGCACGATCAACATGTACTTCTAGAAAGGCGTACTCCAGAACTTTCGAAAGCATTTCTCAAACCCTTAGGAATCATCTCAAAACCCTTAGGAATCATCCCAAACCCTTAGGAATCAACCATAGCCTTCCCACACCTATTAGAATCCTTCTCAGGCTCGATTTGAACCCTCCTGAGTAGTGGATGATACAGACATCTGCTGGAGCTGAGACCTATAACATTAAAAATTAGAGGTTCCTAGTTTTCCAGCGAGCCAAGAATCGGCTCAATCCAAGTTGTATATCAAAAGTTATGGCGTTTTGAAAAATATGCAAAATCGCAAGAAATTACTTATGCGTACAGACTATATACGCATGAGCAAGTTTTTACAAAAAATGGCCATGTGTACATACTAAGTACACATAGCCAATTTTGGTTTTTTGGCTTCAGGTGACCCTTCTTCTCGGGCTATGAACTTCCCATTTTTATGAAAACACTATTCCTAAGCTATGCATACATAGTATGTACGCATAGCTTAAAATTTTACTTTTCATTTTAAATGGCCCAAAATTAATTTTGGGGTTTGACTATTTGACCACCCCAAAGTCTGGGGTTGATTTCAGTAGGACTGTTGCACCCTTCCTAGCCTTTAGTTTCACCCTTTTGCCATTTAGAGCCCCACCCTATCATCTACCATTAAACCTAAGCTCACCCATCTCCAAGCTCTCAAAAACCTAAAAACCTAGAGACCTCCCTCTCCATTTTCAAACACTAATCCTCCATACAAATTCCAACACTGTAGTTTACCTTTTAGATCCCATCTTCCATCACCAATCCTTGAGATTTAGCTAGAACTAGCCCTTAGCCTACCTCTCCTCTCTTCTAGCTCCCTAGACTTGGAGGTTCATACCCATTCCTCAACCCATTTGCTATCGGTAGCTCACCGGCAGCGCATCAACGCGAAGGTCCACAGCGGTGCTACAAGGGTCGAAAGTTCTGATTCTCCCCTCTATTCCTTGAAGTTTTGGCCTCCATTTTTTTTGCATGTGTTTTCTCGTTTAGTTACTTTTTGTTCCATTTGCTCACTTGCCCCTACAATTTTGTATTGTTTATACTTACGCCTACGATTTTATCATTTACACGCCTTAGCCGATTGGTGGGCACTTTTATACTTACCCCTACGATTCTGTCATTTATTACCGTAGCCGATTAGCGGCCCGGACCTACTTGATGCATTTTACGTTTCTCACCTAGTCACTGGACTGGTCCCACAATTTTCTTATTCTTTGAACATATACCAACAGTGGACATCGGCCAGTATAGGCAGCACAGGTTTCTCACCACCTGATTTTGAACTTAAGCAAACTCCCTTTAAAATTGAATTTAAAATTGAACCTTAAAAGTGAACTAAGGGACTTCATTAAATTTTTGCAGAGGTAGATTTTAAAAGGGGGGAATTTTAGGTAGCAATATACCCTTCTCGGTTCCAGGTAGAGCGGCAGCTCTAGCGGTGATAATCTCAAAAGGAACCGCCCCATCCATTATCTGAGAAGGCATTTGTGCCGAAGGTATATCGGGTGGGTGTTAAGACCTGAAAAGTACCACTTTTCACCCCTTAACTTAACCTTTGATTAGACCCTTAGCCACCTAATAAGTTCTTGTAAAGTGTTTTATGTAGGTAATAACCAGCAGTGAAATAAGGTCAGGAATCCTGCTAAGGAGCCGGTTTTAGCACCAGAAGTCCCTCAGAAGGATGAACTTTGAATCCAAACCTGAAATGAGCCTCGCGCAGCTGACCCAAGCTTTAGAGGATTCAAGAGAAATATGGCTCGTGCAGTTCAACTGAGCATCCCAAGACTCTACAACAACTTCTCGCGCAGATGATTGACTGAAGAGCTTCAGAAGCACAAACTCACGCAGCTGTCGCGCAGTCCCCGCGGAATACAATTATCAGAAAAGAACTCCTCACGGAGTTCTCGCACCATTCAAGAAGAAAGCATCCTTGCGAAGGCAAAGCCATCCTCGCGAAGATCAATTAAGACATGGAGCCTCGCGCAGATCAGAACTCAGTAAAGCCTCGCGAGGTCCAGTGAAGAGAAGTGCTCGCGAAGTTCTCGCGCTATTCAAATCTGTCCTCGTGAAGATCAACCCAGCAATCACACAGCTATCTCGCGACTGCTTGAGCTCCAACCCCGCGACATCTGAGGCTTTGATGTCTACTCAACCTCGTGACTGCCTGAAGAGCAAACCAAGCCAACCTCACGACGGATGAAGCTTCAATGTCAAACCATCCTCGCGAAGAGCAAGAGCTACCACGCGACAAGTCTGGGAGACAATGGCTACCTAGCGAAGCTCTGAACTTCAACTTCCATCTCTTCAGTAGAGGACCTTCTGGGAATTTCCAGCGATTAGGGCACGCACTCCCATGCTTAAATCTCCGTGCATGCACCCCGAGGCATCCAAGGATCACCATTAGGCCATGTGGCATCATTAAAATTAGGGTTTCCTAACCCTAATGCGCCGCCACACTACTGCTATATAAACCCATACTTAGCTTAGGTTTAGGAGAGCTACATCTTGGAATAGCTGGAAACACATCTCATTTCTTGGAGACTTGATCTGAGATAATTTTTCTTTTCTTTTGTAGTCGTAAGTAGTTTTCTTTTTCTTTTTCCTTCTCTCCATAGTCCAGCACTTGCTGGCTATGTCTTTGTATGATTTTTGAACTAGATCAATGGAAGTTCTGTAATAGGATCTGTACTTTGTGGGATTTGTATTTGAATGTGAGATGCTCTGTGCAAGGCTGTTGCCTTGTGATCCGCCATTGCTTTGGCTGTATTTTAAAGCAATGGAGGACTGATTCTAAGGGCCATTCGGATCCAAGTGACCTGTGTGTCTGGGCTATCATGGTCCTATACAGCCTTAGCCCAACCACAGGACCCACTAGATCTGAAATCCCCATGGGAGCTTGAGCTAGTAGCCTGATGACCATGGTGGTGGCAGCGATATTCTTGTTTTGTCTTGGGCGCCGTGAGGAGGATAGCCTCTGGGATAGTCTGTGACCATTCAAGTGGACAGTTTATAGCCTTAGGGTGATTCTAATCCACCGATCCAAGATGGATCCTTCTTCTTTACACCTGAGCTTGTAGAAGCCTGGTGGGGGATTGTACAGAGGCAGACTCCCCTATATTTGTATAGATTCGCTATCAGATGTTAGATCTGATCTGGTTATAGAGATTGTAGGCTTGTGACTGGACCATTGCAGTCTCACTCAAGCAATGGACAACTAGATCGAAGTCAATCTCTTGTTGGTTCTATGTGTCTGGGCTATCATGGTCCTATACAGCCTTAGCCCTACACATAGAGCTTTAGAGGTTGAGGTTCCCTATGGATTCTTGAGCTGATAGCCTGGATGAAATAGTGCCTACAATAATTAACTTATTTTGTTTTGACCCATCCCTGGATTGTGGTTCCCCTATGGGATAGTCTGTGACCATTTGAGTGGACAGGTTATAACCTTAAGGGATTGAATCATGGCAGAAGTGATGGGTTGAATCCATTCTCCTCAGTGGTGATAATGTAGCCATTGGACAGGACTTCTATAACATTAGATCTGAATCTGAGTTACAAAACTCCTCTGATCTAGGCTCAATATCATACTTCTCACCCTTTTATATTTGTTTTCCACACTCCATCCATCCTCTCACCCCTTTCTGTAGTGTAGACATTAGGTTACCTTAGAATACCTAGAATAAGTGACATTAAACTCCCCTCCTTTTTAGGACTGCCAGATTTGTAGTCAGATCTGGAGGGACTACTAGAGATGGCTCCTTTGGAGCTGTAGATCACCTTTTCCTGTGGGACAAACTCTTACTTATCAAAACTTGCTACAATGGACCATGTATCTTGCAGGTCTAGGATTTCTTAGTTGTGCTGATTCCATCCCCTATTTTACTCTTTCTTTGGTTTTTAAATCACTTTTACCACCAATCAATAAAGCAAGCACAAACTCAGAATCCGCCAATAGTGGGTGACCGAGCTTATTACTTAGCCTTAAAGCCATTGGGAGCACGTTAGTGGAATCGCACCGACCTTATATCCCTAGGTGCAGTAAGGAGAGACTTGATAAAAACAAAGGGAAAGAGTCCTCGAAAGCATTGCTTCCAAGATACCCAACCAAAGTCCAATTCGGATCTGCTGGCTGAAAGTTCTGTGTATATCAGTTTATGCGTACATAGTGTGTATATATAGCAAAAAAAAAAAAAATTTTGTTTATAGGTACGGACTATGTATGCATAGTTAAAAAAGAACAAAATTTGTTCATGCGTATATAGTATGTACGCATAGAGTAAAAAATTAGATATTTCTTCATGCGTACTGCACATAAGCTGATATACGATTTTTTCCAGAATTTGGGGTGCTTTCAACACTGTCCCCCTGACCCCCCCGCTTAGTGGTTTTAATATTCCCGATAAATCTCACACGTTTGACAGCCAAAACGCCCTCGCCGGTTGGGAGAGGTCACCCTCTTATCAACTCTTCCGAGGGATCAAGTTGTTGCATGGATTTTCGTGCCTTCACATAGATCAAAGGGTTTCCTTTGATTCTTCGGAAGCATATTAGGATCCCACCGTGGGAGGCATTGGGAGTGTGAAAGCCACTGGAAAAGGGAGTTCTAAGGCCCCAAACAAGCATCTGTAAGAATCAAAGAGAAGGAGAGATCTTCTGGTGTTGTGACAACGACATTGCCCTACCCTCCATCATCCCGTAGGGGAAGGAGAAAGAAAATATTCGGGCCTCACCCAAGGAATTCATACCCGACCTGCCACCAAACCATGTCGTGGGCGGTAGATCTGGCCTATGCCGATCCCGATTCATCCCCACCACCTTCCCCATCACATTCCCATATGGAGGAAATCCACATTTCTGATTCCCCCACCCAATCCCATTTCAATATCACCAGACCCTTTGATGCACCCATCTTTCCCTCTACCTCAAACCAAAAATTCACCCCATTTGCCCCATGTCAACTCAAAATCCACCCCATTTTTCCACCTATCCAAAATACACCCATTTTCTCTTCCACTCAAAACACACCTACTTTCCCATTTTCCTAGCACACACCCAAATTTTCCCAATCCGCTTAAGTCATGCCAAATTTTCCCCAATCCACCCAGGTCATGCCCAATATTTCCCAATCCACCCAGGTCATGCCCAATTTTCCCCACACATCTACTCAAACAAGTCATGCCAATTTTCTCCAATCCGCCCAAGTCATGCCAAATTTTCCCCAATTCACCTAGGTCATGCCCAATTTTTCCCACACATCTATCCAAACCACACCCAATTTTCCCCAATCCAACCAAGTCATGCCAAATTTTCCCCAATCCACCCAGGTCATGCCCAAATTTCCCCACACATCTACTCAAACAAGTCATGCCAATTTTCTCCAATCCGCCCAAGTCATGCCAAATTTTCCCCAATTCACCTAGGTCATGCCCAAATTTTCCCACACATCTATCCAAACCACACCCAATTTTCCCCAATCCACCCAAGTCATGCCCAATTTTTCCCACACATCTACCTAAACCATACCCAATTTTCCCCAATCCTCCCAGGTCATGCCTAATTTTCCCCACACATCCACTCAAGTCATGCCAAATTTGCCCCATAAACTCCCTTTATTAGAAGGGCCATCCATATCCGCCCCCATGACCGATCCTATGGTGATGGAGGAGATGATGAGGGCATACACGGCATGGAAGGCCTCCCAAAGCCTTCCTCATCCACCCCAAATACCCGACCCCCAACAAACCCTCCAAAATCTCCACACCTCCTTCATCTAAAATGTCAATCTCAATCAACCACCCATAATCCACTCCACCCAACACCATGCGTGGAGCCATCCGAGTGGGCCTCAAAGGCTCAATACCCAATCTCAAGCCCATGCCGGCCCAAGTTCAAGGGCCTCTGTGACAGCCCAAATTTTGGCACCCCGAAACCCGTGCCATCAGCACGATCCTCCAGACCGTGCCCTAAAACTTAGCACGGAACATTGGTATAACAAGCACAATTAAATAAATGAAGCAAATAATGTCATTAAAACAGAAAACGATAATATGCCCAACTGGCATACGCAAAAGACAGTTCTACTTTCATGCCACTGCATGAACAGAGAACCGACCCGAACCATCGGTGATAAACAGATCACCCTAGATGGTTCGCCAAAAGAATATCCAATTTAATTACATGTTTATCACAATAAAGGCTTGACATACCAAGCCGTACAAATCTGCTCTCAAAACTACTCTCTCTGTCAAAGTACACAGTAGAGTCACCTAGAAGAAGTCCTCGGGTGGAGGCTCCAACTCGTCTCCAGGTACGTAATCCGAATCACTCGGATCTACGTCTCCCGAAGCCTCTACAGGTGCTATCAATGGACCTGCGACGTATAGTCTAAAGGGTGAGCTACATCCTAGCTCAATAGGGAACAAACACAATGAACATATAAATTAAGACACATATATTCCATGATATTCTAAGCATGATGTTTCTATGCATTTGCTAGAAAAACAGTTTCTAAGCTGAAAATTTGCATTTAATTTTACTAGTACTTTACATGTCTTACTTTACTGTTGATTTATCATGAATGACACTGAACAAGCCTAAAGCAAAACTTAAATCTTCAACTTAAGTAATCCAGGAGCAATATAGCATCGAGCCCCGATGAGATACCCTTCATCGTCATCTGATTAGACAGTTGAAAAAAAAAATGTATTCCCTGGGAATACGACACAAGCCCATTTCTCACTAGGCGGCGGGGTTAAATATCACACAACATCCCTGGGATGTACTTACAGTTACGGATAAACCTCCGTACTGGTGTACGGATTCGCCGCCGTACCGGTCACGGATATCCTGCCGCGTTAGTCGTGGGTATCCCGCCACGTCGGTGGGGTATCCTATCAAACCTCAACTAACAAAAATAACATGTGCTTTACATATAGTTATTCACCGTGTAAGTGTGCTATCTTATATCAGTTAGGCCTCAACAGTAATTATTCAATCCTATGTATACATCCCTGGGATGTATACATACTGCATCACACCTTATACCTTTATTATTTTCTCATCCCCTGGGGATGTCTCAATCTCATAAGGTTACTTGTTCTTAATTACTTGCATCACACAGATGCCTTTATCACATTCTTGGTACCACACACGCACCCATTTTCACAAAGCTTTTCATGATTTAAAATAACTTCAATTTGATAATTATATCACTACATACATGCTCTTAAATTTAAAGTACATGTTCAAGGTGTTCCCTACCTCAAGTCTTTGAAACTCCTAGCATCAAGGTCCCACGCGGCTCTTTGTGCTCATGATCATACGTACCACCTATGGTATAATATAACACATGTAACTCATCACTAAAGATGTAACAAAGAAGGTCCAAGACCCTCCCTGAATCTCAAAGTCAAACTAAGAAGTCAACTAAAATAGTCTCAGTCGATTAATCGATCTCCAAATTTGATTAATCGAACCTGATTCGATTAATCGAATTCCAAAATCGATTAATCGATTCCCAAAATCGATTAATCGATCTCAAAATTAATCGAAAGTCTCAACTTACACATATCGATTCTCAATTCGAGTAATCGAGATCTCAAAATCGATTAATCGATCCCAAATTGATTAATCGAAATCCGAAATCGATTAATCAAAATCCCAATTCGATTATCCGATTTCCCCAGGTTTCATTTCTCCAGCCACTGGAGGTACCCAGTCGATTAGTCGAATTCTAAATCGACTAATCGAAATCCAAATCGATTAATCGAAAATAATTTCGATTAATCGAGATCGGGCTTACTTGACTTTTCAACTTCCAGACCGAAATTGATTAATCGAACTCCCATTTCGATTAATCGATTTGGTCAGATTCAGCCCCCCCTCGGGCTGATCTTCCAAATCCTCTTCAACCTATTTTTCTTTCTTTTTTTTTTATGGGCCTTCTTCCTATGATTTTAAGTATTCTTGACTATAGTTAAACTCCTAAAATCTATGCATTTAATTCAACAAAATTTACCTCAATCAAATCTCAATTTGATTGGATCTAGAGGTTGGAAAGGCTAGGGTTCCAACTTTGGCTCTAACGGATCCTCGTCGCGTCAAATCCGGCTTTTGTTGTCCAATCTCCCTTCCAACAAGCCACAATAACTCCCTTGCATTAACTAGCTTCTCCCTCTCTCTCTCTCTCTTCTTTACTCTCCTTAATAATCCAATCAAAGACTTTAGAGTTCTTTAACCCTTATATCCCTACTCTCTTTGTGTTGAGCACATACACATAGATAGGTGTATGTGACCCCAGATTCACACTACACTCCACCTACTTACCTCATATTCACATCATATCCGTTCATCACTTCTTAAGTCAAATAGTGAACTCCTTCTTGGTCAAACTTATGACCAATTGGACACGAATCTCGAGATCATCGTTTAACAAAATTTTCGGGATATTACAGCCTCATTGCCCAATCCTTCACAAATCCCCCAATTCCCCTCATACCCTCACACCCAACAAACCCATGTCATCCCTCCCTAAATAATAAACCCACTTTTTTCCCAACTCCCCAATCTGGCATGAACCCTATCCATCCACACTCATCACACCCAACCCAATATGGGGATCCCTCCCAAACCATCAACCATCCCTAATTCACCCCTCTTCCAAATCATATTCATCCACACCCTTCACAATATGGGAACGCATCACAAACCTCCAACCCACCCCAATTTATACACCCTCTCACCCCTCAACCAAATCCTCGGAATTTCCATAAAGCCCAATGGTCTTACCAGGCACCCGTCCAAAATTCACAATTCACCCATCCTCTTACCTCTCACCCCCATCCCAAGGTTTCTTCCAAATGTAGTGGCCTCATCAGGCACCCGCCCAAAGTCCACAAGGTCAACTCACGTTTAGCCCAAATAAACTTGAATGTCAAATACTCCAGGCTATTTTGTGACAATCACCATCATACCTTATGACAAACGCCAGCTTGTTATGGGTAATGATCCCATAACCTGTAAATAATAACATGTGACAATATAATAATATGAGCTCAAAATAAAAGCATATATATAAATACAGTGAGAAAGATTCATGATCAATAGCAGAAAAGAAACAATGATAATATGTCCAAATAAGAACAAATCTAGAACTGAGTCAACAACTCAACAAGTCTCATCTGGATCATGTGCTCCTTGAAAACCTTGGATAGTAAACCCTTGGTAAGGGGATCTACAATCATAAGCTTTGTACTAATGTGATGAATCTCTATAACACCATCTCGAACGTTCTCATATACAAGGAAATACTTGACATCGAAATGCTTATTCCTCCGGGTAACCTCTCCGTTTTTCACAAACTTGGTCACAACCTCATTGTCACAATACATGATAAGTGGACGATCAATGGAATAAAAAATCTTTAGATCTCCGATGAAATTCTTCATCCATAATGCATGGCGAGTAGCCTCATAACAACAAATAATCTCTATGTACATAGTCGAATTTGCCGTCAAAGTCTATTTGGCGCTTCTTCAGGAAATAACGCCCTCCGTAAGTAAAAACAAATAACCTGCTATCGATTTGACACTATCCTTACAACCAGCAAAATCAGAATCTGAGTGTCCGATAACCTTAAGCTCATCTGACCTATGATAGGTCAACATAAAATCTTTGGTTTTCTTTTAGTAACGAAGTACATTCTTCGCAGCTTTCAAATGCACAAATCTTAGATTAGACTGATATCGGCTAAGTAGGATGGCAGCGAAGCTGATATCGGGACGTAGACAAACCATTACATACATAAGACTACCCACAACTGAAACATAGTCATTTTGATCTACTTGTTGCCTTTCTGCCTCAATTATGGGCTGTAGATCATGGAAAATAATGTCACCCTTCAAAACAGGTGCTTTACCTGGAGCGCATCTATCCATGCCATATCGTTTAAGTACTTTCCCTATTTAGGCCTTCTGTGAAAGACCTAAACAATCGACATCTCTATCACGATGAATTTTGATGCCAAACACATACTCAGCAATACCTAAATCCTTCATATCAAATGTCTTGAAAAGAAAACTCTTGGTATCGTGGGGAAAATGAATGTCATTACTTACAAGTAATATATCATC
Organism: Chloranthus sessilifolius; assembly: GCA_021018995.1. Classification (NCBI taxonomy): domain Eukaryota; kingdom Viridiplantae; phylum Streptophyta; class Magnoliopsida; order Chloranthales; family Chloranthaceae; genus Chloranthus; species Chloranthus sessilifolius. The sequence continues at coordinate 17,358,952 of CM037587.1, read as the reverse complement.
CACATATAGAACTAAAATAAAAAAATTTCTCCCATTATTTCTGAGATATATACAACGATCAACAATAATTTCTTTAAACTCATAACTAGTGATAACCTCATCGAATTTCAATTACCACTACCTAAAAGCTTACTTGAGTCCATAAATAGACTTATTCAATTTGCAAATTAGTTGTTCTTATCCATTAATCACAAAACCCACTGGCTGTGACATGTATATCTCTTCTACAAGGTCTCCATTTAAAAAAATAGTCTTCACGTCCATTTGATGTAATTCGAGTTCATAATATGTAACTAAAGCCATCACTATCCTTAATGAATCCTAAGAAGATACTGGAGAGTAGGTCTCACCATAGTCAATGCCTTCCTTCTGTATAAAATCCTTCGCGACAAGTCGCACCTTGAATCTTTCAATCTTGACACTAGAGTCTCTTTTAGCCTTATAAATCCATTTGCATTCAACTGCCTTGCGATCCGCTGGCAAATTCACAAGGTCCTAAACCTTATTCTTTTCCATAGATAATAACTCCTCTCTCAAGGCCTCCTGTCAGTGTGAGGATCCATTGCTACCAATAGCCTACTGAAAGGTCGATGGATCATCAAGATAAACACCCTCAAATTGAGAATCTTGCGCATACACGTCATAGAAATCTAGAATAATAGGTTTACGATGGCACTCAGATCTTTTGGGTTGAGCCAAAGGTATTGGTGAAACAGGAGGTGGAATAGGACATTCTTGTTTAATTAGAGCCGTCACTGGATTTGTCTGAATTAAAGTATCAACATATATAAGATCAGGTGGTATAGGAAGAACAACATTACTACCAGATAAAGGCACATAGTCAAATTCAGAGTTCTCAATAAAAGTAATATAACTCTGAAGTGAACGCCTATTGGATTCGTCATTCTCCATAAAATTAGCTATTTGAGTCTCAGCAATATCAATGACTCTTCCAGGACAATAAAATCTCCAAGTCCTAGATCGATGTCTATAACTGATAAAATAGCAACTGACTATGCGAGAATCCAACTTCCTAATATTGGGATTATAAAAATTAATTTCAGCTTCACAACCCCATATATGTAAATGTCCAAGTTTTGGATTCTTAGATGTCCATCTCTTGTAAGGAGTCTCGGATACAGTCTTACAAGTAGCCCTATTGAAAATATAAACTGTTGTCTTCAAGACTTCACCCCAAAACTCTTATTTAAGTGTAGAGTGACTTATAATGCTACAAACAGCCGCATGAGAAGTATGATTTCTCCTTTCTGAAATACCATTCTGCTGCGAAGTGCTAGGAGAAGTATATTGTGGAACAATGCCTTGAATTTGTAAGTACTCCATTAATGGTTCATGATTGACACCATCAGGACCCATTCTGCCGAAATATTCTCCACCTCTATCAGAATGCACAGTCTTTACCTTCTTCCCAAGTTGATTTTCTACTTTCAACTGATAGGTCTTGAAAACCTCTAAGTCTTGATCTTTCATCTCTAATAAGAAGACGCATGTGTATCTGGAGTAGTCATCAATAAAGGCAATAAAATATATTTTTCCGCCACAAGCAGTAATCGAAAAATGCTCACAAATATCTGTATGCATCAACTACAAAACCTCAGTGGCTCGAGAGGCGGAGAACTTCTTCTGTTTGGAAGTTTTACCCTTCATGTAATCCACACAATTTTTAAAATCGGTGAAATCTAATGGTCTAATGATACCATATCTAACTAATGATTCCAATTTTTTCTTTAATATGTGACCTAACTTCCTATACCATAAGGCTACAGAATCATCCCTAAGTAAAGAGCGCTTTGACTAAAAAATTATCGAGTTTGAGGCCTCAGCAACCAAAGCAATGGTGTGAGAAAAATCAACAAATAGCAGATATAAACCATCAACTAAAATGCCACGACCAATCACAGAACCATCAAAAGAAATATTCAAACCCATACTACTAAAAGTAAAAATATAACCATAGTCTATAAGTCTAGATAATGAAATAATGTTTTTCCTAAAGGAGGGAATAAAATGTCCCGTGTAAAGTCAAAGTATGTCCAATGTCTAAAGTCTAAAGCTAAATTGCAAGTACCAATGCTCTCCACCTGCACTGCCTGATCATTCCCAAGGAACAACCTATCCTCCTCTTTGAGTCTTCTCCTGCTTCTGAGCACCTAAAAAGAGTGTGTATTATGTATAGAAGCATCAGAGTCAACCACCCAAGAATGAGGAGTGCTGTCAACTGAAAAAGTCTGAGAGAGCACTAAAACTCTAGGAATACCTTCAGGCTGCTTCGATATCCACTTCTTATAATTTACACATTTGCTCTTAAAGTGACCTTCCTTGTCGCAAAACCAGCAACCGCTTATACTTTCAGACTAATCCTGAGGACGCACTTCCTTTCCAAAACTTTGGCCCTTACCTTTACCCTTATTCTAAAATTTTTGTTGTGGCTGATTTCCTTCTTAATTCCTCTTGGGACCAAACTTCTTAAAATTCATTTTACAGGAGTTGGAAGTCCCTAAATGAGTATACTCATGTCACTCGCCTTTAAGCCTCTATTCTTCAATAGCGCACATCTGAGTTAGCTTGTTCAAGTCCCAGTTTTACTCTTGCAAATTATAATTCACCTTTAAAATGTTGAAAGCCTTAGGGACGGAAGCAACCCACTATAGACTATCAACTTTTCATCTATGTTAAGCGTGTATTCTTTAATACCCAAATATATTTGAGACAACTTCATTAAGAGGTCTCTCACATTCCCACTGCCATCATACCGAAGGTGTATGAGATCATGCATATAATCATATATGACCTGCTTCTTACTGCCAATACATTATTTCTTAATAAGAACTATTAATTCAGAAGTAGTCTTGGTAGCAGGTATGCCACCCCTGAAAGAGGCATTAATGCTAGCCCTGATCATTAAAATGGCTAACAAGTTAGCCTTATTCTATTTCTCGAAAAATTTCTTATCCTTAGCAGAAGAATCCTGGGTAACCGTTGCAGGTTTAGGTATTGTAAACACAAAGGACATGTCAAAAATCCCAAAACAAACATCGAGAGTCATTTTTCTAGTATTGATAGTGGACCCAAAAAATGACTCAACTCCTACTATATGTTTGGTAACTGACAAGAGATCCATTGCTACAAATATTTTAATTTAGGATCATCTTTTAAAAGTCAACGCAAGAACCAAAACTTAATCAATTCTTTAAATTTAATCCCTTTCGCCTAAACCAAAGGTTATGGTTCAAACATATGAAGTAGTACTATGTGCGCATGCCAACTTCAAGGAAAGCACTTGGCAACGTCACGGCTCACCTTTGGGCAGACACCATGACTTGCCCTTGCGTCCAATTGCATAAAATACACCATAGACCTAGCCATTATGGTTTGATTAGAATCAGACACTTCTTATACCTTTGGGAAAATATGATTATCCTATCTAACCATCTCATACAAGACTATTCTATTCGCATACACTACGTCAAGTACTTATGACACCTTTGGGTTGTACACAAACACTCAACGTAAAGGTATGCCTAGTGATCTTAATAGAGAAAATATCTAAGATTCAAAAACTACAAGGTTTATGAATTATCTACCTTTGGGCAAGAACCAACTCACTCGCTAAGCATCCCCAAACGATCACTCGGTTCTCCATAAACCCCATAGGAAAGAACCTAACCTTTATGATCCATAAATTCCATATTTCAGTTCTTAGAATTAGGGATCCAATATTTAATTTATACACGGTTCAAAATAAAAAATGTCAGGAATAAAGTCCAATTCAATTTTAATATGTTCACATATTTAACTTTAAGTTGAATTCTTTAACATTAAAATAATATGAAATTTAGCATGAAAAGATAGTACATAATCCCTGGCACATAACTTTAAGTGAAATAAACATGTAGATCAAAACCTTAAGTGAACATTTCATGAATGATAAAGTTTTATGAGTACACATGAGACATGTATTATTGGGCAATCAAACACAAATAAATCATAAATTTAAATTTAATTACAACTTTAATTAAAAGCACTCAAATATAAAATAATTATTTAATTAAAACATATCAAAAAGATATTAAATCATGAAAACGTCACAACAGAGAGCTCCTGTGTATAAACAAACCTCAAAAATAGATCTGAAACGTCTTAGAAAGTTAAAATTCATATATAATGTCCCAAAATTAGACTTGTAGATAGCCCAGAAATAACTCGAAAAGAATAAGGAATAATATGGGTCAAAATGGGCCTTAATCGAACAGGACAAATCCGGGTCATTTACCATGGGCAGGGAATGGATCGGACCATGGGCCAGGAATTGACTGCGCCGGACTATGGGCCAGATCGGGTCATGACCCGAGCCCGATTGTCGATCGGGCCGAGTCACAGACCAGGCCCGATCACATACCACGCTAAGTCATGAGCTTATATGAGTCCATGGGTCAAGTCGGGTCAGTTTGAGTCGAACTGGGTCAAGTCATATAAAGTCGGGGAAGCACCAACTTTGGTGCTCCACCTACACATCCAATAATAATCCATTCTCTTGTTTTATTATAGTAAGAGAATCCTACACCAAAAAGGAAACCTAGCTTTCCTCTTTGTAGTCATCTTCTTCAAACAGAAAACCAGAGACCTTTAGGGCCTCTTATATTTGCAGCCACCCTTTAACCTACCACCACCCGGATGGCCGGTGACTTTAGCGAAGGCCAGTGACTCTGGCGACAGCCGGAGATGACCCAATGGCTCGATGAACCCTCAAGAAAACCTAGAAAAACTAAAAAATTATTAGCAAATTTAATATAAATTGATTCATAAACTTTAAGCTCAATCAAAACTAGATTCACATGCCAATAAACAATTTACACAAGCGACACTCAATTAATATGATCCTTAAAATCTTACACCTGCAAAATATCAATCTATGGTTTAGCAAAACCCTTAACAATGAGAATTGGTACGGTAAAGTCGATTACCGGTTTGGCTCTGATATCAGTTGTTGAAGTTGTCTCAAATATATCTTGGTATTAAAGAATACAGGCTTAACATAGATGAAGAGTTGATAGTCTATATTGGGGTTGCTTCCCGCTCTAAGGCTTTCGACATTTTAAAGGTGAATTATAATTCGCAAGAGTAACAGCTTCCCCATATACAATGGCCTCACCAGGTACCCATCCAACCTACTTAGAACCAACAAGATAACCTCACCCTTCCTCCCCCACATGTTGATCCATAATATGAAGAGGATGAGATCAGAAATAATTGATGTAGGGGCATTTGCCAGCTCTAATCTCCCACCACCCATACTCCCCAACCAACAGGCCGCCCAAAATGAAGGGAGGCAGCCTATTGAGGGACCTGCCCAAGTATTACCATCCAAGGAGTCTGAGCTGCTAAGAGAGCAGATGGACAAAATTCATAAATAATTGATGAAGATGGGAGGAACAGAGATCCACGCTACCTACTTCTCGAATTTATGCTTATTTGTTGAGGTACTATTGCCGCCCAAATTTAAAGTATCCACATTCAATAAATACAACGACACGAGCAACCCAATCATCCATCTGAAGTCATACTGTGGGGACATGTGCCAGTATGGCAGAGATGAGCACCTCCTCATCAAGGTTTTTCAAAAAAGCCTCACAAGTCCAACATTGAGGTGGTTTACGTCTCTCGAACCATCTATGTTGAGAATGTGGAAAGTCCTCACCCACCTATTCTAAGAATAATATGTCTATAACATAGACACCGAACCGCAAACCTAGCACGTTTGAAACAAAAACTCGATGAGACTTTTAACGAGTATCTCGGGAGGTGGAGGGCCTTAGCAGCCCAAGTGAGAAACCAGATCCCCGATGATGAGCAAATTGAGATGATCTCGAAAACTGCCCTACCCATCATCTCTGATTTTCTTGTGTACCAACAATAAGCAAATTTTGCCAATCTAGTCAGAAATGTCAATCGCTGCGAAGACGTAGTAAGAGAGGGGCATTTGAATAAACAGGTGGCCAGTGGGGCTAGTGGGGTTCGTACATTTATCGAGCAAAGAAATGAGAGAAGAACCTAGGTAGATGTTCAGACAATAATAAACACACAGCCTAGCACCAGCATGATACCATTTCAATTTGTGGCAGCACATCCAGTACCAACACCAACAAATCAGGCTTCAAGGCAGAACAATGTCCCTTGGGGGCAGCAGACCCCTGAGCAGAGAAGGGCCCGATATAACTGAGTGTTCACTCCCCTAGGGCAGTCCTTGAATTTCCTTTTGCCTTTACTGGTCGAAAAGGGTTTGGTCACCATACTCCAGCCGCGACCTCCGCCAAATCCAATCCCAAGAAATTAAGACCCCAATACACACTGCAGTTTTCACCAGGGACCAGGTCACCCAACCGATCAATGCTTTCCATTTAAGCATGCAATCCAAGACTTGATTGAGGCGGGGAAGCTCATTCCTTTGGCACCTCCCCAGGCAAACCCCCATACCAATATACTGCAAGCACCACTGCCACCACACCTGCAAGGAAGGATGGGCCTGAGGGCCACCATTAACATGTTGGAAAGAGAGATGAAAGAGTTCGACCCTTTGGGGTACATTAACATGGAAGAAGGCTACGAAATCCTAGGGCAATGGAGTTAGGGGGTGAAATTATAGGGATAGCCGAACCTCTGAATTTAGCTGACTATTTCCCAAACCCAACACCCCAAGCAGCACCGCTAGATCTGAGGTTGTATTTTTCCTCACCATTTCCCGTTAATCAGGTCCAAACCAATTGGGCCTCACCACCTCTGCAATACTAATCATATCTGGCATCGACCCCCGCCAATTATACGGTGCCCAATTTTACCTTGCCTTCTGAGACAACTCCCGACAACCACATTTGGCCCTATTTCGCCACACCATCATCCGCCCATCCACCCACACCTCCAACACCAACCCAATACAGTTGACCTAATTTCGTGGCATCATCATCAATCTAGTCGCCTCCTGTACCAGTCAACCCCATTTGGCCCAGCATAGCCACACCAGCCTTGCCAGTTTAATCATACCCGACATCTCCATCCGTCCCACTAGCATATGATCCCCATCCGGTCCCACTCCATCACAATCAGACGGACATTAATACCGACAACAATAGGGAAGGGGCAGTTGAGTTCGTAACCCGGTTAGCCAGAATATCTAAGCAACCTAAGGTACCGGTGTCAGCCCAGCCAGAGGAAAGAAGAGAACCTACAATGATGCATCCATTGGAAAAAATGAGTCGAGAACATGCATTAGAAACACAAGTCAAAAGAATGCTGACTCACATCACCATCTGGGACTTACTGATGATGTCCCCACTTCACTTCCAAGCTTTAATGGGGACACTAAAAGACACCCATGTATCAAGCAAGGTCTCCCTAGATGAAGTGGGGCAAATGATTAGCCAAGTGTTGGCTCCTAATCTCGTTCTCGGACGCGGATCTTCTAGCAGGAGGGGAGCACTCCAAACCTGTGACAGCCCGAATTTTTCTGCCACTTTTTTTTTTTTTTTTTCTACAACTCGGAGAAACTTGGACCGTCGGGTCGCAGTTCACAATCCGAAATATAGTGTACATAGTACATCCACATGCTATGGAATTCAAAGCAAGTAATACATATGACAAAAGTAGAAGAGTTTATCTTTATACAAAACACGGTTTAATAGTTTAAACCACCGATGATGGCCGACCATCACCTAAACAGTGGTGTATAAGTAATTAAAATACAAATTCTATTACTAACAGGGTCCGAAAATATACCCAATCTAAAGCTCCAAAGTGGAACCCAAAAGTTTCTACACAAGCTCAAAGATTGCAGTCTACAGGATCCTCTTTAAGCCTGATTCAAATCTTGGTCCAAACCTGTACCTGTGATGTATAGTCGAGGAGTGAGCTTCATCCAAGCTCGATAGAGATGTTCTTGATACATAATAAAAGCAGCTGAAATCTATATTGTATTAAGATATATCAAATGCGAAGTCAAAACATGAATACAATGGCCCCAATGAGTGAAATCATGCTAATGGGTAAACATGCTAACACAATGCATAGAGAGGGAGACCAAATACGAGCACAAAACGAAACAATTAAGCAGGATGAGTCGTGAACACATATATCAAGAGTAGAATTATAACAAGGACTGGTCACATATCATGAATCAAGGCATATCATATCACCTGGCATTAGAGTAAGTATCTCGTATTAGGGAACAGAGTAGTCTGTATTAGGAACACAGGGTTGTAACTCCGGGGACTCCACCCTTCTCTTGGAGACTCCACTCCCCTTTCCTCTAACACACTTGGAACAAATCAAGTGGCAAGACATAACATATGGTATTATAGTAAGTATCCCGCATTAGGGAACAGAGCAGTCCGTATTAGGAATATAGGGTAGTAACCCGGGGACTCCACCCCTCTCTTGGAGACTCTACTCCCCTTACCATAGTACACTTAGAAAACAAGTCACATGGCAAGGCATCCCATATTAAGAAACTGAGCAGTCCGTATTAGGAACACCCCTCTCATGGAGACTCCACTCCTCATTGCACATGTTCAAAAGAAGTACATCACATAGCATGAATTGAATATACATGGATAGAGCAAGTGTCAAAAACGAGATACAGCGAGTCGAGTACAAGGTGAGATCAAACGATAGTACAAGAATTATGCAAGATATCAAGTACACGTAGACCGAGTAGGGTACACGTAGACCGAATAGGCTACACGAATAAGAGCACGACAATGCAAAGAAATGCGAGTTCGAGATGCATGATCATAAAATCATCAAGACATGCGCAAAATTAAGCTTTAACATTCGAGAATTTCAAATACATATGCATATAAACATCATTGCTGAAAAATACAGTTTATTTGATAATGGCATCATAAACGTGAATTTGAGAGAAACATATAATTAGCAGAGGTATTTTCCCTACCTTAATTTGTCAAAAATATCCGTTAAATCACGCGTACGAGAATCCCGCGTTACACCTAATACATAATATACTTGTAAGCTTTTATGCTTAATCAGGCCATCAAACCCATCTGGGTCGATTTCTAAAGGATCCGATTGTTATCCAACTAAATCGGCGAAGTAAGATGTCGGTTCGTTGGCTTTACCAATTCCAAGTGGCACACAAAGTTGCCCCATTCAAGTGGCACCCAAAATCCCTCTTTCAACTGACACCTATAGTCGTCCATTTATAAACGTCATCTAAGAGCATCTCCAACAGGAGAGCTATCCCTCCCGCCAAACTTAAAATAGCGTTCCAAAGTGTAAAAACTAAGCTCCAACAGGAGCGCCATCCCACTCGCTATACATAGCTGCTGCTATAGTAATAGCTAAATTTAGCTATTACTGTAGCAGTAGCTATCCATTAAAATAGTCTTTTTTAATACTTTCATTCTCCTCTCTCTCTCATCTAGTCTAGTAGTAAAAATAATAAAATAAAAATAAATAAAAACCCAAGAGGATCCCAAACCCGACCAAACTGCACCAAAACCTGAGGGTTCCGAATCGGACCGAACCACACCGAAGACGACACAAATCGAAATGCAATTCGGTTCGGTTTGGGTGGCTTGAAAGCAAAAAAACCCTAAAAAAGTATAAAAAGTAGGTAGTTTACCTACACCAAACTAAACTGAACTAAATTGGTTTCGGTTTCAGAAAAAAAAAAAAAATTTGAATCGAACCGAAACCTGACACAAACTGAACCGAACCCCAATTTGGTTCGGTTTAGGTGGTTTGGACCGAACCGAACCAAATCAGTTTCAATTTCAGAAAAAAATAAAAAAGTAGGTATTTTGCCTACACTGAATCGAACCAAATCGGTTTCGATTTAAAAAAAAAAAAATTAGAATCAAACCAAATGGGTTTCGATTCGGTTTCAAAAAAATTAGAACCCGACACGTATCGATAGCCTTTTTTTTAAATTTAAATAATAGGCCAATACGAATCGGTATTGACCGATTCGTATCAGCCCCCGACATACCGATACTCGAGACCGATGTTAATTTGACACCTTGCGTTCGAAAGTATGACTGTTGTAAAAATATAACCGTTAGATAATTTGAATTTTTTAAAGTTCAATGAAATAAGAAAAAAAAATAATATTTTAAATAATAGAGTAGCTAAAATAAAGCGTCTGCTTCAGTAATTTTTCTTGTAGCAGTAACTAAAATACTGTACCAGTAGCTAAAATACTATGACATTAGCTGAATTGGTGTTTAGCAACTCAAATTAGCTCTCCTTGCTGGACAGTAGCTGAATTGGTGTTTAGCAACTCAAATTAGCTCTCCTTGCTGGAGATGCTCTAAAGTAGTCAGGCCAGCTTGAAAAGTCACCCACATCTTCTCTCTTATATTCCAAGTGGCACCTAAAAGTCGCCCGGGCGGCATTTAGCCGAAAATTTTTTGCTTGTGAAACTCGCCCGGCGAGCTCTTAAGTCACAAGGCCCCGAGTTTCAAAGGGGGGTACTTAACCGTGAACTCTTGCCCGGTCGGATTTCGACCGAAATTTTTTAGCGTAAAGAACTCGACCGGGCGAGTTCTTTAGTTCCTTTCCTTAATGTCCCTGGGATCAACTCGCCCAGCAGGTTATGCTTAGTCCGGGCGAGTTCGACTGTTCCAGGCCTATTCTTCATCTTCTCCACGCCAAAACTCCCAAATCTTCGCTGGATTTACTTGCATGTTGCTTAAATCTCTACTTTATCATGTTTATACCGATTCTAGTTCTTTATATTTCCTGCATGCAAGCTTTTTGGCCACAGATTTTTCGGGGTTATCGCTTCTTGCTCGACCACGAGTTTGGTTGCCGTAAATCTGGCATGCAATCGAATCATATACTATTTAAACCTGTAAACACCTTCAATCTATGTTAGTTTACTCTCGTACATTGCGTACCTTGAGCGTGCGGATTCTATGATCGATATCTAGTGATTTTGGCGCAAAGCTTAGCGATCACCTGGCAGTGATTCGAATCCGGTTCATAAATTCTCCCCCAAACAATGGCTAGCCTAAGATCCAATGGCTGGGTTTTTGGGGAATGAAGAAGAGGCTGGTTTTCTATTCCCTCTTGTTTTCAACGAGATATGGCTGGCTATGCGTGTAAGCATGGCTTTTATAGGTGGGGGATCATGTATTTAGTGTGCAGGCTGCACACACTAAAGGGAGTGTATGAGCCATCGTGTGGTTCTTATGTGTGGGTGTGTAAATCTGGTGTGTATGCTGCACTCACAGGAAATGGTGTATGAGCCATCTTAAGGTCCTTCCACTTCCGAGTCTTACAAGGACTGCCTCATTAATGGATCCTAATGACTTAGGTCCAAGGTACCAATGGCCCATTTTCCCCGCTGTGGTAAATTCAGTGTGTTTCTCATGCACCCAGCGATCCATGTGTGGCCCAAAATGTTGGCCCGATGTTGGGCTGCTACACATAGTCAGGCATCAATTTCCTATTCCACAAAAATCCTGGCCCTTGCGAGGTCTTGGGAGACTCGGATCTAATCCATACTGGCACTACAAAAATAAGTTGTTTTAGCAGCACTTGCTGTTAAGGCAGTTTTTGATAGCGGCAGGACTAATAACGGCAGTTTTTGGTAGCAACAGGACTAATAGCTGCAACAAAAAACTGCTGCTAATAGTCTTATTTTTTGTAGTGTGGGCTTCCATGATTGTGTTAACTTTAGCGCGGGGTCGGTTCCCCAAGGCTAGTGTACAGTATGGGTCACTTCATGGCCATCTACTCATCAGCCTCACATAATTGGGTTTCTAAATGGGTCTTAAGAGGCTTGGTCTCCCCAAATGGGTCTAAAGTGTTGGTCCCTCATGGGTTTGCGTGTTGGGTCCTTTATGGGTCTAAGGCTTTTTGAGCCCGAATGCAAAAAAAAAAAAATCCTTGTCCTATGATGATTGTTTCGGGCGTAGCCAATACGCACAAAAGTTGTGTGCGGCACCAAAATGTCGACTTTGTGGCTCGTGTGATCTAGGGTCAGCTCATGTGAGATCCCATTTGTAATTAGATCCAATGCATGTTAGCATCTATACATGAGTGGTGTCCTAAATCACTAAATCGGCACAAGGATGTGGTTATGCGGGCCATCTCATGGCGCACCCCAAATGGGTCTTCTTGATTTGTTTTCAAGGGACTTAGGTGGGCTGGGTCCAAGGAAACAAGATGAACTTTATCTTAAGGGTGGTTGCTTCGAAGTGGGGCTTACACACTCAAGAGTTGTGTATAGCCACAAGATGATGGCTCTGTGTTGGGTTGCAAGATAGAAATTAGTGCTGTCACTCACGGTCTAAGGTTGTGTCTTTGAGAGCTCCTAACTCAGATCAGATCTACAACATGGTGACTTCTATACCTGGCTAGTTCTAACGTATAGCCGGTACAACTAGGCGAGTGTATAGGTCTAATTGAGTGTACATTTGACTCCTATTTGGACCAATAATCTGGACTCTTAGTGGCATATGGCACACTGTGCACATCACACCTGATGCCTAAACTTAATCGACGCACAAGTGTTTGGGAAATTGGGGCTTTGGTCAAGTTCGTGTTGAGGGTGCACATGATCCGTCTAAGATAGGTGGGTCAAAGACTGCATTTTTTTAGGCATCAAAAGTTCGACCAAAGTCAAACTGGTCTAAATACTTATATCATTGTCAAAGGTCAACGATTCAACGGTAGCAAAATTTCAGGGTGCTACAAAACCCCTCAATATCACAGTTGGAACAAGGAACGTTGTGATACCGTTGGTGTTTATAGACAATGGATCAACATTAAATGTGTGCCCTTTGCGAACAACAACCAAGATTGGGATCGATCCATCCATGTTTCGACCAGCTAGGACAAGTGTCAGAGGGTTCGATAATACGAGGAGGGAAGTAATAGGAGAAGTCGATCTTGAGCTCACCAATAGGTCAATGACCTTCTCAATCCCGTTCCAAGTCATGGACTTAAAGTCCTCTTTCACTCTACTGCTAGGGCGCCCATGGCTACATGAAATCGGGGCGGTTCCCTCCACTCTACACCAATAGCTCAAATTCATCTTTGAAGAGAAAGTTATCACCACCAGAGGTGAGGGACGAGAGGAAAGAGAGAAGATGACCCACAATATCAAAAATCTCAAGGTGTTGGATGTACCCCATACAGCTGAGGACACAGACCTTCATAATTTTCAATACAATGTATCAGCAGTAGCACCAGAACCTCCTGAAAAACTCATCGAAAAAATCGAAGGAGGAATGATTGTAGTTGTAGGAAAGCTCCAAAAGTGGGGTTACCAGAGAGGTAAAGGGTTGGGCCCTCGCTTGCAAGGCAGGAGGGACCCACACAGAGCGAAAGGCAGTCAACATGTTAGATTTGGCTTAGGCTACAAGCCTACCAAGGAAGAAATTCAGGAGGTCAAAGAGAAGGCCTGAACCACTGTCGTAGCCAAATCCAGGGGGATACACCTGGAAGATGAACCCCATTCATGACCTCACATCCAAAGTACATTCGTGAGTGCAGGGGTCATCAAAATTGGCTAAAATGGGGTAGCACAGTTGACCCCGTATAAACCGATGGTTATTCGCGAATCCAACCCCAAAATCCCCCCTCCCCCGATATTGAAATAGACCTAGCCTCCCTATCCCTTTTTGAAGAAGAGGTACCCCTGCCTGTACAGCCACCTTTCATAAACCACCCTAAGCTTGTTTTAACATTTGAGGACCAGGACCCAGACGAACCAATGGTATACATGATGGAGGCTGACTCTCAAAAGTCATATCAATCAGTCTCCTCCATAAAACCAAGTAAAAGTGCGGCACCTCAGGTGAGGAACTGGGCTTCAATGCCCCTAACTCTGGAAACTTCTGGTGGACTAAAATTTGGCACCAACTTCCCAAAAAAAATAATTTATAAAAGTGAGGTGCCCTTGGCAAGTAATACCATGTGTATATAGAAACTCACCTTGCCAAGAGCCTATCTCCGAAGAAAAGAAAAATTATAAAAAATAGAAGAAATATAAAAAACTCCAAAAAAATTATCTTTTAAAATTTCCAAGGAAATCAAAGAAAATGATGCCTTAATTAAAGAACTCATCCGACGTGAAGCCGACCTCTTCCCTGTAGAAATACAAAAAGAAGTAGGAATCATGGATCTGGATGGAGAGGACTTAATCGAGGAGCTTCCTAACGATCTCCTTGAATAATATGCTGATTTTGAGCATGACCCTACACCGATCGTTCAAGAGATTGAAGATGTCAATCTGGGTACTGATGAGGTTCCTAGAATCACTATGATCGGAATGTCGCTGTTTCCCGAGGAAAGAAAATGCATGATTGATTTCCTTCGATCATACCAAGACGTCTTCGCATGGTCATGCGAGGACATGCCTGGGATGGACACCAATTTGGTCGAGCATGAGCTGCTGCTACATCCAGATGTTAAGTCGGTCAAGCAGAAATTGAGGCGACTTAAGCAGGAATGGATGCTAAAAGTGAAGGATGAAGTCATTAAGCAGTACAATGCTGGTTTTCTTATGGTCTCCAAATACCTGCAATGGTTGGCCAACATCGTGCCTGTACCAAAGAAAGACGGAAAGGTTCACATATGCATCAATTTCAGAAACCTTAACAAGGCGAGTCCGAAAGATGACTTTCCTTTGCCACACATCGACATCTTGGTCGATAACACTGCTAGGCATGGAATGCTCTCATTCATGGATGGGTTTTTCAGTTATAATCGAATTAAAATGGCAGAAGCGAACCGAGAAAAGACAGTGTTCATTACCCCCTAGGGAACCTTCTGCTACCGAGTCATGTCATTCGGATTAAAGAATGCTGAGGCAACATATCAAAGGGCGATGACAATACTCTTCCACGATATGATGCACCAAGAAATTGAGGTGTATGTTGACGACATGATCGCCAAGTCACTAGAGAGAGGTGACCATCTACAAGCCTCCAAATGTTATTCGAAAGATTGAGGAAATACATGTTATGTTTGAACCCTCAGAAATGCGTGTTCAGTGCCATGTTAGGAAAGCTACTTGGCTTTATTGTCAATAAAAGGGGCATCGAAGTCGATCTAGTGAAGGTAAAATCTATCATTGAAATGCCACCATCGTCTATCGAGAAAGAGGTAAGAGGTTTCTTGGGCAGAATACAGTACATTAGTCGATTCATTACATAGCTCACTCCTATCTGCACGCTGATTTTCAAGCTACTAAGAAAAGATGCACCGGCCAAATGGAACAAGGATTTTCAAGCCGCGTTCGATAAAATCAAAGGTTATCTTCTCAACCCTCCCTTCTTGGTTCTAACAGTACCCAAGAGAAACCTCTTAATGTACCTCTCAACGACGGAATTATCAATGGGATGTGTCTTAGGGTAGCACGACGAAATTGGAAGAAGAGAGTAGGCTATCTACTACCTGAGTAAGAAGTTTACTGATTACGAGACACGCTATTCTCATCTAGAGAAAGCATGTTTGGCTCTCGTCTGGGCTACACAAAGGCTTCACCACTACCTGCTATCTCAAGCGGTTCTCCTTCTAGTGACAATGAATTCGTTGAAGTACTTATTCGAAAAGTTGGCTCTCACTGGCCAAACTACACGCTGGCAGCTTCTCTTATCAGATTTTGACATCACGTATGTCATCCAAAAGTGAATCAAAGGGCAATCATTTGTTGATCACCTTGCCAAAAATCCATTACCTAATTACAAACCTTTGAAAATTGAATTCCCTGATGAGGACATCTTGTTCATGACAGAGGATGATACGGAAGAGACATAAGAGTCTTGGTAATGCACTTTGATGGGGCATCGAATGCCGAAGGTCAAGGAGTTGGTACAATTTTAATCTCGTCAAAGGGATCCCACATACCAGTTTCTATCAAGCTTAACTTCCCTTGCACCAACAATATGGCAGAATACAAAGCCTGCATAGTCAGCCTGCAAGCAGCTCTCAACCTAAATGTAACTCATCTCAGGGTGTTTGGCGACTCACAACTGACCATATTCCAAACAAATGGAGATTGGAAGATGAAATATGAAAAGCTAATCCCATACCACAAGCTCCTCGAAGATCTGATAGTGTGCTTCGACGATGTTACCTTCTCCTATGTCCAGCGAACAAGAAATCAATTTGCCGATACACTTTCAACGTTGTCATCAATGGTCGGTGTGGAAATGAAGCCAATCATGATCGAACAAAGGAATGAGCCGGCCTTTTGCCTCTAGATCGAACGATCCATAAAGACAGATGATGAGCCTCCATGATCCTCATATATCAAGAATTTTCTCAAAATTCGAGCATTCCATGAAGGTACGCCCAAAATAGACAGGCGGACCGTCCAACGTTTAGCGACGAACTATGTCATTTGTGGCGAGTGCCTCTACGAGCGTTCATATAATAATATCCTGCTCAGATGCCTAACCAAAAGCGAGGCAGCCAACATCATGAAAGAAATCCATGAAGGAGTATGAGGGGCCCACGTCAATGGGCATATGCTCGCCAAGAAGATCCTACCATGAAAATTGACTGTTACAAGCACATTCAAAAGTGCTACAAATGCCAAGAACACTCCAGTCTGATACATGCTCCAGCCATAGATCTCCACAGCATGACCACTCCATGACTATTTGTTACATGGTGCCTCGACGTCATTGGAAAGGTCCATCCTAAGGCTTACAACGGACATCGGTTCATCCTAATCGCTATCGAGTACTTCACAAAATGGGTAGAGGCGGCATCCTATGTAAACATCATGCCAATCATGTAGAGAAGTTTATCAAGAATAATATTATTTGTCGGTTCGGCGTGCCCAAAGACATCATCATGGAACACAACACCAACTTTACAAACAAGCGCATCAGAACCTTTTACGAGCAGTACAAGATCAAACATCATCACTCATCACCATATTGGACGCAAACCAATGGATCCGTGGAAGCGGATAATAATACAGTCATCCAAATCCTTGAGAAAATGATTATCACATACCGAGACTGGAGTAAGATGCTACCTTTCGCACTATAGGCCTACCGAGCGTTGATCCGCACCGCTACAGGGGCAAAGCCATTTTCCCTTGTGTATGGAATCGAGGTCGTGCTACTAGTTGAGGTCGAAGTACCCTCCCTCCGTATCCTCATTGAATCTGATTTACCGAAAGTCGAGAGAGAGAGAGAGAGAGAGAGAGAGAGAGAGAGAGATCTCATTTTGAACAGTTGAGCCTGATCGATGAGAAAAGGCTCCTAGCCGTGTATTACACCCAGGCCTATCAGAAGAGGATTGCACGTGCTTACAACAAGTGTATTCGCACTCGAGATTTGAAAGTGGGTGATACGATACTTAAGAAGATCTTCCCTTCTCTCCATGCCGATCCGCGAGGGAAATTCAAGCCCAACTGGGAAGGACCCTATGTCATTAGAGAGGTACTCCCGAGATACGCACTTCGTCTCACCACCATGGACGGGGATCACTTTCCTGAGCCTATCAACGCTGGATATATACGCCGATTCTACTCTTAGTCTCCCGCGGCAAGGTAAGTATTGATAAGATGGATATGTGATTGCTTAATGACCTTATAAAAGAGGTCATCATTTCAAAGCCACGTAGCCAAAAAGCATCCCTGAATGCTCATACCCTTTGCTACCCAATTTGAGCCTCTAGCCTTTCTTTCATACCCCATCTTAGGAAAAATGTGTGTATATACCAACAAAAAAAAGAGAAAAAGAGTTATCATCGAAATTCAAAAAAAAAATTATAAAAGAAAATTTCCAAAATGAGAATGTCTGAAAAAAGTAAAAAGAACAAAAAATAGAAAAGAGAAGAGATAGAAAAATCATGGGGCATGTACAGTAAAAAATCCCCCAAGGAAGAAGTGTATTACGGCAGCTGGAACCCAATCAAGAAAAACCTTTAAGCCCAAAAAATACCTTCAAAATTCTTAACCTATGCCATGGCTAAGATTCATCCAAAAAGAAAGCTCTCTTTAAGGTCTATGAGCAGTCACAATATCTGTTAAGTCAGCATGAGCCAAACTGAAAAACAATACAGAACTCCATCTGGCCAGCTATGACGGAATCGACATCCATGTTGTGGTCTTTGAAATTGAAAAAGGAAAAGAGAATTAAAATATACGAGCTCAAAGCAAAATGGATGTGGTGAAAACTTGCAAAGGCACCATGAGTAAAAAGAGCAGGCTAGTGCGAACCAGGTGAAAACCTGAAAAGGCGCCTGGGATAAAAATGTAAAAACTCATAGACGTAGTGAAAACCCAAAAGGGCGTTATGGATAAAAAAGAGGGCAATGACGGGCATGGCGAAAACCCGTCTTGGGCGCTGTGAGTAAAAAAGGATGTAAAAGAAAAAGAGAAAGTCATCAATTACTCCTTGGTCATGTATAAATTACCTGGTCGCCAATCGAGCCGCTCATGTTAGCTCAAATCGAGTCCTGATCAGGTGTATCTTCAGATTGCATCGTCAAACATATGACCCGAGGTAAGGAGAAAATGTTAATTTAATCCAAAGGGATGGACGTTCCGACCTTGGAAAATTCTAAACCTCACTCAGGTCCGACCGCATGAACGTTTCGACTATGCTCAAAATGGGACTCGTTACTTCGCCTCATTGTTAAGGCATCAAACAAAAAAAAAAGAAAAAAAAAAACAAAAACAAGAAATTTCAAAAGTCCAAAAAATATATACCCCTTCCATGTACATATTTACAGCATCGTCCTTTCATCTCAAAATAAAGAAAAAGAATAAAAAAATCTCTCTAAAAAATAAAATTTCAAAAAATATATATAAATCTTAAAAAAAAAAAAGCGTAGGTAAAAGTTTACTCCTCCTTCTATTATTTAGGATGCATATTTGTTATCTATACAAATAAAAAAGGGACTAACGTTTTCTTGAGAATGTTCAGAAACATCAAATGGCCCAAAGTCTCGAGGCAGGCAACCTCTCGGCAATGGGCAGAGCAGAGGAAGAGTATCACAACTCACATCGATCTATTAAAAAAAATGGAAAAAAGCAATCATTTGAAAAAGAAAAAAAAGATATCGATGTTTTCATTAAACTTTTTGACGCACAGCTACGCACATGCATGCTTCAATACAGAAAAATGTCAATACTTTTCTTACAACGCAACGGTTCTAAATCAATGTCTTAAGTCTAAGGTTCACCTTGGATCTGTGGATCCTACTTTAAAGTAGGAGCGACAGTGTCAATCTTGGTCAAACAGTCAAGGGCGCCACGGGTAAAAAGATTAAGTTTGTGCGAACCAGGTGAAAACCTGAAAAGGCACCTAGGATAAAAATGCAAAAACTCATGGACGTAATGAAAACTCGAGAGGGCGCTATGGGTAAAAAAGAGGGCAACGACGGGTACGGTGAAAACCCGTCTTGCGCATTGTGAGTAAAAAAGGTCGTAAAAGAAAAAGAGAAAGTCACCAGTTACTCCTTTGGTAACGTATAAATTACCTGGTCGCCAATCGGGCCGCTCATATTAGCTCAAATCGGGTCGTGATCAGGTGTATCTTCAGATTGCGTCGTTAAATGTATGACCCAAGCTAAGGAGAACAAGGTTAATTCAATCCAAAGGGATAGACGTTTCGACCTTAGAAAATTCAAAACTCACTTAGGTCTGACCTCATGAACAGGTTCGACTATGCTTAAAATAAGACCTATTACTTCGCCTCATTGTTAAGGCATCAAAAAAAAAAAAAACCAATAACAACAATAATAAAAAATAATAACAAAAACAAGAAATCCAAAAAATCTAAAAAATATATACCCCTTCCATGTACATATTTACATCATCGTACTTTCATCTCAAAATGAAGAAAAAGAATAAAAAAATCTCTCTAAAAAATAAAATTCCAAAAAATATATATAACTCTTGAAAAATAAAAAAGTGTAGGTAAAACTTTGCTTCTCCTTATGTCATTTAGGATGCATATTTATTACTTATATAAACAAAAAAGGGTCTGACGTTTTCTTGAGAATGTGCAGGAACATCAAATGGCCCAAAGCCTCGAAGCAGGCAACCTCTCGGCAATGTGCAGAGCAGAGGAAGCGTATCATAACTCACGTCGGTCTATTAAAAAAAAAAAGTAATCATTTGAAAAAGAAAAAAGATATCTATGTTTTCATTAAACTTTTTGACGCACTGCTATGCACATGTGTGCTTCAATGCGGAAAAATATCAATATTTTTTCGACAATACAGTTGTGCTAAATCAATGTCCTAAGTCTAAGGTTCACCTTGGATCTGTGGATCCTACTTTAAAGTAGAAGCGACAGTGTCAATCTTGGTCAAACAGTCAATGTTTCGATCGGTTTGATTATGTCGCTAAATGAGATTACATATCGCACAACTATGTTCAAACATGGATGTAGAAGGGATCTTTTCCCATGTTTATTCTTGATTGCAGGCTTAAAAAACTTGCACAGTGTCCCTGTAAAGCATACGTCATGCATCTGGGTATTCGTATGATGGTCATTGTTCCTGTAAATGGTACCCGGATGGGATCTAGGTCGGGACTTCCATTCGCCTTTGTTCTTTATTGCCCCTAATGGATCCATATTTTTGCATAGGTGACCAATTTGTAAAATCATCATCAAAAGTGGCACACACTCCCAAAAAGTATTATGACATCAATATTCGCTCCGCTCAGGTGGTTGTGCTAAATTAACTTCAGGATCGATGGGTATGCCTAAAGACCTCAAACCCTACCTCGCGTAGGGGCACCCGTGTCCAATCAAAATGGGGCAACCAATACCTCATAAGATTGGACACAAACTGTTGGATCTTCGTGTCATTGTTTTACCCAAATTTTTAAGTATGGGTCGATCACCCTCTCACTCGCGGGGTTGTCTTGCTCAAAATGAAACTCAAACATCATGCTTCATCAATCATTTTGAGGAACAAATATTTTCCCAAAATACTAGGCTTCTGCTACTCTCCATCAGAGGAACAGATGTTTTCCAATGTACTGGGCTTCTGCTATGCTCTTTTTAAGGAATAAAAATTTTCCCAATCGTTTGAGTTTCCGCTACTTTCTACGTTTTTCTTTCATTTTGATGTTTGAGGTTCGTTCTGAACATAGCGGACCCATTAGTGGTGCCTTGGGTCTCTTTCTTTGGCATGCGATCACTAGTGAACGAATACCAAAGAGGTGCATCTGTAGACACCCAAATTTTACCCAAGACACGATCGACATGTACTTCAAGAAAGGCGTACCCCCGAGCTTTCGAAAGCATTTCCCAAACCCTTTGGAATCATCCCATAACCCTTTGTAATCATCCCAAACCCTTAGGAATCAACCCTAGCCTTCCCAGACCCATTAGAACCCTTCCTAAGCCCGATTTAGACCCTCCTAAGCAGTGGATGAAAAGAGGAGTGCCAAAGTTTATACAGGCATCTGCTAGATCTAAGACCTATACCATTGAAAAGTAGAGGTTCCAGCTTTCCAACGAGCCAAGAATCACTTCAATCCGAGTTGTACATCAAAAGTAATTGGTTTCAGGTGACCCTTTTTGCTCTTAACTTCCCATTTTTATGAAAACACTATTCCTAAGCTATGTGTACATAGTATGTATGCATGCTTAAAATTTTATTTTTCATTTTAAATGGCCAAAAATCACTTTTAGGGTTTGACTTTTTGACCACCCCAAAGTCTGGGGTTAATTTCGGTAGGACTGTTGCACCCTTCCTAGCCTTTAGTTTCACCCTTTTGCCATTTAAAGCCCCACCCTATCATCTACCATGAAGCCTAAGCTCACCCATCTCCAAGTTCTCAAAAACCTAGAAAACCTTAGATTCTAGATTACCTAATTGCTAAACCAATTAGGACTTAAACCCTCCCCTAATCCTCTCCTTTTCTATAAATAGAGAGCCGCCACCCCCCCCCCCTTGCTTAAGGGCTTGAAAAAAATTTCTAAAAAGAGAAAAAAAAAAAAAAAAACCTAGAGAGCTCCCTCTCCATTTTCAAACACTAATCCTCCATACAAATTTCAACACCTTAGTTTACCTTTAAGATCTCATCTTCCATCTCCAATCCTTGAGATTTAGCTAGAACTAGCCCTTAGCCTAACTCTCCTACCCTCTAGCTCCCTAGCCTTGGAGGTTCACACCCATTCCTCAACCCATTTGCTATCGAAAGCTCACTGGAAGCGCATCAATGCAAATGTTCACAGCTGTGCTACAAGAGCCCAATAGCTCCGACTCTCCTCTCTATTCCTCTACATCTTTGCTTTTCCTCTATCCTATAATTTTAGCCGTTACGCCACCGAAATTATGGTGATTACGGGGGGCTCAAATAGGATCAGAGTGCCTTTGAGCAAGGGGAAGTGTCACTCACTTTTGCTCTTATATATATATATATATATATATATATATATATATATATATAAAACAACCAACACATAGACCCTGCCATAGTAGAGACAGCTTACGAGTGGGTCGATCGGTTGCCTAACACTTTTCCGATTGATAACCAAAGCCCCTACCCAAGTGCCTTTGGCAATGACTGGTAATCATAGCCATATTTTTGCACATTGGTGCTCATATATCGATTTTGAGGTATCCTGGGTCACAAAAAGCTCCGGGTGGCGACTCCATCTTTTTCAAGAGAGCGCATCGATGCAACGGATTGATAAAATTCATGGTTGCA
The DNA here is from genome assembly GCA_021018995.1 of Chloranthus sessilifolius. Lineage (NCBI taxonomy): Eukaryota > Viridiplantae > Streptophyta > Magnoliopsida > Chloranthales > Chloranthaceae > Chloranthus > Chloranthus sessilifolius. The sequence goes on along the minus strand of CM037587.1, from coordinate 17,336,268 downwards.
CATCGACTCTTGGTCTAGGGAGTGCTCAGGTTGTTTGGTTTTTTGTCGTGGAATGTTAGGGAGTTTGGAGGTTTGAATAAAAGGGCTATGAAAAAACTAACTATTAAATTTATTAAACTTCTGTGGTTTCCTTTCAGGAGACAAAATAGAATGTTGTTTATAGCCGTAAGATCAGATCAGTGCTCGGTGGTAGTTATTGGGAACGGGAATGCCTAGAGTCTAGGGGAGCATAGAGAGGCATCATTGTATCTTAGAACAGTTTAATTATAGAAGGTTTAGAAGTCGAAGTAGGGAACTTCTCTATTTCAGTTCTATTGAAAAATAAAGCAGAGGACAAGACTTGAGGATTCAATGGAGTTTATGGCTCAAATATTGGAGAAAGGAGATCCAAGTTCTGGTTTGAGGTGGCCGCTATATTTAATAGATGGGAAGCATCCTGGTGCATTGGGGGAGACATCAAATATTATTAGATTTGAGCATGAGAAAAGAGGAGGGAAAGTCTATAGAAGAGGAATGAGGGAGTTTAACAATTTTATTAAAACCTGTGGACTTCTTGATTTCAAAATGCAAGGTGCCAAATATATTTGGTCTGGTTTGTAAGATACACCTACCTTATGCCAACTCGATAGATTTGAGGTATTCATCTTCCTAGACCCGCCTCGGATCACATACCTATCATCCTTAAAGGTATGATTCGAGATGGAGACCCAACTCCATTTAGATTTGAAAGTGCCTGGTTGCAAGATGAACACCTCAAATCTCTGGTGAAAAAATTGGTGACAGTAAGATCAAGATCGGGGAGTGTTGGCTTCATTGTCTCCAACAAAGATGGGATTGTAACAATTTAGGTAAAGGAGAGGAGAAAGAAGATGAGAAAATTGAGAACCAATTGTATTAGGGACTGATGTTATTAAATGCATATGCGTAGAATATAGTCTATTAAAAAATAAAGATTGCACGAAACAAAGCTTACACTAAAGAATTTTTTTTTAAAAAAGGGAAACTTTCAAATAAACCCTTGAACTTTGACCCCACTATCTCTAACACACCTAAATTATTGCTCTTGTCAAACAAGCACCAGAAGATTTCATAAGTTCATGAGCTAAACCCCTATGGTCATCTCCGGTTATATGCAAACGGAAAATGGTGATGGGAGTTGACGGCATGGGTCTAGTTGATGAACTTATGATTTCTTCTGGTGCTAATTTGAATGACAACTCATCATTTCCCATTTGCATATTAACAGGAGTTGACGGTAGGGGTTGAGTTGATGAACTTATGGTATTTCAGGTGCTCATTTACAGGAGCCATAGTTTAGCTGTGTTAGAGATATCGGGGTCAAAGTTCAAGTTTTTTTTTTGAAAATTTCCCAATAAAAATGCACGAAATGAAAACTGTTAATGTTGATATATTAAATACAAGGAAATACACAAAGTCTAAGAAAAGAATGAGTTTTATGAAAAATGGGTAGGATGAAAAATAGTTTGATGAAGGAAAATGTTTAATGAAATAATGTAAATGTGCACGAGTTGGCACACATTATGATCAATCCAACCATAAAAATCGCAGTACCTTGTTTACACTTAATTCAACATAAAAAAAATTGCAAACCAATGTGGAAACACAACTTAGCTGAAAAAAAAAACTATCAAGTTAAAAGGAAAAAATAATTCCAGCCGGCACACATTTATGATCAATCCAAATTATAACTCATAAATATTGCAGCCTATTGTTTACACTTACACCAGCCACCAAAAAAAAAAGGCTTCATAAATAATAAAAGCATAACTTAAATTCCCTAAAAAAGGATTAATCATACAATCAAAACCTAGCCATAGTTTGCATCTAAAAAAAAAAAAAACCTACCCATAGTTGAGATCCTAGATTTGACACAGAAAGAACATTTAATCATAAAATGCAATCAAAGTCAACAATGTTTCGTAAGTTCATAAAAAGAAACAATATTTCATTAAAGTATCGCAAAACAAGACAACCCAAAAGTCCCAAGACATACAAAAATAAATAAATTGAATAAACAACCACCCTGAAAAAGTTGAACAATTTTTTTTAAAAGGGGTATTAGCTCAATAAACCTCATGAGCAATAAAATAAACCAATCCTTAGTCTCCTTTTCCAAAAAAACGATTTCATTGCATATAGAACATTATTGAGATCAAAGTTTGTAGGATTCTAAATTGTCACGTACCAAAATGAAGAAGAACAAATAATTCATCATATAAAAAAATTCATTTCAATATTGCTAGGGCCCGACTTTCCTGACCATCAACTAACACCAAAATGGTGTTTAAATGATCTTACACTTCAATGGTTGAAGATGTGGGTGATCCGTATCGTCAAAGTGATAGATCATAGCAAGACAACCTAAAAGGCCCAAGACATACAAACAAAAATAAATTAAACAAACGCCCACTATGGAAAAGTCAAACAAATTTTTTTTAAAAGGGTGTAATAGCTCAATAAACCTGATGAACAACATAATAAACCAATCCTCAATCTCCATTTCTAAAAAAGAGATTTCATTGTAGATAGAAAATTGTTGAGATCAAAGTTTGTAGGATTCTAAATATTCCCCGACTAAAATGAAGAAGAAAAAATAATTCATCATATAAAAAAACTCATTTCAATATTGCTAGGGCCTGACTCTCTTAACCATCATATAAATACCAAATTAGTGTTTAAATGATCTTACACCTCAATGGTTTAAGATGTGGGTGGTCCGTATTGTCAAAGTGATGGATCATAGATTGATGTGCAACAAACCTAAAAGTGATGTTTTAGGGAGATTTAAACCATCTGATTTTTGGACTTTAATACTAACCATTTGTAGACACCCAAATTTGGCCCAAGGCCCGTTCGAAACATACTTTGAGATAGGCGCACCCCCAAGCTTCCGATAGCATCCCCTGTATCCTTAGGAACCTTCACAAACCCTTATGAACCTTCACAAAACCCTTAGGAACTTACTTGAACCCTTAGGAATTACCCCCAACCTCTCTGGACCCATAGTTAACCCTCCCGGGCAATGGTTAGAGAGAGATATATGAAGGATGGCAGGGACCTCTACTGAGACTGAATTCTATACCATTGAAAAGTAGAGGTTCCCAGCTTTTGAACAAGCTAAGAATCACCTTGATTCGAGTTGCACAGCAAAAGTTACGGCGATTCGAAGTTCCGGACCCGAGATGGCTCCAATATACCAAGGGCGAATGAATCTCTCGACAGGTTTCGAGCCACTCGAGAGCCTCTCGAGGAGATGGGCATGCTTGGCGTGTATAATACACACGCCAAGCCATTTTCTGGAAGAATGTTGCCTGACATGTATGTAGACACCCAAATTCGGCCCAAGGCCCGATCAGTCTGTGCTCCGGGAGAAATGCACCCTTGTGCTTTTGATGGCACCCCTAAACCCTTGGAAATCTATCCAGACCTTTAGAAATCACCTAAAACCCATTAGAACCATTCCCCCAACCCTTAGAGATCACCCCTAAACCTTAGGATCCCTTCCCGGACTCAACTTGAACCCTTCTGAGCAGTTGATGGAGGGAGAGCTACAGAATTTTATATAGACTCTTGCCAAGGATGACCCACATGCTGTTGTAAAGAGGACTTCTCCAGCTTTTCAACGAGCCAAAGATCACCCAATTTGGAGTTGTGGTTCGGGAGTTATGGCCGTTTGAAGTTTCACATAAAATAGCAACCATTTACTCAGGCGTATGTATTACATACACCCAGCAAATCTGGCCCAATTTTGGTCAGGCGTATATGTTATATACGCCTGACATGTTTTGGGCAAAATTTGACCAGGCATATATAATATATACGCCCAGCACAGGTGGGACCCACCACAGGCATCATCTTCCCAGAACTCCCTTGATTTTTGTGGAAATCACTGTGCATAAACTGGGCGTATGTAATATATACGCCCAGCTTAGCTACAGTAGCTGTCATCAGGTGCTCGAATTTCCTTCATCTGGTTTGACCTTTTGACCATCCCCTTAGTTGAGGTGGGTGTCTTAAGATTGGTTGCACCCCTTTTGAGCTTATTTGTAACCCTTAAGTCACCTATGATCTCACCCCATCATCTGCCATTGAAACTGGTTTCCCAAACTCTATGACCCTAAAAACTTAGAAAACCTTAAATGTAGGATTACCTAATTGCTAAACTAATTAGCTCTTAAGTAACCCTCTAACCCATCTCTTCTCTATAAATAGAGAGGCCCCCCTCTTCCCAAAAGGGTTGAAAAAATCAAGGTTGAAAAGATTAGGGTGAAAGCTTGAGTTAGGAGAGAGAGAGCCCTAGTGAGAGAAAGTTCTTTTCCTATATTTTCAACCAAAATTTCAGCATGCATTTTCATTTTTTTTAAACCCTTTTCAACCATTAGATCACCCTTTTTAGTTAAAGCTTAGTCCCTAGCTTCATCCTACACTTCCTATCTACCGAATCCTAGCATTAGAAACCGATTCTTCTACCGTTTAAGTCATTCAAAGCCATCAAAAGCACTCCGAAGCGAAGGTCTTCCACAGTGCAACAAGGGTCCGTGAGCTCTGGCTCACTCCTCTCTTCCTCTACCTTCTTGGTGTTTCCTCCGTCCAAGGATTCAAGCCATTACGCCGCCGAAATTTCGGTTTGGCTCAAAGCTTGATAGGACCGCATTGCCTGCGGGCAAGGGGAAGCTCCGCCCATTTATTTTTTATTTTTGGCCATAGATAGAGACCGCTATATGCGGGTTGATCGGGTACCTAAACCCTTCCCGATCGATAACCGAAGCTCCTACCCTAGAGCCTTTGGCAAAGACCGATAAATCAGAGTCATATTTAGCACTTCGGTGCTCAAAATATCGAATTAAAGGTTTCCTGGGTCACCAAAAGCTCCGGGTGGCGACTCTACATTTTATTCCACCAAGAGCGCATCGTCGCGAAGGGTTCGAAAGAATCCATGCTCGCACAGATGGCGACTCTGCTGGGGAAATCACCCTAGCGCTTCCCCTCTTGTTGGCCTTTCTTTTTATTACTAACCATTGCTGTTTTTTTGTTTTTTTTATTTTTATTCCTGCTGTTTTTCCTCTATTTTTATTGGTTTTACTAACGTACTCACCCCTACGATTCAGTCCTTTGAGTGCCTTAGCCGATTGGCGGGCCTACGTGCACCTTTAAATTTCTGTTTTTACGATTCTTGTCATTTAAGCTGCCTTAGCCGTTTGGCGGGCCCGCTCACATTTACTTTTCACGTCATTTAAATTTCGGTCATTTACGAGCCTTAGCCGTTGGGCGGGCCTACGTGCGCTTTTCATTTCAGTCATCATATCTCACCATTGAATGTCGGCCCGTTGAGGCGGCATGGGCTTGTCATCCCCGACCCAATTTTTTAACTTAATTTCACTCCCCTTTAAAAATCTGTAATCAAAAGTGAACCAACAGTGTGGGGACTTAATCAAATCGGTTTTACGTATTTTGGGTAGTTTTTGGGGGGTTTAGGCACAGATATAACTTACCCGGTTCGATGGCGGCAGCCTAGTGGTGATGATCACGAAAGAACCACCCTTTCGATTAGACGAGAAGGCGCTTGCGCCGGAGGTATATCGGTTGGGTTGCCAATTCCGATAAAGCCGTAAAACCCGCATTGGTGAGAGCGTAGACAGCCCGAATTCAACCGTGTATCCCTAGGAAATGGAAAGGAGGGACCCGATAACATATACAGCAGTCCCCGGGAGCATTCCTCCCAGGAAACCAGTTCAAAGACTCATTTTTGGGCTTGCTGTTCACTATCAAAATTAACTGACAGAGCTATTTTTGTCAGGCATATATAATATATCTGACCGACCAAAATCCCGAAGTGTGAGCGTACATAATATATCGCCTAGCCAAAATCTGATTTAAGCGGTATATAATACATCGCCCAGCTAAATCGTCTGCCCTTTTTTGAGGCGTGCATAACATATCGCCCGATATAAAGCGGGTCCACGACAACCCGATCGAGGCCCAATCCACCACCCCAATTCCCGATTAAGCGGTATTAGTGCCCGCATAGCCTCCGCATTCTATAACACCAACATGCCCCTTGCCGGTCAAGAAGGCGACTTCTCATTGATGCCTCGAGGATCGGGTCGTTCGTGGATTCCCTACTTTGCAATAGAATGAAAGGTTCCTTAAGCTTCTTCGAAGTGTGTCGGATCCCGCCGTGAGACCTGCTAAAGGTGCATATACCACCTAAGACGGGAATTGACCCTGGGCACCAGGTCATCATTCATCTAGGTAGAGGGGAGTTAATTTCCATAAATAAATATATATATATATATATATATATATATATATATATAATCAATCAAAAAAATCATTAAAAAAATCAATCATTAAAAAAAAAAAAAAAAAAAAAAAAAAAAAACAAAACAACAAAAATCATCTTCAAAAACCAAAAAAATAATTTTTCAAAAACCAAAAAACAAAAAAACAAAAAAGGAAAAATCAAAAATATATTTTCGTGTGACTGTCACTACGGCAACCTCAAACCCGGCCCGTAGAAGGAGAACCGGGAAGGTATTCGGCCCTTACCCGAGACATCGATACAACACTCGTCAGTGGATCATGTCAAGAGCCGATCATTCCCATTCCCATATAGGAAGACCCGATCTCACACCTTCACCCAAACTAGGTTCGATATCACGGGTCCATTTGGGGCACCATGTTAGCATCCACCCATCCTCCTTACATTCTCCCAACGTGCCCCTTTTCATCCCTATTGAAACCCCTCACTTCCCAACCAACCCATACATCCCATCTCCCATCCACACCCTTACCCACCCCTATTCCCAAAGACCCGTGAGCCCCATCCTCCTCCATGCCCCCTACATCCTATATCCCACCCACTTCATCTCACATACCATCCACGTCACATGGCCCATCCACATCCCAACACATCCCCCCATTTACCCAGGTCATGCCCAACTTTTCCCTGGGTGTGACCAATAACCCACCATCTTCCATATCCATACACCCATACCCTCCAAGCGCAATCATCCATACGCCCCATACCTGGGTCATGCCCAATTTCTCCCAACCCCTTCCATCCTTAAGTGGGCCATCACCTTCTAATCTCCCACCTGAATCCATGCCCTCAATGGAGGACATGAGAAGGATATATGCCCTGTGGGCTGCCTCTCAAAATCCCATATCCCAAACCCCTCATCCAGGCCTCTAAAACCTCCATACCCCATTCCCTCATGACCATGCCCAACCACCCATCATTCATACCATCCAAGATCCCCCACCTCAATTATAGGCCCAAGCCCAAGCCCAACAGACCCAAGTCCCCTCATCTCAGGACCAAACCCACACGAATCCATGGGCCCAAACCCATCAGGCCCAGGCCCAGACCCGAAATCCTCAAGGCCCATGGCCCAAGCCCAAACCCATAAGATTCAAACCCAGGCCCAAAACCCTCAAGGCCCATGGCCCCAAGCCCAAGCCCATCAGACCCAAACCCAGGCCCAAAACCCTCATGGCCCATGGCCCCAGGCCCAAACCCCCCAAACATAAGCCCAGGCCCAAGCCCATCAGACCCAAGCCCAGTTCCAAACCCCCCAGGGCCCTTGGACCCAAACTTATCAAGCCCAAGGCCCATCATCCCATACCCAATACCCACATGGCCCATTAGCCCAAACCTAACAGGGCCCGTTGGCTCAAAATCATATCAACCTCCACACCCAGGCCCAAGGCCCATCAACCCAAGCTTTCCAAAACCATCAAGCCCAGACCCAAGGCCCATCCACCCACACTCATCAAGGCCCGTTCACATACCTCGTACCCCTTCACCAATACCCTTCATTCACCTACACCCCTTATGCCCCCATCCCGCCTCCTACAAAAAATCTGATCCACCCAATGCCTCAAAACCACGCCTACAACATCCCGCCACATCAACCACACCCCCATCACCCCCAGAATATACACCCAGCTCAGCACATCATTCATTCGCAATCCACTCATTCATTCACTCCCTCCCATCCCCTACAAGCCTTGTGGCCCCACCAAGTCGTCCAACCCATCACCCCCCAGGTCCAAATAGCATACCTCGCCCCTCACCAGTACAATGACCAACAGTACGAGGAGGACGAGATCCGCAACAGTGGAGGAGCTACCAGCTTCGACCCCCCCAGGCCCGTCATCGTCACACCTAGGGCCGAGCCAAACCAGGGGGAAGCAGTCCCAGCTACAAAAGAATCAGAGCAGCTGAAAGAATAGATAGACAGAATACAGAAGCAGCTGACGAAGATGGGAGGGTTAGAACTGCATTCGACAGACTTTTCAAACTTGTGTCTGTTCTCGGATGTCTCCCTACCACCAAAATTTAAGATGTCGTTATTCGATAAATATAATGGCACTGGTAACCCCATCGCCCACTTAAAATCTTACTGTGGGGATATGTGTCAGTACGGCGGAGATGAACGACTTCTCATCAAAGTGTTCCAAAAGAGTCTGGCAGGCCCAGTGCTGAGATGGTTCACATCCCTAGAACCATCCATGATAAAAACTTGGAAAGATCTGACACACTTATTCCAAGAACAGTATGTCTATAACATGGACATAGAGCCAAGGAAGTCGGATCTGGCCCGTTTGAAGCAAACGCATGATGAAACTTTCAGTGCCTACTTAGGGAGGTGGAGGGCATTGGCGGCCTAGGTGACCCACCGAATTCTTGATGATGAGTATATTGAATTGATAACCAAGGGAACTCTCCCAGTCATCGCGGAATTCTTGGTATATCAGCAGCAATCCAGTTTTGCTGATTTGGTCCGAAATGCCAACCGTTGCGAAGACGCCATTAGAGAGGGCAGGTTGGGAAAGAGCATGGCCAATGGGGCCGTTGAGGTCTGGAAAGCTGCCGAACCAAGGATTGAAAGAAGGCCAGGGGAAGAGGTGCAGAACATCGTTTATCCCCAGATCAATACAACCCCGATACAGCTCCAGGCCGCACACCCACCCCTGGCCCGTTTCGAACAAGCGCCGAGGCCGAACAATGGACCAAGGGCCCCGTTCACCCAGGAACAGATGAAAGCACGATTCGAACGGGTCTTCACGCCGTTAGGGCAATCATTAAGCATCTTATTACTAGTGTTGCTACAAAAGGGTCTGGTCAATTTACTCCAGCCTCGCCCACGACCCAATCTAATACCAAAAAACTATGATCCGAACTTGCATTGTAACTTCCACTAGGGGCCAGGTCACCCTACGGATCGGTGCTTCCCACTAAAGCACGCAATTCAAGATTTAATAGAGGCGGGAAAAATTGTTCCCCCGCCGCTTCCTCAAGGGCAGAACTAGAATATCCATCAAGCCCCTTTGCCACCGCATCCAGGAGACCCCAGGCCTAACATCCACTGCATGGAGGAGGAAGAGGAAGAGTTTGACCCCTCAGATTACATCAGTAATCAAGAAGAGTTTTCATTTACCAGGCTGAATGAGGGTGAACCAATTATAGGAGTAATCGAGCCATTGTATTTAGCCGATTACTTCCCCACCCTGACATACCAAGAAGAGCCCCTAGATTTAGGACAGTATTTTTCCACTCCCGCTCCTGCTTATCAAATCCAAACGGGCCCAGCCCCGCCGTAATCATACGCATATCTGCCCCACTCCCAATTTATCCCACAATACGCACCGCCTCCCAATCACCCCATCCCACACACTATCCCACCGTCAGCCACCCCATATACCTCTCCGTCACATCACCCCACGCCATACATAACTCCACCATCCCCATACTACCCTACCTCATACACTCCCCCAAATCCCACTGCCCAGCATACTACCCCACCATCCCCAAATCATCTCACCCAATACACAACTCCACCATCCCCAAATCACCTAGCCCCATGCACTACTCCATCACCCCCGGTCTACCCCGTTTTATCCACAAACCCATCATCAACCCACCATGCCACCCCATTTACAAACCCTTCATACCAGTACCCCCCTGCTCCGTCTGCTACCCTGTCATACCCTTATCGCCTCGCTCCACCTACACCTCCGACATTTCCCAGTCACCCTATCCCAGTCACGCCCCCACCATCCCTGCGTTATGTTGCCCCCAATCCAGCTCCACCCCCACCCAAACAAACGACCCCTCACCCACTCCCCTTATCACCCGCTCCCAATCACCACTGGTCTTACCATGCCCCGGTAACGCCTGCACAAACCCCCTCCACACCCTCAAATCCAACTTCGCCGACTCCCGCCAATACCATTACACCCCCTATTAGAGTCAACCTGGTTGAGCCCGAGAATTCGACATACCCAGCCCAATCCGCCCCAGAATCACCAAGCACCTCCTTCCTCATCCCGAAACCCGCCTATGACCTGCATCAAGTGTCGTTAAGTTACGAGTAGACGGACATGAATGCTGGTCGCAACTAAGAAGAGAGTCGAATTTATCACCCGGTCGGACCGGATTTCTACGCAGCCAGAAGCATCAGGGGCCGTAAGAGGAGAAGAGAAGAAGAAAGAACAGGCCGCGGGGAACCCCTTTGAAAAAATGGCCAGAGAGCATGTGTTGGAAACACAGCTCAAGAGGATACCTGCACATATCACTGTCTGAGATTTGTTGATCACGTCCTTGCTCCACTTTCAAGCCTTAATGGGAGCACTCAAAGACGCACATGTTTCCGCCCACGTGACCCCAAACGAGGTGAGAGAAATTATCGGGCAAGTATTAGCCCAAAATGCCATCTCATTCACTGATGCGGATCTGCCGCTCGAGGGGAACAATCACTCTAAACCCCAGAATATAACAGTGGAAGTAGGGAACTTGGTGGTGCCGTTGGTCTTGATAGACAATGGGTCGGCATTAAATGTATGCCCTCTAAGGACGGCAATCAAAATTGGTGCGAACCCCAACACCTTTCGGCCATCAATAACAAGTGTCAGGGGATTCGACGACACCTGAAGAGAGATTATAGGAGAAGTGGACCTCGACCTGATCATCAGGCCGCAAACCTTCACTGTCCCCTTCCAGGTAATGGACATCAAGTCTACATTTAATCTATTATTGGGCCGACCGTGGCTCCATGAGATCGGGGCAATACCATCTACTCTACACCAAAAACTCTGATTCATCTTAGGAGGAAGAATTGTCACCATCGTAGGTGAGAGCAAAGAAGACAGGGAGCAGAGTGCTCTGCATATTGAAAATTCGAAAGTGATTGACATGCCGCACACAGCAGATGACACCGATTTCCATCAATTTGAGTACGACTTTTCAGCCGCCACCCTTGAATCGCCAAAGAAAATCCCTGCCAAAACTGGGGTAGGAATGGATGCGGCGGTGTTCATGCTCCACAAATGGGGCCACCAAAAGGGGAAAGGTTTGGGCCCACGCCTTCAAGAAAGAAGAGACTCCGTCAAGGCTAAGGGGTAGCAAACCAGATTTGGCCTAGGCTATAAGCCCAACGAAGAAGAAGTCAGAGAGGCCAAAGAAAAGATGAGAGCCACAACAGTCGTCAGGGCCAGAGGAATCAACCTGGAAGAAGAAACTCCCGCCCGACCACACATCCGTCAAACCTTTGTGAGCGCCAGGGTGGTAAAAATTGATCTGAATGGGGAGACGAGGATAACCCCACACAAACTTGCTTCCGCCCACCCCACTAACCCTTATATCATCCCCCCGGACCTTGAAGTGGACTTGGCAGCCCTCTCCTTATTTGAGGAGGAAATCCCCGGGCCCGTCCATCACTCTAGCATTAGCCACTTTGGGCCCACCCTAACCTTTAAAGATAGGATCCCCGCGGATCCCTCCATAAACATGCTGAGGGGGGAACTGCAAGAGCCTACTGATGCTGTTTCCAACCAAAAGGGTAAAGGCCAAGCCTCGCAGGTAAGTAACTGGGCATCTTTGCCCCAACTCCTGGGAGCCGCCAAGTGCTGTGAATACGGCCCCGACTCTAAAAAAAAAAACAACCTGTAAGAAGTGAGGTTGGCCTCTAGAACACTCTATCCTGTATATATAGAGATCCACCTCGCCAGGGGTTACCCTCCCAAAAAATTGCGAAAAATCATAAAAATAGAAAAAATACCAATTCCAAAAATATTGTCCTTTAAAATTCATAATAAAATTGAAAATGATGTCATGATACCCGTCCCACACGAAGCCGACCCCTTCCCTATAGAAATACGAGAAGAGGTAGGAGTCGCGAGCCTGGACGAGGAAGGTCAAATCGATGAGCTCCCCAATGAGCTCCTCAAGCAATTTGCCAATTTTGAGCATGGCCCTACCCTGATCGTCGAAGAGACAGAGGACGCCAATTTGGGCACCAAAGAGGTCCCTGGAATCACCAAAATCGAAACGTCACTGTCCCCTACAGAGAGAAAAGGTATGATAGACTTCCTCCGGTCATACCAAGACGTCTTCGCATGGTCGTATGAGGACATGCCTGGTCTGGATACCAATCTGGTTGAGCATGAGTTGCCACTCTACCCTGACTACAAGCTGGTTAAACAGATGCTGAGACATCTCCGACCTGAATGGATGTTGAAAGTCAAGGACGAGGTCATTAAGCAGTATGACGCGGGTTTCCTCATGGTATCCAAGTACCCGCAGTGGCTGGCCAATATCGTCCTCGTACCAAAGAAAGATGGAAAAGTTCGAATGTCCATTGATTTCGGAAATCTCAACAAGGCAAGCCCTAAGGATGACTTCCCATTACCCCACATCGATATCTTGGTCGATAACACAGCTAAGCACGGGATGCTTTCTTTCATGGACGGGTTCTCGGGCTACAATCAGATTAAGATGGCAGAGGCTGACCGAGAGAAGATCGCGTTCATCACTCCTTGGGGAACCTTCTGCTACAAGGTGATGCCATTCGGGCTCAAGAACGCTGGGGCAACCTACCAGAGAGCAATGACTGCCCTATTCCATGACATGATGCATCGAGAGATTGAAGTGTATGTCGATGATATGATAGCCAAATCACCAGAAAGGGACGACCACTTGGTAAACCTTCAGAAGTTGTTCGAGAGATTGAGAAAGTACAAGTTGCGATTAAATCCCCAGAAGTGCGCATTCGGCGCTATGTCAGGAAAACTATTGGGTTTTATTATCAGTAGGAGAGGCATCGAGGTCGATCCGACCAAGATCAAGGCCATCACTGAGATGCCACCACCGTCTACAGAGGAGGTCAGAGGCTTTTTAGGCAGAATCCAGTACATCAGTCGGTTCATCGCACAATTGACTTCGATATGCGCACCAATCTTCAAACTGCTAAGAAAGGATTCACCAGTTGAGTGGAATGACGACTGCCAAGCTGCATTTAACAAGATCAAGGGTTACCTCTTAAATCCTCCGGTATTGGTACCACCTGTACCTGGTAGACCCCTGATAATGTACCTGTCCACGACTGAGTTTTCGATGGGATGTGTTTTGGGGCAGCACGATCAAACAGGAAGAAGAGAGCAAGCCATTTACTATCTGAGTAAGAAGTTTACTGATTACGAGACGCGCTATTCTCATCTGGAGAAAGCATGCCTGGCTCTTGTATGGGCTACTCAGAGGCTCCACCATTACTTGCTATCCCAGGCCGTTCTACTCTTAGCCCGAATGGATCCATTGAAATACCTGTTCGAGAAACCTGCTCTCACTGGCCGAATCGCACGATGGCAACTTTTATTATCTGAATTCGACATCACGTACGTCACTCAGAAATCGATCAAGGGGCAGGCGCTTGCCGATCATCTTGCTGATAATCCTTTACCTGACTATGAGCCGTTAAGAACCGAATTCCCAGATGAAGATATCTTGTTCATGACGGAAGATGATACAGAATAAGTAGAAGAATCATGGGTAATGCACTTTGGCGGGGCATCACATGTCGAAGGCCAAGGAGTTGGCGCCATCCTAATTTCGCCAAGAGGTTCCCATGTACCGATCTCCATCAAGCTCAACTTCCTCTGCACTAACAATATGGCTGAGTATGAAGCTTGCACCACTGGGCTACAGGCACCTCTCGATCTGAATATAACTCACCTTCGAGTTTTTGGTGATTCGCAGTTAATCATATGTCAGACGAATGGTGACTGAAAGACAAAAGACAAGAAATTGATTCCCTATCATGAACACCTCGAGGATCTAATAGCTTGCTTCCAATATGTAACTTTCTCATATGTCCCCCGGATAAGGAATCACTTTGCCAACGCATTAGCAACTTTGGCGTCAATGATTGAAATCCCCTATGGTGTTGAGATGAAGCCGATCATGATTGAGCAGAGGAATGAGCCGGTCTTCTGCCTCTAGATTGAGGAACCTATGAAGCCTGATGATGAGCCACCTTGGTTCTCAGACATCAAGAATTTTCTCGAGACCCTAACTTTCCCAAAGGGTACATCCAAGACAGACCGATGAACCATTCAACGTTTAGCGGCAGGTTACGTCATTTGCGGGGAATGCCTCTACAAGCGATCATATAATAACATCTTCCTCAGGTGCCTCACCGAAACTGAGGTAGTCAGTCTTATGAAAGAAATCCATGAGGGAGTGTGCGGAGCCCATGTTAGCGGTCACATGCTCACTAAGAAAATTCTATGGCAGGGATACTTTTGGACCACCATGGAATCAGATTACTGCAAACATGTTCAAAAATGCTACAAGTGTCAGGAACACTCTAGTCTGATACACGCTCCTGCCATTGATCTTCACTGCATGACCACCCCTTGGCCATTTGCTACCTGGGGCCTTGACGTTGTCGGAATGATTAATTCGAAAGCATCGAACGGACACTAGTTCATCCTCGTCGTCATTGAATACTTCACCAAGTGAGTAGAGGCGGTGTCATATGCCAACATCACTGCCAGTCACATTGAGAAATTTCTCAAGAATAATATTGTGTGCCGATTGGAGTACCCAAAGATATCATCACAGACAACGGCACAAACTTTGCGAATAAGCGCATCCGAGACTTCTGCGAGCAATACAAGATCAAGCACCATCGCTCATCCCCTTATCGGCCTCAAACTAATGGAGCCGTGGAAGCCGCGAACAAGACAGTCGTCCGCATCCTCAAGAAAATGGTCATCACTTATCGAGATTGGAGCGAAATGTTGCCATTTGCTTTGTGGGCCTACCGAACATCGATCCATACCTCTACAGGGGCAACACCATTCTCCCTTGTGTATGGAATCGAGGCCGTCCTCCCGGTAGAGGTTGAAGTACCCTCACTCTGAATCCTCATGGAATCAGGCTTACCCGAAGCAGAGAAAGAGAGATCACGCTTTGATCAGCTAAACTTATTGGATGAGAAGAGACTCCTGGCCTTATGCCACACTCAAGTTTACCAGGGGAGGATCGCACACGCTTACAATAAACGTGTCCGCAGTCGAGATCTAAAGGTAGGAGACACTGTGCTGAAGAAGATCTTCCCATCCCTCCATGCCGATCAGAGAGGAAAGTTTAAGCCGAACTGGGAAGGACCTTACGTCATTCGAGAAGTGCTATCGGGATACGCCATCCGCCTTGCCACCATGGACGGAGATCATCTTCCTGAGCCCATCAATGCTGGATATGTCCGATGGTTCTACTCTTAATCTATCATGATAAGGTAAGTATTGATGAAACAGATACATGACTGCTTAAGAATCATCCAAAAGTGGCCATCGTTCGAAGCACAGTAGCCCAAAAGCATCCCTAAAAATGATGATACCCTTTGCTACCCCATTTGAGCCTGGGCCTTTCTTTCAATAAACCCATCCCAAAAAAGAGAGAAAAGATGCATGTGTATAAAGTTACTATCAAATCCAAAAAAAATCGAAAAGGCAAAAACCTCAAAAAGAGATTTTCTAAAGTGGAGGAAAAAGAACAATAAAAAAGAAAGACAAACAAAAAATGTGTGTAGAAGAATCACGGGGCATGTATAGCAGAAACCCCCGAGGAAGAAAGTATTTTGGGAAAACTGAAGCCGCATCAAGAAAACCCTCTTAACCCAGCATACCTTCAAATCCTAACCATACCCATGGCCAAGCTACACCCGAAGGAAGCCCTCTTTGTAGGTTCACAAGCAGTCATAATATCTGTTAAGTCAACATGAGCCGAGTCGTGAGACGACACCAGAACCCCATCCAGCCGGTTATGACGGAATCTTCGTCTATGTCGTGGCTTTCTAGTTCGAAAAAAAGAGAAAAAGAAAAAAAATGAAAAAATAATTTGAGTTCAAAGCAAGATGGACGTGGTAAAAACCCGCAAGGGCACCGTGGGTAAAAACAGCGAACTCACGCAGACCAGGTGAAAACCTGAAAAGGCACTTGGGGTAAGAGAGCGAACCCATGGACGTAGTGAAAACCTGAAAGGGCGCTGCGGGCAAAAACAGGGATGACAGGCATGGCGAAAACCCGTCTTGGGCGCTGTGAGCAAAAATGTCAAAAAAGAGAGATTACGAGAGGATCTATTCTGGTTCACCTTTTTAGTCTTGACTCCTTGGACCCCTTCCCGTTTTGTGATTGGGCCGCTCATGTTAAAATCAGATCGGATCCTAATCAGGCATGTCATCTCTACCACATCGCTCGACGCATGACCAAAGGTAAGGCCAGAAGACCAATCAATCTCAGGGAAGCTGACCTATCCACGTTCAAAAAGAAAGGCCGAAAACTCCTAAACAAGGTTCGACCATGCTCAAAAAGAGGACGCGCCGGTTGGCCTTGAAAATACCGACATCGCAAAAAGGAGAGAATTTCAAAAAAGATAATATATTTTCCTTTCCCATAAGAAGCCTCACCCTGTGTAGGAGAAAACTTTGAAAAAAGATAATAGGTTTTCCTTTTCCATAAGAAAAATCTTACGTCGCGAGATGTATGGAAGAAAATTCAAATACCAAAAAAAACATATGTATATGTGTATAGCAAATTTTCTTTTCTTACAAGTATCACATATGAGGTGTCACGTCCCAAAAAGATAACAACATGACGCCCTTTCTATCTTCTGCCATCTTTACAGGTATATATATATATATATAAACAACAAACAAAAAGAAACAACCCCAAAAAAAAAGGGAAGTAGATCTCTGTTAAGGGGCATCAGCCCCCCCTCTGTGTATATGATCTATGGTATGTGCAAGAACAGGTCAGGGGCAGGAACCACGCTTCAAAGCACTGATCTTTGCAAGAAGAGAGTCCTCACGAGCATTTCGATCGGTCAACCACCTACCATGAAGACTCTTCTTCCGCCTCCGCGAAGCGTCAGCTGCACTGCGAGACTTAGTCAAAAGCCCAGTCAACCGAAAAACCTCGCTCTCAGTCGTAGCAGCTCTCGCCTCCACCACCTCGGCACTGGCCCTCTCCTTCCCCAAAGCCTCAGTCAAAGCCAGCTTCTCTGTAAAAAGAGACTCAATTCTAGTTTGGAGCACCGTCTCTTTGAATGGCCAGGGCCTCGTCTCTATCGCATCTACCGAAACCGGGTTAGGAGCAGGTAAGCTCTCAGATGCCAGTCAAACCTCGTAATCAGAAGAGAGGGCACCTCCCTGAGTCAAGCTGCACATATGCGCTGATTAGCGGATCTCCCAGAGTACTGCTATGCGATCTAGGTCACTAAGAGAACCCCGAGAGAATATCAAGGAACACAAGGGCGGCCTCACAGTGCACGGCATGTGTTGGGTATATCCGAATTGACGAAGCACCCGAGATGGGAAATAGTAAGTACTACCAGTCAACCCCAAAAGTGTGATGCCCTCACAATCTCGAGAGCGGACAATCGGAAAGGTTTCGTCCAACCAGGGAAGCTGCCAGATCAGCTCCGCATCGAGATATACCAGCTCGGTTCTTGATGCTCCCATGGGGCGCCTGTAGTGTCAAAGCCCCGGGCCACATCCCCTCTTACCAACCAGAATCTCGGTATAGGCCCCATAATAGCCAAATGCTCTCCTAGCCAAATCTGAATGAGGAGTGGACTCCCGCAAAGAATCCCAACCCGGCCCGAGGCCGAGGCATCCAGGCCCTGATACATCTCAGCCAAGACTAGGTGCACCAATGAGCGGCCTCCCTCCAATTCGGTCAAGACAACCTGAGGGAAAATGTCTCGCCCCCAGTAAAGAAGAGAACTTCCGATAGCAAATAAAGGGCAAAGGCCTTCACATTGAAAGGATCTCAGACCGGCAACTTTCGAAGACTCGAATCGCCAAAAAGTTCTTTCAGGAATTTCACCGAGCACCTAGTGGGCCCGCCGACGAAGCCCTTCTCATATCCACCCTTTTTCAAAACCAAGAACCGCGTAGACTGCCTTTGCATACCCCAGTTTGGGCACCACTTTGGCAAGCCCCCGATGCATTCTCAAGCCAGTGATAGAGGCTAGCTCCTCCAAGGTTGGGGTGAGCTCCCTAGACCCGAATATGAAGACATGAGCCCTATGGTCCCATGACGCTAAAGCCGCCTTTAGGAGGTCAGGCAACAAAGGGACAGCAAGGAGAGAGGAAAGACGGGATAACCCGAGGCGATCCAGAGCAGCGAGCTCGCCCTCAGCCAAGCTAGCGCACCACTTTTGTGAATAACTGGGCCCTGAGTCCAAACAGGGAAGTACACTAACCCCATCCCCCGCATGAGAATTTGGGCCGGGAAGCGCGTCCATAGACGTACAAAGATGTCCTATATAAAGCTCAGTCAATGTAGGGCGATGGACCCGCTTATCAAAGAAAAAGGGGAAGAAAAAAAAAAAAAAAAAAAAAAGAGGGGCAAAAAGCCAAAGCCCGAGTGAACAGTGAGACAAAGAGGGCTGGGCGCGGGTTACAAGGAATCCGTCGGGCATCAATCATAGGAGGCGTATATAATATATACGCCCAACCAAAATTCAAATTTTTAGTCAGGCGTATATATTATATACGCCAGGGTAACGTGGCAGTTGTGTTTGCTAGGCGTATGTATTATATACGCCAGGGCAAAATTCTAAAATTTTTGCCTGGCGTATATAATATATACGCCCAGTTAAAGGGCAGGGAAGTGTAACCCCCCCCCCTCGCATCATCCCTTTCCTTTTTCCCTTACTCCACAAGAGCGGATTTCGCTTAGCCTTTTTTTATCTCAGGGCAGCCCACAGGCGAGCGCGCCCACGGATGATGTGGCACCCATGGAACATATGCGAGTAGTCATACGCGAGCTTCCCCCATCATTGGAAGGGGCCCTAACCCACTTCATGCAAGAAAAAAAAAACAACAAAAACATCATCATAAAGGCAGAGAAATAATTAAACAGAGCATTCATACAAACCTTGAACGTTGTGAGACCATCCAAAAACAAAAATCCAAAGAAATTTATTACATATTCCCCAATATTCCAAAAACCTAAACTATTTCAATCTTCCAAATTTTCAGAAAAAAAAACTAGTCCTGGGCGGCCCCCTTTGACTTCTTTCAGCGTTGGGTCGCGCTTTGAAAGGTACGGGTCTCCCCCACCCAAGTCCACGCCTGAGATGAGGCTGCCAGAGAGCGTCCTTCTCACGAAACCTGCTGCATAAGCACACGAAGGGCCATCAGTTAGGGAAACAAGCAGAAAGTAAATATGAGGATGACTAGATGCGATCAATATTCACTCACCACCTCAACCTCCCTAAGACCGGCAATGTTACGGTAATATTCGGCTTGGTTTACGGCCGACTCATAATCATGCAGCAAAAAGATAAAGAGAGAGGTATCAGTCACACAGGCCATTAGGTATAATCCAAGAAAATAGACGGGCAAGGTAACGAGGGAGAGATTACCCCAAGGATCAGCTCAGGGGGTGGAATCCGGATAGCATCAGCGGAAATGCGTGCCTTCTCAGCCACTTCGGCACACATACGCGACAGAAAGGCATCATCCAAGCGCTTAAAGGTCCCCTAGACCTCAGTGGGCGAACTGCCAGAAGCACTAGCGCCAGAAGGGTCGGAAGGTCCCGCATCAGTAGCCTCACCAGGAACAGCTGCCTCATCCCCCTCATCTGAATCATCACCCTGTCCAAACTATATAGAGAAACAGTCTTTGTTCAGAAAGCAGGGCAATTAAGGTAATTATATGGAAGGCTGCTAATAGAAAAGAAGAAAGAACATTACCTGAGAGCGCGGACCACCAAAATCCAAAAAGTTGGCGCCGGGCACAAATCGGGGCAGCAAGGAACGATAGGGTAAAGACTCATACCACATCTGATATACCCTAGGGAAGAGAAGGTCGTCAATGGGAACCCCGTGGTGGAGAAAGCGAGCAGTGAGCATCTCGATAGAACCTTCGGGAGCCAATACATCATCTGGAGGAGCTTGGGGCACGGCAAAGAGAGGTCGATACTGATGAATGCACCGATCTAACAAAAGGCGAGAGGGGCCCACTGCAGCCAGGTTCCAAAAGGGGGATCCAACGTAGGGATCAAGGATGACCTGCTCAACAAAAGAGAAGGGATTTGGTCAGAACCCACAGCACAAAAGAGCTATCAAATTTACAAAGAGAGAAAGTGTTATACCTGCTCTGGGATCAGCAGATCGAACTGAGAGCGCAACCCTAACTCCAAGTGCTTCATACCCACGTCTCGGCGACGGTTTGCATGCCAATTGCTCATAAGAGGGAATGTGGGGGCTTCGGAGAGAAGCAGAGGGCGACCGGGTTGGAAATGCAGATACCCCCACACCTGAGAAAGCAAACAGATATAAACGAATATGCAAAAAAAAAAAAGAAGGGGGGGACGAATTGAGACCAAAGGATAAATTACCTCAAGAGCGGGTCAGAAGCCCACAACGGAACTGGAATCCCCAAGAACGGCTCGCACCAAGCTAGACATGAGTACCGCGCAGCCAGCACCTCCCCAATCGAACCGATGTACGGTGTCCCAATTCACCATAAGACTGAATAGGGACAACGAGACCCGCCCTCTCTGGTATTTGAGAGGAGAGTCTTGCCCAGGAGGAACAACAGAGAGATGCGAGCCAGCATCAGTGCACGCTTTGGCTCGAGGTAAATGGCCGCATCAGGTTGGCCCAGGTCCACTAGCTCGTGAGGCTCGAACAAACCAACCAGCCAAGATAACTTGACTTCGGAGCCACGAACATTCCCAGAGGTTCGGTAGGCCCCTATCAGCCGAGTCACCTCCTCCCTATCAGGCGTGCGAACAGGTATCACCGGCACCCCTCCAACACGAACCCCAGTGATCATGCACCAGTCTGTGGGCGTGAGGGCCATCTCAGCCATGGCCATGTGAAATGTCAGTCTCAGGGCGGAAGCGCTCTATCAGGGCCTTCAAATAGGCCGTGTCAGTCCTCACAGCGAGGCATGAAATGAAGTCCCCAAAACCAGCACGGTGAGTGGTGTCCTTCACCACACAGGGAAGATAAAATGCTGCGCTGGAGGTCAAACCAACCACCCCGGAACATAATGTGTGGTAGGGGCTGCAAACAAAAGGCATCAGTCAAATAGGGGGAAGATGGTATAATGAAGGCATCAAAGGAAAACAATAGAAAAAAAGGGCTCGTCTGTTTACCTAACCAGCGATCCTAAAGTTGGACATGTGGGTATGCTGACAATGCAGGAGGCCAGTACAAGCGGCCTCACCTTGCATTTCGTACCAAGGCTGAGATGAGCGCTGTGAAATAATGAATCTGCTCTCGTCAGACCAGAGGCCATCTCGGGCCCCTCCTGTGGACCTTGCCCTTCGTCACCGGACATCTGAAACTATGGAACACATCAGTATAAGAAGGGGCTGCAAAAAAAAAAAAAAAAAAAAAAGAGAATAACACCAAAAAAATGCACTAACCATCATAAAAAAATGAATGAAAAATGAATGGTGATGAGTAATGAGAGAACTAAAAAAGGGAAAGGGGAGCATAAGCCTAAAGAACCACGTATATCTGAAAGAAAAAAAGAGAAAAAAAATGTACTACAAAAAGAAAGAACATCAGGCATTCCAAACCAAAAAAAATAGAAAGAGAAAAGTGACAAAAATGCAAAATACTAATAATAATAACAATAACACATGTGCACTAATCCATCATAAAAAAAAAAAAAAAACAAAAAACAAACAACAAAAAAGGGGGGGGGGGGGTATCACATATGTAATCATAAAAAAAAAAAAAAAAACACAAACAAAAAAGAAAGGAAGAACATCACATATACAAAAAAAAAAAAAAAAAAAAACCACAAAAAAAAGGGGAAGAACATCACATAGACAAAAAAAAAAAAAGGAGAAGGAAAAGAAAGGAAAAGCATCACATATACAAAAATAAAAAAAATAAAACAACAAAAAAAAGAGGAAAGAGCACCACATATACAACAAAAAAAAAAAGAAGCATCACATAATAGAAAACAACAAAAAGGGAAAGCATCATACGAAAAAAAAAAAAAAAAAACAAATAAACAACAAAAAGGAAGAAGGAACATCCAAAAAATAATAAATAATAATAATACAAAAAAGAAAAAAGTTCAAAGGAAAGGTCGATTATCTTCAATAGGGAGAAGAAATAGATCCAATCGGCGGAGGATAAACGTCTCTTGATCCACACACGCAACCCCCGGTATTAGAACTTAAGAAAAAAATCGAATGCCAAAACCCTAAGGGGCTGTCCCGTACTAGAGAAAGAAGGAGGGAAGAAGGTAGAGTTTGAAAGAGAGGGGGTCCCTTTTGTGCTCGGGCTCGGACTGTTTTAAAAACTGCCAATTTTAGTCAGGCGTATATAATATATACGCCCGGCCATTTTTCCCTGCATTTTGGTCAGGCGTATATATTATATACCCCCGACCAGAAATGGCAGTTTTAAAACTGCCCAGCCATTCTCTTTGGCTTTAAGGTCCGACGGACCCCCTATGCTATGGACCACGGCCCGGTCCCCCTTAGGAGCCCACGTACCATCAAGCAACGGTGCACGCATTCCCAAACGGCCTTTCGAGCTCTCTTCAACTAGCCCAAAGGGACCATGCTACAATAAGCGGATCTAGATCAGCAAGCACTCGCCAAATGCCCCCATAAAATTATAAAAATTAAAAAGAAAAATGCAACACTAGTTCTCAAAAGAGTGTCGCAACACCTGTTTGCCCCACTCCGAGAACCGTGCTAAATCAATTCGAAATGGTCGGGCTCGCCCGAAGGTTCTCGAACCCTGTTTTATATAGGGACACCTCGGGCCTGATCCGACAGGTAAACCAAGGACCCATCACCGAAATGCACACATCCCTAAGGTGCACCAACGTGGCAAGTTGATCCGCCTAAGGATACATGCAGCGAAAAAAAAAAAGAAGAAGAAGAAAAATAATAATAAAAAGAAAAAGAGAAAAGAGAAGAAAAAAAAAAGAAGATAATAAAAAGAAAAAGAGAAAAAGAAAAAAATAAAAGAGAAAAAAATAAAAAGAAAAAGAAAAAGAAAGAAGAAAAAGGAAAAAGAAAAGAAAGAAGAAAAATAAAAAGAAAAAAAGAAGAAAAAAGAGAAGAAAAAATAAAAAGAAAAAAGAAGAAGAAAAAAATATATAATCCAGTGTAGGTTGACCCCGCCTTCCATGCACTCACTCTGGTCATCCACCTTCGGATTGATGTTGACCAAGAGTACCCCCAATTTCAGACCATTCAAAAAGTCTATTATCAGTTGAAACTGATCCGTCAAAAATGAAATTACAACCAACCAAACTATGTGCAAACATACAGACCGAAGGGCTCATTCCCTTTTATTTCCTTTTACACAGGCTTAAAACTTGTATAGGCACGGTGTCCCTGTTGAATGTACGCACTTGCGTCTGGGTATCCGCAGGATGGTCGTTGTCCTCGTAAATTGTACCTTAGGGTCGAGGCTTTCGTTCGTGCCTATTTACTGCTTATCACCCCTGATGGGTGTCTGTCTGTGCATAGTTAGTAAGATGTAATTTCATTAGGGCCGGAGGCTAGAATTGACCATCTCTTTCGATGGATGTTTGGTTCTAGCCCGATCTTTTTTAGCTTTGTCTCGAGTTAAGGCACTCTGGTTCATGTGAATCAGGAGCACCTCACCACCGGAATGTGCACATCCCCAAGGTGTACCTGTCCCCGGTAGAGCGCATGCACTTTTAAAGCATATCAACTGGCATTTGATCCACTTAAGGAGTTGCGCAAGATTAAAATTGCCAAAGGTTTTTTGAGCTTTTCTTAGAGCCCTTATGACAAATGAAAACTCAAAAATAAAAAAAAAATTCTGAAAAAGGGCATGCATTCCCAAGAAGTGTTGCGACATCAATATTCGCTTCACTCAGGTAAATCATGCTAAAGTAACCTCGAGGTCGATGGGTCCGCCCAAAAAACTCCGAGCCTTACCTAGGTAAGGGCACCCGTGGCCAACCCAATGGAGCTGTCAATACCCCATGGGATTGGACACAGTTTGTAGAGCTTCGCTTTGTGTGCTTCACGTCGATTCCGAAGCATAGATCGATCACCCCGTTTCATGGAGCTGTCTGGTTCAGATTAATACTCAACATCACAAATCTATAATTTCCCTCAGGAAGTGGATGATATCCTGGCTAGCGGGCTTACACTTTCTGTGATCATCGCAGTTATGCCCAGTAATGTCGCAATGCGATTGGGGACTGTTAGCTTTGAGGTACGGACGATATCTCGAAATGAGAGGGCTTACGTACACTCACCATCACCATGAATGTTTGAGAATTGAGTTGAACCAAGCGGACCCATCAAACGTGCCTTGGACCTCTTTGGATGTCTCTTGTCTTTGGCATCCGATCATTAGTGATCGAATACTTAAGAGGGGCATCTGTAGACACCCAAATTCGGCCCAAGGCCCGATCAGTCTGTGCTCCGGGAGAAATGCACCCCTGTGCTTTCGATGGCACCCCTAAACCCTTGGAAATCTATCCAGACCTTTAGGAGTCACCTAAAATCTATTAGAACCATTCCCCCAACCCTTAGAGATCACCCCTAAGCCCTAGGATCCCTTCCCGGACTCAACTTGAACCCTTTTGAGCAGTTGATAGAGGGAGAGCTACAGAATTTTATACAGACCCCTGCCAAGCATGGGCCACATGCTGTTGGAAAGAGGACTTCTCCAACTTTCCAACGAGCTAAATATCACCCAATTTGGAGTTGTGGTTCAGGAGTTATGGTTGTTTGACGTTTCACATAAAATAACAACCATTTGCTCAGGCGTATGTATTACATACGCCCGGCAAATCAAGCCCAATTTTGGTCAGGCGTATATGTTATATACGCCTGACATGTTTCGGGCCAAATTTGGTCGGGCGTATATAATATATACACCCAGCACAGGTGGGACCCACAACGGGCATCATCTTCCCAAAACTCCCCTGATTTTTATGGAAATCACTGTGCATAAACTGGGCATATGTAATATATACGCCCAGCTTAGCTACAGTAACTGTCATCAGGTGCTCAAATTTCCTTCATCTGGTTTGACCTTTTGACCATCCCCTAGGTTGAGGTGGGTGTCTTAAGATTGGTTGCACCCCCTTTGAGCTTATTTGCAACCCTTAAGTCACCTATGATCTCACCCCATCATCTGCCATTGAAACTGGTTTTCCAAACCTCTAGGACCCTAAAAACCTAGAAAACCTTAGATGGAGGATTACCTAATTGCTAAACCAATTAGCTCTTAAGTAACCCTCTAACCCACCTCTTCTCTATAAATAGAGAGGCCCCCCTCTTCCCAAAAGGGTTGAAAAAATTAAGGTTGAAAAGATTAGGGTGAAAGCTTGAGTTAGGACAGAGAGAGCCCTAGTGAGAGAAAGTTCTTTTCCTATATTTTCAACTAGAATTCTAGCATGCATTTTCATTTTTTTAAAACCCTTTTCAACCATTAGATCACCCCTTTTAGTTAAAGCTTAGTCCTTAGCTTCATCCTGCACTTCCTATCTATCGAATCCTAGCATTAGAAACCGATTCTTCTACCGTTTAAGCCATCCAAAGCCATCGGAAGCACGCCGAAGCGAAGGTCTTCCACGGTGCAACAAGGGCCCGTGAGCTCCGGCTCACCCCTCTCTTCCTCTACCTTCTTGGTGTTTCCTCCGTCCAAGGATTCATAATGTTACGCCGCCGAAATTTTGGTTTGGCTCAAAGCTTGATAGGACTGCATTGCCTTCGGGCAAGGGGAAGCTCCGCCCATTTATTTTTTATTTTTGGCCATAGATAGAGATTGCTATATGCAGGTTGATCGGATGCCTAAACCCTTCCCGATCGATAACCGAAGCCCCTACCCTAGAGCCTTTGGCAAAGACCAGTAAATCAGAGTCATATTTAGCACTTCGGCGCTCAAAATATCGATTTAAAGGTTTCCTGGGTCACCAAAAGCTCCGGGTGGCGACTCAACATTTTATTCCACTGAGAGCGCATCGTCGCGAAGGGTTCGAAAGAATCCATGAATTCAGCCCAAGGCCCAATCAGTTTGTGCTCCGGGAGAAATGCACCCCTGTGCTTTCGATGGCACCCCTGAACCCTTGGTAATCTATCCAGACCTTTAGGAATTACCTAAAACCCATTAGAACCATTCCCCCAACCCTTAGAGATCACCCCTAAACCCTAGGATCCCTTCCCGAACTCAACTTGAACTCTTCTGAGCAGTTGATGGAGGGAGAGCTACAGAATTTTATACAGACCCCTTCCAAGGATGGGCCACATGCTGTTGGAAAGAAGACTTCTCCATCTTTCCAACGAGCCAAAGATCACCCAATTTGGAGTTGTGGTTCAGGAGTTATGGCCGTTTGAAGTTTCACATAAAATAACAACCATTTGCTCAGGTGTATGTATTACATACGCCCGACAAATCTGGCCCAATTTTGGTCAGGCGTATATGTTATATACGCCTGACATGTTTTGGGCCAAATTTGGCTGGGCGTATATAATATATACGCCCAGCACAGGTGGGACCCACCACGGGTATCATCTTCTCAGAACTCCCCTGATTTTTGTGGAAATCACTGTGCATAAACTGGGCGTATGTAATATCGCCCGGCTGCTTCGATAATTGTCATCAGTGCTTTCAATTTCCTTCATCCAGTTTGACCTTTTGACCATCCCCTTGGTTGAGGTGGGTATCTTAAGATTGGTTGCACCCCCTTTGAGCTTATTTGCAACCCTTAAGTCACCTATGATCTCACCCCATCATCTGTCATTGAAACTGGTTTCTCAAACCTCTAGGACCCTAAAAACCTAGAAAACCTTAGATGGAGGATTACCTAATTGCTAAACCAATTAGCTCTTAAGTAACCCTCTAACCCACCTCTTCTCTATAAATAGAGAGGCCCCCCTCTTCCCAAAAGGGTTGAAAAAATCAAGGTTGAAAAGATTAGGGTGAAAGCTTGAGTTAGGACAGAGAGAGCCCTAGTGAGAGAAAGTTCTTTTCCTATATTTTCAACCAGAATTCTAGCATGCATTTTCATTTTTGTAAAACCCTTTTCAACCATTAGATCACCCCTTTTAGTTAAAGCTTAGTCCCTAGCTTCATCCTGCACTTCCTATCTATCGAATCCTAGCATTAGAAATCGATTCTTCTACCGTTTAAGCCATCCAAAGCCATCGGAAGCACGCTGAAGCGAAGGTCTTCCACGGTGCAACAAGGGCCCGTGAGCTCCGACTCACCCCTCTCTTCCTCTACCTTCTTGGTGTTTCCTCCGTCCAAGGATTCATAATGTTACGCCGCCGAAATTTTGGTTTGGCTCAAAGCTTGATAGGACTGCATTGCCTTCGGGCAAGGGGAAGCTCCGCCCATTTATTTTTTATTTTTGGCCATAGATAGAGATTGCTATATGCAGGTTGATCGGGTGCCTAAACCCTTCCCGATCGATAACCGAAGCCCCTACCCCTAGAGCCTTTGGCAAAGACCAGTAAATCAGAGTCATATTTAGCACTTTGGCGCTCAAAATATCGATTTAAAGGTTTCCCGGGTCACCAAAAGCTCCGGGTGGCGACTCAACATTTTATTCCACTGAGAGCGCATCGTCGCGAAGGGTTCGAAAGAATCCATGAATTCGGCCCAAGGCCCGATCAGTCTGTGCTCCGGGAGAAATGCACCCCTGTGCTTTCGATGGCACCCCTGAACCCTTGGAAATCTATCCAGACCTTTAGGAATCACCTAAAACCCATTAGAACCATTCCTCCAACCCTTAGAGATCACCCCTAAACCCTAGGATCCCTTCCCTTAGAGATCACCCCTGAACCCTAGTGAGAGAAAGTTTTTTTCCTATATTTTCAGCAAGAATTTCGGCATGCATTTTCATTTTTTTAAAACCCTTTTCAACCATTAGATTACCCATTTTAGTTAAAGCTTAGTCCCTAGCTTCATCCTACCCTTCCTATCTACCGAATCCTAGCATTAGAAATCGATTCTTCTACCGTTTAAGCCATTCAAAGCCATCGGAAGCACGCTGAAGTGAAGGTCTTCCACGGTGCAACAAGGCCCGGGAGCTCCGGCTCCCCCCTCTCTTCCTCTACCTTCTTGGTGTTTCCTCCGTCCAAGGATTCAAGCCGTTACACCACCGAAATTTCAGTTTGGCTCAAAGCTTGATAGGACCGCATTGCTTTCGGGCAAGGGGAAGCTCCGCCCATTTATTTTTTATTTTTGGCCTTAGATAGAGACCGTTATATGTGGGTTGATCGGGTGCCTAAACACTTTCCGATCGATAACCGAAGCCCCTACCCTAGAGCCTTTGGCAAAGTCCGATAAATCAGAGTCATATTTAGCACTTCGGTGCTCAAAATATCAATTTAAAGGTTTCTCGGGTCACCGAAAGCTCCAGGTGGCGACTCTACATTTTGTTCCAGCGAGAGCGCGTCCTCGCGAAGGGTTCGAAAGAATCCATGCTCGCACAGTGTATATTATACACGCTAGGCCATTTATTCTAAAAAAATTGCTTGGCGTATATATTATACATGCCAAACATAGATGGGCCCTCCAGCGGACTCTGAACTTCCCAAACACTGTACATATGCCTAGCGTGGATAATACATGCGCTAGGCTTAGCTATAGTAAACCTTAGATTTTGCTCGAATTTTACTTTTGGGGTTTGACTTGTTGACCATCCCAATGTTTAGCATGGGTTTCATTAGGACTATTGCACCCTCATTTATCCTATTTGCAACCCTCTAGTCATTTGAAATCCCACCCTATCATCTACCATTGAAGCCCATTGCCCATTTTTCCAAGCCCTTAAGATCCTAAGAAAGCTTAGATTATAAGATTACCTAATTACTAACCCAAATTAGCTCTTAAGTACCCTCCAAACCTCTTTTTTTCCTGTAAATAGAGAGGCACCCCCCTTGCAATTGGCTTGAAAAAAATTCCAAAAGAGAGAAAAGATTAAGAGTGACCTTTTCCCCCCTTTGGTGCACCAATCCCATACAAATTTCAGAACATCAAAGCTCCCTTAAAAACCTCTTAGTTTAAGTGAGGACTATCCCTTAGCCTCTTCTCCTATCTGTGCAACCATGGGATTTTTGACGATCCCGTCGCGACGATGAGCTCGCTAACAAAAATATAGAGTCGCCACCCGGAGCTTTTGGTGTCTCGGAAAACCTAGATCATTTTTATAAGCACCAAAGTGCTAGAAATATGACTCTTAATCTAGTCCACACCAAAGGTTCTTGGGTAGGGGCTTCGATTATCGATTGGGAAGGTGTTAGGCACCCAATCAACCCGCTTAATGTGATCTCTACTAATGGCCAAAACAAAAATAATATAAATAAAATGAAAAGAGCTTCCTCTTGCCCAAATGGGTCTTAAAATCCTATTTGTGCCCCTCCGTCCCTACCGAAAATTTGGCGGCGTAACGGCACAAATGGGGGGATAGAGGAGAAACTGAGAAGGTAGGGGAGTAGAGGGGAGAGTCGGAGCTCTTGGGCCCTTGTTGTACCATTGTGAAGCCTTACGTTGGCTTGCTTTGGTAAGCTTTTAAAGGCTTGTATGGTATGGTATGGAATGGGGTTCTAACTCCTAAGGCTTGATAGCTAAGAGGTAGAGGGAGAAGGCAAATGGGTAGCACACACCTAAACTAGGGGATCTAAGGTGGAAAATATGGCTCAAAGGAGGTTTTGGAATTCTGGATTTTGTATAGGAATGGAGCACCAAAGGGAGAAAGATCTTCTCACTTAAGCTCTTTCTCTCTTAGGCAAATTTTCTCAACCTTTAATCTAAGGGGAGGGGGGTTCTATTTATAGGAAAAGGGTGGGTTAGAAGGTTACTATTAGTTATGTTAGGCATATGCACAGTAAAACAGTGTATGCACAGTGCCTGGAAGTTGGCTCCCGGAGGTAGGGTCCACCTTAATGTTGGTGCAACTATTAGTTGCGCCAGGCCATTTTTGGGGAGAGATGGCTTGGCGCAACTAATAGTTGTGCCAAGCTTACCTATAACTAGCGCAACTATTAGTTGCGCCAAGTCATTTATGGCGAGAAATGGCCTGGTGCAACTATTAGTTGCACCAAATCCCTAAGGGGGTTTTCATGAAATTACCATCTAGCCCCTGGGGTTCGGACCGCCATATCTTTGCGTACACAGCTCCGATTGGGGTGATTCTTGGCTCGTTGAAAAGTTAACGACTTCTACTTTTTAATGGTATAAGATTTGATTATAGTAAAAGGCCATAACTAGTCTCGGTACACCATCCTTTATCTATGGCTCGGGAAGGTCAGGTTTAGGTTCGGAATGGGATCTGAGGGTCGGGAAAGTTTCTAAGGGATCTAGGGTAATTCCTAAGGGTTTAGAAAGGCTCCTAAGGTCTTTGAAGGGTTTCTAAGGGTTTCATACATGCCATCAAATGCTCAGGGATGCGCCTCTCTCAAAGTGGGTTTCGATCGGGCCTTGGGCCAAATTTTGGGTGTCTACAGATGCCCCTCTTTGGTATCCGATTACTAATGATCAAATGTCAAAGAACAGAGACATCCAAAGAGACCCAAGGAATTACTTCAGAACAAATTTTAAACATCAGATGAGTAACATGGTGAGAAAATGAAAGCCCTATATGTCAGAAAAAATGGTCATTTCTCAAGGTAATCGATCCCCAAGCACATAGCGACATTATTGGGCATAATCGAGGTAAAAAATGAGTTGCGAAAGCCAAATAGCTAGAAAAAATGATCGCTTCTTGAGATGTTCTTAAGGAGTTTGATGTTCAAGATTCATTCTGAGTACAAAGCTTCATAAGTAAGGAGGGTGATCAACCCACACTTAAGGATAGGCGCTAAACAAAACTATGCAAGGCTCCATAGTTTGTGTCCAATTATATGAGGCATTGACCACCTCATCTGACTGGTCACGGGTGCCCCTGCTAGAAGTAGGGTTCAAGGTTTTTGGGTGAACCCAAAGATCTCGAAGTTTATTTAGCATGACCATTGAGCGGAGCGAACAAAGGTCGCAACGCTTTTTTGGGAGTGCGTGTCATTTTTAAAAATGTGCCCCAGATCCACATGACCTAGAGCATCCAACTTTAAATAATCCTAAACAGATCCAACCAAAATTGGGTGTCTACCAAAAGAGACATCCAGTCCTGCTCTCTGCCAATAATGGTTTTACACCTCATTTAACTATACATAAACA
The DNA here is from genome assembly GCA_021018995.1 of Chloranthus sessilifolius. Taxonomy (NCBI): domain Eukaryota; kingdom Viridiplantae; phylum Streptophyta; class Magnoliopsida; order Chloranthales; family Chloranthaceae; genus Chloranthus; species Chloranthus sessilifolius. The sequence continues at coordinate 17,304,758 of CM037587.1, read as the reverse complement.
TGCACCTATTAGGGGCGATAAGCAACAAAGGCGATGGAAGTCCCAACCCAGATTTGATCTGAGTATAATTTACGAGAACAAATGACCATCATACGGATACCCAAACGCAAGGCGTACACTTTACAAGGATACCGGTGCCAATACCAGCGTACACTTTACAAGGAACCTTTTTGCATGCATATTTATACATAGTTGATCGACATGTGATCTCATTCTCAACAGGTTGGTCTCTATCAACGATTGACCTTTTCCAATGGAGTTATTCGGACCTTAAACCCCGTAGGGCACACGCCCAGACCACGTGGACCAAGAGTCCACACCTCTGAAAGGTTCGTGAAAAATCTGAAGCTTAGACTCTCACACTCATATGAATCAAAGACAGAGTACTTAGCTCAGAGATTTAGCAGTGGAATCATCCTGATCGAAACATTGACTTTTTGATCGAGATGGACACCATTGCTCCTACTTTGAAGTAGGATCCATGGATCCAAGGTGAACCTTAGACCCAGGACATTGATATAGCACCACTGCGTTACTGAAACACAAATATGTTGCTATTTTATGTGTTTTATTTTTTGTGATTTTTTTGGATTTTTGAAGCTATTATTTGATGTGATATTTTAGTATTTTTAAGTTATCATTTTATGTGATTTTTTTATTTTGAAGTTGTTATTTTATGCGATTTTTTTGGTATTTTCAAGTTATCATTTTATGTGATTTTTTTTATTTTGAAGCTATTATTTTATGTGATTTTTTGGTATTTTCAAGTTATCATTTTACGTGATTTTTTTAGATTTTTGAAGCTATTATTTTATGTGATTTTTTTGGTATTTTTGAACTATTATTTTATGTGAATTGTTCTACCATTTTATGTGAGTTATTCTATTATTTTTGGCTTTTCTGTGGGAATTATTTTTTCATCATTTTTTATACTTTTTTACATTTTTCCGTGTAAGATCGGGATGTCTATTGCTCTCTTCCATTTTATTCTTAGCACGGCTTCTCGGATAAGTTGAATGAGGATCGACACACTGTTTGGGAGTGCGTGCATCTGCCGGGGGGAACAAACAAAGAGAGGGGGGGGACTGGGTCATGCAGCCGACCCGCACCAAGCCTGAGGCCCGATTCCTAAGTGGCTGGGGCAACTATTAGTTGTGCCAAGCCAAAAAGGCCCCAAAATTGCCTGGCGCAACTAATAGTTGCGCCAGGCTTGGCTAAGTTTCGTTTTTAAGTAACCCGAGTTCGGGCAACAAGGGCACATTTTTGAAAATTTTCTCCCCCTCTCTTCAAAACCGAAAACTGGCCTCCCCTAGGGTTCCTTTATATTGCTTCTATGCGTGCCTCATTGCCGGCATTTGCTCGCGCTGATTGATCATCATTTCACGCTAGATCAAAGACCCCATCCTCTTCACAAGGTAACCATTTAAAACTCATTCTCCTTGATTTTTCTTGCAAATATGATCATGATCTTGCATTCTTTGATGAGTGATGGTTTATTTTTATGGCATGTATGCTTATTGGTGACGTGTGGATGATTTCTCATGAACAATGTCCTATTTTTATTATTTTATGGATTTATTGGTGCCTAATATATATATTTTTTGTTGTTTTTATTTATGTATATAGAGGGGGTTTTATTTTTGTTTTTTGTTTGTTTGTTTGTTTGTTTTTTGTTTTTTTTTTTGTTGCATATAAAGCAATGGCTTTTTGGTTTTTATTTTTTGAACACTAATTTAGGGAAAATGGGATTTTCAGTTTCTTTTTTTTGAATTTTAATCAAGGAAAATGATTTTTGACTTCTCTTAAAATTAATAAAACAAGGGATTTTATATTTTTGTTGTTTTGAAAACTAAGGCATTGATTTACTATTATTTATTATTTTTGTGTTGGTTTTTTTTTTTTTTTTTATGGGAATAAACTACGGTTTTTTTTGTAGTTTTTATTTTTATAAAAGAAAGGCTCTTCTATTTTTGGTTTTTAATTTTAGGAGCATAAAAGGAGGGATTCTCGAACATAAGAGAAAGAGATTTTTTTGGGTTTTGTTTTTAGGAGCATAAGGAAGTGATTCTTTTTTTGTCTTTCTAAACATAAAAGAGGGATCTAAAAAGATGAGACTTCTCTCTTTTTTTTTTTTTTTTTTTTAGGAACATAAAGTTGGGATTTTTGTTTTTGCTCTTCTAATCATAAAAGAAAGACTTTTTCTTCGATTTTTTATTTTTAAAACCCGGAAGAAATGATGATGATTTTTTTCTTGCTTTATTTCTAAACATAGAAAAAGGGAATTTTGTTTTATTTTTTATTTACTTTTGGAAATAACAAGGAAGGGATTTTTTTGTATTTTCAATCTAAAAGAGACTTTTTTTGGTATGTGTGTATCTTCATTTTCTGACAATGAACCGAAAGAGGGTGAGCATATTTACCTTCCCTTGGCGTGTAGCATGAAAAAAAGTTCTTTATTACTGATATGCTCTGATGTGATTGTTTCCTGTTGCCCCAAAATGTCCGTCGGCGAGGAATATGTGCTTGAGGAGGGCCATGAGGAGGAACCGAGATAGTTTACGGTCTGCGGGGGGAGCGGTTCCTCTGGATAGAGCGGAAAGCAGGCCCTTAGCTCAAAATGCAGGGCAAGGCTGCCTGAGTTGGCCTCCTACATCAACAGTATGTTTACATTTCAATTTTTGGCATAGCAGGCAGGGTAAGAGACAGATTCAATTTTTCTTTTGTGCAGCTTTGCTTAATTTCCATGATCTGATGCACTTTCCTTCGAATGCAGGACCTTCCCTCTATTGTATTCCGTGGGGGGTGGCTAGATTTTCATGATTTCTGCCTCTACGTCCCTCCCATGGTGAAGTTCCTACTGGAGCAGGTGGGCTTTGGGGAGTTTCTATCCTGCCCGCCTATGAGAGCCAATGCGACGTACCTGAAGGCGCTGATTGAGCGGTTCTGCCCCGAGACGATGACCTTCCATATGCCGTATGCTGAGATAGCCTTGATGCCCATTGATTGGGCGATGATTATGGGTATTAGGATGGGGGGCGTACCGATAGCCAGCCTCGCAGTACCAAGCAGAGAGGACATCATCCAGTTGATAGGGGCCTATCCCCCTCGTGGGCAGGTACACGGCACTGAGGTTAAGATGACCTGGTTATCTAGCCTCTATACGGCTGACGAGTTGATAGATCTGGGGCAGCCAGATAGGGTGCTTTACATTACGCCTAAGCAAGCGATCATCCTTGCCCGCATCACCCTCCTGCTCCTGCTAGGTAAGACTCTTTTTACCAATGAGAGGGGCGGTCGAGTCAGCCTAGCGTTGCTAAGCACTATGGACAATTAGGGCAACGTCCATAGGTACGACTGGAGCGGGGCTGGATACGCATGGTTGATGTATGGCCTAGCCCTGGCCACCATCAGGGATGCCAAGTCCGTCGTTGGCTTTTGGGCGGCTTTGGAGGTAATCCCTAACCTTTTGCTTTCCACTTGGATGATCTTTGTATGTTACTGACTTGTTCTCTTGCGCACTGCTCTTCTCAGGTATGGGGGTACCACCACTTTCATCCTAGGCGCCTGCTCCTCCACTCGGATGCATTCACCTACCCTCTTCTTAGCAACTGGAACCATGCCCGGTGCCGTGATGTGGGCCTAAAGCACCTAGAGATGGGCTCGAGGTCCCAACTCGACCTAATGGTCCTTGAGCAGGTAAAGCCCTTTTCAACTCTATTTACTTCAGCTTAGGAATTCTCCCTGATTTGCTATGTTGCTTGTCTGATTGATTGGCTATCTCTTGACTTGGATAGATCCTCCATGATCCGTACCTCAACTCCATCTTCTAGGACCGGGCATCCGTAGGTCCATCACGCCTTCTCAATAATCGCCGCATTATTTTCTTTTATGGGGCGTGGACGAGGATTTACTATTTGGAGGAGCGGGTGGTGCACCAGTATCAGGGTTATTATGTCATACCCATGGACCCTCCTGCCGATGTCATGAGCCCTGCTGGCATTGTTGAAGAGCTCACAGCGGCCTTCCTCAATAATGGGCTCCCCATCAATGCCCTTCTTGTGCCCGGAGATTATCACATATGGTACGAGTGCCTGCCGTATCGGTTCATCTTGCCGCGTTTTGTCCCTAGTGCTAACTTCCTCGCATTTAGCAGCCCACGCGGGCAGGTAAGTCCCTTTTCTTTTTTCATATTAGTCGCCTTTTGTTTTAATTCGACCTTTGTTCTTTCTGAGCAGATTTTTATTTTGTTCACAGTTTGCTCAAGGGGATGGCTCTGATAATGAAGGCGGGGCGGCAGCGGGTACTGCTGATACTTCAGGAGCTGGTTCCTCAGGTGATGGTGTGACAGCCCAAATTTCGGCGCCCCGAAACCCGTGCCGTCGGTGGACTGGCGCTAAGGCCGAGCCCGTAATTGTATCACATTGCGTCTCACAAAGTTGCACAGCGGAATGCTAAGCGGAACCACACTGACGAAACTTACATCAAAAGACATATTTCTATCATTTATAACCCAAAAGACGGTTCTAATCCCCTAGAGATGGAAAAGAACCGTTTGGAACCACCGGTAAGGACCCATCCTTACCGAAACATGGTTCCTCCAAAAGAATATCCAAAAAAAAAATGTAATTACAGAGTATACTTTTACAACTTAAAAAGCTCTCAAAACATGGATCTAAGGTCTAAGGCCGGACCTACTCCGGTTGGGCACAAAGGAAGCAATTCTCGGATTCGGCTCCTCTAGATCCTCGCTTGGGTCAAAGTCGATCCTCGCCCTCGGGTAACTCAGCCCCAACTCCTTCTCCCGAACCGAAATATTAGTGAAGGAATGAGCTTCATCCAAGCTCAGGTAAAACTTATAGCATGCTTATCGAACATCAAATCGTATATCATGGCATGACAAAACGAAGCGAAATATATCTAAAGTGATCTCATAGTTTTACACACACATACATATGAATTCTGTTCATGCACACATATCATCGATGAAGAAAAACTTAAAGTGCTTTACTTAAAGTAATAGAATGAGGAACTATAGCCTCAAGCCCCGATGGAATACCCACCATCGCCACTCACATGAGTCATATTCACACATATTCAAGGTCCCATAGAGTTGGACACTTGCGGACGTAATGCCGTTGAACGGTAGGGATCACATATCACACAAAGCATACGACGTATCACACATACATACGAACGTATCACACAAAGGGTGTAATGGATTGGGTCAACATGCATAGTCACGGATATCCCGCCGTCGATTCACATAACCTCAAATCGTAAGTGCGTACATATAGCTTATCGCCGTGTGTTTGTGATAACTATACATTAGATGAAAACTACTTTGAAACCAAAACTCACACATGCTCATATCACAACGCTCTCGAAATCTCATATCTTGCACATGACGTCATATCGAACATATCATAACGGAGGTCACATACTCGAAGCATATACGGAAACATATGTCAAAACATAACGAAAGCACGGTCAAAGCATATCCGAAAATCATATGTCGAAGCAAATACGGAAGCCATATCGAACAAGAGACGTATCATGACACAGCATACATATCGTCAAAACAATGCACATGATAGATGGTTTTCCCTACCTCACAAAGTAATTCCTTGCATGCTCATCCTTCACGAAGGTTGGTTCGTTCCACACACGTAACCTCACCTAAACAAGGCACACTCATTCATTAGAATGATGTACAACCCACTGTGGAAAGTCCCCTTAGGTTTCCACAGTCAAAACAGAATCAAACCAGAAAAACAGGGGATTTCGATCGGTCGAATCCGAATTCAATACTAAGGTCGTTTTGAATCGAAAAATGAATTCGACTGGTCGAAATAAATTTCGACCGGTCGAATTCCACAAGGCAATTTTGCATTTTAAATTCGATCGGTCGAATTCAAATTCGAACGGTCGAATTTCTCAAAGTCCAAAAATCACCTTTCTGTTTATATAGAGTTCGATCGGTCGAAACTAAATTCGACCGGTCGAATTTCTCTTAAGTCCCAAAAGCCCCTTTTTGTGGCTATTTCGGTAGGTCGAAATGAGTTTCGACCGGTCAAATTGCTATTTCTTCAGAATGAGGGTTTCTCACTCTGGGTTCAACCCACTTCGAAAACTCAACTTCATCTCATCATTTCAACCCAGATCCTACTACTTTTAGCTTGTTGAAAGCCATCTATAACAGGTATTGAAGTTCCTTACCTAGGTTTGAGCGAGATCTCCTCCTCTAGCTCAAGAACAGCTAGGGTTCCATGGAGTTGTCTTTGCGGTGGATCCTTGCTCGATTAGTCGTTCTTCCCTTGACAATGGATCGATCTCGGCTCACTCAGCATTGAATAACCCTAGGTTTGTCTCTCTCTCTTCTTAACTCTCTTCCCTTTAGCAGTAAATAGAAATAAATGCCCTAGGTTTCTATTTATACTACTTTCTCTCTTGACTGGGTGTGAAACAGATACACCACAGTCCAGTGTACATGAGCATCAAGCTCTTACACCGGGTCTAGTTATCATCGATCAAGTTCATTGAATTTGATCTATAGACATTACAACATCGTAAAGAGGCATCCTCGGCTCATGACCCATCGGCACAAGTACCGAAGTGTACGGATCAAGGCTATGCAAAGTCGGGATGTTACATCCTCCCCTCGTTAGGAATTTTCGTCCTCGAAAATGTTCTAACAGCAAGACAAAGGTCAAGAGTAGCTTCGTTTGGCACCATGCATGGCTAAACAATTCCTATCGTTACCAGTAAGCTCATGCATTGAAAAGAAAAACAGTCTCCACACAGCCAATAGTTTAGACGTGTGAAGAAAAGCATTAAACATGAACAAAACACCCTATTCATAAGCATAAAAAGGAAATTGGTCCACATAACAAAGGTGGCAAGTCATGCCACAATAGTCTAATCATCAACAGAAATCAAAAGTGGCATGCCACAATAGTTTAAAAGATTCATACACTTAATTCCCAACGAAGAAAGAAAGCAAGGAAATTCACATCTCCCGGCCTCTAAGCACATGGAGGGTCATCTCAACAATGCATCCACGGGCGCATCCTCGGGCTCAGAAGCTACGCCGTCTCCCGCCTGCACATCGTCTCCCTGCTCCTCCTGGGCATCAGCCTCCTCCTCTCCTGGTGGCACTCCCTCGTCCTCCTCGGAGATCGGGGCCCCGTGAACTGCAGGCGCACGCCAGCGATCCTCTGCATATAATCCGTGGGATACATGGCTGCAGCGCATCTCAGGAGTAGCTCAAGAAATCAAGCTGGTTGACTGGCGATTACTCTCTTGAATGAGCAGCCAAGTCCTCAAGGCGTCTTGGCGCTTGGTGAGCATGAGGCGCAGCATAGGGATAGGGATCTCCGGCATAGGCACCTCCTGAGCAGGTGGAATAAACTCAGGGTGCTCGGGGATAGGGGCCTCATCAATCGGCTCGTCATGAGCAAAAGTCGGGTGCCTCAGAACAGTACATCTTGAGGTTGTGGAGGCACTGGTGGTACTTGAGGCGCCGTGGGAGGTGTGGCTTGAGACCTGTACGCCCTCTTCCAATGTTTGAATGTGTATAGAAGGGCGTTGTTGGAAGACTTTGGTTCCTTGGGAGATACTTTGTGGACCGAGGTTGCGTGAAAATTCATCAAACATGGTGAGATGAAGGAGGCATAGGGATATGCTCCTCACCGCCTCAACACCTCGATAGCGCTTTTCTTTCTTCCATGTTTGATTCCTCAAAGCCTACCGCCACTGCATCGAACCATTTGCCCTCGAAAGCGGCAAAAAGTGCATTCATCAAAATGCCTAACCTTTGGGTCTTATGGCGGATTGGGTATAAATTACACTTGAAAATTGTATCTAGGAACCACATATGATTGGGCAGATCGGAACGGTTGATGGCTCGCCCCTTTGCGGTTCGTCCATTGGTCATCTTCTCGGCTATGAACGTATGGGTGAGGTTAGGCGGGTTAGGTGGTAGCAAGTCTACGCCATCCCCATACGTATCAAAGCATTCCAACGCCGCACAGCCCATGGCATGGGGGAAAGTGTAGGTTTTCCATCGACCTTGGTAGAAATGGTGTTAGCGTCGAGTTGACAATCATGTTACTAAAACAAGCGCGGATAATAGTATTGGTGAATGGGTTTCAAGAGGTTATCGAGCACTTGTTCAAATAGTTGATCGTCCAAGCATTGATGCCCGGTTCCTCACACGTCGCATACAGAGCGGGATCGATGGTAAATTCATACGCAAAATCCTTTCCGCTCCACCACTCGTTGGGCGTGTCTTTTAGGGACGTTTGCGGTGCACTGGATTGCCCCGTAGGTGGAATGGTTGGAGGGATTTGGGTCGGTGGTGGTTGAGGTGTCGTTCGCGGTGGAATTGACGTAGGCGAAGGGCCCGTAGCGACTTTGGGCCGCTTCGACGTAGGAGTTTTGGATCTGTGTTCCTTCCTCTTAGGAGCCATTTCCCAAAATCTAGGGTTTTTTTTTAAAGAAAACTAGGGGTTCTAGGGATTTTAGGGAATTTCTTAGGCAAACACAATTTGAACTTCAAAATCACAAGCTTACCGATTTGTGATGGCTAGATCGCGATTCCCAACGCGATTCGGTGTTTTATAGGCCTTGGAACCTCAAAAGTGGTTGAAAAACCGACAAGGAACCGTCCCCGGGCGAAAAGAATTCGAATGGGCAAGAAAACGGTTGCCCTGGTATTTATATACCTAGCCAAATTCGATCGGTCGAAATATTTCGACAGGTCGAAATTCACTTAAAAGGTAATCGAACGAAGCTTGATTTCATCGGTCAAAAAATTTCGTTGTCTCAGAATTGATCGGTCGAAAAATTTTCGACCTAATTAATTCACCTAGGCTAAAACAGCCTTCCGCTTTCCATCGCCATATAATTCGATCGGTCGAATTGTATAATTCGACCGGAAAATAAATTCGATCGATTAAAATGAATTGATCGGTCGAAAATGCGTAAAACTTCGCTTCTCTCTGCTTTCTCATGCATCAAAATTCTCACCCTCTTACCTTCAAATTCGGTCTTTATAACCACAATCTTCCGGTTCATATACATGAATTTGACACTTTACAATTACAATCACTTTTCGGCTCTCAACCCCTCCTTTGACTTTCAATCCAATAAATATAGCGGGATATTGAGCTCAATTTGCTTCACGTTCCCACGTCGCCTCTTCCCTTGAGTGATTCTTCCATTGTACTAACACTAGAGGAATTCGTCTCGAGCAACACTTGCTCGATTCGGTCCAAAATCGTCGTAGGTTCTTCAATAACCGTCAAGTCTCTATAGACCTCAATGGCGGTGCATCGAGGATATGGGTCGGATCTCGCCGCATTTCCTCAACATAGATACATGGAATACGTCGTGCACGCGATCAAGTTCTTGAGGGTAATGCGACCCGATATGCAACCGCCAACTCTCCCCAATATTTCAAAGCGGTCCAGCGTGGCGAGGACTCAACTTCCTCGCTTTCCAAAGCGCATCACTCCTTTCATTGGAGATATCTTGATGAACACATGGTCTCCTACTTGGAATTCTCTCCAGACGCTTGGTGTCGGTAGAACTCTTACGGCTGCTGCGGTTACGATTCTCTCTCGGATGATCTGCACAATTTCAGCATTTCTCTTAATCGCTTCGGTCCCAAAACAAACTTATCACCGGTTTCCTCCCGGTTGATCGGAGACTCATCTCGCCGTCCATATAAGGCTTCATATGGAGCCATCCCAATGCTCACTGAAAATCTGTTGTTATGGCGAATTCAATCATGGGATGTTGATCCCATGATCCTTGAAATCGATCATGCATGCTGCAACATGTCTTCAATAATTTGGTTGACCCTCTCATCCGACCGATCAGTGGATGAAATGCGTAATCAAGTCCAATCTCGTGCCCATACCTTCTTGGAATCTTTGCGAATATAGAAGTGTACAAGGGATCATGCGACACAATGCTCGAGGAATGCCGTGTAGTCGGACAATCTCTTTCATATACAACTCACCAATTTGCTTGCGATTATGCGTAGTGTTATAGGGCAAAAGTGTGCCGACTTGGTGGGCCGATCCACTATTACCCATATGGCATTATAGGCGTCTCAACGTCCTCGGCAATCCCACAATGAATCCATCGAAATGGACTCCACTTCCATTCCGGTATCGGTAGAGGTTGTAGAAGACCATTTGGGTGTCGATGATCTACTTTCACTTGTTGACACACACCAACTTTGAAACATATTCGCAATATCCTTCTTCAATCCCTCCACCAATAACACTTCTTCAAATCATGGTACATTTTTGTACCACCGGATGAATGGCATATTTAGACTTATGTGCCTCATCCGGATAGTCAAATCTCACTCATCATCGGACGGTATACACAACCTTCCGAAATAGCAATGACCCATCTTCTTTAATAGTGAAAACTCCGTTTCATGCCTTTGTCGAAGCTTCACGAGTTCTTCATCTTTCGTAAGTTCACATATGTGGTCAAGAATAGTCGGCGATCGTAAGACTTGCCAATAGCACACCGGTATCCTTAACGCAATATTATTATCATAGAGCGAAAGGTCCTCAAACAACTTCCATCTGTGAAGTCCCGAAATGAGGCTAGCTAACTGAGATGTATGCTTTCGGCTCAATGCATCTGCCACGACATTAGCTTTACCCGGATGATATTGGATTGTGCAATCGTAGTCTTTAAGAAATTCAATCCACCGTCGTTGCCTCATGTTCAAATCTTTCTGTGTGAACAAATACTTGAGGCTTTTATGGTCGGTAAAGATCTCAAAGACTTCACCATACAGGTAGTGCCGCCAAATTTTGAGCGCAAACACAACCCCGCCTCACTCTAAGTCATGTGTCGGATAGTTTCTTTCATGCTCTTTCAATCGCCTTGAGTCAGAGGGCAACAACCTTTGTGTTGGTTCAACACGCAACCCAAACCTCCATAAGATGCATCACTATATACAGCAAAACCTCCACTACCTGACGGAATAGTCAACACTGGAGCGGAAGTAAGCCGTCTCTTAAGTTCTTGGAAGCTCTCCTCACATTCGTTAGCCCACTCAAATTTGGTATTCTTTCTTGTCAATCGTGTAAGTGGTCCCGAAATCTTGGAGAATCCTTCCACAAAGCGTCTGTAGTATCCGGCTAAGCCAAGAAAACTACGGATTTCAGTCACGGTCTTGGGCTGCTCCCAATCCAACACTGCTGCAACTTTAGTCAATGGGTCACGGTCACACCAGCTTCCGATACTATGTGACCAAGGAAACTCACTTGTTCCAACCAAAACTCACATTTGAGTTTGGCATACAACTTGTGCTCACGAAGGGTTTGCAAGGCAATGCAGATGATGTTCGTGTTCTTCTTTAGTCTTTGAATAAATGAGGATATCATCTACAAACACCACTACGCACGTGTCGAGATATTGTTTGAACACTCGATTCATAAGGTCCATAAATGATGCTGGCGCATTCGTCAAGCCAAAAGGCATCACTAAGAACTCGTAATGTCCATATCTCGTTCTGAATGCCGTCTTTTGTACGTCTTCGGCCTTCACCCTCAACTGATGGTATCCGGATCTCAAGTCGATCTTTGAAAAATATTTTGCCCCTTGCAATCGATCAAATAGATAAATCGATCTCTAAAACGGATACTTGTTCTTGATCGTGAGCTTGTTCAATCGACGATAGTCGATGCAAAGTCTCATCGACCGTCCTTCTTTTTAACAAATGTAATCGGTGCTCCCCCAAGGAGACACACTCGGCCGGATAAAACCCTTATCCAACAGCTTCTTGCAATCGCTCCTTCAACTCTTTCAATTCAAATTTGGAGCCATTCAGACGGAGCCTTGGACACCGGTTCGATCCACAGAGCCAAGTCAATCGCAAGTCGATCTCCGGTGTGGCAATCCCGGTAACTCGTCGAAATACGTCTTGAACTCGCGAGCAATAGGGATCTCATTCACAACATTTTTCATCTCCTTCTTCTCTTGCGTAAATGCGAGATATCCATCGCATCCATTCTTCACCATTCTTTCGCTCGCTGAGATGATCGCTACTTTTCCCTTTTCTCCGACAAAACGAAATGACTTACGCTTTGGAGGACGAAAAGTAACCACCTTCCGTAGGCAATCGACGCTATGCGATAAGCGGATAGCCAATTCATGCCCAAAAGCACATCATCAAGTCTCATCTTGATGAAAATGAGGTCGGTGACGTGTCTGATCCTCCACTTGCACGATGACACGCTCGGCAACCGTGTCGCGATCCTGGCGCTACCGTAGGAATAGTCACGTCAAGTGTGAACTCCAAATCCTGGTATGATCTTTAACTTCCTTGCGAATTCGGGAGTTATATGCGAGTGAGTAGACCACAGGTCTATTAGAACTCGTGCATCCTGGCGATCACCGTCGTTCTCGCGATAAACTTTACGGCGTACTGCCTATCACGGTATATACATGACTACATTCAGACATACCGCTATGTACACTCATATGCTAGTATGCACCTATATCTTTCTACAATGCACTTTCTTCTTTAAGAAAATAATAATTGAATTTAATCATAATGAAGTGCAATTGTACCTTGGATCACGTCGTGCTCACTTGGCGTCCTCGTGAGAGATAGCAAAAGCACGGCCCACGACAACAGTGTTGTTGCTGCCGGTCAGCTGAGTAGTGGTAAAGCAGACCCTCTTTTCTCATGTCAGGCACTCCCGAATCATGTGGCCAACCTTTCCACATTTGAAGCATCCACGGTATCTCTTACGCACTCAGGGTCTTGTGTGACTTTCCGCATCGAGCACACTTCATACGTAATTTGGAAGGTGCGGCTCGAGAAGGTCCTTGATGTGATGCCCGGACATTTGAGTCTGGCGGGCCCTCTCTTCTAAATGGTCTCATCGGCGGATGTGTTAGACCTTGGAAATTTGAATATCTTTGGCCTAGACACTTGGCGGTATGAGACATCCTCGGCTTTTATTCCCGAGTAGTCATACTCGCTTGCTCCTCCCGACGTTGGCTTCCCTTTCCAATCTTTTCTTTTATTTATATCCCTTTCTGCCACTATCGCCTTCCCCATCACCTCTGCGTAAGTCTCAAGCTCAAAGATAGATACCCTTTCTTGAATCTTTGGGTGTGAGGCCTTCTTCAAACCTTAGGCCTTCATTTCTTAAATGCACTAACTTTCAGTGCAAACCTTGACAACCTTACAAACTCATTACCGTACTCACGCACGGTCATACTTCCTTGGACTAGGTTAGCAAAGTCCTTCTTCAACTGATTTCGGACTTGCTTTGGAAAGTACTCCTTGTTAAACGCCGACTCAAACTGATTCCAGGTCCATGGTGTGTGTGGACCCTCGACCTCTCTTTTTCTCAAAACTGACCTCCACCATGCATCAGCATCTCCTTCCAACTGAAAAGATGCCCACCCCACCTTCTCATGTTCTGGGCTCTGCAACCTTTCAAGTAATTTCTCTATTTGTTTGATCCACTTCTCCGCCTCAAGCGGATCCGTCTGCCCGTGGAAAACAGGAGGTCTCAATCTCCTAAAATCCACAAATGATGAAGGTAGTAGTGCAGGTGGTGGCGGTGGTGGTGGCTGATGCTGCTGATTGTTATTTGCGAAACAACGCCGTCTGCTCTAGAGCTTGCTATCGACTCCATCACCTTAGTGAGTTTATCTGAAGGCTCTTCTCTACTTCTCTCTTCTGTGACTGGAAGTGGTCTAGATCCCCTCCCGGATCCTGATGGGATATCTTCATTGCGCACTTCGCCGTCAGGGCGTCTACCTCTTGGTCGACCCCTTCCACGGTGTTCCATTTAATTCATTACAATGAAACAAGAGTCTCATTAACAAAGGTCCCTTACACACGACAACTTCTCAAACTAAAAGGTCAAGACTTGTCGAGCACGCTTCTAAAGCCATGCTCGATACCAAGCTGTGCCCAAATTTGGCGCCCAAACCTGCGTCGGTGGATCGGCGCTAAGGCCGAGCCGTAATTGTATCACATTGCGTCTCACAAAATTGCACAGCGGAATGCTAAGCGGAACCACACTGACGAAACTTACATCAAAAGACATATTTCTATCATTTATAACCCAAAAGACGGTTCTAATCCCCTAGAGATGGAAAAGAACCGTTTGGAACCACCGGTAAGGACCCATCCTTACCGAAACATGGTTCCTCCAAAAGAATATCCAAAAAAAAAATGTAATTACAGAGTATACTTTTACAACTTAAAAAGCTCTCAAAACATGGATCTAAGGTCTAAGGCCGGACCTACTCCGGTTGGGCACAAAGGAAGCAATTCTCCGGATTCGGCTCCTCTAGATCCTCGCTTGGGTCAAAGTCAGGATCCTCGCCCTCGGGTAACTCAGCCCCAACTCCTTCTCCTGAACCTGAAATATTAGTGAAGGAATGAGCTTCATCCAAGCTCAGCAGGGTAAAACTTATAGCATGCTTATCGAACATCAAATACGTATATCATGGCATGACAAAACGAAACGAAATATATCTAAAGTGATCTCATAGTTTTACACACACATACATATGAATTCCTGTTCATGCACACATATCATCTGATGAAGAGAAAAACTTAAAGTGCTTTACTTAAAGTAATAGAATGAGGAACTATAGCCTCAAGCCCCCGATGGAATACCCACCATCGTCACTCACATGAGTCATATTCACACATATTCAAGGTCCCATAGAGTTGGACACTTGCGGACGATACCGTTGAAGCGGTAGGGATCACATATCACACAAAGCATACTGACGTATCACACATACATCTGACGACACAAAGGGTGTACGGATTGGCCGCATCGTCACGGATATCCCGCCGCCACAATACGGTTATACACCGCTTTCGGGTATTCACATAACCTCAAATCGTAAGTGCGTATATATAGCTTATCGCCGTGTTTGTGATAACTATACATTAGATGAAAACTACTTTGAAACCAAAACTCACATGCTCATATCACAACGCTCAAATCTCATATCTTGCACCTGACGTCATATCGAACATATCATAACGGAGGTCACATACTCGAAGCATATACGGAAACATATGTCAAAACATAACGAAAGCCCGGTCAAAGCATATCCGAAAATCATATGTCGAAGCAAATACGGAAGCCATATCGACAAGAGACGATCATGACACAAGATACATATCGTCAAAACAATGCACATGATAGATGGTTTTCCCTACCTCACAAAGTAATTCCTTGCATGCTCATCCTTCACGAAGGTTGGTTCGTTCCACACGTAACCTCACCTAAACAAGGCACACTCATTCATTAGAATGATGTACAACCCATCGTGGAAAGTCCCCTTAGGTTTCCACGGTCAAATGTAATCAAACCAGAAAAGCAGATTTCGATCGGTCGAATCCGAATTGAACGACTAAGGTGCGTTTTGACGGCGAAAATGAATTCGACCGGTCGAAATAAATTTCGACCGTCAATTCCACAAGGCAATTTGCATTTTAAATTGATCGGTCGAATTCAAATTGAGCAGTCGAATTTCTCAAAGTCCAAAATCACCTTCGTTTATATAGAGTTCGATCGGTCGAAACTAAATTGACCGGTCAATTTCACTTAAGTCCGAAAAGCCCTTTTGTGGCTATTTCGATCGGTCGAAATGAATTTCGAGGTCGAAATTGCTATTTTCTTCGAGAATGAGGGTTTCTCACCGGTTCAACCCACTTGAAAACTCAACTTCATCTCATCATTTCAACCGGATCCTACTACTTTTAGCTTGTTGAAAGCCATCTATAAGTATTGAAGTTCCTTACCTAGGTTTGAGCGAGATCTCCTCCTCTAGCTCAAGAACAGACTAGGGTTCCATGGAGTTCTTTGCGGACTTGGTGGATCCTTGCTCGATTAGCTGTTCTTCCCCTTGACAGCGGATCGATCTCGGCAGCTCACTCGTAGCATTGAATAACCCTAGGTTTGTCTCTCTCTCTTCTTAACTCTCTTCCCTTTAGCAGTAAATAGAAATAAATGCCCTAGGTTTCTATTTATACTACTTTCTCTCTTGACTGGGTGTGAAACAGATACACCACAGTCCAGTGTACATGAGCATCAAGCTCTTACACCGGGTCTAGTTATCATCGATCAAGTTCATTGAATTTGATCTATAGACATTACAACATCGTAAAGAGGCATCCTCGGCTCATGACCCATCGGCACAAGTACCGAAGTGTACGGATCAAGGCTATGCAAAGTCGGGATGTTACAGATGGCCCTTTCGGTGTGGGTCCCTCGGGTGAGGGTTCTTCAGGAGCTGGTCTGTGGGGTACCTCTCATGCGAGTGCCCTTGGTGGTGATCCGCCCGTGGTCTATGGGACCTTCCGATGCCTTGACGATAGCTTTCTCTTGGGCCTCTGCGCCAATGTGGATAAGCAAGCTCGTATCTCAACTAAAGCGGCCCAGGTCCCTCCTCCTAAGGTGATTCCAAGGGTAAGCCCTCTCACGATCATTTTTCCTTTGTCTCGGCTCCTTTTGCATATGTTTTGTAATTGCCCCGGTAACTGACATGCTATCTCTCTAAATGTAGAACTTTGACTCGGCTATGGAGTATGCGACGTATCACCGTAACATCGCAGAGCATTGGGACGTGGAGACAGTGAGTATTCTGCTATTCTGCTTTTCTTATTGGTTCCACTATCCTTTGTTCCCCAATTGATCCTGATCTCTGACTTTGACTATGACTTGCAGCGTGCACGCGCCAAGGAGTCTCCCTCTTTGCTTAGCAGGATTTCGCAGGCGTGGTCCCGGGTCGGGGATATACGGACCTTCCAGAGCTCCTCACGTCTGCGGAAGAAGCCAAAGGGTGCCAACAAGGATTAGGCTCTAGTTTCTACACACAAAAACATTTAGCACATTTTAGGATAATTTTATTGGAATTTTGGAAAGTTTGTAACAGATTTTTGTGGCACTTTTTGGATGATGATTTTTTTTGTTTGGATATGCTTAGTGCTTTTCTTTGGTTGTCTGTTATCTTTCTCTTGCATATATCCCATTGCTTACAGGACGATCTTGATGTTTGCTCATGAAAGTGGCCCTCGAGGTCACATGCCCTGGTGCAGGTTTTTCCTGCACAAAAAAAGTCAAATCTTTTCACTGTTAGGTGCCCGTTTATGTTTGTGAATGTTCCTTAAAGCATAGAGCATATGAACAGGCTAACTGGTAAAGGGGGGCAGCAAAGGCCCACAAAAAAAATCCCCAAAAAAACTCAAAAAAATGGCATGGAGGGGGGATTTGTGCTGGCGCAACTATTAGTTGCGCCAATTTTGGCTTAGGGAGTTGTGGGGCCTTATATACCTGAGCCAGTTCAAATTCCCTCTCTTTTCTGTTTGACTTGGTCTTTTTGACTGATTCCTTTTCTTCTTACTTTTCTAGGGGCGGGGCCATCAACATAAATTGAATTTTATATTCTTCAAATATCCTTGTATGTCTATTGACCCGCCTTCCAATCCTCCCTTACATGGAGGGCTTGGAGCCAATTTACCCCTTTCTTTGGGCATGGGGCCCAATTTTCTCAAAAGTTGGCATGGGAGCCTGAATTGGAGCGAGCTCGTCGAGCTTGAGCGGCTCGTCCTATCATGTCTTCCCCTCTTCCTCGAGGTTCTTCCACGGTGGGACCTACTTCATGCGGCCACTTCATTTTGGGATGCCAACGCCCATGTGTTTCATCTTGGGAGTCGGGAGCTAACTCCAACCCTTGAGGAGTTATCTAATTTATCCGGCTTGAATCTTCACAAAGGCCTCACAAGAGTCACACCGAAGTTGGGCTACTCTAAATCTATTCACCTTACCCTCAGTTTGAAGAAATTTGAGTATGAGAAAAGTCTCGTTGGGGGCCCCACAAAGTGTTCGATCAAATTCCTCAAAGAACTTTTCGGTGACAAAAGTCTTCGAAAATTGCCGGTTAGGAACATCTTCAATGTGAAAACCTTTGCCCTCGGTCTCATCTCGGAAGTCCTTTTCTTTACTGGGGGAGAGAGCTTCTCTCTGGCTCTTTGCGATGTTTTGATCGAATTGGTAGAGGGTAGATCAATGATGCATTTGGTCCTTGCTGAACTGTATCAATGTCTTAATGCGTTTGCTCTGGGCAAGGTGGAGAATCTCAGGGGATGTCCTTTTCTATTTCAAGTTTGGTTAGGTGAGCATCTCTCTATCTTGGGACCCGTGCCACACTTTTAAATCGCTCGAGGTGAGGCGGCTCGATATTTTTCGGGTAGGTGTTACTTGCTTCCGCATGGCAATATGTCAGCTTTGAAGCTTTGGTTGACCGATGCCGAGCTAATATGGACGCTTCCTTGGTTGGACCGGACCTTCCCAATAGTCCGTTCCAGAGACCATGAGGGCATCACCCTTCTAGGATTGACTGGCAGCACCTTCAATTTCCCATTTCGAGTGTTGCATCAGTTTGGCTGCTCTCAGCAGGTGCCTTGTGAGACAAAGCCCCCTCTATGTGACTTGATCTTTTCTAGGGGGTCCTCTGGGGACATAAATCAGATTGCTGCTCTTTGGGAGATGCGTCAATCGACGCTGATGTGCGATATGGAGCATGGAGATCTAGTTCAGTCCTCCCCTGAGTACGAGGCTTGGTTATTGGCCGAACATCCTGTTGTTAATTATCTAGATCAGCCGGAGAGTGTTGATATGGGAGGCCCCTGGCCTAAGGAGACAGCACTTCGAGCCCGTATTGAGTCGTTGACTGATGAGAAGAGGATCCTGCATGAGCTTTTAGCACAAGAGAAAGATAGAGCAGGGATAGCGGAGAGCGAGGTCCTTCATCTGAAGGGATCTTTGAGTGTTGCCCTTTAAGCCACTAATGCTTCTCGGAAGAGGTATAAGAGCCTGCATGGTCGTTGGTTGACCGAGCGGAATGTTCGAGAGGATGGTTTTCGCGCTGAGATTAGTGCTTTGAAGCCCGAGCTGGGCCGTTGATCCCTTCCTGCACGTATAACTTTTTGCACCGATCAGCTACACAGAAAAAGGGGCGTAAGATACCCCTTTACAGATGCACATCTTTTTGGTATACATATATTCTTTATGTTTTTATTTTTTTCTTATTTTTATAAAAAGAAAAAAAGAAAGCTAGACATCACACTGGCTATTTTTGGGATGTGGTGTAAGCAGTAAAAAAGGAAAATCTATTATATTTACACTGGCTTTTTGTTCTTTTTGTTTTGTGTGTTTTTTTGGGTGTGGTGCCTTAATCACTGGTTGAGATCTCGGGTCCTCTTTTGAGTAGGGTCGAACCCCCTTTTTTTTAAATGGTTGGGTCTGAGAGAGTTTCAACAGCTTTACCAACACTGAAATGTCAATCCCCTTAGACTGAGTCAAACCTTTCTCCTTATCTTGAGTCATACGTTTGACAAAGCAATTCTAAAGACACACTTGGTCGGGACCCGATTCGATCTAACATGAGCGGCCCAGTCGGACAAAGGGAGTAACAGGAGAGAGAGAACCAAGGTTTCAAATATTTCTTCATGCCTTTCCTCAAATAATTTTTCTTTTTAATCTCTTTTTACTCACAATGCCCAAGGTGGGTTGGTCGTGGCCGTTTTTGTCCTCTTTTTACTCATGGCGCCCTTTCGAGCTTTCACCACGTCCATGGGTTTAGCTCTCTTATCCCAAGCACCCTTTCGAGTTTTCACCTAGTCCGCACAAACTCGTTGTTTTTACCCGTAGTGCCCTTTCAAGTTTTCACCACGCCCATCTTGCTTTGAGCTTGTATTTTTATTTTACTTTTTTAATTTTTTTTTTTTCAATTTTTTTTTCAAAAGCCACGACATAGACGTCGATTCCGTCATAGCCAGCTAGACGGGGTCTAGTATTGTCTCACAACTCGGCTCGTGTTGACTTAACAGATACTATGACTGCTTGTAAACCTAAAAAGAGGGCTTCCCTCAGGGTGTAGCATGGCCATGGGTTAGGTTAGGATTTGAAGGTATGCTAGGCTAAATAGGGTTTTTTTTATATGGCTTCAGTTTTTCTCAACATTCTTCTTCCTTGGGAGATTTTATTGTACATGCCCCACGATTCAATTTTTTCTTTCTTTTTTATCTTATTTCAGGCAATCTCTTTTTGAGGTTTTGCTTTTCTGATTTTTTTAGATTTTGATAGTAACTTTCCTTCTTTTTTGTATATGTACACATATTTTCTTTTGGGAAAGGGGTTTATTTGAAACAAAGGTTCAGGCTCAAATGGGACAGCAAAGGATATCATTATTTTTAGGGATGCTTTTTTGGCTACTGTGCTTGGAATGATGGCCTCTTTTGGGTGGTTCTTAAGCAGTTATGTATCTGTTTCACCAATACTTACCTTATCATGATAGACTAGGCATAGAACCGTTGGACGTATCCAGCGTTGATGGGCTCAGGAAGATGATCTCCGTCCATGGTGGCGAGGTGGACAGCGTATCCCGGTAGTACTTCTCGGACGACGTAAGGTCCCTCCCAGTTCGACTTGAATTTTCCTCTCAGATCAGCATGGAGGGATGGGAAGATCTTCTTCAGCACAGTGTCTCCTACCTTCAGATCTCGACTGCGAACACGTTTATTATAAGCGTGTGTGATTCGCCCCTAGTAAACTTGAGTATGGCACAAGGCTAGGAGTCTTTTCTCGTCTAATAAGTTTAATTGGTCAAAGTGGGATCTCTCTCTCTGCTTTGAGTAAGCCTGATTCAATGAGGATTCGGAGCGAGGGTACTTAAACCTCTACCGGTAGGACAGCCTCGATTCCATATACTGGGGAGAATGGTGTTGCCCCTGTAGCGGTACGGATCGACATTCTATAGGCCCATAAAGAAAATGGCTATATTTCGCTCCAATCTCGGTAAGTGACGACCATCTTCTCGAGGATACAGACAACTATCTTATTCACAGCTTCCATGGCTCTATTAGTTTGAGGCCGATAAGGTGACGAGCGATGGTGCTTGATCTTATATCGCTCGCAAAAAGCTTGGATGCGTTTATTCGCAAAGTTTGTGCCATTGTCCATGATGATATCCTTGGGTACTCCAAATCGGCACACAATATTATTTTTGAGAAACTTCTCGACATGATTGGAGGTAATTTTGGGATATGATGTCGCTTCTACCCACTTGGTGAAGTATTCAATGGCGACGAGGATGAACCAATGTCCATTTGATGCTTTCAGATTAATCATTTCGACGACGTCAAGGCCCCATCTAGCAAATGGCCAAGGAGTGGTCATGCAGTGTAGATCGATGGCAGGAGCATGTATCATACTAGAGTGTTCCTGACACTTGTAACATTTCTGAACATGTTTGCAGCAATCTGATTCCATAGTGGTCCAAAAGTACCCTGCCGAAGAATTTTCTTGGCGAGCATGTGACCGTTGACGTGGGCTCCGCATACTCTCTCATGGATCTCCCTCATTATATTGATCGCTGCACTTTCTATAAGGCACCTAAGTAAGATGTTATTATAGGATCACTTGTAAAGGCATTCCTCACAAATGACCTAGCCTGCCGCTAGACGTTGAATGGTTCGTCGGCCCATCTTGGACGTACCCTCAGGGGAAGTTAGTGTCCTGAGGAAATTCTTGATATTTGAGAACTAAGGTGGCTCATTATCAGGCTTTATAGGTTCCTCAATCTGGAGGCTGAAGGCCAGCTCATTCCTTTGCTCGATCATAATCGGCTTCATCTTAGCACCATACGAGATTTCTATCATTGACGCCAAAGTGGCTAGTGCGTCGGCAAAGCGATTCCTTATCCGGGGGACATATGAGAATGTCACGTCTTGAAAGCAAGCTATCAGATCCTCGAGGTGCTCATGATAGGGGATCAGTTTCTTGTCTTTCGTCTTCCAGTCACCATTCGTTTGGCATATAATTAACTGCAAATCGCCAAACACTCGGAGGTGAGTTACATTTAGATCGAGAGCCACCTGCAAACCAGCGGCACAAGCTTTGTACTCAGCCATGTTGTTAGTGTAAGGGAAGTTGAGCTTGATAGAGACTGTACATGGGATCCTTTCAACGAAATCAGAATGGCACCAGCTCCTTGACCCTCGGCATTTGTTGCCCCGTCAAAGTGCATTACCCATGATTCTTCTGCTTCTTCAGTAACGTCTTCCGTCATAAAAAAGATGTCCTCATAGAGGAACTCAGTTCTCAAAGTCTCATAAT
Source organism: Chloranthus sessilifolius (assembly GCA_021018995.1). Lineage (NCBI taxonomy): Eukaryota > Viridiplantae > Streptophyta > Magnoliopsida > Chloranthales > Chloranthaceae > Chloranthus > Chloranthus sessilifolius. Next base: position 17,282,556 of record CM037587.1, on the reverse strand, counting down.
CTGGCAATGGATTATCGACAACATGATCGGCGAGTGCCTATCCCTTGATCGACTTCTGACTGACGTAGGTGATGTCAAACTCAGATAACAAGAGCTGCCATCGTGCAGTCCACCCAGTGAGAGCCGACTTTTCGAATAAGTATGTCAATGGGTCCATTCGGGCCAAAAGTAGAACGGCTTGAGATAGCAAGTAATGGCAGAGCCTCTGAGTAGCCCATACAAGAGCCAGGCATGCTTTCTCCAGATGAGAATAGCACGTCTCATAATCAGTGAATTTCTTGCTCAGATAGTAAATGGCCTGCTCTCTTCTTCTCGTCTTATCATGCTGCCCTAAGATGCATCCTATTGAGACTTCCGTCATGGAGAGATACATTAAGAGTGGTGTCCCGGCTCTCTGATACGTTACACTGGCGTTCTTTAGCCCAAACGGCATGACTCGATAGCAAAAGGGTCCCCAGGGGGTGATAAGCGTCGTCTTCTCTCGGTCTGCCTCTGCCATCTTTATCCGATTGTATCCTGAAAATCCGTCCATAAAAGAAAGCATCCCGTGCTTAGCAGTGTGGTCGACTAAGATGTCGATGTGTGGCAATGGGAAATCATCCTTCGGGCTCGCCTTGTTCAAATTGTGAAAGTCGATACACATGCGGACTTTTCCATCTTTCTTTGGCATAGGCACAATATTGGCTAGCCACCGCAGGTATTTGGATACCATGAGAAACCCCGCGTCATATTTCTTGATGACCTCGTCCTTGACTTTCAACATCCACTTGGGTCGGAGATGTCTCAGCTTCGGCTTAACCGGCTTTATATTAGGGTAGAGTGGCAACTTATGCTCAACCAATTTGGTGACCAGACCAGGCATGTCCTCGTATGACCAAGAAAAAATGTCTTGGTATGACCGAAGGAAGTCGATCATTCTTTTTCTTTCTTCGGGAGACAGCAATGTTCCAATCTTGGTAATTAGGGAAATCTCCTCAGTTCTCAGGTTAACGTCCTTAGTTTCTTCGACAATGGGAGTAGGGCCGTGCTCAAATTCGGCAAACCAGTCAAGGAGCTCATTGGGGAGCTCCTCTAAAGGGATTTCCTCGTCCAGACTCGTAACTCCTACCTCTTCTTGTATTTGAAAGGGGCCGATTTTATGTGGGACGGGTATTTCAACTAAGGCATATTTTTATAGAATTTTATCTTGAATTTTAAATTATAATATTTTTGGAGTTTGTATTTTTCAATGTTTTTGAAATTTTTATTTTCTTCGGAGACGGACCCTTGGTAGTACGAATCTATGTATATACAAGGTATTGTCTACCAAGGGCTCATCTCACTTTTTATAGGTTGTTTTTTTTTAGAAAACGGGTGCCAAATGTTAGGCCACTCACCGCTTCCAAGGTTTGAGGCAAAGATGCCTGGTTGCGTACCTGAGAGGCTACTTCTTTACCTATCTGGATGGAGGGTGCTGGCTTATATGGCTTTCAGAGCCAGCCTCCATCATGTTCATCCCCATTTTGTCTGAGATCATGTCCTCAAATGTTAGCACAGTTTTGTGGTGATTTACCACAGGGGGGTTTGTTCAGGTATGGGCCGTCATTCCTCAAAGAGGGATAGTGCGGCCAAGTCTATCTCCAGGCTGGGAAGGGTGATGTAGGGATTGGTGGGGTGAACTGGTGCTCTGGGCTTATGTGGGGTTAATTGGGTTACCTCATTCCGGTCAATCTTCACAACCCCGACACTTATGAATGAATTCCTGATGTGAGGCCTGGGACGGGGTTTTTCCTCTATGTGGATCCCCCTAGCTTTTACAGCTGCCGTCGCACGAGCTTTCTCCTTAGCCTCTCTTACTTCTTCTGTGGGCTTATAACCAAGCCCGAATCTGACTTTCTACCCTCCTTTTTTTAGTGACAGGCTCCTTTCTGCCTTATAATCTGGACCCAAGACCCCTTCCTTTTTTATAGCCCCAATTTTGGAGCATAGCCACCGCCGCTACCATTCCACCTCCGGTTCTTAGAATTATGCATTCGATGGGCTTCGAAAGTATTGTCGACACCTAGTATTCGAAACTATGGAGGTCGGCGTCCCCAGGGGTGTGCGGCACATCCAGCACATTAGGCTTTTTAACGCTATTGGTGGCCTTCCCTCTCTCACTGTGCCCCTCACCGATGATTGTGATGATCTTATGCTCCAATGAAAATTTGAGTTTCTGGTGCAATGTGGAGGGTATCGCGCCAACCTCATGTAGCCACGAGCACCCCAGTAGCAGATTAAATGAGAATTTGATGTCCATCACTTGAAACAATATGGAGAATGTCATTAGCCCAATTAATAGCTCAAGGTCAACTTCTCCCATTATTTCTCTTCACGTATTATTGAAACCTCTGTAACATGCAAGGATCTACCCTAATCTTGGTGGCAGTTCTCAGCGGGTATTTATTCAACGCAGACCCATTATCGATCAAAACCAGGGGGATAATCATATTTTTGGACTCGACGGTTATATTCAGGGACTTCGAGTGACTACCTCCTTCCTCAGGTAAATCGACATCAGAAAATGAAATGACATTTGGAGCCATCACCTGACCAATTATTTGCCCGACTTTATCCGGGCTAACCTAGAGTGACACATGTGCATTCTTTAATGCCCTCATTAAAGCTTGAAAATAGAGTGGGGACGTCATTAACAGATCCCATACAGTAATATAGGAAGGCATTCTTCTCAACTGAGTCTCCAGTATATGTTCTCGACTCATTTTCTCAAAAGGATTCACGACGCTATCTTTCTTTCCCTCTGGTTGGACTTGTGTTGCTGCTGGTGCTTTTGGCTGCTTTGATATCTTCCCATATCAGGTAATAAAGTCCACTGCCCCTTCTCTATTTCTGCCAGCATTGATATCAATTTGTTCATAACTCAACGAGACCTTATGAGGATCATAGGTTGGTCTCGAGATTTGAAATAGTATGGCTGCCTGCATTTAATGCTCTTGTACTGCGGTCTCCAGAGGTGTGGGTAACACTTGATTTACCTCGGTGATAGCTGGTTGGGTGGCAAAATTGGGCCAGACGGGAGTGGTGAAGCTTGTGAGCGGTGGCGTCGGGGGAAAAGGGGTAGGGGTAGGCCATTAGTAGCTGATGGGTGTCGGTGGGAGATTGGGGGTATGATGGGCTATCGGATAATTGACGGGGGTGATAGTGTATGGTTGGTAGGCATTTATATACATATAATTAACGAGAGTGGGTGATGAAAAATAAGCCCTAAGATCCAAGGGTTCAATTTGTGTAGTCAGGTTGGGAAAATAATCTGACAAATTCAGGGGTTCAATCACCCCAATATTTCTTTCTTCAATATTTCTCGGTAATGACGCCACATAGCTTTCCCAATCATTGATGTAGCCTGATGGGTCAAATTCAAATTCCTCCCCATATTCCTCTACCATCTTGATGGTGGATCTACTTCTCTATTAGGATGCGGGGGTAATGGCACCTGATGGATATTTGCATGCTAGTTCATTTGCGAAGGTGTCGGTGGAATAATTTTTTCGGCATCAATCAAATCTTGGATTGTGTGCTTCAATGGGAAGCAGCGGTCAGTTGGGTGACCTAGACCCTGATGCAAATTGCAGTGGGTATTCAAGTCATAGTTCTTTGGGATTAGGTGGGGAGGAGGTTGCGGTTGACAAATAGTAACTAATCCCTTTTAAATTAATAAAGGTAAAAGTACACTTAATGATTGACCCAAGGGTGTAAACACTCAGTCATAGCGGGCTCTCCTCTGCTCCGGAGTCATTTGCATTCATTGACCGTTTCCTGCTCTTTGCATCTGCTCAATTCTTACTGGTGTTGGCTGTACTGCTTAAAATTGGAATGGGGTTAATTATTATTGGGCCTGGTATTGGCAATTTTCTGAACATCGGCCCCTGTTCTCTTCTCATTCCTTTATTCTCAAAACCTTCTAACCCCACTAACTTCACTTGGTAAATTTTTGTTCAGGCGACCCTCCCTGATGGCATCCTCACAGCGATTGGTGTTCCTCACTAGATCAGTAAAACTGCACTGCTACGGTATACCAAAAAATTTGAGATCACTGGTAGAGTATTTTTAGAAATCATTTCAATCTGCTCATCTTCAGGTATCATATTTTTTACCTGAGCTGCTAGTGCTCTCCACTGCCCCACGTAGTCACTGAAGGTCTCATTTGGGTTTTGTCTCAAACAGGCCAAGTCTGACTTACGTGGCTCGATGTCTATATTATAGACATATTGTTCTTGAAACAAGTGTGTTAAGTCCTTCCATGTTTTCATCATAGCTAGCTCCAAAGATGTGAACCACCTCAACGTCGGACCAGTCGGACTCTTTTGAAAGACCTTTATCAATAGTCTTTCGTCCCTTCCATATTGACACATGTCTCCACAGTAGGACTTGAGGTATGCAATAGGATTGCCGATGCTGTTATATTTGTTAAAAATCGGCATTTTAAATTTGGGAGGCAAGGGGACCTCAGCAAACAAACATAAATATGTGAAGTCCGTGGCATGAATTTCAGCACCACCTATTTTCATCAACTACTTTTGTATTTTGTCCAATTGTTCTTTCAGCTGCTCTGACTCCTTATATATGAGGGTCGCTTTCTTGGCTGTTGGTTGGATTTCACTTTGTGCTACCAGGTGGTGGGAAATGACTGGGAGGGTTAAGGCTGGTTAATGCCCCAGTATAGGCCCCATTGTTCCTAATCTCATCCTCTTCATACTGTTGGTCGGCATAATGTGCAGTAAGGGTGGCATTCTCATGTTGGTGTTGCATGGACTAAGTGAGAATGACATGAGTAGGGGTTGGGTGAGCCCATTGGGGATGAGGGAAAGTCTGTTAGGAGATGGGATGAGTGGAAGTTGGATTTTGGAGTGGGGCCTGACCCATTGGGCATGGAAGGTTTGAAGCTGACTTTGGGATGTAGGGATATGGGTGGATTGGGGTTGATGTAAGGCATAGTTTTGAGCTGGATATGAGGGTTGTGAGTGGGTGAAATTTTGGAGAAATTGTGAAGGGTATGGGTGTAAGGTTCCAAGGTTTTGGGCTTGGGTTTGGGCCATGAAGCCTTGGGAGGGTTGGGCCATGAAGCCTTAGTCATTATAGGTTTGGGCCATGGGCCATTGATGGGTTTGGGATATGGGCCCTTGGTGGGTTTGGGCCATAGGCCCTTGGTGGGTCTGGCCCATTAGGCCTTGGTGGGTTTGGACTATGGGCCCTTGGTGGGTCTGGGCAATGGGACCTTGGTGGGTCTAGCCCATTGGGTCTTGGTGGGTTTGGGCCATGGGCCCTTGATGGGTCTGAGCCATGGGCCCCTTGATGGGTTTGGGTCATGGGCCCTTGGTGGGTCTGGGCCATGGGGTTTTAGGCCATGGGGCCTTGTGTGACGACCCGACTTTTCCAATCCCTCAGGTATAGGAAAGGCCGGTTCGCCAATCTATCGAATAAACGATAAGCCGGACAAACAGGGCACATATCAGAGTAAAGCGTAATAAATATTCATAGCTAAAATAAATGCGGAAGCAATTAAAAGTAAAGAACCACCGATGATGGCCGACCATCATCGAAACATGGCTCATAACAGAAATCAACGTCAAGTATAAAACTATAATATCCAACTAAAATGGGCCCACAAATTCAAGTCTAACTCTCACCACAAATAAGAAAATCAGTAAGTTCTATACTGGGAAAAACTCCTCAGGAGAAACCTCAAGCTCTTCCTCGTGCACGTGGTCGGATCGATCTCACATAAACGAATAGCCACATCGATTCGAACACAGTGACGAACAAAGCTCGATGAGAAGAAAGACATCTACGGCATTTACTTTAACTAATATGGTTTCAAAACAAATATCGAATATAGCTTGTCAAACATATAAGCGGATAATAAATCAATTTAGGTGCAGAAATCATATGTAAGATTTATTTCTAAATGTGTGAAAACAGTTTCAGAATGATCAGATGTTTCAAATGTCTTAGTTTCTCTAACTTCTATATGCAAAGTTCAGTAATTCATGACTTAATCCTCAACTTAAAATACCTCCCGAGTAAACTATATCTCGAGAGCAGGAATATAGCCGATGGGAACCCCTACTACCATCGTCGTTCATGAACCCTTTTTCAGGATGCAACAAGCCCCTGCGTAATGAGGGAAACTTGTGCCAGGAAATTGTTCAGGAATTTTTGAGGGGTCGTTCAGGTCAATCATAAAACAAATGCAGATACTAATATAAATCAGATGCAAGTCTCTTATACATAGTTCAGGTTCTTGATTTCAGATTTTCAGAGCTTAAGCAGATTCAGGTTTCAGGATTCAGGTAGATTTAGATTTTTCAGTCATCCATATCAATTTCAGTTTACAGATGTGATTTCAATGGCATATGCAAGTTCAAAGATTTTTATTCAAAATATCCATGCGAATTAAAATAGAATACTGTAAAGATGAGATTCTCCTACCAAAACTTGGAGTTATGCGAAGTCAAGCAAAGTCCTATTGATGGTCTCTCGCCCTCAATCTACATTACAATATACGTTTATGCATTAAAATTAACTCTAATTACTAATAATATAGACCTATTTAAGTGTTTCCTCAAAAACAAGTCAAAACAGGCAAGTTGCGCCAATCCTAGAATTTGACATAACATTCTCATATATTTTTTACTATCAAGACGATTGATCCATAGTTGGTCAAAACATAAAAGTTGTAGATTTTTCTATTATCTTTCCAACGTAAAAAGAATCGTCTCAATCGGAGTTCGAGATAAAAAGTTATGACTAAAATACTAAGGCAATGTCGAAGTTCGACAATACCTCGCTTAAGCGATGATAATAGCTCACTCGAGCGATTTGATGTAACATTCTCATATATTTTTTACCATCAATACGATTGATACATGAGTTGGTCAAAACATAAAAGTTGTAGATTTTTCTATTAGCTTTCCAACTCAAAAAGAATCGTCTCAATCGGAGTTCGGGATAAAAAGTTATGACTAAAATACTAAGGCAATGTCGGAGTTCAGTGATACCTCGCTCGAGCTATGATAATAGCTCGCTCGAGCGAGCTACAGCGACGCGATTTCGCTGGTTTTCACCCAAATCGAAACTCATACATTCCAAAGCAAAACCCATGGCTAATCTAATGATTTAATCAAAAAGTTTAATTAAAACGTACCTTTAATCTAAGGATTCCTAGATTAGAAATGAGTCACGCGAATGGAGCTTCGGAATGAAACCAACGGGTTTCCTCAACGATTCGCGCCGCAATCGATCCCACGAGTTCACAGAGACAACTCCAACACGCCCCCAATGATCTCAACCTCTCCCAATAGCCAACTACAAATCCAAGGTTGATTCAAGTTCTTTCTAAGGTTTAAGTGTTTTCAACAAAGAGGGTTCTAGAGAATGAGGTTTTCTAAACCGATCTCCTACGATGATTGAAGAAGAGAGAAGACGGAGTTTCACACGGTTGGGTAACTATCCTCTCTTAACAAAACCTAGTATAATACGGGAATGCAATTCCTTCTTATAATAGGATTGCTCACAAAGTAAAACACACACACACACATCTTATGTATTATACACTTCTAATTTAAAACTCAAGTCCGGTGTTGAGCGGCTACACCGAGGTCGGTGCACAACTTTCGCACGAGGGTCCAAATGGGCTCTAAATTAAAATCTATCCGCACAATCACATCTAGATAAAAATCCAAAACAAATGGTGACGTCGGTTGCCGAGCCGAATACACACACAGGGTCAGTCTAACTCGGGTTCAAAATACGGGTCTTTACACCTTGAGACATGTAGGGAATAGAGGTTTGGGCCATGGGGCCATGGGGCATGTGGGAAATAGGGGTTTGAGCCATGGGGCCTTGAGACAAGTGGGGAATGGAGGTTTGGATGGTGTGGATTATGGGGGGTTGATGGGATCATGGGGGAATGAGGCATGGAGACTTGATAAAGTCTCGGATGGGTTCATGAGTGTGTGGTATGGATGAGTGGAGATGTGTTGGGAGGCCTTCCACCTATTATAGGCTTGGACCATCTCTTCCACCTTGGCCACTGAAGGAGGATCGGATGGGGATGGATTGTTTGAGGCTAAGAGGGGTATGGATGGAGTGCATGTGGAGGGTAAATTGGGCATGGGCCGGGTAAAATCGGGCCTGACCCAAATAAAGGATGGGATATGGGGTGGATTGGAGGAATGAGGTGGGGCATTGGAAAAGGGGGGTTGGCTGGGTATGTTTGGGGACAATGAAGGGTAAAGTGTGGGTGTTTGGAAAAAATCGGGCATGGCCTCAGTAAAAATAGGCATTACCCTAGTAGATAGGGGGATGTGTGGGGGGTTGGATAAGGCGGAGGTGGTATATGTGAATGAGGGTGGATCGGGTCTATAGGGGGAAGATGGGAAATGGGGTATGGATGTGGATGGGGACAATTGGGTTGGGCTTCGAATGGATATGGGCGAAAGATGGGGTTGATTTGGCATGGATGTGGATGGAAAGTGGGATGGGTTTGGCATAGATATGGGAGGGAAAATGGGCATGGTTTGTGCAAAAGATGGGGAATTGGGGGGTGGATTTTGGATGACTTGGGAAGCGGTGGATGGAAAAATAGGGGCGCCAAAGGGGCCGAAAATGGCGAAGGGCGATTGGGTGAGGGGGGTGGAATTGAAGGCTTCTTCGGTGTGGGAACGGGTTGGAGAATGTGGTGGGGATGAATCGGGATTGGCGTAAGCCGGGTCCACTACCCACGACATCGCTTGTTGGCGAGTTGGGTACAAGTGCCTTGGATAAGGCCCAACAATTTCCTCCTCCTTCCCCTACGGGATGATGGAGTAAGATGATGTCGTTATGCCGGTACGACAAAGACTCTAGTTTTTAGGTTTTTTTATTTTCAATTTTTTTGAATTTTTATAAGTGAAAACAAAGGTTCCGAGGCCTTGGAGTTCCCTTCTCGGGTGGCTTTCATACCCTAATTTAAGACTCACGACGACAATTTCGAAGCACTTTGGAAGAATCAAAGGAAGACCTTTGATCTATTGAAGGCATGAAAATCGATGCGGACAACTCGATCCCTCGAAATGAGTCAAAGAGAAGTCACCTTCTTTTGACCGGCGGGGGCGTATTGGGAGTCGGAGATGGTGGGGTCTAAACAGAGGCTCTAAGACACTAATTGGGAGACTCGGGATGTGGAAAAGGCCACAGATTCGGGCTCTGCTGTCCAGAACAGTCTTGGCGCAACTAATACATGCGCCAGGCTAAGAATGCCCCTACTTTACACTGGCGCAAGTATTAGTTGCACCAAGGTAAAATTGGCCAGATTTAAAGCTGACGCGACTAATAGTTGCGCCAGGTATAATTCCAGGATTTTTACACTAGCGCAACTAATACTTGCGCCAAGCTAAAATGGAGCTCCAGAATTTTATGACAGCAGTAAACAGCACCCGAAATGAGTCTTTTTTTTCTTGTGGAAGCTAGGCTTTCGGGAACTGACTGACTTTTAGTGAATCGTTCTCTCCTCACCGAACCTAAGGGATGTAAGTCCGGTATAACTTGCTAGTGCGCTCCCCAAGGGTTTTAAGCTTTGTAGGAATGGGAAACCACCCGATATACCTCCAGCGCAAGCGCCTTCTCAAATACTAGGTGGGCTAGGACTTTTCTAAATTATCACCACTAGGGATTGCTGCCATACTAAGACCCGGGTGGTTGTATGTGTGCCTAAACCCAACCCTTTTAAAAAAATCTACCCCGTAAAAATAAATTGATTAAGTTCTCAATCTTGGTTCAATTTTAATTAATTTTTTTCAAAGCCCCTTTTTTTTATGGAAGTTTTCTTTAGTTCAAAAATCGGGGGTGATGATCCCGTGCCGCCACTACGGGCCAGCGTCCACTGTTAGAATATGTTTGTATAAGTAGGCCCGCTAATCGGCTAAGGCACTTTAAATTATGGGAATTTAAAGAAAATTAAAAGATAATGTACAAGTAAGCCCGCCAATCGGCTAAGGTACTAAAAAGACGAAAAAGTAAGGGTGTGTAAAAAAATAAAAAATACAAAATAATATAAAAAAATAGTAAAAATGTTAGTAAAATAAAAAATAAATGACCAAATTTCAAGGAGAAGCTCTACAAGCTCTCCCCAGCAGAGTCGCCATTTGTGCAATTGTTGGATTTTGACGATCTCGTCGCGGCGATATGCTCGCTAACAAAAATATAGAGTCGCCACCCGGAGCTTTTGGTGTCTCGAGAAACCTAGATAATTTTTATAAGCACTAAAGTGTCAAAAATATTACTCTGAATCCGATTCACACCAATGGTTCTTGGATAGGAGCTTCGGTTATCGATTGGGAAGGTGTTAGGCACCCAATCAACCTGCTTAATGCGGTCTCTACTAATGGCCAAAATAAAAATAATATAAATGAAATGAAAAAGGCTTCCTCTTACCCAAATGAGTCTTAAAATCCTATTTGTGCCCCTCCGTTCCTACCAAAAATTCGGCGGCGTAAAGGCACAAATGGGGGGATAGAGGAGAAACCGAGAAGGTAGAGGAGTAGAGGGGAAAGCCGGAGCACTTGGGCCCTTGTTGCACCGTTGTGGAGCCTTATTGGCTTGCTTCGGTGAGCTTTTAGAGGCTTGTATGGTATGAAATGGGGTTCTAACTCCTAAGGCTTGATAGCTAAGAGGTAGAGGGAGAAGGCAAATGGGTAACACACACCTAAACTAAGGGATCTAAGGTAAAAAATATGGCTCAAAGGAGGTTTTGGAATTTTGAATTTTGTATGGGAATGGTGCACCAAAGGGAGAAAGATCTTCTCACTTAAGCTCTTTCTCTCTTAGGCAAATTTCCTCAACCTTTAATCCAAGGGGAGGGGGGTTCTATTTAAAGGAAAATGGTGGGTTAGGAGGCTACTTAGAGCTTAAGCATGATTAGGAATTAGTTAATCTAGCATCAAAGGTTTTCTAGGGTTTCTAGAGCCTTGAAATATGTAAAGAGCTGCTCCAATGGTAGATGATTGGATGAGGCTTTAAATCACTTAAGGGGTTACACATAGGTAGTAAATGGGTGCAATAGAACTAGCAAAACACACTCCAAAGGTCAAGATGGTCAACAAGTCAAACCCCAATCTCAATTTTTGAGGCAAAAACTAGGAGTTACTATTCATATGTCTGGCACAACTATTAGTTGCGCCAGGCATATGCACAGTAAAATAGTGTATGCACAGTGCCTGGAAGTTGGCTCCCCGAGGTGGGGTCCACCTTAATGCTGGTGCAACTATTAGTTGCACCAGGCCATATATGGGGAGAGATGGCTTGGCATAACTAATAGTTACGCAATGGCTTGGCGCAACTATTAGTTGCGCCAAATCCCTAAGGGGGTTTTCGTGAAATTACCATCTTGCCCCTCGAGCTCAGAAAGCCATATCTTTGCATACATAGCTTCAATTGGGGTGATTATTGGCCCGTTGGAAAGCTAACGACTTCTACTTTTTAATGGTATGAGATTCAATTATAGTAGAAGGTCATGACTAGTCTCGGTGCACCATCCTTTATCCATGGCTCGAGAAGGTCAGGTTTAGGTCCGGAATGGGATCTGGGGGTCGGGAAAGTTCCTAAGAGATCTAGGGTGATTCCTAAGGGTTTAGGAAGGCTCCTAAGGTCTTGAAAAGGTTCCTAAGGGTTCCATACATGCCATCAAAAGCTCAGAGACGCGCCTCTCTCAAAGTGGGTTCCGATCAGGCCTTGGGCTAAATTTTGGGTGTCTACACTATCTCTTAGCCATCAAACCTTAGAGGTTAGAATCCCCTATTCCATCTACTCAAGCTATCAGAAGCTCTCCAAGTGCACCTACGCGAAGGTCCACAGTTGTGCAACAAGGGCCCGAGAACTCCGGCTCTCCCCTCTACTCCTCTACCTTCTTAGCTTTTCCTTTGTCTTTAAATTTGTGTCGTTATGCCACCGAAATCTCGATAATTGCGGAGGGGCACAAATAGGACCAAAGTGCCTTTGGGCAAGAGGAAGTGCTCTCTTTTATTTTATTTTTCCTTTTATTTTGGCCATAAGTAGAGACCGCATTTGAGCGGGTTGATCGGGTGCCTAACACCTTCTTGATCGATAACCGAAACCCCTACCCAAGGGCCTTTGTCGTGAATCGATAAATCAGAGTCATATTTGGCACTTTGGTGCATTTAATATTGATTTGAGATTTCCCGGGACACCAAAAGCTCAGGGTGGCGACTCTAATTTTTTTATTAAACGAGCGCATCGCCGCAATTGACTCGCGAGAGCCCACGGTTGCACACAGTTGTTATAATGGCTAATATTAAAGTTAGTTAATTGAATGGTTCACATCCACTATAGGCATGTTTCTTTGGGTTGAGACATGTTCCAGCGATATATTTCCCTTGGACAATTTAGATTGATCACAGATGTTCACAACATGGCATAACGATAATCGCACTTCAATGGTGTGAGATTAAAGTCTAATTTTAATGGCATAAGATAATTTAAATACCATTATGGTGCTTAAATGTCAGTTAGGAGCCATTATCCTATATTGTTAATATTACTTAAATAGTAAGAAAAAATAGAAAATTTTGAAGAATTTACCAATCCTTTTCTCATCTATTTGCTTGAAATCAACACTTTGTCCAAGAACTCGATGATTTCAGGTAAGAAAGGGCATGTTGCTATAAGATGATCATATCTAATACATGATACTAAAGCAAAAACTATTAAAATAATAGAAAATCATTATAATATTTTTGCTTACAAAACAATAAAACCCTAAAAATAACATCAAAACCTAGCTCCGTTGAAACACATATGAAACCCTAAAACCTAAGATGTACTCTAAACCAGAAATAAAAAAAAAAAAAAACCAAGAAACATCAAGAAAAAATGAATGAACCTCGCATTTGTGGTGAGACCAAACATCATGCATGATCTAGCTCTTGTACATGCCACAAAACCCATAGAGAAAGGCAGCAGTTATGTTAGGAGAAAAGTAAAAAAAGGTTTGATTAAAAAAAAAATTATGTTGAGATATTAACACAATCAGAACCTAAAGTATTTAAAAAATAAATCAAATAAAATAAATGAATAAACCTGACATTTGTGGTGAGACCAAGCATCATGCATTATCTAGCTCTTGTACCTGTCACAAGACCCATAGAGAGTGGTTGCAGTTACGTTAGGAGAGAAGGAAAAAAAGGTTTGATTAAAAAAAAAATTATGTTGAGATATTAACACAAATCATAACCTAAAGTATTTAAAAAACAAATAAAATAAAATAAATGAATGAACCTGGCATTTGTGGCGAGACCAAGCATCATGCATGTTCTAGCTCTTGTACCTGTCACAAAACCCATAGAGAATGGCTGCAGTTACGTTAGGAGAAAAGGAAAAAAAGGTTTGATTAAAAAAAAAAAATTTTATGCTGAGATATTAACACAAACCACAACCTGAAGTATTTAAATAAATAAATAAAACCTAATGTTCTCACCAACAATTGAAATAAAAAATAAAATTTAAAAGAAAAAACCCTAAAGCAAAAAAAAATTCAATTGAACCATCATAATTGTAGCAGACAAAAACCCTAAAGTATTTAAAAAATAAATAAATAAACCTTGCATTTGTGGTGAGACCAAGCATCATGCATGATCTAGCTCTTGTACTTGTCACAAAACCCATAGAGAAGGGTTGTAGTTACGTTATGAGAAAAGGAAAAAAAGGTTTAATTAAAAAGAAAAAGCGTTTTTATGTTGAGATATTAACACAAACCAGAACCTAAAGTATTTAAAAAAACAAAAAATAAATCAAATAAAATAAAACCTAACGCTACAAACCAAAACCAAAAGTATTTAAAAATAAATAAAATAGAATAAAACCTAATGTTCTCACTAATAGTTGAAATAAAAAATAAAATTTTTAAAAAAAATAACCTTAAAGCTAAAAAAAAATAATTCAATTGAACAATCATAATTGTAGAAGACAAAAACCCTAAAGCTAAAAAACTTACATATAAAGAAAAATCCTAAATCTTTGATAACGGAATTAAAAACTGTTAAAATAATAGAAAATCATTATAATGTTTTTGCTTAAAAAAAATAAAACCCTAAAAATAGCATCAAAACCTAGTTCCGTTGAAACCCATATGAAACCCTATAGCCTAAGATGTACTCTAAACCAGTATTTCTTTTTAAAAACCCAAGACAAAATATAAACTAATGTTCTCACTGATAATTAAAATAAAAAAAAATCCTAAAGTAAAAGAAATTCAATCGAACCATCAAAATTGTAGAAGACAAAAACCCTAAAGCAAAAAAACTAAAATTAAAGTAAAAAAAAAAAAATTGAATTGAACCATCATCATTGTAGAAGACAAAAACCCTAAAGCTAAAAAACTAAAATCAAAGATCTAATTTGTAGCTAAAACTTCTGCTTTCAACTGGTGAGGTATCATCAAAGATCTAACCTATAGCTGGAATTTCTGCTTTAGGGTTTCATAGCTGAACATTCGTTTCACTATTGGTAGTGCTATTAGAAAGAAGAATGGATAAAGTTAAAAGCAAAATAATAGTTTGCTAACTTGCAACTATTTCAAGGGGAAATTTTACTAACTTGCACCATTTAGGGGTATTACGGGGAATATGAAAATCGGACCAAACCATCGTTCGACGAAAAGTAAGAGAATTATTTTCTCTATATATATATATATATATATATATATATATATATATATATATATATATATATATATTGGGTATATAAGGTTGAGTATATGCATTTGAATTCATGGTTCATCGATGCATTCGAACCAGCTGAGCGCTACATGACAGTTGACTTGAGGATCAGGTGCCACGACAACTTGCCCAAGTACTATTCAGGTCCGTCCAAAAATAAATTAAATAGGTATTTATCCACCAATCAAATGTTGGTCAAAAGTGGAAATTTTTGTAGCGCCACGTTCATGCGGCAGATGCAAAACTTTGACTTGTGTTTTGAAGGGCAAAAGGTCTCACATTTTTTTTTTCTAAAATTCAAAAAGATTGTGTGATCCTTAGAGAATGTGCGTAACTTGCACTCATGTGCTACATGGCATTTGATCTAGGGTTCAAACGCATGAATCATATCATGCATTCGAACTCTCTCTCTCTCTCTCTCTCTCTCTATTTATCTATATATATATATATATATATATATTAATGATCCTCCCTCTCACTCGAGTTATGGTTGCATATCACATTAAGTTGATTTTTTAAGTTACCTGATATGAGATGCAGCCAATAGAAGCTCGGTGCTATGGACTTATATGCCATGACTTGAGTCATATTGTAATGACCCGATATTTCCACACAAGAATAACATGAAATGTCGGGTCGCTAGATCATAAATCACAATCTAAATACAAAATTTCTTTGGTATCGATGGAATCAAATTTGTCATAAACTGAATAATGTTTAACTTTCATAGATGAATAAAATATTAGTCCAAAAGTAAATGTCACCGATGATGGTCGTACGTCACACAAACAATGATATTTACATCAACATGTGTGGAACAATAAGTCATCTAAGACAATTATACTTATACCAAGTTCGAATTACCAAATTCTCAGGGTAAAATTCTTCTGGTAGAAGATCTGCCTCATCTTCCGGTAAAAGGTCAGGATCTTCTTCAGCAACCGAACCTATGACACATAGTGTCGAGGTGAGCTAACAGTCTAAGCTCAGTAGAAAAAGTTCAATACCAAGTTACATTTCATCCAATCAATGCATAGTTTCATTGACCAATTCAAAGCAATCTTAATGTCAAAACATAATTTGAAAGATCCTGGGTTCAAAATCACATAATCTGAGATTGAGTTTCATATAAGATTTGATAGTGTCATTTCTTAAGTTTCACATGAGGATCTATTTAATTTATTCATTTTCACATTTTATATGCAACTTCTTAGTTCATGTATGACTTAAATATATAACTTAAAAATCTCCAACACAAGTGCAGCATTTAGAGTCTCCGGTAACCAATGGGAATCCCTTCCTAACCATCGTCGTTCATGAATAATTTTTCAGTATGCCCAAGCTCCTGCGTTGTGACTTATCTTATCTCATACTCATAATATACCCTTATACTTAATTCTAATACGAACTATAGTGGGATAACTTTTCTAAATCACGCTTCCCAAGGAAAAGGTTTCGTAGTAACCTGAATGTACTTCGTGTGGCAGCCCATACTATCATAGAGGATTGCATCTGTATATGGGCGTTAATATCCCGAGTTTCACATGATCGTAAAAGAAACCTCACCACGGCTAAAGCCTATGGTCAAACCTCATAACTTAACCCATACTTATACTATCATATTTAAACTCGAGGTGATCGGGTCACCGTATATGCCACCGTAAACAAGGTTATACTGAATTCGCACTCACCCGATTGGTCATTAGTCTCATTCCACCATGAGTTGTGAGGCATGTGAATCTGGTGTATTCCTCGTTTCGATACCATCTCACTGAATCACAACTCCCAAGCATAGGCATAATCTCATACACTCTCGTACATATGTCCTAGCTTACTTATAACTCATATAATGTGATCAAAATATAAACACAGAATTATCATGAGTACAAGAAGATTCTAATTTAATTATGTTTATATATATAATTTATTTACATAATACTAATATAACTATATAATAGGGTTATAAGTGTGATTTCGATAACTTGAAGGCCAGAGTTTGTTTTTATGAGGTATCGAATTTCTAACACTTCGTATTATCGAAGTAGTCGCGTTGAAGCGATAGAATGATGCATATAGTGTACTATAATTAAATGCTCAAATAAAAGGACAGTACAATCTTAAGTGGAGTGCATCATGACCATCGATTGAAACCATCGAGTGATTTAAGGTGTATTGAGTTTTGGTCGTGCAAGTGAAGTTATAGGGGAAAACAATAATAAGATATTATTTAATGTCTGTTCAGACACAAGTCGATCAATAAATTTTGGAATCGATTAATCAGTTTTATTTATATTACATAAATTATTTAATTTGAGTATAGATCGATCAATCGATTTTTGAATTCGATCGGTCGAATTTAAGGTGATTTAAAATTTAGTAATGGTTCAGCTCTATATATAGTCGATGGATGGATCAATGGTGTCGATGAATAGAGCTATAAGGGAAACGAACAAATTCAGAATGGGTTTTCTATACCCATCAATAAAGCAACTGCATTATATTATTTAAATACCAAGGCACTTGAGTCTCTTGTTTTATATATGATTAAAATATAGTATAGGAGTATAATGTAGTACTATTATATAATGTATTATATTATATAAGATTATAATATAATATGAGTTTATATCAGTGTAAGCCACCTCTTACTTTATATGTATTATAAGTAAGTTATTAGTTATTTTAAATCTAATTTAATATGGTGTAATCATCACACCTGCAACCAAATAACAAAGGTTGTTGGTTTCAATAGTGGGTCGATCCATCGAGCACAAGGGTCGATCCATCAACTTTTTAAAGTGTCAAAGTTTATCATTATAAGGTTACTCAGTTTAGATTATTTAATTAATTTAACCGAGAATTAATTAATCGAGCATATAAGTCGATTGATTGACTATATAAAGTTTTTGGCCGCGATTTTGAATTAATCAATCAATCGATAGTGTAAATTGATTGATCGACTGCCGCGAATTCAAAACAGATCTGAGTTCCAAAATAAACTCAAAATATATCCAAAAAATTCATAAAAATTATATTAAAATAAGGATCAATCATTGTATCAATCCTAACAACAATTTTTATAGGAAAACAAATCTAGCTTCATTTATTAGCCCGTTGATACGCGATCGAACGTATCCTACGTGACTGGATCTAAGAAGGACGAGATGGATTAGTGGGTACCCACCTCTTGAAGAGTGATTCAATTGAACAACGACGATTAGAGTGATAGAGATTGGCGTCCACTCGATGATCCGTCTTCGATTTCGCCTTCTTCTTCCTCCTCGATCTTTGACGGCGAAAGATAAATCACGGTGGTTTTTGTGGAAGAACACACAACAGTTTTAGAAGAGAGATTAAGATGTTTAGAGAGGAGATGGGTGGAGAAGAAAGGTGATAATGGCTAGGGTTTTCTTAAGAAGAAGAAAAGAACGAGACGGCTAGGGTTTTAAGAAGATTAGAATAAGAAGAGTTGTGTGTACCTTAAACTTAAATAAGGTTTTCTCAAATTGGGTAGTTTCCAGTGTGGAGTGCTACCACCAAATTTAGTGCAAGCACACATTTAACACCCTTAAAATAAAATAAGAAGATCCGGTGTGGGGCGTTAACACCGAGCATAGTTGAAAACACATCTAGCACCACAAATTTAAATGCACTAAAAATCAGTTCGTTGCATTCTCCCCCCTTATAATATTTTCGTCCTCAAAAATTATGCGACGGCAATGATGAGCTCCGAATACTTCTTCGCAGTCTCAACTTCTCATCAAAAGTCAACAATTCAACGTTAACAAAAATTAGGTTCATTACATTCTCCCCTCCCTAAAATTTTCGTCCTTAAAAATTATGCATTAATTATAAACTAATATCATTATTTCTTTGTTAATCTCGACTCACTTGCAAAACTTTTATATTTTCGGCACCTATTATTTGATATCATTAAGGTAGGGTCCCCATCTTTTTATGATAGTCAACTCTAATTCATCAATTTATAAAATTATCTGATCTGATGTCACAAATTTCTCCGAATGTGTGGCATGTAAAACTTTAGTCGGATATTCTCATAATTAGTTATTGAAGTCATTTCTAATATAGCCTAGAATCAGCTATTCTTATAGTTGGCATCTCAAATCACCTAGAATCTTAAACAGCCAAATCTTCAAGGATTTATTTATCTAATTGCCCCTCAATTTTATGAGAGTTTTATCTATTATTTTTTCAATCCTTATAGATCATCTCTAATATTTCTCACAAGTACCTAACTATGCAAGTTATTCTTAAATAAATCTTTAGATATAAAATTGAATCTTAGGGTCTTCTATCGTCAATGATCGAACATCCTCGAAACCAATAAGTCTTCAAAAGATCTAAAGTCAAGGGTCTGCCGAATCATCATAACCTCAATCGACATATTATACTTACATAGCCCATACAGTTCTCGAGGAAGTAGAACCTGAGCTCTAATGCCACTCTGTCACGACCTGAAATTCTATCCCATCCCGAGGGCCTAGAATTCTAAGTTATGACCCGTGCATATCCCGGATATGGAAAGCGGACATACACATACTCAGAGTTCCCGAGCATATCTGGTTCCACAAAATCCGTGAAAGCTAACGTATAAAGGTGAAATATAAAAGCGATAATAAATCCTAAATAAATGCGATAAAAAGAATCCAAGTAATCTACAATTAAAATAATAATACAGGTCGAAGATAAATCCGATAAAGGAAAATCATAGAGTCAATGATAATAAAATAAGGCGAAATCCAATACCGAGTCTATAAAATCAATATTCGGTGCTCGGATTAAAATCGGCACCGTATTCCTCCTGATAATCGACAATGTCGCCCACCAAAGGCTCCTGGTAATCAATGTCCACCGGGTCGACATACTCATCACAAATCGGATCAGAGAAACCAACGTCACTCTGTCAATATAGTTACCTGTAATTGTTAGATTATCGTGGGATGAGTTTACTCAATCACGTAAACTTAGTGGATACACCACCAATCCACCCCATTTTACTCAGGTACATTGTGGGTGCATCAAGTGAGTGATAAACATAATATCTCAAAGAAATCATAACAGAATAATAAGATCAAGTGCATATTGTAAGCTCATATCCTAATCATTAATGCAAGACCATGATCTAGACACTCATATCCTAACGTACCTTATCATATCTTATATCATATCATATCTTATTATTCCCGCACATACGTCTGTACATCGCATGAGCGTAACTAAAATACTCATGAAATCTTAAACGACATGTGCCAGAGTCGCTGCTATAGCTACTATGT
The DNA here is from genome assembly GCA_021018995.1 of Chloranthus sessilifolius. Lineage (NCBI taxonomy): Eukaryota > Viridiplantae > Streptophyta > Magnoliopsida > Chloranthales > Chloranthaceae > Chloranthus > Chloranthus sessilifolius. Next base: position 17,262,509 of record CM037587.1, on the reverse strand, counting down.
GAGGGTCAACATAGTATCATACCACCATATCATAACGCCCTTCATATCATACTCATACTCTACCATCCAGCCAATGGAGAGACATAATGGCCAAAGTAACTCATAAACATACTCATACTCATAATCTCTCTCAGAGATCTGTCTTAGTTGAAAGACGTTGTTGCCCTTATGGTGGCTATGCAAGGAACGGCATGTATCGAGACTTAAGTTATTAATCTTACGTTGGCCTACACAGCAGTGTCTTATTATCGTACTCATATCATAACTTATCTTATCTCATACTCATAATATACCCTTACACTTAATTATAAGACGAACTATAGTGGGATAACTTTCCTAAATCACGCTTTCAAAGGAAAAAGTTTCATAGTAACATGTATGCACTTCGTGTGGCAGCCCATATTATCATAGAAAGTTATATCCGTACATGGTCGCCAATATCTCGAGTTCCACATGATCGTAAAAGAGACCTCACCACGGCTAAAGCCTATAATCGAATATCATAACTTAACTCAGACTTATACTATCATATTTAAACTCGGGGTGATCGGGTCACCGTATATGAGGTTACACTTAATTCGCACTCACCCGACTCGTCATGGGTCTCATTCCACCATGAGTTGTGAGACATGTGAATACGATATATTCCTCATTTCGATACCATCTTAGTGAATTACTACGCCCAAGCGTAGGTATGATCTCATACACTCTCGTACATATATCATAGCTTACTCATAACTCATATAATGTGATCAAAATGTAAATATAAAATTATCATGGGTACAGGAAGATTCTGATTTAATTATGTTTATATATATAATTTATTTACATTATACCAATATAACTATATAATAGAGTTATAAATGTGATTTTGATAACTTGGAGGCCAGAGTACGATTTTCACGATATATCGAATTTCTAACACTTCGTGTTATCGAAGTGGTCGCATTGAAGCAATAGAATGATACATATATAGTGTATTATAATTAGATACTCAAATAAAAGGACAGTACAATCTAAAGTGGAGTGCATCACGACCATCGATCGAAACCATCGAATGATTTAATGTATATTGAGTTTTGGTCGTGCAAGTGAAGTTATAGGGAAAAACAATAATAAAATATTGTTTGATGTCTGTTCGGACAAAAGTCGATCGATCGATTTTGGAATCGATTAATCGGTCTTATTTATATTACATAAATTATTTCATTTGGGTATAGATCGATCGATCGATTTTTAAAATTAATCGGTCGAATTTAAGGTGATTTTAAAATTTAGTAATGATTTGATTCTATATATAGTCGATCGGTCGATCAATGGAGTCGATAGATCGACAATAAAATATGCAAGTGGAATTAAATCTGTCCAAGTTCAATCAATCGATCAGTAGTGACGATGAATCGAGGTATAAGGGAAACGAAAGAATTCAGAATGAATTTTTTATACTCATCAATAAAGCAACTATATTATATTATTTAAATACCAAGGCACTTACGTGTCTTGTCTTATATATGATTAAAATATAGTATAGGAGTGTAATGTAGTACTAATATATAATATATTATATTATATAAGATTATAATATAATATAAGTTTATTATAAGGTTACGCAATTTGGATTATTTAATTAATTTAACCCAGAATCAATTAATAGAGCATAAAAGTCGATTCATCGACTATATAAAATTTTTGGTCGTGTTTTAAATTAATCGATAGTGTAAATTGATTGATCGATTGTCGCGAATTCAGAACAGATCTGAATTCTGAAATAAATTCAAAATATATTCAAAAAGTTCATAAAAATTATATTAAAATAAGGAACAACCATTATATCAATCCTAAAAGCAGTTTTTATAGGAAAATAAATCTAGGTTCATTTATTAGCCCATCGATACGCGATCGAACATATTCTACGCGACGGAATCTGAGAAGGACGAGATGGATTAGCGGATACCTATCTCTTGAAGCGTGATTTAGTTGAACAATGGCGATTACGGCGATAGAGATTGGTGTCCACTTGATGATCTGTCCTCAATTTCGCCTTCTTCTTCCTCCTCAATCTTTGACGGCAAAAGATAAATCACGGTGGTTCTTGTGGAAGAACACACAATAGTTTTATATGAGAGATTAAGATATTTAGAGAAGAGATGGATGAAGAAAAAAGGTGGTGATGACTAGGGTTTTCTTAAGAAGAAGAAAAGAACGAGACGGCTAAGATTTTTATATTAGAATGAAAAGAGTTGTGCGTATCATAAACTTAAATAAGGTTTTTTCATATGGGGTAGGTTCCAGTGTGGAGCGCTATCACCAAATTTAGTGTAAATACACATTTAACACTCTTAAAATAAAATAAGAAGATCCGGTGTAAAACACATCTAGCACCACAAATTTAAATAAAATCGATTAATAATCAGGCCTAAACCTAACCCAATGCAATTATTAAACGGTCAGGGGCGAGCCTAGTGTTTAGGCTCGATTAAGAATTAGACCGTTCAAGTCTACCTCGTCCCGAAACCGAATAGTTAAGAGGGTAATTGGTCTGGCTGGCTCAGCCCCACCCCATCCTATTCGGCCCAAGGCCGGGCTAAGATATTAGGCCTGATTAATAATCAGACCTGAGCCTGGCCCAATTTTTATATGGGTTAGGTTAATTGGACCCAATTTTTTAGCCAAATTAGGAATTAAGCCTTTCAAAGCCCAGGCCACCCAGCCCATTTGCACACCTGTATGAGGAGATACTCCATGTACTCCAATCTTAGTGTTTGGCATTGTAAATAAAATTGTGGATACCTGTATTTGCACCCATCGAACCTTTCATGGCACTTACACTAAAAATCATTGATTCCATGAATCGAACGATCGAGAATACTTTTCGTCTGCATCTTCTATAAAACGAATCTTGAGATCATGAGCAAACAATTAGACGGTCAATCTTTTGTTCTAGTGGCATAAATCTCAAAACGTGGCCTAAAAGCAACGTTTAGCGTAATATGTGCCACAAGATTTTATGGGCTTTTTTAATATCACTGTAAAAAATAAAACTATTAGCTGCAGTTTTTTTAATAAAAAATTGCTGCTATTAGTCATGTCACTATCAAAAATTGTTGTTGTTAGTCCTGCCGCTATCAAAAATACCTTAATAACAAGTGCCGCTAAAACCTGTTATTTTTGTAGTGAATATGTGCCACATGGAATAAGAAACTTACCATCTAATGATACGCCCATAACCTGAAGATTCATCATGTGAAAGATTGCGACGAAAATTAATCTCCATCTCTGATTCGAAGCAGTCAATTTTTTTGGCGTAGGTGTCCCCAACAATTCAGTGGCTGCAAATAAAGGTACCTTAAAATATTATGATTCATCATAATGTGTTCCTTATAATAAAACACCAATCATTAGAGGATTGAATACTTAGAGGACTCTTCCTAATGGAAGTAGAGGTGCACGTGGGCCAGGCCCGGCCCAAACCCTAAAGCTTCTCAATTTTGTCTGGCTTAGGTTGTGTTTGGGATTGCTTTTTGGAGGCAGATATATAGCAGTCCATATAAAAGAGCATGTTTAAATTGCTCTTTTAAAAAGACACAAATTCAACTCTTTTACTTTGAAAGAGCTAAGAGCACTTACAATCAAACACATTCACATACTAAAGTGGTTTGCACCCTTTATAAGTTGGACGTAGATGGGTCAAGTCCACTTATGGGTAAATGTATCTGGTCTGGTGGGCTCGGGCAGAATCTAAATGGGATTTGTAGCATGTTTCGACTTTACGAATCCGACTGCAATGACCATGTACCTAGCTCGGCTCATCTCGTTTCGGTAATGCGGTGAGCCGCGTCCGATGAGTTAGGGTTTCTATACTAGGGTTAAAGGGCTAATTAATCACATGGCATCATTAGCAGAAGATTAAATGAATCTAGAGAAAAAACTAGAAGCACTTACAGCTATAATATCAATATGTTGGTTGACTAATTAGACGTTTGCCTTTCAATTGATGGGATGCAAGAAGATGAAGAGTTGATAAGATTCCTTGAAAAAAATAAATTTGTTAGCTTTGGATACATTTGATGATGAAAACCACCAAGTCTTCTACGTTAAAGAAGGGAGAAAATGATTATTACGGCAGTCATGATGATAGGGCGGTCAACCCAGTCGCATTGACTGCCCAATGGGAAACTGGCATATACCCAACCTGATCCAATGGTGCGCTGACTTGACCTGATTCGACGGTCAAGGATATATGCCCGACACAAACGCCCAACCCAAAAACCTAATTCAATCTGGTAAAACCCCTGTATTTTCCATGCTTATATATAAAATTTCAGGTCAGGCCGTTCCGACTCGAATTTTGCCTGACCCATCCAATCCGAAGGTCAGATTGGATGCCTTATGCCGGAACCAACCCTACTTGTCAAGTTTATGAGTCAAACCCAATACAAAATCTAGGTCGGGCGGATCATGCATAGGACGACCCGACGTGTTGACAGCCCTACTTTAAAGGTATCCTAACTTTTAGTCTTTTATCTTGGAGGAATAGTTAGTCGTAACTTCCTTTTTGCAACAAGAGATTCTTTCTTCCCCACTAGGGATAACTTTGAATCAAAAGATGGAGATCATTTTTTGTTTCAATCTTTCACACAATGAGCCTGAGATTATACCATCAAACGATCAGATTTTGAATCAAGATGGTGCACATCCAAAACATTAAAGAAACATGATTCTCGCACTAAAAAAAATAAGATTATTAGCGTCAGTCAAAAATTGTCACTATTAACAAAAAAAATACTGTTATTAGTTATGTCGTTACTAAAAACTGCTTCGCTATAAAAAAATTATCGCTATTAATCATGTCGCTACCAAAAACTGCTTAAACAACGAGTGCCGATGAAACACCTTATGTTTGTAGTGTCGGATCACTCTTTGGAATGTGTGCCACGTAGAATCAATAGAATGTTTTGACTCTCCTGATCTTATGTAATTGTCAAGAAGCGGAGGTTCTGACTTTGAATCCCACTCCTTCCCACGAGAATTTATCCCTATTAATTGGTACGTGTTATTTGTGGGTGTGTTATATGAACCTGGTCGACTGCTCTAAGAGGTTGGATACCGGTTATAAAAAGGTTGGATACCCGTTATAAAAATAATAATAATAATAAGGACTATCTAATCACATGAAATCATGAGCAAAATATAAGTTAATCTAAAGACAAAATTTAAAAAAAGTTATACCTATATACCAATATATGTTGATTGACTAACTACTCTTTCTACTTGGAATTGATGAGATGCAAGAAGGTTACGAGTAAATAATTTTTTTTGTCTTTTTATTGTTTGCTTTGTATGAACATTTGATGATGAAAACCACAAACTCTCTTACCTCAAAAAAGAGATAAAGTGATTATTATGGCAGTTATAATGATTACACACAATGGAAAAATGGTATTTGCCCAACTTGACCCGATGATGCGCAGACTTGACCCGACTTGACAGGACAAGGGCATATGCCTGACCCAACCAGACTCGAACCAAGGATCAAAATATCAGCCGAAATTTTGATCCCCATACAAAAAGGACCAAAATTTCGGTCATTTCGACCGAAATTTTGATCCTTGCCGCCAACCCAAAAACCTAACGCAATCTGGTAAAAACCTTCTATTTTCCATGCTTTTATTTATAAAATTTTGGGTCAAATCGATCAAACCCGATTTTTGCCTGACCCGACCCAATCTGAAGGTCGAGCCGATGCCTTATGCCATAACCAACTTGAAGGGTCAAGTTTATGTGTCCAACCCAATAAAAAAATTGAGGTTAGGCGGCTCATGAATCGGGTCAACCTGACCTCTTGACAACCCTACTTTATAGGTATCCTAACTAAGTCGTGATAAAGCACATTGACCCTCAAGGTAAGAGATGACAGTCATATGATGCCTCTGGAGCATGCTTTCAGTTTTTGCCTGTTTTATCTTTGAGGAATATGTAGTTGTATTGAAGGTATAAAAAATTCGCTGATACCGATACGCATGGGTTTTCGGCCAAACCAATATGTATCGGTCCAATACCTATTGGTATCCCATATCGGTATCTCCGATACCTATCAGGTTACGACCGATACGTCTTGATTTTGACTGAGATTTTAATTTCTTTAAAATAAAATAAAAATGGCTGATACGTATCAGTATCAGCCGATTTATATCGGCCTCGGGCAAACTAATACCCGAGACCAATATCAATTTTAATACCTTGGTTGTACCTTCCAAGTTTTTGTCCAAAAAATTATAAGGTAAAGATATTTGGAGATTCTTTCTTTGCTATTAGGGTTTGCACGTGCAAAAATCACTAATTGCTTTGAATCAAAAGATGGAGGTCATTTTCATTTTTCGTTTCAATCTTTTACACAATGAGCTTGAGATCATATTATCATATGGTCAGATTTTTATTCAAGATGGTGCACATCCAAAAAAACTGAAGAAACGAGATTATCGAGTCATTTTTTGAAATCTATGCCTCATAGAATTGATGAAATATTTTGACTTTCCGATTCTAATGCAAGGACCAAGTCCCTAGCTCTGACTCATGTTGTTTTTCTACTAGGGCTAATTAAAATCATAAGAGGGGTTGTCAAGACTCTGAGTTTGAATCCCGCCCCTTCTCACGGGAATTTATCCCTATTAACTAGTACGTTGGATTACAGATCTTACACGTGCCTTAGGACTTGGTCGAGTGCTGTTAGACGGTGGGTACCCATTATAAATAAAAAAGGAGGGTTAATTAATCACATGAAATCATGAGCAAAATATTAGTTAATCTAAAGACAAAATTATAAGTACTTATACGTATATAGTTATGTTGATTGACTAACTACTTTTTCTACTTTTAATTGATGGGATGACCAGTTGTCTATGCACTTTGGTATCATAAATAAATAAATAAATAAAAGTGAAGGGATGCAAGAAGGTCAAGAGTAAATCAGTTTTTCTTTTTCTTTTTATTGTTTGCTTTATAAACATTTGAAGATGAAAACCACAAACTCTTTTAACTTGAGAGAGATAGGCTGTGTTTGGCATCGCTCGTTGGGAAAGTAGAAAAGAGAAGCAGCTGCTCTTTATTATTGCAAAGAAATGTGGGAAGAGAGAGAAGGATTGGAAGAAGCTAAAAAGGAGGTTGCTCGTTGAAATAGGAAAAGCAAGCATCTTTAAAAGATTTTTATGCTCTTTTAAAGAGGGATGTTTTTCATGTTTCAAATAGCAGCTTCTCCACTTTTATTCCTACAGTCCTCTCTCTCTCTCTCTCTCTCTCTCTCTCTCTCTCTCTCCCCGTATTCATTTCAACAACTAGGGATGCAGGTTCGGTGTACCAAACCGAAGCGAACCCGATTTTTTCGGTGTTCAGTTCAATACACCCCAAACCGAAACCCATTTGGTTCGATTCTATTTTTTTCTGAAACCGAAGCCGATTCGGTCGGTTCAGTTTAGGTAAATACCTATTTTTAGAGTGTTTTTTCGATTTTTTGATTTTTTCCCGATTTTTTTCGATTTACTCAACCTACTCCCTCAATTTTCAGTTTCACGCCATCTACATAGAAACTGAACCAAATTGGTGTTCGGTTTGTGTCAGGTCTTGTTGCGGTTCAGTTTGATTCGATTCCCTTCGTTTTTGGTTCGGTTTTAGTGTCCGGTTCAAGACTTGCATCCCTAGCAACAACAAAGAGTTGGAGTTGCTCCTTTCTACTCTTCCAAAGAGCAATGCCAAACACAGTCATAGTGATTATGATGGCAGTTATAATAATTACACACACTGGTGTAGAAGCCTTAAAAGTATCCTATTTATGTTGTTAGAAGAAAGGGTACCTTTATTTCAAACGAAGGTTCTTCCTTCTCAACACAGGTTTTACTTGCTTAAACATTTGACTATTTCAAATTGAATGAAGGAGATCGGTTTTTGTCCAATCTTCGTCACAACAGATCTTGAGATCATGCTCTTACCATCAGATGATTAAATTTTAATTTCACGCAGTACACATCCTGAACAGTGATTCAAGAACAATGTTTGATGTACACCTGTGATCATGTTCATTTTTACGGATGTGTGCTGCTTGGAATCAAAATCTGATCGTATGATCGTAGGCCCATCATCTCAAGCTCTATGGTGTCGAGTAATGGAACAAAAGAATGATCTCCATCGTCTGATTTAAAGCAGTCAACAGTTTACTTCACAATCATGAGGTAGAGATCCAAAAAAAAAATGGCCGATACATATCGGTATCAGCCGATTCATATAGGCCTTGGGCAAACTAATACCCGAGACCGATATCGATTTTAATACCTTGATTGTATCTCCCTTTTGTCCAAAAACTTATAAGGTACACATATTTGGAGATTCGTTCTTCGCTATTAGGGTTTGCACATGCGAAAATCACTGATTGCTTTGAATCAAAAGATGGAGATCATTTTCATTTTTCGTTTCAATCTTTCACACAATGAGCCTGAGATCATATTATCAGATGGTCAGATTTTGATTCAAGATGGTGCACATCCCAAAAAACTGAAGAAACATGATTCTCGGGTCATTTTTTGAAATGTATGCCTCATAGAATCGATGAAATGTTTTGACTTTCCAATTCTAATGCAAGGACCAAGTCCCTAGCTCGACTCATGTTGCTTTTCTACTAGGGCTAATTAAAATCATAAGAGAGTTGTCAAGAAGCGGAGAATCTGAGTTTGAATCCCGCCCCTTCTGACGGGAATTTATCCCTATTAACTAGTACGTTGGATTACAGATGTTGCATGTGCCTTGGGACTTGGTCGAGTGTTGTTAGAGGGTGGGTACCCATTATAAATAAAAAGGGGGGTTTAATTAATCACATGGAATCATGAGCAAAATATTAGTTAATCTAAAGACAAAATTATAAGTACTTATACGTATATAATTATGTTGATTGACTAACCACTTTTTCTACTTTTAATTGATGGGATGAACGGTTGTCTATGCACTTTGGCATCATAAATAAATAAATAAACAAAAGTGAAGGGATGCAAGAAGGTCAAGAGTAAATCAGTTTTTCTTTTTCTTTTTATTGTTTGCTTTATGAACATTTGAAGATGAAAACCACAAACTCTTTTAACTTGAAAGATATAGGTTGTGTTTGGCACCGCTCGTTGGGAAAGTAGAAGAGAGAAGCAGCTGCTCTTTGTTATTGCAAAGAAATGTGGGGAGAGAGAGAAGGATTGGAAGAAGATAAAAAGGAGGGTGCTCTTTGAAATAGGAAAAGCAATCATCTTTAAAAGATTTTTATGCTCTTTTAAAGAGAGATGTTTTTCATGTTTCAAATAGCAGCTTCCCCACTTTTCTTCCTACAGTCCTCTCTCTCTCTCTCTCTCTCTCTCTCTCCGTATTCATTTGAACAACTAGGGATGCAGGTTCTGTGTACTGAACCGAACCGAACCCAATTTTTTCGGTGTTCGGTTCAGTACACCCCAAACCGAAACCCATTTAGTTTGATTCTATTTTTTTTCTAAAACCGAAACCGATTCAGTCGGTTCAGTTTAGGTAAAATACCTATTTTTAGGGTGTTTAATTGATTTTTTTATTTTTTCCCAATTTTTTTCGGTTTACTCAACCTACTCCCTCAATTTTTAGTTTCACTCCATCTAAACCGAAACCAAACCAAATTGGTGTTCGGTTTGTGTTGGGTTTCGGTGCGGTTTAGTCCGATTCGATTCCCTTAGTTTTCGGTTCGGTTTCAGTGTTTGGTTCAAGACTTGCATCCCTAGCTACAACAAAGAGTTGGAGCTGCTCCTTTCTACTCTTCCAAAGAGCAATGCCAAACACAGTCATAGTGATTATGATGGCAGTTATAATAATTACACACTCTGGTGTAGAAGCCTTAAAGGTATCCTATTTATGTTGTTATAAGAAAGGGTACCTTTATTTCAAACAAAGGTTCTTACTTCTCACCGCAGGTTTTACTTGCTTAAACCGTTGACTATTTCAAATTGAATGATGGAGATCGATATTCGTCACAACAGATCTTGAGATCGTGCTCCTACCATCAAATGATCAAATTTTAATTTCATGCAGTACACATCCTGAATAGTGATTCAAGAACAATGTTTGATGTACACCTATGATCATGTTCATTTTTACGGATGTGTGCTGCTTGGAATCAAAATCTGATCGTATGATCGTAGGCCCGTCATCTCAAGCTCTATTGTGTCGAGTATTGGAACAAAAGAACGATCTCCATTGTCTGATTTAAATCAGTCAACAGTTTAAGCAGGTGAAACCCGATTTTAGTAAGGAAGAATCTTGAGTTGCTTGCTTTCACTTTGTTTGCCTTTTATAAGTTAACTTGTAAAAATGCATGTACAAATGCACGTGAACACTCGAAATAAATTTGATTTTGTTAATTTATTTGTTGTCACTTTATTAGATATCTTCAAATTTCTTAATACTATTATTTTATTACAAAAAATAGACATTTAATGTTTTACACTAATTTTAAAAAAAATATACTTATAAAAAAATAATGATCGACTATTATATTAAAAGGTTTTGACACTAAAATAAAATCAATAAATAGGGTAATGATCGTCCCACTTGAGACACGATGTAACATGAGTCGTTCAATCAAACTAACATAGGAGAATTTAATTCTCTAGTTGAATGAAATATTATAAGCGTTCTTAAAGTCCGAAATTGAGAATAGATAAGTGGAAGTGTGCACTGTAAAAATGGACTTGGTAATAGACCCACTTAGAGATTGAACCAAGGATGCCTCTTTTGATGCCATGCGTTCTCTGAAAACGCCTACGTCTCAGACCCCTTTAAAATCGTTGACTGCTTCATATCAGCTGGTGGAGATCGTCTTTCACCCCGATCTTCCACAAATTGGATAGGGTGATCATGGCGCACCTATCAGACGGCCAGTTTTTGTTTCATGTGTCACAATTCCTCAACAAATGGCCCATACATCCTAAATCTAGTGAAACTCATTGACATATTGAGATCGAACGATGCAGATTATTTTTCACACCAATCTTTTACACAATCAATCTTGATATCAATGGTGTACCATCATATCGACTTTGAGTGTGCTAAATCAGATTATAGAAATCATGTTTTGTGCCAATCTTTGGCATCAAAGATCTTTACACCATAGCCTTCAAATCAGATTGCTTAGATGGCGTTCAACGTGGCACAAGTCCCAAAAATACCGTCTTTCTTTCTAAACTATGTGCCATGACACTAATCTCAAAATACCGTCTTTCTTTCTAAACTACGAGTCACGACACTAATCTCACTAATCTTGTGTGCAAGTTGTAGCCCATCAATGTAAAATTGTGTTGGGTGGCTCTGTTCGCGCCTACCTAATTACTAAGGGTGCCTACATAAAAAACTCATTACCCACTTGCTTAGCTTAATAAAAAATTTCGATAACTTCAGTGGTAATGAAGAGAGTGATAAGCTTATAGATTGAAGCTCTTTATTGAGATTGCGACAAGTTGAAGGCATCAAGCACCATCATCTGTGTCATAGAGATGACCCAACTACCAATTCCTATTACAGGTCCACTATTGGAAATCTTTGCCTAACTTAATAATGGTTTAATTTAGATTTTCATTGAAATGAAAAATGTTCATTTAGAAATTTTAAAGGTTGGCTCCAAGATTAAGAGTTTTATGTCCAGGTTCTTAGTCAAGGCTCATCCTCCCTCCCCCCCATAAGGATCCAATTGCCCATGCTTATGCCCGGGCTTCTTTAGGATGTCCGTGAGCTTATCTAAACAATACCAATCAAATTTAATGCGATTATGTTCAAGCCCCTGCAAGGAAAGTAATCAAGCCAATCCTTAGCAAATTGCAGAATCATGTAAAAGGATGGGCTTCAATTGGAATTTGAGTATGCCTCACCTTAGAGATGCATGAAGAACTATCCCTTGCTTGGTTCACTTTCCTCAAAAGTGGAAGCCCATTTGCGGCTATGAATTTATATAACAGTCTCATTAACTTCAATCGAGCTAAACCCAGGTGTCTTCTGCACATCACTCTCCACCATCATTTTTCTCACCTTCGTCACATCGTTCCATCAATCAGCCCCTGAGTATGTATTTGATAGGAGTACATAATGTACTTTACACACACTAAGAAATGTTCTCCAAACAACAGGATCAAGGTCTATAGGCATCTTTGTAATAAATTCATATGCTTTCTCGAGATTCCCAGAGCGGCTAAGGAGATCTACCATACACTCATAATGCTTCATTTGTGGCTCTATATGATAAACTTTGCTCATGCTTTCAAAATATTGAAACCATTTAGCTATCAATCCGCCATGACTGCAAGCAAGTTAAACCCTGATGAGATGAAGGAGCGAGAGAAAGTTGAGGAAACGGTCCTAGTTTTGGAAACAGAGCCCTAGTTGAATTAGAAGTAGAACTCTATTTTGGGGACTTGCGGTTATGAGATATGAGTTAGGGAGACCTCTGTTTTCGAAACTTGCAACTATTAGATATGAGTTAGGGGCAATTTGGGCATGAAAATTTGACAGAAACTATTTTACTTTTATATAGAAATAAGGATATATATATATATATATATATATATATATATATATATATATATATATATATATATATATATATATGGGAAATTAGCATATGCCTCGGGTCACCTATGACTCAAGTCAGAGGTTCATCACCCTGTACACACACATATATCCTTTTTCTTGTACTTCCCTTCTCGTTCCTTATCTCTCAAAATATATTATTGAGGAAAGAAGACACGTGAGTAAAGCTAAAGCTAGTTAACTACCAAAAAACTAAAATCTAAAGCTAGTTGGTATAGTTAAAAAGGACAGAGGGAGTTGAGTGGCAAAAGGCCGCGTTTGGGGAACTTGAACCATCAACTATTAACTCTGTGTCATGGAAGTTTGCAAAACCCATCTCTATTTAAATCTTTTTTGGCTTCCCGCTTAGGATCTTGCTTACTATTGGTGGTGGTGAATTTTAAAATCAATTTCTTTTTTTCCTTTCTCATTTGGTGTTTGAACAGCCTCAAATTCTAATTAAGTGATATGAATCACAAGAATCCACTAAATAAAAATTATGTGTTCTTTCGCTAATGAACTTGTTATTACTTGAATTATATCAACAAAAATCAAAACTCTCTTAGCAAGATAGAACAGAGTGCCTATATAACAACATAAAGATATAGATGGTGAAATTGAAGATAAATAAAAAAGACCAAACGATCAGAATTGAACCATCTTGGCCTTGATCTCGCTCGACCTAATCCACGTTTTATCTCCTCTTTCTCTTTCTGGTTTGTATGTAAACCTATAATAGAACAAGAGCGCAGCGTATTTGAAGAAGGAATTAGAGTCCTACTTTAATTAGATAGAGAAATGAGTTAGGGGCATTTTAGATAGGAAAAATTGACCGAAACTATTTTTACTTTTATATAGTAGTAAGGATTAAGATTACCAATAGTTACTTGACTGTCCTTTTCTTGAACTAAAATGTCTTATTTTTCCTAAGAGTTTGTAGTAGTTAAAGGGAGCAATGGGCAGTTAAAGGGGGCAAAGGGCAGAGTGGGAAGATTCTTCTCACATGGCCCGATAGGCCCAACTTAGCTTCAGGAAAGATCAGGCTTGATCGTTGAGAGACAAAAGGGAAGGTACTCTGCAATGCTAGATCACGTAACATGGGATCACCTGTTACACCACAAAGTTCCCGCTGCACAAACAAGGGAGGAACTCTTATGTGCTAGTTTTTGGGCCCTAGGGGTGGACCTGACCCATTTAAGGAGGGTTCAATTAACTTGACATAATGCCAGTGGGCCAAACTTGGGCCAAACTTGGGCCAGCACTTTAAAAACTTGAATTTAAATGGGTTGGGCTTATGTACAAGCCTCTAGGTCGGTTGGGCTCTCATATATATTATGATATATATATATATATATATATATATATATATATATATATATATATATATATAATCGGGTTTAACTCAACCCGATTCAAAACTCCCATTGTCTTCAAACCTTTTTGTTTTCTTTTTTATCATTAAGTAGCTTGTTACATCGAAAAATCAGACACTGGGCATCTCCATCCGGATTTTTATACAACCACGACAAAGACCAATTTTAGCAAGTGCATCGGCTGCTCTATTAGCTTCCCGTTTCACATGCGTTGATATGAAAAAGGCTTTGAGGCTGGGTCTCCTAAATATCTTCAATTAAAGTGCCCAAGGTAGATAAATCAAACTATTTGCCAAAATGTATCGGTTTTAGCCATTCGAAACGATATAAAATACGATCGGACATTTATATGAGACTTCAAATTAGCAGTCTTATCTATTTTTTTGTTTTTTTTTTAAAAAAATTTCAATATTGGGACGGAAATTTCGGCCAAGCCCCAAATCATCGTCTAAAATTTCTGCCTAATATTTAAAATTTCAGCCAGGTCCGAAACCATTATTGAAACCGAAATTTTGACTCTTAGACCAAAGCCATGTCTTACCAGTGCACCAAGCAATGGCTCCAGCACTTAATTGTAGCATAAGGAAAACATGTAATTGAAAAAATATTAATAAAAGGGCTAAAGATGAGCCACTAAAATAGAAACTTTATATATACGAAAGAGGTTTATGTAATGAGAAATGGGGTAATTTGTTCAGACGCACTGATGAAGGGTTGCAGGGCGCTAGATCACATGCCATCTAGTATGATGAACGCAAAACAATACTCATTTTGGGTTGATCATGTTAGATATTTAAAAGTTTTATAATTTATGTCTTTTCAAAGTGTTGTGTCTTTTCAATAGAAGGTGTCTTTCCAAAGTGGTGCATTTTTTTCGAAGGGATACGTGTAGCACATTTTCATAGGAAAATGGTGCATTAATACACCACTTGATTTCTATTTAGGGAATCTAAAATCATTGTTTTAGATATACAATAGAGTCTTCTTTCTTATCTCTTGTTTATCTTTAAAGGTCTTGATAAGAGCGTTCTTGCAATATTTAGTGTTCGGATAGCTAGAACGGATTCATCAAATCCTTCACAAGAATACACAGCCGGTTTGTTATATCCTGGAACCAGTTTCCCGATAACCTGTTGGTGACCTCTTTATCGAAGTGGTGGAGAAAAATATTGGTTTAAAGACAACGATATTTCTCGTGCCTCGAACCGGTTCCCTGTATAATTTCAGGTTAACATCTTACATTTTTTCAATAATTTTAAACCAATATTTAGAAGTTTCGAATCCGATGGCACATGGAAGCACTTTAAAAAGCAACATAGGTTTCCTTTGCCTTCTTTTTTTTTTGTCGTTTCTTCTGAATCTAGAGAGATTTTTCGGATACAAAGGGTGAGCCTCATTTCATTTTCTCTCTTTCTCTCAGATACCCATTTGTCTGCTAAATATAGCGGCTTTGAAAAAATATAGAATAATCAATTTGGTGTGGGAAAGGGAAAGATTTCTTGTTTGAATGATATGAAAGAAGGTCTATTTTTGGAGATTTTTCTTTACTTGGGAGGGTTTGTATCTGAATCATAGGGGTGAACCTCGTGGGTCACCCATTGTTTCACCTATCCAAAAAGAGAAGTCACCAGATTTCAAAATTCTCCTAGGTTATTGATGAGGAAAATAATGGCACATTGGTTTCTTTGGATCTTATTTCGCTCGACGATTCGCTAGAGCGAATTTTATCATATTTACCGATCGCCAGCGTCTTTCGGGAGGGTTCTATTTGTAAATGGTGTCTTTGGAACTCTAACACCCTCTCTCAAAAACCATGGTACTTCATGTTTACTAGCAGCGATGATCCAATAGGCTACACTTATGACCCGGTGTTCCAGAAATGGTACGGTTTGGAACTCCCTTGCATCGAAACCCGAATTGGTTCATTGCTTGTTCGTGCGAGTTAATTTGCTTCATGGATGATAACAGTAGAATCCAACTCTTTGTTTGCAACCCGATTACGAAGGCGTGGAGAGGTGTTTCTTTAGGTAACGACATGTTTACGAGGTATGTTAATTTTACTTTATTTTTTTTATGGACGGATTTAATGGCACCAACTGACTGGTTTAATGCACCCATTGGTACCCTCATGTCAGAATGTGGGGGCATTATAATGGGTGTGAGAAAAGCACAACCAAGGTGTTTAAACCAACCATTTAAAGTGAAAACTTTTATTAACTTGGGTAATTTTTTTATTGTAGGTCACTTGTGAATGAAGAGTGACATTAAACCTAATTGTGATTTTTTTTTAAATTGATGTGTGATTATTTTTTTTTTAGCTCACCATCAACCAAAAGTCTTTGCCAAAGTGCTCATAATCATGCCACGATTGTCTAACAATCATCATTGGTTGGTGATGAGTGACCACGATCAAAAAACTCACATGATAAGAAATATAATCAAGTTTGTTTGAAGTCTAAGATTGAATGACTATGATTTATTGATTACTTTTTTTTTCATGTTATTTATTGTGAGTTTTTTTTTTATGTCCTTGTTAAGAAGGGTAGACTTTATCACTCATGTATTCAGATGTGATTATGTTTGTGTGACTTTGATTATATCACCATTGTTTGTTAGCAACTGTTTGAGCATGATCAAATGGTTGATTCAGTAGCCTCATAACAGGCTTGACTCTAAGGTCATCATTATTTTCATGATTGATTGATTGATTAATTCGGCTCGACCATATGGTCATTGAGTGCCCTTAATTGAGTAGACATAGCTTGGAATCATTATTTTAGAAAATTAATGAATTTAGATTTGAAAATCTAAATCAAATAATTTTTTATTAATAAAGAGAGTTATAAAGTGACTTAATGGTCCATTGGTAGATATACTAATAAAGATTAAGTTATAACTTCTAAAATTTTCTATGAAACTTATTTTCTTGTTAATGTACAAGAAAATAAATGATTTGTGGATCCAGAGTATTGCCTAAATGAGACATGACTTTATCTCATAAACATTTACGAAAATCAGGATACTAGCATATTGCCTAAATGTGCTAACCTATTTATTGAACACTAAATATATATAATATGTGTGTAGAATAGTTCCTGTTTGTCGAATAAGATCATTAGTTCAAGACTTAGTTTCACTAAAGATTTCGAAGGGATGTGTGTAACACATTTTCATAGGAAAATAGTGCATTAACACACCACTTGATTTCTATTTAAGGAATCTAAAATCATTATTTTAGATATACAATAGTCTTCTTTCTTATCTCTTGTTTATCTTTAAAGGTCTTGATAAGAGCTTTCTTGCAATATTTAGTGTTGGGATAGTATGAAAGGATTCATCAAATCCTTCACAAGAATATATAATCGGTTCGTTATATCCGGGAACCGGTTTTCCGATAACCTGTTAGTGACCACTTTGTCAAAGTAGTGGGGGAAAATATTGGTTTAAAGACAACGATATTTCTCGTGCCTCGGACCGGTTCCCTGTATAATTTCGGGTCAACATCTTACATTTTTCCAATAGATCAGTGATGGGAAATCTGATTTTTTCTTTTTCTTTTATTTTATTTTATTTTTTTGATATTTTTAGCCTCCGTTTGATGGGTTTAAAATAAGATGACGCCCAACTAACTTGGTGTATTGATTTTATGCACCTTTGACCACATTTTCAACGATTGATATGAATCAGATCAGCTAAAAAAATTTGGGTGGTACCTGATTGATCTTGTCTAAGTTTTCGTGGAACCCAATCCTCGTTATGGTGCCACAAGGTGCCCAACTAATTTGGACTCAGCCCTGAAGGCTGTGTCCGTAGGCCTCATTAATGACTATATAAATTTTTATATGGGCCAGGTCTAAGTTGGGTCCAAATTCAAGTCATGTCGGGTCCAATCATCTGAGAGGCATACCCAACCTAAATTTGAGACACATCTTAATTTGAGTGACAAAAGAGTTAGACCCAGTTTCCAATCTACTCTATGACTTGGACCCGATTGACCCAGTTTCCAATCTACTTTGGTTTGAGATGAGCCCATACCCGACCTGCCCAACCATGTTGCACTGGGTCAGGCAGATAAATTTGTCCCATCGAGCAGGTCGGGCATGAAGCGCCCGACCCGGCCTTCGATTTGAGTTGGGTCAGGTCAGGTTGAAGAAAAAAAGGGGTTTTTAATTGGGTTGAAGTTTCAAGTTGGGCATTGGGTTGGATCGGGTTTTCAAGTCGAGCTCGGGACATACCCTTAGTCTGTCAGGTAGGGTCGGGTAAGGGTGCACCATCGAATTGGATCGGGTGCACGTAGACATGGAGTTGCCATCATGTGCAATCCATCTCGGAGCCATAGCTAGGAGCTACGGAATCACACTTGAGGGCCATCACGTGCGCGTCAGATGGCTGGAGTGGGCATGTTGCCGAGCCAGAAGAGCTTTGTCGTGGGCGGGCGTTCAAGAGAGGCTGGGGGTAATGATGGCTTGCTGTGAGGGTTAAGTTTGGAACCGATGTGGGACGGTGTATAGTTTTGGTGTTGCCTTGAGGATTCGTGTGCCACTGGCAGTTGGGGGCACTCGGCATGACACCAAAAAAAGTATGACAAACCAATTACTTGGAGCTCTTCTAGTTATTTCTCCAGATGTGGTGTTTACACTGATTCTACCTCAGGTATTTATGAGTCGTGCTATTGTACGTATTTCTAGCCTGAGTGTACTGGTATCCTTCACGTGCACTTAGCATTCGTTGCATTGTATGCGTGAATCCGAGCCTTGCGTGCTGCGGGTCAACTCCTATGGGTAGGTTGATTCTACATCTACCCTGGCCTGCAGTTATATCAAGTTGCCTTTGGAAGACCTTTTATTGCTTTGCTTCGGATTTAGTTGCCTTCAGTTGCGTTGGTTTACGCTGACCATGCGTGTTGGACGTTAGGTGCCGTATGGATTGCACTCCTCCAAAAGTGACCCGGTGATGTGGGGCTCTTAGTTGGTTGGGTGCAACATATAACCTTCACCTATCATGTAGCTAAAATTTTTAGCCCAACAGGAGTAGCTATGGCTCACAGATTTATGGATACACATCGGCCCATATTTATCGGATTAGGCCTCATCTGACCTTTGATTCGATATGGGATCAAATAGGTCAAATATCAACCTATATGAGCCCATATCGGCTCATTTCGGTCAATATGTATCATAGATCGGACAAAAATACTACAAACATCCTTTGGCAAATCATTTTATCATTTTATATTTATAACTTTTACAAAAAAAATAAATGGTACTTCAATGTCAACCGGTTTCGTGGATACATAGCTGAAATATTCAATACTTATCAGCTTGGAAACCGGCCGTACGCTGATATGTATCAACCTTTAAATCCATGCTCACCAAGATCGGCGTGTATCGTTTGTATGAGTATCGAGCTGCAAGCCATCGCTTGAACGCGTTACTTATGAAGGTAATATTTTCCGGCTACCTTTTAAGTGCTAGATCGCTCACACATGACACGTGTTGATGAGTTGCATAAAATTCTCCAAAGGTTCCACTAATATCCTAAGGCCTCGTTCGGGTGCTTTCTGACTTTTCTCAAAAAAACCCTGAAAACTAGAAACTCTAATTTTTGTTGATTCCTGGCTTTTCTCAAGATGCGTTCTTAGGTCAATATGATTCCTATTTTTTCCCAGAAAAGTATATAATCATGTTGTTCTTAAGGCCTCGTTCAAGTATTTCCTGGCTTTTCCCAGAAATGCTCGAAATCCTGACAACTCAGATTCTTGCTGATTTAGCAGACTCTGATTCCTGTCTTTTCCTAGAACTGTTCTTAAGCCCTGATTCCTAGCTTTTCTCAAAAAGGCTAATTTCTCAATCGTTCTTATGTTATTCTCTAAAAAGCTCATAATCAGATAAATTTATGATTGTACTACTGTCATACGAATATTAATCATCGGACTAATTGTCGTACTCAGATTTGGTTAAAAAATTTTGGGTGACCAATCCATGTGAGGTTGGAGTTATGTGATAGATATATTTTTGAATATAATTTCTCGAGCCATACTTATAACACCCAAAATGCTTTATATATATATATATATGTGTGTGTGTGTGTGTGTTAACAAAAATTATACTCATGAAAGTGTCCAGGCCGATATCGTTAATGACAAATGATAAGGTTCCTTAGCCTAATACATTCAAAATCGACTTAATCAAAAAGTCAAAATACAAAAATACAAAGTAAAAAAGAACCTAAGAAAAACGACATATAACACCGAAGATGACTATGAGGTAGCATTGTTTCCATCCTCATTCTTGGAAGAGTATGAGGCAGTAATCATCTGTCTGGGAGAACTAGTATGATCGTCCCAACTATCGTCACGAACATGTCGTACAGGAGGCTCCCAATTGAGGTCCATCTCATCCTCCAACTTCATTGTACGTTCCAAAATATTGACCTCTATGTCCGAACTGAGAAACACTGGGTTAGTTGCGAGCCTCGGTGGTCGAATTACCTGCGATACGTGTCGCACTAGTGGTGTACGATAGGCTAGTCGGGATAGTGGGTTTTGGAAATGGCCTCCGATTTCTGGTGCCCGAACTCAAAGATGAATCCCAGGAGGCACAAGTGCAAATGGAGGGCGTTGGGGGGGTCGGTATGGTTGTGGCCCCTGATCAGAAGGATCTAGGTCTATTACTTTGATCTTTCTTCTAGTTGGAGGCATAGGTCGCAATGTTGATGACCCTGTAAGTGAATGCGCTGAACCCGAAGTTCCTGACATGGCTACGAATAAGTTAGAACATTACTACTTTTATGTTGTTAAAAAATTTATACTTGTAACATTCTCCTAAATATTATTAAATCAATCCTCAAGCATCTCATACACCATCGAATGATAGTTTCATTATATCATTTGAAACACATATACAAACAAAAGAGTTAAAGTAAAGAGAATAGCAAGTCGTGTAATGAAACTACAATGACATTGTACATAGACACTCTTAGCCTGATTTCTACGTACTACCCGAGGATTGTCTGATTCTTGAGTAAAATAAGAGGTTCGTCATGTGATATGACAGGTGGTTGGGGAAAACGGGGTGGATGGTATATCGCAATAGAGTCTCCTCGAATATGGTGGCATTAGTTGATGAGACGATTATCTGAGGGGGTATTTATAAACCTTTGAAACGCGTTGATCGCTTTTTCATATGTTCTGAACGATCTATGATAGGCCCTTGAGAACCCTGTGACTTCTCGCTAGCCATCCTTTTATGTTCAGTAAACACCATGTCTCATACCAATGAATGTGACATAGTATTTACCCATTACATCTGAGAACATATACTCAAGCTTCAGTTAATATATTATTCTTATTATATTAAAGAAAAGTAACATATTCCTATTATATTAAGTTAACAATATAACATGCATAGAGTTTATTAGGTCAACGTGATTATGCCACCCACATTGTATTGGCTATATTTTCCCTAAATGCGGCCATCCATTCACGATTCATTGTAGTATGAGTGTCCTAAACGTTGGGGTCTGATTCCTCTACTGAATCATCTGAGGGTTCCACTTCACGCTCCTTGGGCCATTCCTCAAAGAATGGTTCATCTTCATCATACATTCTTATGTAATTATGAAGTATACAACATGCAGTGACTATCCTCACTTATGTTTTAATGAAAAATCTTGTTAGGATTTTTAGTATTAAGAATTATTATTTAAGTACCCCGAAAGTGCGTTCTACAATGTTGCGTAAGGAGGCATGTCGCTTATTGAAAAGCTCTTGGGGAGTGATAGGGGGATTTGAGCTATTAAAGTCTTGAAGATGGTATCTTACCCCAAAGGAAAGAGCAAGAAACCCCCGCATGTTAGAATACCCTCCATCAACAAGATAGTATTTGCCTTGTGGGACATGAAGCCTATTGAGGGCCTTGACAGCACACTTGCAAAGACTTTTGAGTCAAGACTAGAGTCCTCCCATCCGGGGAGAATATATTGGAATAGCATATCGAAACTCACAGAACACAACATTCTGTGATGTTGCTTGTTTGCGATTTCGATATCGTTGCGAGTCTCTCTTCAGAACCTTAATATCTACATGTGTACTATCGATGGCTCTGATCATTTTAGATTAAAATTCTTGCAAGTGCACAAGTTCTACTATACCACTACGAATACAAGGGTGTCGAACCCACAGGGAAGCATGAAATTTGATTAATTCGCAAAGTGCTAAGTTAAAGGATTTTTCCAGAGGCACAAAGTTTTTGTGATAAATTTTAACAACTACTTAAAGAACATAAATGAGATCTAAACCAACGTATACGCAAGACAAGTAATTGCTAACCGAAACAACAATGGTGAAATATCCAAGGATTCCGCTAACCCTAGATTTGAAATTTTCCTAAAAACAATCCAATCATTTCAAAGAAACAAATACTCACCCTCATTTTTACTACAAGTAAAATGATTTGAAAAGATGCGATTAATCGGATATTGTATACACTATCCTAGCACTATGACGCATTCAAATAATGACATGAATCATGCAAAGGCATAACGTATCAGAAGCGAGCAATCATAACAATTTTAATCAATCATATCGCATCCTATATCGATCTACAAGACCGATCTAGGTCAAGGTAACCCTTGTGCAATCGTCGATCTACAAGACCACCGACTATAGATAAGTACTCACAAATCTCACAATATGCACAAAAATAGTTGTATGATTCAATATTTATTAACAAGAAATGACTTAATCGAAATAAGTTAATTACTTATCTAGGGGTCACTTCCTCCTTGAACAAAGACGGGGAGGGGGGAGGATTTAGCCGCTCACCCTCAATCCATATGCAAAGCACAAGTTCGAAGCCATCAACAATGTTCTTCAATTACCAAAAATTTGGATCTTTTTGGATAAGATCTGGAACCTACAATGCTTTTAAATTAAAACTTACAAGAGATTTATGAAAAACTAGGCCTAAGGAAGAACTAGAATGACTAAAAACCAAAGATTACAATTGTTCAACTTCACGATTACAAGTACCAATTATTAAACCACCTAGCTAGAAAAATGAATAGACAAGAAGAAAACTCAAAAAATGAGTAAGAAAAATTGGCCCCGAACCCTAAACATCGTTTTGTTTTTATAAGGCGCGGGCTGGAAAACTTCCATTTTAAGGTCGATCAATCGAATTTCAATATTTGATCGATCGAATTTAAAATAAGAAATTGATGGGTAAAAATATCTTAAAGTCGATCGATTGATTTCTTTAATCAATCGATCAAATTTAAAATCAATTTTGAGTGGCAAAGGGTCTCATCAACTCGATCGATCAAATCTAAGTTCTTGAGCGATCGATTTTGACTTGGTTCTTTTGACGCATTAAAGGTTTGTCAATTGATCGATTGAATTTAAATCTTCGATCGATCAACTTTGGCCTGTGACATTTGCGCAATCAATTCTTCTCAGCAACGATCAATCAATCCAAGGATAGATCAATCGATTCTTCACGGATTTCAGTGCTTTCGTTGGCTTCATGGTTCAATGTTTCCATGTTGTCCTTAATTATGTTCATTTATGCTTCTGCAGGATCCAATCGTCAAAAACACCTGAAACCATCAAAACTACACAATAGCCGTCAGATTACCTTCATTGGAGAGCCAAGTGTTGGTATTAGGGTGCTAAATATAATCACATATCGACACAGATCAGGCTCCTACACCATCCTTGAACCAAGGATACACCTAGGGCATGTTCAAGAGCTTAGGGGGGCGTGGCAATCATAGCTTACTTCACAAACACGGGGTAGAGATCCAAAATAGCGATAAATACACTATTAAAGAAGAGGCTAATGGTTGACCCTGAACACTGAAATCTATCTTGCACGGCCCGATTCTTTTGATTTTGAGCTATTGTGTAAAGGAAAATTGTCACGGCCTCCTCAACCATCATCCTCTGTGTATCTTGTAGGAGACCCTTCGACCACAAGCCATTGCATAAACTCTTAAATTGCAGGTGTGCGCATGTGAAAGAGTTCGTATGCAATATCCAGATGGTTGTTAAGTGTCTCCATCACATATAAGGGTCCAGTGAGGATCGAATTGTGTCATCACCGCCTTTCAGGACGGACCATTAAATAGTAGACAGTCGCAGTGATGATGAAACTCATTGTCAACATGATGATTAGTTCCTCATTAGACACAATGGGAGGTGTCATTCAACCTATTAATTTAAGGAAAATACAGAGTAAGAAACAGTTAGAAGTTTTTTTTTAAAGAGTTACAGAAAGACAAGTCTAATGAGGTGGCCACAGCCTCCCAAGCAACGTAAATAGGTACACTTGGCGATGGCGTGGGTCCATCGTGAGGACTATTTATGCCAAGCGGGAACTAGTTTGTTCCACCCTTACACAGTTCTATAAACATAGGCATGTCGATAAAGTTATTTTCCTTCTTTTCCTTCAATATATCTATAAATCTACTGTACTGGTTGGTCGGGGCATGGTGTTGAGATACAAGAGTGTTAAGAGATGCTTGAAACCATTCCAAGTGATCAAGTAGACCACCAAAAAGATCATAACTCTTTCTTTTTGTCCCTGATAGTTGATCAAGTAAATCCCTTAAACTTATAGATTGTTATCAGATGAAAGTTATTTAATATATTTTATGTAATTTTAGTGATTTACAGGTCTGAAGATAAGTTGAGCATAAAATAGCCTAAGAGTTCAGAAAATAACGTCAAATTCCTACGGCCTTGGATCATCTAGAACTTATCCCAACTTACAGCTCAATTTTGACCTTTAAAATATCAGATTCAGGAAATGTATATTTCACCCAAAGTTGTAAAGCTTGTTGTCTTCTTCCCAATGCTATATGAATCACACCAATCTGAGTTTGAAATAAAAAGTTATGGTAAAAATGTCGAGGTTGTGTTTGTTAAAGATTTAGGCTAAATTTTACGAAAATCTTGAAAAATCAATCGATCGATTTTGGGCTGAATTTTTATGTTTTTAAGGCTCAAAATTACTCAAAATTGGGGAGGGGGGAAGAGTCCTATAAAAGGTAAAGTTAGAGTTAGGGTTGGAAAGCTCTCTCTTTTTGGACATTAGTTTTAAGATTTTTCATTTTCCTTAGCCATTTTTAGGTTGTTTTAGCTTTCTTCATTTTTCTTAGCCTTTTTCCTTAATTTCTTAGCTTTAGAAAGTAGATTAGTTTTATTTTGTGCTTTGGAGAAGGATTGTGGCCATTATATTCAAGCAAACATTGGATTTGTTCAAGCTTTTGATGGTAAATAAATATTCAAATTCTATTTCATTTAAGTTATGTATTTCTTTAGAAATGTGTGGCTAATTTCTTTGAGATTTAGGATCTAATGAATCATATCGTAAGAATTCATCCATGAAGTTAGATCTGTGGTTGGAACGTTAGTAGACGCCTTTATGATTTTTACGCCTATATGCTTTTGTCGTTTTTGGGATTTAAGCATCAATCTGAGATATGGGAATTAGTAATGTTTTTCCTATTACCTTAGATCTATGATTAGGTGCCCTAATCTTGTTTTGAATGCAAAAACTCGATTCATTAATTCATCGTGATTAGATTTAGTTTAATACGTTGAATATTTTGGTTCTTTTCATTCGTGGATTTGGGAAAGTATTACCTTAAATTTTTATACTTATTTAATTGTCTTTATCTTCCATAAAGTTTTAATTGATTTTAATCTTTATGTGTTTTCATCTTTAATATTTCACCCTTTAGATTTGAACTCATGGATGATAACCAAGGATGTGATGATTTAGTATCCTATACCTTGCTTGTTTTTCTTTGATTAATATTATTTTGTTTAGTTTATTTTTCTTTTACATTCATCAAACTTGTTAGGCTAGATTAATATTGTGATAATTCTAGGAAAGTTTGTGCTTGGTATTTATTCCTTTTAAAAAATTTATTTAAAATCCTTGTGGGAACGACCTCGTACTTTGTACACGTTTACTACAGTACGTATAATATTCCCAAATTTCAGCACGTGTCTGTTGAAACTGTTTGAGTTTCGTTTGGAGATGTGAGTGACTAACACATGATAGCAGTGTTATGGCTTAGCATCATACCTACCTGATGGGATTTGTGAGAACTTAACATATAGGTTAAGTGTTTAAGCCTCACACCAAAGGGAAATCTATAGATAGGCTTTTAGATAAGATGCAAATACACAAGAGTGTATTTGTGCTTCACAAGGAAGCAAAGACTTGGTTGGGATATGTGGGTATGACCTCACGTGCAAACCCCTCTTTGCATTTATTTCATTTGCTTTGCTTGTTTAGAGAGAGAAAGAGTGAGAAAGGGTGTGAAGAGGAAGAATGATTCGCCAAATCTGTGTACTCCGAAGCTCCAAATCTTCGTGAGATTTCTACCAAGTGATCTCAAGAGAATTATCACCGTCACATTGCAAAGTGGAAGAAATCCGTGAACGAGAGGTGGTGATCCGACCCCACAAACATTCCTTTGGATCCATTGTGAAACCCTCTCTTTGGATTTGATTTTTCATTCGGATTACTCGGAGAATTCGCTAGTTTATAAAGTAAGAAATCAATTTTCAAAGATAATAAATTTGTAGAACTAGATGACTTGAAAATGGTGTGAAAAGTGTGGGTGTGAATGGCGAAGAAATCGCGAGAAGATCGAGTTTAAAAAACTCAGATCTAAAGAGTTTTTGAAACTCGCTCGCGCGAGCTGTGGTTCTCTCGCGCGCGAGGAGCCTTCAGAAAGGGCCAGTCGTGCATCCCGTGAACGAGAGAAGAGGCTCCAGTGAGTCTCTGATGCTTCGTTTGCGCGAGCTGATAGGTGCCATTGCGCTCGCTCGCGCGAGCCTTATTTCTCGCTCGTGCGAGATGCCTTTAGAGAAGCCATGGGAGCCTCGTGCACCTGAGGCAGTAGAGGAAAAGAATCTTCAGTAAGCTTCTTTTCACTCGTGCGCCTAAGATGTTTATGTGCTTTTGGACTCGCGTGCCCGACCCTGTATCTCGTGCGCACAGGATTTAGAGTCAGGCTTATTTTAAGCCTTTTGTGTGAATTCTTCGGAAATATAAATTGTTAGGCTTTCTTCAGCATTTCTAAGGAATCTTAGGTGAATTGGGATGTAGGTTAAAGCGTGATTTATCGCGAGGAGTCTTGAGTTAGCTTGATTTGCCTGAAGCGTGATTGAGGTAGAGGAAACATCCTAAGCCATTTATATTAATACTAAGTACATGGAAATTGTGATGAGTTAAGTAAGAATGTGAATTGTATTATTTGAGCTTTGTACACGGATTCAATCATACGATTTAAATATAAAAATGACAAGTATGTGTGTGTGATAAATATGTGTGTGATAAGTCCATGTTTGTATGATAAGTATGTGTGAGCAAGACATGTTGTGAAACTTCAAAACTAGCTATAAATAAATCACTTTACACGGTGTTAAACTATAAGTTAAAATTGACACTTTAATTTAAGGTTCATGTGAAATGAATCCTAATTTGTGCTCTGGTACGGCGGGATATCCGTTCATTTTCTTGCCCGCCAATGGTAAAATTTTGTGTTCGACATAAGTATCCCTCATAACGCAGGGGTGATGGTTGGGATTCCCATCGGTATATATGTGGCTCCTAATGTTATATATGCTTGGGATTGTATTTAAGTTAATTGTTTAAGTACGATAAGATGTGAAACAAGAATATGAAACAAAAATCTGATTTGTGAAAAAGAATTTAGAAATCAAAAGATGCTTACGAAACTATGTTAAATGCTTGTTGGACTTCGATTCATGCATCTTTGAATAAGAATTATTTGAAACATGTAAGTTAATCAACTCAGTCATAGAAATCCATGCTTTTAATATCATGTAAATGCTTTTGATGTGCCCCTATTGAGCTTAGATTGTTAGCTCACTCTTTAACTATACGTCACAGGTGCGAATTTAGAGAAAGAATTGGATCTGGAAAGCGATCCAGAATACATTCTTGAGGAGGAAATTGAGCCCTTGCCTGAGGAGTTTTTCCCTAGATAGGGATTGTGTCAGAACTAAGTATTATTTTGTGCTAAGGGCTTGGTACGTCCAACCATTTGAATTAGAAATGTGAATCATGTAATTAGTTTTGGATATTATTTTGTGAGCCATTGTTTAGGTGATGGTTGTCTATCACCGATTGTTCGTTTCAGTTCTTTATCCATGTATCTTAGCATAGAATTAGAACCATTATTTTGATCTGTTTTAAATGATAGATGTTGAACTTTCTTTTACTGATTATGATGACTCTATCTACTTAATTAGAGATATCGGCTTTGTGTACTGCTTGTGTGGATGTACCAAGTGTACGGTAACTCATAAATCGCCATAACGGTGATTTGACTGCACGGATTTTGGGTTAGTGAGCTATCACAGTTGGTATCAAAGCCTCAGCTTTAGAAATTTCTAATAGATCTTAGACTTGTGCTATGTATTTAATATTTTGTCAGGCTATAGGGGTCGTCTGTTAATGAAACTTTTGTTTCATGTTAACAGAACAATATGCTTCTGGTGTGATTTTTTTAATGTAATGTTTTACTCGCAAGTGCATGAATCGGTTTGTATATAGTGGGTGCGGAGTACGAGATCGTTCTCACGAGGACTAATTTTGAAATATCTAAAAGAGACAAGCAATTCGAGAAATCTATGAAGATCTAATAGTATTCTACCAGTTTTATGATTTAAGCGGTTGATGAGATGGTAATTAATGACTACAAACTAAAATTCAATTGATAATTTAAAAGTAAAAGTGAAGATGATGATAAAGATGAAGATACTAAATCCTCCCATCTTTGGTCCGTTCTTCCTATAATATAAATCTAAGGATTAAATTATGAGATATTTCATTGGTAACAAACATCTTTTATGGAAGATCAATGGTCAACACCCTAATAGGTTTCACGTTGCATCCTTGCAATCAGGACTTAGATGATTTTCATATATAGATCTGGGATCAAGGGCATAGCTAGGCACACATGATCTCAGGTTCAAATAAAAATCATCCCCAAAGTGGGTGAAAATTCCAACAAGAATACCACTTATAAATCTGAAATCAAGGGCATGCCTCCACTTTATTGATTAGAGTATTTAAGATAAAATTACCATTCTGAACCAAGATCCGAGGCATGGCTCGACACTCGATCCCGAGAACATAATCGTAATTAGATCCACACGATGAAAGCAAAAGACTATAACAATGATTGGGTAAAATTACGTCTGATCTGAGATCCCGGGCATGGCTCGGCACACGCGATCCCGGTTAGTGGCGGGGATTTCATCCGTTCATGATAGCACAACAACCATAAAGTAAAATCTCATATTTTAATCCTAAATTTATATTATTAAAAGTACATCCCTCGGATGGGAATCATTAGATCCCCATCCCTATAAATTTAGCCACACATATTGTAAGTAAATGACATAAACAAATAAAGACGGGAAAATAACATTAATTAAAATTACCTCAAACGTCAAAAGAACTCACTTTGATCCAAAGGTATGATGATCTTCAGAAACGTAATTAATGCAGGAATAAACTTTGAACAAAATTTATAAACTGAAGGGATGAGTACTGAAAAATTAAAGGGAACAAAGCTCTCAAAAGAATAATAAAATTTCCCTATTTCTATGTCTAACTATGAAAAATAATGGCTAAAAATTAAGAACTCTAAAAACTAAAACTCTTTCCTAAAATCTATCTAATTAATTCCTCTCTAATCTCCTCTAATTCCCCATTTTCCGAAGTGTTTGAGTCGCTTTAAATAGACTCTCGTCGCGGGAATCTCCCAAGCCAATATTTTCGGGTCGATTAATCGACCAGGGAGGGTCGATGCATCGAGCCACCAAAAAGTCCCAAAAATTAGGTTTACAGTGTCAGACTCTGACTCTGCCTCGATTAATCGACCTATAGGGTCGATGCATCGACCCCAGAAATCCGTGAAATTCAGCACTTTTTCTTGATTCAGACACTACTTCGGTATTTCGGCTATAACTTTCTGTCCCAAACTCGGATTGAGGTGATTCTTACGCCGTTGGAAATCTGACGAAAAGATCTACAACTTTCATGTTTTGATAATTTCGTAATTCGGCCATTTTGAAGGTCCAAATTTAGCCGCAAGTCGCACCAAGTTCTTGATTACCCAAAGTTGCAGTGTTTTGACATTATATTCAGAATTCTTTGACTGTTTTCTATACTTGGCTTGTATTTACCTGAAACACTTCAAATCTAATCAATCTAATCAGATAGCCTTCATCGGATAGCTAAATATAGGTATTTAGGAGTGAAATATCATCATTTTTCAGTACTCATCATACCCCCAAACCTACACTTTGCTAGTCCTCGAGCAAAACAAACTAAAGAAAATAAATGCCACTTTCGTAGGGAACACGATTGCACTTAGCATGTGCAACAAGCCTTTAAACCCCTAGGTGATCCTAGTGGAGGAGTTGTGTCTCCTGAGGGTTTACAGTGAAGTTACCCACTAACTTCAATATATTTTTGAAATCATCGATAAAATTGAGTTTTCAAAACATGATTTTGATAACATATATACCATTCAAAAACAAAAATCATTAATCAATTCAACATGCGAATCCTCAATTTTAAATAACAATGCTATACTAATCATACTAATATCCATTCAAATTAGTCTAATGCTCAAATCGTTAGATAGCTCATCCATTCATGCCTAAACGTGAAGTGTGTGCATAACCAAACCAAAATTCATTTATCTCAGAACTAGTTCAAACGGAAAACCGTTGGATCTGTTGTTTTGACTCAATCCTCACTTTAGGTATACTCTCAAAATATAAAGACACCGATGATGGATAAGTTTTCGCACATATGTGAGAGGTCAATACAAAGCAAAATAAAAAGGTCTCACATGATAAATGAAACACGATGTAATCAATGAACAAAAATAAATCTCATAAGAAGATACTTGTATATCTTAAGCATGTCATATCAAATGTCATAAGTATCACATATTTACTCTCCACAAGACAGTTACTAATGCAAGATCAGATCATGAAGGTCTTTTTAGGGTTGTAATGGGGCTCAGGAAAGGGTAAGAAAGAATTGGAAGTTGGGATTCAAAGTTTCTGAGAAATTGGAAAAGAAACTCCTTTTTTATTTTTGCTATTTCTCTTCTTTTTCTTTTCTACTCTCTCACTATTTTTCTCAATTTTTTTCTATTTTTCTCAACTCACTTTTTCTTTTGAATTTCCTTTTCTTGAAGCACCTCAGATTTTTCATTATTTTTCACAATTTTCTTTTTCTTTTTCTCCCCCCTTTTTCTTTTTATTTTTGCCATACACTCTCAGTAAACACCACAGCTCAGTATCTCTCCACTTACTCTCTTTTCGTTCACTCTCATCCCTCGTTCCTAATTTCTCATAAATAAGAAGGGTAAAGCTGAATTTTCAGAAATGGTGAAGGGTTAAAGGTTAACGTGGCTTATCAAAGAATGTATAAAGGTAAATTTTTCAATAGGCTCAAAGGGGTACTAGAAAGATAAATTTATTTGAGGTGGGGCATTTTAAGCACAAACGAGCCAAAGATGGCCTTCAATCATGTCCTTAAAAGATAGTAACCTTGCCTATTTGTCTTGAGTAGATATACAGTACATTCTAACATAATGATATGAATTTGATTTCATGCAAAGTCACAAGTCAAAATGAAGTGTATGAGATTATGCAAAATAAGTCGTATTCAAAGAAAACTCCGAGTTTATATATTCACTCATCAATGAAGGGAAATTAGCTCTAAAGCTCACTGGGTTTAGTCTCCACTGAGAACCTAAGATTCAACATTCGAAACAGTTCATCGATTTCTAAGTCTTAGCTTGGTATCAGTGTAAAAATTCTAAGCATGAATATCAAAATTATCCACAACATATCACATTCAGCTTCATCATCTTAGATACAAGTAATCAAAATATGACACTATTATTCTCAAAATTAAATTCACATGCATCATCAACTAAAGTTTGAAAACAATCGCAAAATAATGTGCATGATGACTTCAAAATTTAAATTTTTTTTTTTTTTTTTTTCAGATAAAACATATAAGTGATGCAAAATAATTAACCATACCCCCAAACCTAAAGATGACAATGTCCGCATTGGTGAAAAGTGGCACTTCCCCAAACATTTGAAAAAAACCTCAACACAAAGATCAGGTGCAGAGAATATGTGCATCAAATTGGAACATGACAAAAAATATATTGAAGGGAATATGGTTACACTATGTAAGGAATTAAAAAAAAACAACCTAAACTAAAAAAATAAAATGCTAGAAATAAACATGAGAAAAAAAAAAATAAAAAAAATAAAACCAAAATCCTAAACGAAACCAAACGGAAACTACACAATTGGGTTGCCTCCCAATGAGCGCTAGTTTAAAGTCGATAGCTCGACCTTGGGAATCGCTCAGTCAGGGTGAGCCAGTGGCTTACTCAAAGAAATAGTGTCAGAGAATGCAATCGCATTCTCATGGAACGGTTTCAATCGCTGACCGTTAACTCGAAAAACATTCCCGTGTTTCGGGTTGATAATATCTACTGCCCCATTGGGGAGTATTCGAGAGATTTTGAAAGGACCACTCCAACGGGTTTTTAGTTTCCCCGGAAATAGATGAAGTCGGGAATTGTAGAGTAGAACTAGTTGACCAACAATGAACGATTTCCGCAGAATAGATTGATCATGAACCCGTTTCATACTGTCCTTATACGATTTAGCACAGTCATATGCATCAGCACGGATTTCCTCTAATTCATTTATTTGGAAACCCCTTTGGGTACCAGATTTCAGGAGATCGAAATTCAATGACTTAACGGCCCAAAATGCTCGATGTTCCAATTCAACCGGGAGGTGCCATCCTTTACCAAAGACCAACCGATACGGCGACATGCCAATCGGAGATTTAAATGCAGTTCTATACGCCCATAGAGCGTCATTCAACTTTAACGACCAGTCTTTACGGTTCGGATTGATTGTCTTTTCTAAAATCCGCTTAAGTTCCCGATTAGAGACTTCAACTTGGCCACTTGTCTGAGGGTGGTATGGTGTAGCAACTTTGTGTGTGACACCATATTTCTTCATTAATTGGGTGAACACTTTATTGCAAAAGTGCTTTCCACCATCACTGATTATCGCCTTTAGAATGCCAAAACGTGAAAACACTTGATTCTTGAGAAATTTGACCACTACTCTGTGATCATTAGATTTATAAGCCACGGCCTCTACCCATTTCGAAACATAGTCAACACCGACAAGAATGAACGTATTTCCAAACGAATTCGGGAAAGGACCCATAAAATCGATCCCCCAAACATCAAATAATTCAACTTCTAAAATTAGATTGAGCGGCATCATGTTGCGCTTTGAGATTGACATTTGTGCGTTGTGGTTTGCAATGTTGATGACAATCCTTAAATATCGTCGGCCAGTAAAAACCACTTTGAAAGATCTTTGTTGCAGTCTTTTTGGAACTAAAGTGACCTCCACAAGCTAACTCATGACAGAACGAGATGATTCGTGGTTGCTCAGATTCAGGAATACATCTTCGTATGATTTGATCAGGACAGTATTTGAATAAGTACGGATCTTCAAAAAAATAGTGTTTCACCCCAGCTAAGAAAATAGATTTCTCATTCTTTGACCAATGGTGAGGTAATTTCTCGGTGACTAGGAAACTGACAAGATCCGCATACCAAGGTGGGCAATCAATCCTGAACAACTGTTCATCCGGTAAGTGCTCCAAGATCGGAATAGGCTCGTCAGGTTTCTCAATAATTATTCGTGACAAGTGATCGGCCACCACATTTTCTGAACCTTTCTTGTCCTTGATCTCCAAATCGAACTCTTACAACAACAAGATCCACCTAATTAAACGTGCCTTAGCATCTTTCTTAGCGAACAGATAACGCAGAGCAGCGTGATCTGTGAATACCACAACTTTAGATCCTAATAAATAGGATCGAAATTTATCCAACGTGAAAACTACCGCCAAAAGTTCCTTTTCAGTGGTCGAGTAGTTCAACTGGGCATCGTTGAGAGTGCGACTCGCATAGTAGATTACATGCGGTAATTTTTCTATTCGTTGCCCCAAAACAGCTCCAATTGCATAATCGAGGCGTCAAGCACATAATTTGACAGGAAGGCCCGTTAGGAGATTGAATTATTGGAGCTTTATCAATTCGCCTTAATGGTTTCAAAGGCCCATAAACATTTATCATCAAAGATGAATGGGGCATCTTTTGAAAGTAAGTGTGCAGGCGGCCGTGCTATCTTCTGAAATCTTTTAATAAAACGCCGTAAAACCGGCGTGGCCCCGGAAAAGATCTGATTTCCTTCATCCTCGGTGGTGGTAGGTCAATTAAATCAACTTTAGCCTTATCGACCTCAATACCACAGGGCGATATGATGTATCCCAAAATAATGCCATCTTTAACCATGAAGTGACATTTTCCCACTTAAGAACAAGGTTCTTCTCGGCATCGATGCAAGCACTAGCGACAAATGATTCAAAGCAACAAGAAAACTATTTCCATGTATCGAGAAGTCGCCCATGAAGACTTCGAGAATCGACCATATCCGAAAAATACTCAAGATACATCTTTGGAATGTAGTCAGTGCATTACAAAGCCCAAATGGCATTCGTCGGTAGGAGAAAGTACCAAAGGACATGTGAAAATGGTCTTCTCACGATCCTCCGGTGTAATGACTATTTGGTTATACCCTAATAGCCATCGAAAGCAATAGTAGTACTCATGCCCGGCCAATCTTTCTAACATCTGATCGATAAATGAAAGTGGAAAGTGATCTTTCCTCGTCATCAAATTTAACTTCCGATAATCAATGCACACTCTCCACCCTGTTTGAATTTTTGTAGGGACCAGTATGTTTTCTTCATTCTTCACCACTGATTCCGATTTCTTAGGGACCACTTGTGTGGGCTGACCCATTCTTGTCGAGATGGGGTATATGATTCCAAAGATCTAAAGTTTAATTACCTCATTTCGGACCACATCTTGCATTATAGGGTTCAGTCTCCTTTGTGGTTCTCTAGAAGGCTTAGCATTGTCTTCCAAATGGATTCGGTGCATACACACCGTCGGACTAATGCCTTTGATATCTTTTATCGACCAACTGAGGGCACTTTGGTGCTCTTTAAGTACATTCATGAGTTGGCCTTGCTGATTCGCATCCAGTGTTAATGATATTATAACGGGTTGAGTGTCATTCTCCCCCAGGTAGGCATACTTGAGATTTTTCGAAAGAGGTTTAAGTTCTAAGGACACTTTCTCCTCCTCTTTCGGCTTTTCCTTGATTAATTCAATTTGAGTTCCACACTCTATTTCCTGTTCTTCACCCAGACGTGGTGTGGAGTCCAACATGTGATTTACTTCTTGGATTAGTTGATCCACATCGAAATTTTCTCCAAAATGCGCAAGGCAAGCTGCTAAAGGATCTTCAGATTCAGATGCATGAAATATTTCCTCTACAATTTCATCGAGTATGCATGCTTGTGCATGTTCATCATCCTCCATGGGCTGCTTGGCAATATTAAAAATGTTGAGTTCCACTGTCATATTTCCGAATGACAGATTCATGATCCCATTTCGACAATTGATTAGCGCATTGGAGGTTGCTAGGAATGGTATTCCTAGAATCACTGGAATATTATTCTTCAAATTTGATGCCAGTTCAGTGTCTAGAACAACAAAATCTACAGGAAAGTAGAAAGAATCCACCTTGATGAGGACATCTTCCACAATTCCTCGAGGGATCTTTACGGACCGATCAGCTAACTGAAGGGTCATCGCAGTGGTCTTAAGTTCTCCCAATTCGAGCTCCTTATACACAGAATAAGGCAACAAGTTGACACTTGCTCCTAAATCCAAAAGGGCCTGATCAATACGGTTATCGCCGATGATTATCGAGATTGTAGGACAACCTGGGTCCTTGTATTTAATTGGGAGCTTTGCTTGCAACACTGAACTAACCAGCTCAGCTAAGAAAGCCTTTTTCGGAATATTGGTCTTTCTTTTAATTGTGACCAATTCCTTCAAAAATTTAGCATAAGCAGGTACTTGACGGATGGCATCCAGAAAGGGAATATTAATTTTTAATTGCTTGAAAATCTCATTTATTCCTTCCACATCGCGATTTCTCAGTGGTGCCATCAATCTTTATTGTACGTGCTTTTAACAAAACTTTTCTTCTTCACTCTTGTCATCCGATATTTCTTTTGCTTGTACTTTATCATCAATTTCTTTTCTCTCTCTTGATTATTCTCTCTATTAGACTCTTCCTCCTCCTCTGGCAACACTACTTTGTTATCGACCTGCTTTCCAGATCTCAACGTTGTGATTGCCCGAATCTGTTGTTGATTCTCCTCTTGTGTTGAAGTTGATGTTTGTTCAACAACCATTTGGCCCCTTGGGTTAGGAACAGGTTGGCTTGGAAACGAACCTTTTTCTCTTTCACAGAGAAAGGATGCCAATTGCCCAATTTGGGTCTCTATTTTAGAGATTGAGGATGTGTGAGAATGAATGAGTTTCATCAGGTCCTCAGTAGAAGGAGTTTGTGTATGAGGACGTTGGGCAGGATTTCCCTGTGGGTTGTTAAATCCAGGTGGTGGAAATGTCGGCATAAAATTTTGTTGTGGTTGGTTTTGATAACCTCCCATTGGCTGCGTAAACTGAAAATTCTGGTTCATTTGCCGTGGCTGCCCAACCTGATTTTGATTGTATTGAAATTGATTCGGGTTATTGAACCCTTGCTGCTGAAATT
This sequence comes from Chloranthus sessilifolius, assembly GCA_021018995.1. Lineage (NCBI taxonomy): Eukaryota > Viridiplantae > Streptophyta > Magnoliopsida > Chloranthales > Chloranthaceae > Chloranthus > Chloranthus sessilifolius. Next base: position 17,225,705 of record CM037587.1, on the reverse strand, counting down.
GCCCTTGACCGTAGTTCTGCTGCGGTCCTTGGTTGAAATTTTGTTGGGGATAAAAGTTCGTCCCCTGTTTCCTGGGCTGCATTCTTTGATTATCTTGTTTCCATGAGAAATTTGGGTGGTATCTCCAGCTATTTGGGTTATTCTCATTGAAAACGTTTCCTTGATTCCGCCCATAATTATTCACAACATTTAGCTGTTCAGATGTGTCTTCATGATAGTTCTGCATTGAAGGACAATCATCTGCCATATGCATTGGACTTGCACAAATTGAACATGGCTCAGGTTGTGTATTGACCATATGCACATTCTTCTTTAATTTCAATTCCTCCACTTGTTGAGTGAGGAAATCAATTTTAGCCATCAGATCTGGGGAATCCTTTACTACATATAGTCCTCCTTTCTTGGTTGAACTCCCGGCTTGATCACGGGCTTTGACTGATTGTTCCCGAGTCTTTGTGAAATCCCAGTGCTGAGAATCCTCAGCTAGCTTTTCTAAGAAAGCATAAGATTCGGTTTCTTTAAGGCTCAGGAATCCTCCGCCATTCATTGACTCCACCAGATGTCTATTTGGTTGATTTAGTCCATTGTAGAAACACTGGACCAGTCTCCACTTTGAGTATCCATGGTGCGGACATTTGAGTAAGAGATCCATGAATCTATCCCAAGCTTCATATAATCTCTCATCTTCCTCTTGCATGAAATCCGTGATTTCACGTCTAAGGACATTCGTCTTCGCCATAGGGAAGAACTTTGACAAAAACTTTTGGACCATCTGATCCCAGGTGGTTATGGATCCCGATGGTAGAGAATTTAACCATGCTTTTGCTTTATCCTTTATAGAGAAAGGAAATAAGCGTAGCCTAACAGATTCTTCGCTGAAATTTTGGTAAACAGATGAGTAGACTTCAACGAAGTCTTTAACGTGCTGGTATGGATCTTCTCGCTCCATGCCATGAAAGATTGGAAGGATTTGGATGACATTTGTCCGAATTTCAAACCGGCCACCAGGTGTGGCGGGGTATACAATGCATGATGGGGTATTTGTAGTTATCGGAGAAAACAGTTCTCTCAATGTTGGTTCTTCCTCTTGTTCGAGTTGCCCATCCATGTTGTCAGTCATATTGACTTCAGTGGATGATGCACTTAAAAATTTCTGCCTTGATCTAGCGTCCTTACGGTTTGACTGGCAGGCACGTTCGATCTCAGAATTTAATGGTTCTAAATTTCTCTCTTTAGAAGACCTAGTGTGCATGCAAATGATGCACAGAGTCACACTCGATCAATCGAGGCAAGGTCGATGCATCGACAATTGGGGTCGATGCATCGACTCCCAGCAAAATTTTATTTTATTTATTATTATTATTTTTTTTTAAATTAAAATTTTTAATTTTGAAATTTCCGAATTTTTTTTTTTTTTTTTTTAATTAAGCAGAAATACTATTTTAATCCTCGAAAATTCCTAAAATTTACTGTCTACCAAAAATTCAGATTTTCTCAATTTGATTCCCCGCAGCGGCGCCAAAAACTTGGTGTGATTTTTTTAATGTAATGTTTTACTCGCAAGTGCACGAATCGGTTTGTATATAGTGGGTGCGGAGTACGAGATCGTTCCCACAAGGACTAATTTTGAAATATCTAAAAGAGAAAAGCAATTCGAGAAATCTATGAAGATCTAACGGTATTCTACCAGTTTTATGATTTAAGCGGTTGATGAGATGGTAATTAATGACTACAAACTAAAATTTAATTGATAATTCAAAAGTAAAAGTGAAGATGATGATAAAGATGAAGATACTAAATCCTCCCATCTTTGGTCCGTTCTTCCTATAATATAAATCTAAGGATTAAATTATGAGATATTTCATTGGTAACAAACATCTTTTATGGAAGATCAATGGTCAACACCCTAATAGGTTCCACGTTGCATCCCTGCAATCAGGACTTAGATGATTTTCATATATAGATCTGGGATCAAGGGCATGGCTAGGCACACATGATCTCAGGTTCAAATAAAAATCATCCCCAAAGTGGGTGAAAATTCCAACAAGAATACCACTTATAAATCTGAAATCAAGGGCATGACTCGGCACACTTTATTCAGATTAGGGAGTATTTAAGATAAAATTACCATTACAGAACCAAGATCCAGGGCATGGCTCGGCACACTCGATCCCAGAACATAATCGTAATTAGATCCACACGATGAAAGCAAAAAGACCATAACAATGATTGGGTAAAATTACCGTCACAGATTTGAGATCCCGGGCATGGCTCGGCACACGTGATCCCGGTTAGTGGCGGGGATTTCATCCGTTCATGATAGCACAACAACCATAAAGTAAAATCTCATATTTTAATCCTAAATTTATATTATTAAAAGTACATCCCTCGGATGGGAATCATTAGATCCCCATCCCTATAAATTTAGCCACACATATTGTAAGTAAATGACATAAACAAATAAAGACGGGAAAATAACATTAATTAAAATTACCTCAAACTTCAAAAGAACTCACTTTGATCCAAAGGTATGATGATTTTCAGAAACGTAATTAATGCAGGAATAAACTTTGAACAAAATTTATAAACTGAAGGGATGAGTACTGAAAAATTAAAGGGAACAAAGCTCTCAAAAGAATAATAAAATTTCCCTATTTCTATGTCTAACTATGAAAAATAATGGCTAAAAATTAAGAACTCTAAAAACTAAAACTCTTTCCTAAAATCTATCTAATTAATTCCTCTCTAATCTCCTCTAATTCCCCCTTTTCCGAAGTGTTTGAGTCGCATTAAATAGACTCTCGTCACGGGAGTCTCCCAAGCCAATATTTTCGGGTCAATTAATCGACCAGGGAGGGTCGATGCATCGAGCCGCCAAAAAGTCCCAAAAATTAGGTTTACAGTGTCAGTTTCGTGTCAGACTCTGACTCTGCCTCAATTAATCGACCTATAGGGTCGATGCATCGACCCCAGAAATCCGTGAAATTCAGCACTTTTTCTTGATTCAGACACTGCTTCGGTATTTCGGCCATAACGTTCTGTCCCGAACTCGGATTGAGGTGATTCTTACGTCGTTGGAAAGCTGACCAAAATATCGACAACTATCATGTTTTGACAATTTCGTAATTCAGCCGTTTTGAAGGTCCAAATTTAGCCGCAAGTCGCACCATGTTCTTGATTACCCAAAGTTGCAGTGTTTTGACATTATATTCAGAATTCTTTGACTGTTTTCTATACTTGGCTTGTATTTACCTGAAACACTTCAAATCTAATCAATCTCATCAGATAGCCTTCATCGGATAGCTAAATATAGGTATTTAGGGGTGAAATATCATCATTTTTCAGTACTCATCAGCTTCCTAGAGGTCGAGGAGGACCGAGAGGTGGTCGAGCTCGAACCACAAGGAGTGGTGAAGGAGTTGACACCGGATTAGATAATGTTGTGTTGGGTGAGAATGTTACTATAGGTCCAAATAGGACTCCAGTCAGAGAGAGAAATCCTCCAATTAGAGAAGAAAATCCTCCTAAATAAGAAGATCAGGGAAGAGTAGAGAGAGAAAGGATGGCGCAAGCCATAGAAACGGTGGCTAATGCCATGGCACAACAAACTCAACTAATGGCAGAAAATAATGCGAATAGATATATGCCACTACCTCAACCTTTTGCATTCATAGAATTCAGAAGAATGCGTCCACCAAGTTTTTCAAGACAAGCTGACCCACTAGAGGCAGAAAATTGGGTTAACAAGATGAAAAAGATCTTCAACGTGCTTCCTTACACTGAGAATGAGAGAGTAAGATGGGTTGCATTCAAGTTAGATGGGAAAGCAGGCACATGGTGGAAGTTAGTATCAAGGACAAGAGAGCAGGTTTCTCCAGGTATGTTATTGGCTTGGGAAGAGTTCATTGAGGAATTCATTAGAGAGTATTTTCTCAAACAAGTGAGAGATCAGATGGAAGTGAAATTCATAAATCTGGAACAAGGGAAGATGTTCGTACCAGAGTATGGAATAGAGTTTACAAGGTTATCGAGGTTTGCATTGGAGCATGTGGCCTCTAATAAGATGAAATCCAAGAAGTTTCAGCACAGATTGAGGCCAAATATCCGTGATAGAATTTCAATTCTTGAGAGACTTATGGGGAATTAATGAGCAAGGCCTTGGTTGCCGAGGAAGACATTGAGGAGAAGTATAAAAATAGGGATCAATAGAGCAAAGGAAAGGCAAACCAAGGGAAGTTTAGTAACTACGCCCCAGTGAATAAAAAGTCAAGGTTTATGGCACTAGCTCCAAGACAATTTAGTCAGGACTCTTATGCTAGGCCATCTATATCTACACCAGTTCGATCATTATGCCTGTTTGGCCTTACAACGACCACAGGAGTGTCAGTTGCTCAGGGAATTTCAAGGGCTGCATCATCTACTTCGCAAGAGACTTGTGCACGTTGTGGTAAATCGCACAAGACTACAGATTGTAGATGTAGTACAGGGGCATGTTTTAAATGTGGTAAGATGGGTCATATAATAAGAGATTGCCTAGAGTTAAGAAATGAGGGTAAGGTATCAACTGCAGCACAGTGGCCTACAGGACAACCGTGACCTACTATTCAAGGTCGTGCTTATGTAGTTACCGCCAAGGATGCCCAGACCAACAATGACATAATCCAATGTATAATTACCTACTTAATTTCAATATGTTATTATTTGAAAAAAAAAAAAATTGATGAAGAAGGTGCATAAATTTAAAAGCAGTCTTTTAAATTTCTACGTTTGAATGTTAGATTTTTCTTTGGTACATACCTGATTTGTTGTATGTATGTAACGTAGGTACTTTACAAATGTATAATAAAATAGATTATTGTTGTTATGAAGCATGAATTTTGATAGACCTAGGGTCTACTCACTCATTTGTGACTCCTTAGTTTACACAAAAGAGTGAAGGTCGTTCCTGAGACCTTAGATTTTATTTTGGCAATATCAGTTCCAACAAGAAATTCAGTTAGTACCGACACAGTACGTCGATCAGTTATAGTCACTGTTAGGGATTATGAAGATCATGAATTAGTGGCTGATTTGATCATGTTAGATATGCAAGGATTCGATGTAATCCTTGGCATAGACTAGTTATCCACTCATGACGCGAATTTTGATTGCCGGAGAAAAATGATTACTTTTAGCCCAAATGTGGGTAGATCATTCAGATTTCTCGGTATGCGATCAACCTTCGTACCGCTCATCTCCATAATTCTCGTAGAACGAATGATGAGAAACGGATGTAGTGGATATTTAGCATTTTTACAGGAGCAACGGGAAGAGAAGAACGCCATAGCAGAAGTTCTAATGGCTTGCGAGTTTCAAGATGTTTTTTCCTGAGGAGTTATCAGGATTGCCACCTGATAGAGAGGTTGAATTTATGATTGATTTAGCCCCAAGTATAGAGCCAACATCTAAAGCGCCTTATCGGATGGCTCCAGCTGAATTGAAGGAGTTGAAGGATCAGCTACTGAAACTTTTAGACAAAGGTTTTATAAGACCAAGTGTATCTCCTTGGAGAGCACCGGTCTTATTTGTTAAGAAAAAGGACGGGGCGATGAGATTGTGCATCGACTATCGTCAGTCGAATAAGTTGACGATCAAGTATCGGTATCCTTTACCCAGAATCAATGATCTCTTTGATCAATTACAAGGGGCAAGGTTCTTTTTCAAGATCGACTTGAGATTCGATTACTATCAACTGAAAGTGAAAGTCGAGGATGTTCAGAAGACGGCATTCCGAACCAGATATGGGTATTACGAGTTTATTGTAATGCCTTTTGGCTTGACCAATGCCCCAGCTTCATTTATGGATCTCATGAACAGAGAGTTTAAACCACATTTGGATACGTGTGTGGTTGTGTTTGTGGATGACATACTCATCTACTCAAAGTCTCGAGAAGAGCATGAGCAGCATCTAAAGATCACTTTGCAAACATTGCGTGAACACCAATAATATGTAAAACTCAGCAAGTGTGAGTTTTAGTTAGAAGAAGTGAGCTTTTTGAGACATATAGTCTCACAAGCAGGTGTTACAATAGATCTGGCAAAGATTGTGTAATATCTCAAAATTTTGAGCCTTAAGCAGTGACCTCGGGATTCGTGCCCGATTGGTCGTAGGGTTAACCAAGTGATGGTCAAACAATCGACCCATGAAGGGATGAACTGATGTGATATAAATTTGACCTAAGTGTAGTGTATAGTGTGAGTTAGTGGTCATATACACCTATCTCTGGTGTATGTGTTTAACACACAAGCTGAAAAGAGGATAAAAGGGTTCTAATAAACCTAGTTTCCTTTATTTTGGTTGGTGAGAGAGAATTAAGAAGAGAGAGAGAGGAAGAAAGCAAGAAGAGTTATTGAGGTAGGAAAGGGTTGATTAGAGCAATTAATGTCGGATTTCAACGCATGGGGAGCCGTTGAAGCAAAAGTTGGAGCCCTAGTCATTCCAACCTAGATATTGATCAATTTAAGATTGATTGAAGGTGAGTTTCTAATTGAAGTTAATGCATAGATTGTAGATGATTAAAATCAGTCACATGTAGCTAAAAGATAGATTAAAGACTTAGAAAAAGGAAGAAAAAAGAAAAGGAATGGGTTTTGGAAGAACAGCCCAAAAGGGGACTGAATCGGGCCAAATCGATTAATCGAAATCGATGTTCGATTAATCGATTTTTGTCTAGAAGTTGAAAAGTCAGGGATACCCGATTTCAATTAATCGATTTAGAAATCGATTAATCGATGTTGAAGGTCGATTAATCGAGTTAGAAATCAACTAATCGACTGGGTACCTCCAGTGGCTAGAGAAATAAGATTTGGGGAAATCGACTAATCGAGTTGAGAAATCGATTAATCGATTTTAGATTTCGATTAATCAATTTGGGATCGACTAATCAATTTTGAACTTTTGACCACTCGATTTGAGAATCGACTTTACTATGTTAAGGATTTCGATTAATCGATTTTGGATCGATTAATCAATTTTGGATCTCGATTAATCGATTTTGGGAATCGATTAATCGACTTTGGCAGTTTTACTTGACTTTCTATTTTGACCTTGAAATTCATGGAGGGTCTAGGACCTTCTTTATTGCATCTTTAGTGATGTATTACATGTGTTGTGATGTACCATAGGTGGTATGTGTGAAAGCGAGCACAAGGAGCCGCGTGGGACCTTGAGGCTTGGACCTTCGGAGACCTGAGGTAGGGAACACTTTGAACATGTACTTTAATTATAAGAGCATGTATGTAGTGATATAGAACTCAAACTGAAAATATTAACTATGTAAATCTTTGTGAAAAGGGTGCGTGTGTGACACCAAGAATATGATAAAGGCATCTGTGTGATGCGAGTAACTGAGACTAAGTAACCAAATGAGAATGAGACATCCCCAGGGGATGAGAAAGTAATAAAGGCATCAGTGTGATGCGAGTAAATTAGATATCCCAGGGATGTAAATAAGATTAAATAACTACTGTTGAGGCCTAACTGATATAAGATAGCACTTTACACGGTGAACAACTATATGTAACGCCCATGTTATTTTTGTTATTTGAGGTTTGATTAGAATACCCCACCGACGTGGCGGGATACCCACGACTGACGCGACAGGATATCCGTGACCGGTACGACAGCCAATCCGTACACCAGTGCGGAGGTCTATCCGTACACAGTAAGCACATCCCAGGGATGTTGAGATGAGATTTAACCTCGCCGCCTATTGAGAAAGGGGCTTAGGTAGTATTCCCAGGGAATACATATAACAACTGCCTATTTAGGTGACAATGGTGAGTATTCCATCGGGGCTCGATGCTATATTGCTCGAGGATTACTTAAGTTGAAGATTTAAGTTTTTGCTTTAGGTCTGTTCAGTGTCATTCATGATAATTAACAGTAAAATGAAATATGCAAACTACCAGTAAACTTGAATACAAATTGTCATCTTTTAAACTGTTTTCTCGCAAATGCATAGACATATCATGCTTAGAATATCATGGAATATATATGAGATTTTGACTTATATGTTCATTGTGTTGTTCCCTATTGAGCTAGGATGTAGCTCACCCTTTAGACTATACGTCGCAGGTTTATTGTTAGCAGCGGCCGAGGCTTCGGGAGACGTAGATCCGGGTGATTCGGATTACGTGCCTGGGGACGAGTTGGAGCCTCCTCCCGAAAACTTCTTCTAGGAGACTCTGCTGTGTACTTTGATAGAGAGTCAATTTTGAGAGCAGATTGTACGGCTTGGTAAGTCAAGCCTTTATTTTTGTCAAATAATGTAATTAGATAGGCATTATTCTTTTGGGCGAACCATCTGGGGTGATCTGGTTATCACCGATGGTTCGGATCGGTTCTCTGTTCATGCAGTGGCATGAAAGTAGAACCGTCTTTTGCATGTGCCAGATGGGCATATTGATTTTCCGCTTTATGCAGTTAATTACCTTATCTTGTTATTATTGCTTGTTATACCAATGTTCCGTGCATAGTTTTGGGGCACGGTCTGAAGGATCGTGCTGATGGCACGGGTTTTGGAGTGTCGAAATCCGGGCTATCACAGATTGAGGCTGTAGTAGAATGGGAATAACCAAAGACTGTGACTGAGATTTGCAGTTTCCTCGGTCTGGCTAGGTATTATAGGAGATTTGTGGAAGGGTTCTCCAAGATTTTGGGACCACTGACGCGACTTACAATGAAGGATGCTAAGTTTGAATAGACTGAAGCATGTGAAGAGAGTTTTCAAGAACTCAAGAGGAGATTGACCTTCGCACCAATGTTAGCCATTCCATCTGGGAGTGGAGGCTTTGTTGTTTATAGCGATGTGTCACACATCAGCTTACGTTGTGTGCTTAACAAGAATCGAAAAGTTATCACCTACGGGTCAAGACAGCTTAAAGATCATGAAAAGAACTACCCAACACATGATCTTGAGTTAGCAATAGTAATATTTACCTTGAAGATATAGAGACATTACCTGTATGGAGAAACTTTTGAGATCTTCAAGGACCACAAGAGTCTCAAGTATCTGTTTACAAGAAGGATATGAATATGAGACAGGGACGGTGGATAGAGTTTCTTAAAGACTACGATTGCTCCATTCAATATCATCCAGACAAGGCAAATGTGGTCGCATATGCTTTGAGTCGGAAGACTTCAGCTCAGTTATCGAGGTGAAAGCTTTAGGAGCTTTCTTAGCAAACGTCACAATCGGACCAACGATCTTTGATCATATCAATGAGCTTCATATCAAAGATGCCAAATTATTGAAGATCCGACAAGGGGTGATAGATGGTACTAGTCAAGACTTCTCTATCAAGTGTGATGGATCATTACTATTCAGAGGGCGTCTGTGTGTATCAACCGATACCGATCTGCGGTATACCATCTTAGAAGAAACCCATAATTCAAAATGTGTGATCCATCCTGGTGGTACTAAAATGTACCAAGATCTGAAGAAAAAATTTTGGTGGAGAGAATTGAAGAAAGATGTAGCTGAATATGTCTCAAGGTGTTTGGTATGTCAGCAAGTGAAGGTGGATCATAGGCATCTATCAGGTTTATTACAGCCACTACCGATACCAGAGTGGAAGTGGGAATCCATTTCCATGGATTTTATTTTGGGATTACCACGGATAGTGAGGAAGCACAATGCCATTTGAGTGGTCGTCGATAGACTGACCAAGTCAGTCCATTTCTTTCCATACAATACGACATATACGGCAAGTAGGCTTGCAGAAATGTACATGAGAGAGACTGTTCGATTGCACGGTATTCCTATAATCATTGTCTCTGATCGAGATCAGTTATATACCTCACAGTTTTGGCAAAAATTTCAAGAAGGGATGGGTACGAGGTTGGACTTCAGTTCAGTGTCTCACCTACTGACAGATGCTCAGACTGACAGAGTGAACCAGATTATAAAAGACAGGCTACAAGCTTGTATGCTTGATGTTCAAGGATCATGGGATCAACATCGACCCTTGTTCGAGTTCACATACAATAACAACTATCAGACGAGTATCGATATAGCACCGTATGAAGCTTTGTATGGGAGACGATATAGATCTCCAATCAATTGGGAAGAAATGGGAGAAAAGTTTATTTTGGATCCAGAAATTATTGAAAGTACCACCGAAGCGATACGTTTGATTCGTGAAAGGTTAAAGGTTGCACAGAGTAGACAAAAGAGCTATGTTGACCTTAAAATAACAAGCGTTAGTTTCAAGTAAACTTAATGCTTTAGTTATGATGTAAAATGCGATGGATAGGTAAGTACAGTTATAATATTAATATTGTACATTGCTTTCAGGTTGGAGACAATGTCTTCATAAAGATTTCGCATACTAAAGGCGTGATGCATTTCGGGAAGCGTGGAAAGCTGAGTCCACATTACGTGGGACCTTTTGAAGTTTTGGGGCGTGTTGGAGAGTTTGCTTATTGAGTTGCTCTACCACCGTAACTCTCAAGCATGCATGATGTGTTTCATGTGTCGATGCTGAGATGATACGTGAAGGATCCAATTCACATCTTAGATTACCAACTGATCGAAATTTAGGAAGACTTGACGGTTCGGGAAGAGTTGGTACAAATTCTTGATCAGAAGGAACAGGTACTACGCACCAAAAGGATTCCATTAGTGCTTGTTAGATGGCAGAACCATTCGCCAGAAGAAGCTACATGGGAATGCGAGTCGGACATGCAAGACGCGTGTCTGCAGTTGTTTGAATAGTCCATGTAAAACTTCAAGTTTTGTAATGAGAATTTGAATCCAAATTTGCTTGTGAAATGGTGTTAACGTAGTGTGAAATCATTGTGAATAGGCGCAGTAAGTTAGTTTGAATATGTGCATTTTTAGGTACGAAAATCTATGCCAATGGTTCTCAAACATCATAGAAACGATGTTGACAGAAGGAGAAATGAAAAGCAAATCAGAAAATAGGCACAAAATGAGGTACATGTGTTCTCGCGTGCCCGAGTTTTAGTGCTCCCTCGCGCGAGGCACTCAGGAAGGGAATTCGATTCCCTGTGATTTACTGAGACTCGCGTGCCCGAAGTTCCAAGCTCGCTCGCGTGAGTCACTCAGAAAAAAAAAAAAAAAAAAAAATAAGAGGATTCAATTTCCAGTGAGGGACTGAGACTTGTGCGCCTGAGCCTTAGTAGTCGCGCATGTGAGAATCCAGATATAAAAGGGTTTTGACCCTTTTCTTAGCCATTTTGTGTGAAACAAAAGAAGGGCTTTAGGGTTTTCCAATTTTTCTTCAAGCAAGTGACGGATTTTCTTCCAAATCGCACGAGCCAACGATCTCTTGGCGACATTCCTCGGATATTTTATGGGCTAAAGGTTAGATTTACGGTTTTATAATTCCATTTTTGTTTTTGTTACAAAAGCCCTAGAATGGCAACCAAATCCCCAAAGCCTAGAAAGAAATTAGTCATGAAACCTTTGGGTTCTAAGCGAGCAAAGGTGGATCCTCCACCAAACCCTCGTGTTCAACTCGCCGAATGGTGGGAGGCTAAAGTGTTTGAAACGAAATGGTCAATTCACAAGGAAATTTTCAAGGGCCAACCAGCCACGGAGTGGACCCACAGTTATCTTACATCGACCGGGATGCTATCCATTTTGCGACCATTTTATGATAGCTACTACCTGCATTTGGTTAAGTTCTTTTACCAAACCTTACCAACTGACCCAACCAACACTAAACTAATCATCACCATTGACGAGAAAACCCTAATCTTTAAACAAAAATATATTGGTAGAGCAATGAATTGCTCTTGGGAATTTTTGGAGGATGGGGTGCAAGGTCCATGATCCGTGAGATAGTGAATTTTCACCACATTGTGCCTCAAATGACCAACGGAGAGACCAGAATCAGGAATTCGGTTACGAGGGCCCAGCTGCCAGAATACATGTGGCCTTTGGACATAATTATCAGGAAGAACCTTTATCCTTTGGGCCATGAACAAGAACGACAGGATCCGTTCCTTCAAACTCTGTTTGTGGCTAACCAAAATAGTTGGTTTAACACACCTGCCTTGGTGAGAAAAGGAATGAAATACGCTCGTGAACGTACTCGGCCTGGAGCAGTTCCCACAGTGATAAGTCGATTACCCTATGCTCAGTTAATCTCAAGGATGATTGACGAGTACAAGCCCTCAGCAGAAGCCGATAGTTATGAGGTTTGCCAAGATGAACCCCTATTCACTAATAATGTTAAAATTTATCAGGTTAAGGACATGAACCTAAATTACACTAGCCTCCAAGCAAGTGTTAGAAGGAAAAGGGAAAGAGAAATTGCGCAACGTGCGCAACAAGAACAAGAACAACAACAACCCCCTCACCCAGGACCCGAGCAGGCAGCACATCCTCCGATACCACCATGGCAAGCCCCTCCACAGCAGGACGAGCACTTCTACAGAAAGTTGCTGCATAGGATGAGCCTACAGGCCCAAGGGCTCTCCAGCATCATGAGGCAAAATGAAGATCTAAGGAGCCAGCTCAACTACCATGAGGCCATGAACGCTAAGGCTATGCGTTACATGTACCCTATCGACTACACGCAACGTATGATGATGGCTCGAGCTTCTACATCAGATGCATCTGGGTCCGGAGCTGGTGGTGTTGGTGACGATGAGGATGCACAAATGGGAGGTACCGAGAGCTAGGTACGAACTATAACTGATAGTTTTTGTTCTTTTAACAAGTATAACATTTCGTCATTTTGAAAAAAAGAATTGTAAATTTTAGATCATTGTGACTTCTGGATGTTTTTTTATTTTGGGTATTTGTAAATTGGATGAAAATGGTTCTAGATTAGATACTTACAGAGGTGAATTTACTTTTAAATATGGGTTGTGTTGGAAAATTTTAAATTGTTGGAATACCAATGTGAGTGGGTCGAAAAATTTGAATGGATATATGATTCTCAATTTAGATGTGGATGATTTTGTGGTTTCCATTATGGGAATGCTTCCGTACTGGTACAAATTGTAAGGTCAAATTTGACCAATTGTTGCGTTGGACATGTAATCCAATTGTATTCCCATTGTTGTTATGGTTGTGTGCTATGAGATGCCTTGTTCACCTTAAGGTGGATTGTGAATAGCTTTTCATGCAAGTGGGGTATATGGTTGTGAGTGTGTGGGATGTGTCGATATGTGCAAATGTGTGTGGTTGAGTAGGGTGTGGATTTTAATGCAGGTACAATTGTGGGTCACTTTTGACCAACTGTTGAATTGGATGTGTGACCCAATTTTGCCCAATTTTGTTCCATTTATTTTGTAGTGTGTATATGGTTTTGGATGTGGGGATGTGTACGTAGTTCTAGATTTTTGTATGGGTTGTGAATATGGTTGTGCATGTATAGCGGTATAAAGTGTGAATTTTCTACGCATTACATGTGTGATTGTGAAATATATGGCTTGAGAAGATGGGTGGACTATGGAGGTGTGTGTGCATTGATTGTGAATGGATTGTATGCAGGTAGTTGTGTGTGTAGTGTTTGTATGGGGATTTTTACGTCGAAACGTGTGTGGATGTGTAGCTATGGATATTTCCATAGATAATGGATATGTATCTGTGTGCGTACGTGTGTGTGCTTAGGCTTAGACGTGCATGTTGAATAGCATGTGAATTGCCAAATGATTTAGGTCAATTTTCGAGGACGAAAATTTTTATAATTTGGGGAGGATGTAATATCCCCAAATTTTTTGTTGAAACTGTTTGAGTTTCGTTTGGAGATGTGAGTGACTAACACGTGGTAGCGGTGTTATGGCTTAGCATCATACCTACCTGACATGTGGTTAGGATGTGCTAGCCACACACCATGCCAATTTCATGTTTTTGTGAAAACTTAACATATAGGTTGAGTGTTTAAGCCTCACACCAAGAGGAAAGTTTTAGATAGGCTTTTGGATAAGAAGCAAACACACAAGAGTGTGTTTGTGCTTCACAAGGAAGCAAAGACTTGGTTGGGATATGTGGGTATGACATCACTGTTGTCTTGCTCACCTTATAATTATTAAATGATTAAAACAGCAAATTAACTGCATAAATTACAGATGTAGGGAATTAAGGTAAGCAGACAGTCCTGCAAGAACCAGGGCTGTTGCAGTAAGTTTTAAAAGGTAAGTAAGGGTATGTCCACAGGAAAATGTGATTTAAGCTATGGTAAATCTCCAAATCTATGATAGATCTGGCACTCTATCCTAATTAAAGCTAAACTAAAACGGGAAAGAGGAGAGGTTCTAGGATTTGTCACTTTACTACAAACTATAAAAATTAAATGCAGGTGATCCAAATCTGATCAAACACAGAGATGAGGGAAAATAGAGAAAAGGTTAAATTCAAAAGATGGAGAACAGCAGCTAGAGATTTTTAATCTTTTACTGAAAATCAAAAGAATCAAAGACAGTGTAGAGGACAGATCTGCAACAATCCTCCATCTGGCTACAAACTCAGATGCTAGGTATAAGAATCCACTCTCCACCAATGGAGTGAAGCAATCCTAAGGTTATGATATGTCCCTTCTACTGGACACAAATCATCCCAAAGATTGTTCCAATCTATTAATCTTGATTGGAACAGGTAAACTATTGCAGATGCTGTGGGTGCTAGGCTACAAGCTTCCCATTTCTGGTTGGCGTCCACAGGAGTATCCAATCCAGAGAAATCAAATATGAAGAAGTGAAATACAGATTAGAATTACCTTTAAAAATCATAATTACATTGTAATAATACAACTTACAATCCTATTGTGCTCAGATATGTAATCTGTGCAGCATACAATCCCTTACAAAGCCTTTAAAACTCGATTTATAGCTCTAGACCTCACCCTAACTACTTAAAAGAGTTTAGTCAACCATGATTGGCTAAAGGGAGAATGGGGGAAGAAGGAAGAGAGAGGAAATTTTTAGAGGGAAAATGGATCTCGAATTCAGCTCTGGTTCGCTCCAATTCTAGATGTCTTTCAATGTAATTTCTTCAAGCTTTTATACTCTTCTCCTCTTTTCTCAGATCTATTTCAGCCAATCAAAGCTCAAGAGAATAATTCAATTATTCTGCACTGCTGATGTGGATAATTTCTCTTCTAGAAGCCTTTCTTCCATTGGTCCACAACTGGTGAGTATTCCTGAGGCAGTTAGGGTTTCCATTCGTGCTTAGTTGTATATCAAAAATACCCCTAGGGGTCGCTAACGTACTTTGGGATGTGTGCACAAAATTTGAAAGTTGGCAATTGCTGAAAAAGGGGCTGAGAAGTTCCCAATTCGAGTGTTGAGAGGTTTAGGGAACCTCTCGACAGGTTCTGAATCTGCTTGTTCTCCATTTCGATAGGTTCTTGTGGCCTTCGACAAGATTGGATAGCTCTTGATAACTTCTGAAGACTTCTCAATAGGATTGGAGACATTTCGAGAGGTTGATTTACACTCTTCGATAGGCTTGGAGCTCATTTTAACCTTCTGTTCAGTTCTTCATTCATCCTCTCGACAGGTTATAATTAACCTGTCGACTTGTTATAGAAAATCCTGCCGACAGCTTTGTAAACTTCTCTTGTGCTCTCGACAGGTTGGTTGAACCTCACGAGGACGAGCATAGCTTCAGGTGAGTTATCGATAGGTTGTCTTAGACTAGTCGAAAGGTTTAGCTGAACCTCTAGAGATGTACTTGGAACCTCTCGACTTCTCCTGCACCTTCAGGTAAGGTGCCGACAGGATCTTTCATTGCACTTCCAACCTCTCGATAGGGTCTTTCATCCTCTCGATCTCTCTTTCACCTCTATACTCTCAACAGCTTATGGTGCACTTTTAGATCCTCTCGATAGGTACTGGGGAGATCTCGATAACTTCATGTGTAGCACCCAACCTCTCGATAGCTTAGCTTTTGAGCATCATGACCTCTCGATAGGTTTTGCTTTGTGCTTCCACAGTTGACACACAATCTTGTGTTGTTGTTCTTCATTTGTTCAACCCTTAGCAGCCTCTAAGTGGGTTTAATCTTCATTCCTTGCAACTGCACTTAGTCCCAAGCACACCTAGTTGGCCCATGACCTTCTCATGACTTTCTAAAGCACTATGGGTTATTTGATTGGCTGGCCTTTGGGCTGTAAGATTATATGTTGTGCAACAAATTGCTTCTTTGGCCATTTTAGGTGGGTGTCTATACTAAGACTGCAATTTATTGCTTATCTATAAAATATACTTATAATGCATTATTAGTTAACTCAAGGGTTCACCAAAGGTCAGGTTAGGAGGTGAAAAATGGTATTTTTCACTGCTTAACACTCACGTGCAAAACCCTCTTTGCATTTATTTCATTTGCTTTGCTTATTTAGAGAGAGAAAGAGTGAAAAAGGGTGTGAAGAGGAAGAAGGATTCGCCAAATCTGTGTACTCCGAAGCTCCAAATCTTCATGAGATTTCTACCAAGTGATCTCAAGGGAATTGTCACCGTCATTTTGCAAAGTGGAAGAAATTTGTAAACGAGAGGTGGTGATCCGACCCCACAAACATTCCTTTGGATCCATTGTGAAACCCTCTCTTCAGATTCGATTTTTCACTCGAATTACTCAGAGATTTCGCTAGTTTAGAAGGTACGAAATCAAATTCCAAAGATATTAAATTTGTAGAACTAGATGACTTGAAAATGGGGTAAAATGTGTGGGTGTGAATGGCGAAGAAATCGCGAGAAGATCAAGTTTTAAAAACTCATATCTAAAGAGTTTCTGAAACTCGCTCACGCGAGCTGTGGTTCTTGCGCACTCGAGGAGCCTTCAGAAAGGGCCAGTCGTGCCTCGTTCGAACGAGAGAAGAGGATCCAGTGAGTCTCTGATGCTTCACTCGTGTGAGCTGATAGGTGTCATTGGACTCTCTCGCGCGAGCCTTATTTCTCACTTGCGGGAGATGCCTTCAGAGAAGTCATGGGAGCCTCATGTGCCTGAGGTAGCAGAGGAAAAGAAGCTTCAGTAAGCTTCTTTTGACTCGCACGCTCGAGATGTTTGTGTGCTTTTGGACTCGCGCACCCGACCCTGTATCTCGCGCGCGCGAGATTCAGAGTTAGGCTTATTTTAAGCCTTTTTGTGTGAATTCTTAGGAAATATAGATTGTTAGGATTTCTTAAGCATTTCTAAGGAATCTTAGGTGGATTGGGATGTAGGTTAAAGCGTGATTTATTGTGAGGAGTCTTGAGTTAGCTTGATTTGCATGAAGCGTGATTGAGGTAGGGGAAACATCCTAAACCATTTATATTAGTACTAAATACATGGAAATTATAATGTGATAAGTAAGAATGTGAATTGTGTTATTTGAGCTTTGTACACGGATTCAATCATACGATTTAAATGTGAAAATGATAAGAGCGTGTGTGTGATAAATACGTGTGTATGATAAGTATGTGTGAGCAAGACATCTTGTGAAACCTCAAAACTAGCTATAAGTAAATCACTTTACACTGTGTTAAACTATAAGTTAAATCAGCACTTTGATTTAAGGTTCATGTAAAATGGATCCCAATTTGTGCTCCAGTACGGCGGGATATCCTTTCATTTTCTTGCCGGCCAATGGTAAAATTTTGTGTTCGGCACAAGCATCCCTCATAACGCAAGGGCTTATATAATATATGAAAAATGGTTCATTGAACGACGATGGTTGGGATTCCCATCGATATATATGTGGCTCCCAATGCTATTTATGTTTGGGATTGTATTTAAGTTAATTGTTTAAGTACGATAAGATGTGAAACAAGAATATGAAATAAAAATCTGATTTGTGAAAAAGAATTTAGAAATCAAAAGATGCTTACGAAAATGTGTTAAATGTTCGCTTCACTTCGATTCATGCATCTTTGAATATGAATTATTTAAAACATGTAAGTTCAGCAACTCAGTCATAGAAATCCATGCTTTTAATATGATGTAAATGCTTTTGATGTGCCCCTATTGAGCTTAGATTGTTAGCTTACCCTTTGACTATACGTTACAAGTGCGGGTTTAGAGAAAGAATTGGATCCGGAAAACGATCTAGAATACATTCTTGAGGAGGAGATTGAGCCCCTGCCTGAGGAGTTTTTCCCTAGATAGGGATTGTGTCAGAACTAAGTATTGTTTTGTGCTAAGGGCTTGATATGTCCAGCCATTTGAATTAGAAATGTGAATCATGTAATTATTTTTGGATATTATTTTGTGAACCATTGTTTAGGTGATGATTCTCCATCACTGGTGGTTCGTTTCCATTCTTTATCCATGTATCTTGGCATGGAATTAGAACCGTTATTTTGACCTGTTTTAAATGATAGATGTAGAACTTTCTTTCATTGATTATGATGACTCTATCTGCTTAATTAGAGATATCGGCTTTATGTTCTGCTTGTGTGGATGGACCAAGTGTATGGTAACTCATAAATCACCTTAACGGTGATTTAACAGCACGGATTTCGGGTTAGTGAAATCTGGGCTATCACAGTATTACTCGTGCACTTGCGAGTATTACATATTTAAAATTTAACATATTTTTTGCGCCGCTGTCGGGGATTGCAAATAAAAAATACTCTGGTTTAAAATCAGTCTTATAAATTTTTTAGATTTAAATCAATATTTTTACTAGTCTTTAAAAAAATAAAATAAAATGAAATCAGTGCTATCGGTAAAATTATGTCAGTGTATGGATTCAATCCTAAATCATGTGCTATTTGTAGAAATCTAATGCACATTAATTCTATGTGTTCCCTTAACAATCATAATCTCTACTCTGAACAAGTCTACCCAAATACTGTTTGGAGCATCTGTGACTGGCAGAGTCAACCCAATGACCTATGAGGGTTTAATCAACATCTAATGTGTAATATGATGTCTTAATCTGATCAAAATTCTTACCCCGACAACATCTGTCATGAGTTTTCATAGCAAACTCAATCCTTTCAAGACACATAACCATATGAAGCAACCCAAACTTCTTCTTACTTCGAAGAATATTTAAAATATTTTATGCACACCATAAATCAATCACTTTCTAGATTACAATCTCAAGTTAGTCAGTTGGCCAAGCGCTTGCAAAATGAAGATGAAGAGTCTTTTAATGACACCGGTCTAAATGAAGAACATCTCCAAGTGGACTCCTCTGATTTCGTTCAGAAATATGAGCATGACTAATTGGTCACTATGCTTGAGAGTAGCACAATGAGCGTTGAGGTAGTGCAAGTGTAGGGAAAAGAGAAAATAGAATGTAGATATAGTAATGTTGATGAGAGAATTGAGAATCAAATTAAGTCAAGAGAGGCAAAAAATGATACCCTTACAAAACCTGATAAGGGTGACATAATCTTTTCTAATGAATGTGAATTCAGTTTGGGGGAGAAAGAGGGATTTCTAATCTGTTGTCCATTTGTTGAATACATAAACAATCAACGAAAGGCCCAAAAAAGGCTAGTGGGTTTGAATCACGTGTGCGATCATAGCGATGTCAAGTACAGGGCAGAGATTGGAAGGTTAGAGATGGACCATAATGGTGAAACTTGGGCACAACATGGGGCTGTAGCCATATCCTTGATCAAAGAAATGCACAGACTATTAAATAAATCACTAGTCCTTCTTCAAAAAAATTTCATCCAGATTTAGAATCCCGATGGACTCGAAATGTCATTACACCTTGTACATTAGTTTCGCAATTTTCTTTTCAAAAATAAAAGTAAAAATAAAAAAAAACAAAATATATAAAAAAAAGGGAAAACAATAAAATAAAAATAAAAATAAAATAAGAAAAAAATGCTTAGATACACTAGCTTTTATAATTGATTATGATATTGATAGTATTATGCTAGTAGCATTTTGTTAGTATGAATAATCTCCTCTCTATTGTTGACATTTTTTTTGTGTAGTGAGGATGTTTAGATATGGGCATATATTGCTCGATGAGCAGGTTATTTTATACTAGTATATTTTCATACAGGTTTGGGGAGATTTTCTTATCTCTCCCATTTTCATGTGCTACCACGAGCCTCAAATCAATACTCCAGGTATGTTTTCTCACCTTAGTCTAATATTTTCTTTATTTGCAACAATGAGGGCATTATTTTATTCAAGTTTGGGGGTATTTTGTTATCATTTTCATGATCTTTCTTTTGCATATATTCATCTTTTGGTCGGTCGGTGCTTTATTTTGATATACCACTGTTTTGATACTCTTAAATTTCATCTTTAAAAAAAAAAAAAAATTAAACCAGCACATGTTATTTTGTTATAATTTTTAAACTTTAAGTGATGATGCATGTGAATTTAATTTTAATAATATTGATGGCATACCTTGAGTGCTTATATCTAGAATAATAAAATTCAATGTGATAATTTTTTTAGACAATTTTGATATTTATGCTTAAAATCTTGTGCACTTATACCAAACTAGGATTTAGAATTCGATGAACTATTTTTAACTTCGAATCTTAGGTTCTTAGTGGACACTAAACATGGTGTGCTTTTAAAACCAAATATCCATCGTTGATGAGTGCTTACATAAACTCGAAGTTTTTCTTTCAATAGGATATAATTTTTCCTTAATCTCGTACATCTTTGTTTTTACTTACGACTTTGTATGAAATTAAATTTCACATCAGTTTACTAAAACATGTTTTATGTTTGTTCAAAATAATAGGCAAGTTTACCATCGTTTGAGGATATAATTGAAGGCCACCATTGACTCGTTTGTATTTAAAATATCTCACCTTGTATAATTTTATCCTTCTAGTACCCCGTTGAGCCCATTGAAAAATTACCTTTATATATTCTTTGATAAGTCACGTTAACCTTTACCTCTACATAATTTCTGAAAATTTAGTCTTACCCTACTTATTTCTGAAAAATTAGGAACATGAGATGAGAATAAATGAAAGGAGAGTATGTGGAGAGATACTGAGTTGTGGTGTTTACTGAGAGTGTATTACAGCAAGATTAGTGAAAAAGGGAGAAAGAAAAATTGAAAAAAAAAATTGAAAGAAAAATATGAGGTTTTTAAACAAAAGGGGGGGGGGATAAGAAAAGAAAGAGAAAAAAAAATATTTTGAAGAGAGCAATTAGAAAGGAAGTGAAGAAAAAGAAAAAATCACAAATTAGTTTCTTTTCTTATTTCTCAGAAGTTTTGAATTCCAACTACCTTTCTTTCCTACCACTTACCTAAGCCCCAAGAGAAAAAACCTTCATGATCCGATCTTATTTTGGTAACTGCTTGTGGAGAGTAAACATACTACATCTATGGTACTTGATGTGACGTGCTCATGAGATTCTCAGTTGTTCATTGATTACATCGTGTTTCCTTTATCGTGTGATATCTTTTCATTTATTTTGTATTGATCTCTCACATGTGTATGAAAATTTATACATTATTGGAGTGCTTCTATTGTTGAGAGTATACCTATTATAAGAATTGAGTCAAGACATGGGATCCGATGGTTTACTGTTTGGATTGGTTCTAAAATAGATGAATCATAGCTTTGGTATGCACACACCACATGTTTAGGCATGAATGGATGAGTTATCTAAAAATTAGAACATTAAATTAATTTAAATGGATACTAGTATGATTGATATGGCATTGATATTTGAAATTGAGAATTTGCATGTTGAATTGATTAATAGTTTTATATTTTGAAGTTAAATATATATAAAAACCATGTTTTGAAAACTCAATTTTATCGATGGTTTGAAAATTTTGAAAGCTTGTGGATAACTTCACTAAAAACCCTCGGGAAACACAAACTCCACCACTAGGGATCACCTAGGGGTTTAAAGGTTTATTGCATACGCTAAATGCAGCCATGTTCCTTACAAAAGTGGCCTGTAATTTTTTTCTTTTAGGATGTCAATTTATTTTTCTTGCTATATTTTCCCTTGTCTGTGCTCGAAGACTAGCAAAGTATAAGTTTCGGGGTGTGATAAGTGCTGAAAAACGTTAATATTTGACCCCTTAAATTTATAGATTTTTGTCCGATGAAAGCTATTTAATATATTTTATATAGTTTTAATGATTTAAAGGTCTGTAGATAAGTTGAGTATAAAATAACCCAAGAGTTCAGCAAATAATGTCGAATTCGTACAACCTTGGATCATCTAGAACTTATCCCAACTTGCAGCTCAATTTTGACCTTTAAAACATCATATTCGTGAAATTTATATTTCACCCAAAGTTACAAATCTCGTTGTCTTCTTTCGAATTACGTAAAAATCATGTCAATCCGAGTTTGAATTAAAAGGTTATGGCCAAAATACCAAGATTGTATCTATTGAAGAATTGGGCCGAATTTCACAAAAATTTGAGAAAATCGATCAATCAATTTTGGGCAGATTTTTTATGTTTTTAAGGCCCAAAATTACTCAAAATTGGGGGGGGGGAGATTTAGGGTTTCAAAAAAGAGCCCTATAAAAGGTAAAGTTAGAGTTTGGGTTGGAGAGCTCTCTCATTTTGTACATTAGTTTTGAGATATTTCATTTTCCTTAGTCGTTTTTAGGTTGTTTTAGCTTTTTTCTTCATTTTTCTTAGCCTTTTTCCTTCATTTCTTAGCTTTAGAAAGCAGATTAGTTTCATTTTGTGCTTTGGAGAAGGATTGTGGCCAATATATTCAAGCAAGCATTGGATTTGTTCAAGCTTTTGACGGTAAATTAGTGCAATAGTCAAGTTCTATTTCATTTATATTGTGTATTTATTTTAAAATGTGTGGCTAATTTCTTTGAGATTTTGGATATGATGAATCCCCATCTTAGGGATTCATCCATGAAGTTAGATCTGTGGTTGGGATGTTAGAAGATGGCTTTATGATTTTTACACCTATATGCTTTTGCCATTTTTAGGATTTAATCATCAATCCGAGATATGGGAGCTAGTTATGTTTTTCTCATGATCTTAGATCTATAATTAGTTGCCCTAATCTTGTTTTGAATGCAAAAACTAGATTTATTAATTCACCGTAATTAGATTTAGTTTAATACGGTGAATGTTTGGTTCTTTTCATTCGTGGATTTGGAAAAGTATTACCTTATATTTTTATAGCGATTTAATTGTCTTTATCTTCCATAAAGTTTTAATTGATTTTAATCTTAATGTATTTTCGCCTCTCATATTCCACCCATTTGATCTGAAGTCAAAGATGATAACCATGAATGGGAGGATTTAGTATCCTAAACCTCGCCTATTTTTCTTTGATTAATATTATCTTGTTTAATTTATTCTTCTTTTACATTTATCAAACTTATTAGGGTAGATTAATATTGTAATAATTTTAAGAAAGTTTGTGATTGGAAGTTATTGCATTTGAAAATTCTATTTAAAATTCTTGTGGGAACAACCTCATACTCTGTACATGTTTACTATGTTACGACTCATGCACGTGCGAGTATTACACATTAAAAATTTCACAACAGTCCCAAAACTAGAGGTAGAATACCGAGTTGGGCGGGTTCTCAAGGACGGGCTTGGACCACTCTTCGCCGTGAAGGGAGATTGCACATGACTGAATATCACTTGGTTGGGTCGGACTAGTCGAATATCGGATGATACGAGTCACCACTATCATCACCGCCTACTGGAACGGTCGGCTGTTCATCTTCACGGGGATCCATTGGGTAGAACTCCTCATGCCCAGTGTAAATGGTATTTTCGAA
This sequence comes from Chloranthus sessilifolius, assembly GCA_021018995.1. NCBI lineage: Eukaryota > Viridiplantae > Streptophyta > Magnoliopsida > Chloranthales > Chloranthaceae > Chloranthus > Chloranthus sessilifolius. The sequence goes on along the minus strand of CM037587.1, from coordinate 17,202,042 downwards.
CATAAGGCACAGACTTGTATACTCTTGCGCCGAACGGCCTTGATAGGTCGCTACCCACCCAAAACCCTGGTGTCAATTAACATAATTATTAAGTTCAGGTAAAACCCCAATTAAATAAAATCAACGTGATTTGTAAGGTCTTTCAATGACTAATTGGTTGATTGCATAAATTGTTCCAATTATCGGGCTCTATAAGGACCATCTTTGCCTGACCATCCCATCTGAAACCACTAGTTTCTAGATTCATTTCATCCGACTGTAGTGATTTTTTATAGTCCTCATATGGTTGTAACACTTCTCTTTAGTGAGTTCTTCCAGCTTATTCTAGAAGCCAGGGTAAATCCTTAACTTTATAGTGATTGATCGATTTTAAATGTAACCCTTGCAAGTGCACAAGATCTATTGCAGTATGGCAAGAACAAAGGTGTCGAACCCACAGGGAAATCTGAATTTTTAATTAATTCTTTCAGGGATTTAAAAGCATCCCCAAGGAAGTACCAAGGGGCAGATTCGATTTACCAAAAATTTATCACTTTTTCCTAAATGCAGAAAAATAAATTAATCTAAATAACTAATTACCGATGAATCTAAGAACAATATTTAAATAAGATCAAGAAATATGCTACCCCAGATTTGTACCCCCCTTTCATTAAAGAATCATTCACACCATCACCATCATTCATTCATAAAAATGATTTGAAATAAAGTATGATCATCAATCCGGCATACCCTATCTAAAAACAATGACTCAGCCTATCATTGCGGTATGAGTCATGTAAGAAGCATAGCGTATCTCGTGATGTGTAGATCAAAACAATAAAAACATTAGACTATGGTATTAATCATAAATATGGGTACTTATCTGGGGATCGCATCTTTCCCGATCTACTGATTTAGCCGCTCATCTTTGGTGTATGATCTCCTTGTTCATTCAAAGCCATTCCTCTTTTTATTTCTTCTAAAAAATCTTTGGTTACAATGTCTTTTCCTAAATACAATCTATGCTTTCATGAACGTAAAGGAAAAACAATGCAAATCCTAGGTACAATCTACCTAGATCAATCCCTAGAAGAAGGAGAAAAGAAGAACTTTTAAAAAGATGCTTAGAGGCCTCTAAAACCAAAAATAATAATGAATAAATAATCCTCTCAAAAAAACTCTCTCTAAAAAATCTCTAATTATTTCCTAAAAAAATCGTCTAATTCCTATCTCTAATTCTTGCTCTCCTTTCTTCGAAGTGTTTGATCCGCTTTAAATAGAGCCGAAGTTTCCCAGCCGCAGAGGTGTTCCAACTCGAAAATTTAGGGTCGATTAATTGACCCAATAGGGTCGATGCATCGACTTCCCAGATTTTCGTGAATTCCCGCCGAACTTTACATCAGACACTGCTTCAGTATTTTGGCCATAACTTTCTGTCCTGAACTCGGATTGAGGCGATTCTTACGCCGTTGGAAAGCTGATAGAAAGATCTACAACTTTTGTGTTTTAACAATTTCATAATTCGGCCGTCTTGAATGTCAAAATTGAGCTACAAGTCACACTAAGTTCTAGATGACCCAAAGTTGCAGTGTTTTGACATTATTTTCAGAATTCTTGGGCTGTTTTCTGCACTTGGTTTGTATTTACCTGAAACACTTCAAATCTAATAATTCTTATTAGATAGCCTTCATCGGATAGCTAAATATAGGTATCTAGGGGTGAAATATCATCATATTTCACTACTCATCAGTGATCTATGGCCAAACAATTATTTTTCAGGACCCATTAGTCAACTTCCTACGTAGATGAAATTGTTCGGCCATCTCCTTAATGAATGCCTTGCCCATCTTCTCATCCCACGAATAATTTTTCGAGGAGGCAGCAACTGCCTTTTGTTTTCCTTTACGACTGGTCATACTACCAACTTATATACAAAACACTTAATTAGAGGTATGAAACAGAGGTACGTGATCAGTCACATAATTTACCAATTTTGAGCCCTCAATTAAGTATTATTAGTTCATAGCTTGCTACTAATGATATGTTAAATGGTGAATAGTTAGAACAGTAAGCAGAAGAAGAACAAAGTGTCAATCTTTGTCAAACTGAACTCATAAAGCAGTAAGAAAGAAAATCATAAAAGAATCATAGCTGAAACACCAATTCTCGAGCTATCGAAGTGAAATTGAGAGCCAAAATAGAGAAAAAGAAAGAATCGAGACTTTACGATTCTGTTGAAGACTGAAGAGAACAAGGTGAGTCACGAGCGATCGAGGAGAAATCGAAGTGAAGAAACAGAAAGAAATACAAAATTGTACGTTCGATTTTGTACCTTAAAGCTCATGAATACTACTGACAGTCATGTGAGAGGATGTTCAGCCATACATCCCGCGGATCTAAGAGACTGGCGAGAATCACTGCTGTTGAAAATCAGGAGAGAAATCCTACATGCCTCTAGTAGCTGAAGTAAGAAGGATATATATTAGGAAGAGTAATTTTAGAAAGATTTGTTTTAAGTAGTTTACTTTCTTTAGAGTCCAAATTTATTGTAACGGCCCTCCTATGAATCTATAAATAAGAGGGTCTGCGTCCTTGAATAAGCATCCAAGGTCTCTCGATCACAATTGACAATTGCGATTGAGAAACCCGAAGATCAAAGTAGTTTAGTTTTATTTTATGTCTTTTATTTTCTACAAAGTAGAATAATTTGTATCCAAAGATTTTCAATCTTAATTGACGACTAAGGGAGAATTTCTAGAAGATCATTATAGCATAAATTTACTTTTCTTGCAATTTTACGTTTCCTGGAATCTACTTTTCTACATGTAAATATCCGAAGATTGAAAGATTTTAATTAACGACTAGAATCTAGAAGGCTACGGATTAGATTTATTTTCTACACTTTATTTTCTGTACTTTTATTTTCAACACTTAGGATTTCGAGAGAATTTCAGGTTTTAATTGACACCTAAGATTTGGAAAACTTGAGAGCTAGTGTAACGATTTTTAAATTCATAGAATAGATTTATTTTCTGCACCATAGTTTAAACAAAACCAACTATTTTTTTATTCTTTAAAGATAAATAGAAGTTCTTTGGATAACAGGCTTCCCTGTGGGATCGATCCTATACTAGTGCTGCAATCACTGTTGTTCGCTTGCAATATATTAAGACAAGGTATAGTTTAAGAGTCACCAGTACGACATGTTTTAACTAGTAACTAAATAATTGACTGATCCTTCAGGATGCACTATGAAGTTTAGGGGGGGGGGGGTCTTTATGAAGATCATAGCAGTTGGTAACTGCATACTACCAAGCTTAAATACACAACTACCCAAATAATTTTAGTCTCCTATATAGGGGGTTCACAATAGGCTGAACAATAGCACACCCCTATATAGAGGACTGACAAAACTGTGGACTATAGTAGGTCATTGAGATGAACAACATACTTGTTCTCTTCTCTGTTGAGTTCCAATATGGGTGGTTGGGTCGTCCCGAATAGTAACAACAAAAACGAAAAAAAATAAGTTCATAAAGCCCAAATCAGTTCACATCAAACTGAAATTATATCCCGTACCAGCCCAAATCAATTCACAAAGAAGTCTATAAAAGCAGCACAATAAAAATCTGTCTATAGAAGCTGCACATTAAACATCCCATTGAAAGTCTTGGGGAGTGAGAGGGGTAAATCCTTTTGACACGGGCAAGCGTCCTGATCCAAATAGAATCTAATGTGGATGTTGTGGATTGAGCGATCGATGATGTTGATGTCTATTTGCTGAGATTGATGGCGGGGGTTTCTACAAGAAATACATGCACAATTAATATCTATTTATAATTCAAACTCCTTCCAGTTAAAATACATAAAGAATTTTCGGTCATGTTTTCTGAAATAATTTTTTATTAATTTTTTTGGCAAAAACTGAGTTTTAAATGGGGGATGTACCTTCATTGCAGCAACCGAAATATTTGTTTGGAGGAGCTTCATACATAGACAACCCCTCTAAATTTATTTATTTTTTAGTAATTGGTGTGTTGTTAGCAAAAGTTGATGTGCTTTAAGAAAATTAGTTAAGTGATGTGCACCAAGAAAAAATTGGTGTGCTCGTAGCAGCCCTCTTAAAAATGGCAACAACAATATCTTCCCTACCTAATCACAAACACAAAAAGCATGAGATAGATTTCTTCTTATTTTTTTAATAGGTAAGCTGGGGTTGAACCTGCAACCTCAAGGTTTCAATATTGTCAACCTTCCACTAAGCTACAGGCCCAACCCCACTAGGAGATAAATTTCAAACTAACAAGAGTTTTTCTAAGTTCTGAAGTGTAAAGTTCTAAGTTTTTCGAAGTTCTAAACTAGCCAGTCAAAACTGTACAAGTTCTAAAGTGCAAAGTCCAAATAAACACACATGAATCTTTTAACATTGAAGTTTAACTATGTACCTGCACAAAGTATAAATTAACCACTACGTGAAAATGGGGAATAAACAACACCAGTTGCTTAAAATCAACCATGGTCTCTAGCCGTTGTAAAGAAATTAACCAATGCAATGGCCCAAAACTGAGGTTTATTAAATACAACGGCCCACTTAAATATTGATATTATTATGTTAATTGGCTTATATTTCCTACGCTTTGTGAATTTTCAACTAGAGAAAGCATCTCAACTAATGAGCCAATTCTGTTTTGTTGCTATTAATTTCCACAAGTGATGTTCAAATGCAATAATTAGGATGTGTTGCAATATTGAAATACTCTGTCATTATTTCCTGCTACAAGCAATGAGCCAATGTTGTTTTATGGTGTTGAGCATAAAAAAAATGTTTAACAGTTCATCATTCATTCCTCTTTTGTTGTCAATTTGGAGCTATTTTAGATTTTAACGGTTGTTATATGTGGCCATTTTCCTAACTCATATATTTTTTTCTTTTACTATGATTTTATGGAGTATTATTTTTAGATTTTTTGTCAATGCTCATTATTCAAACTCAGCAAGATGGTAGTTCTTATATCGGGCTAAAGTGGCCCACAAATCACACTCAATGATAAAACAAAAAAACAAGTAGATATCTTTGGACGATCATGGGACAATCTGTAAACGCGATCATAGGAGTTGCTGCCACATTTTTGTCTCTTTAACCAACACATGAATTGTTTATATTCCATAAACCAGCCATGCAAACTGTATTTTTGGGAATTGCATTATATATATTGAGATCCACTTTAGAACAAGAGCATGTGAAACTCTATTCCTTGAGATTTCTTAGATCTCTAGTGTAGTCCTATTGCAGTCTAGTCTCCAGGGTTAATAGGTATCAGCGATGGAGTAGTTTTGATTATTTTGGTCATTTTGAAAGAGTGCTTCCAATCAAACTATCTGAGATTGAAAAGGAATAATGTAGAGTTTCATATTTGAGGTATTTGAGGACTTCTAGAAGTGATCTCGAAGACGAGTAGATTAAAAAACAAATGTCACATGTACCCCATAAGAGATAACAAAAGTTAATTTTAAGGTTATGGAGTGAAGCAAAGGAAAATCTTGAGATTAACACCACACATTCTCAGATTCAGATCAACTATTGCTAGAGAAGAGATCAACACTAGGAGAATAAAATCACAATTATCCTCAAAATAGATCAACAGATCTTAAACAAAAGAAACTCTAGAACAACTTCTTGGTTCTGAAGAAGGAAATAAATTTTCATCAACTTGCCTTTTAGTTCAGCAATGATGAGAACACTACAGACCAATTTCCTTATTCTAATACCTTGACATTTGAGAGATTGAATAGATGATTTCTCTTATATTAATAAGAGAAAACTCCCTGCATGCAAAATGAGAGAGAGTATTAAACGTGTCATCATTATCATTATGCTATTATTCCATCCATTTGGGATCATCTCAATGAGACAATTTCTCCACTCATTTATGTTCATGACTAAACTCTCGATCAGTCTGCAGTCCTTCAAGTCATAGTGTCTGTACATAGATGTGTTAATTCAAAAATTATGCTGCTCAATATTTTGGGAAATATTTAATGGAGTGGAATTTAACCTCTCATTGTATTTACAAGATTACAAATACACCCATGTAGAGATAGCATACATGTAAAACACAAATACAATATGAACAACATAGAAACTAGATGACGGGTAGTCATCCGTTAACAAGGGGTTTGCAACAAATCAAGTTGAATCTATATCCATGTCCATATACCCAGAAGTCATGGACCTAAAGTTGCAATCAATCACCATGACAAAAATTAAATTTTTGAATGGTACCATTTTCATTAATTTCGGATATTAATAATCATAACGCATATGCCTAATGCCATTAGAAAGCCAACCTGTGGAACTTTGTTTCATTTCCCAAAAGCAGCTGTGCTGAAAAAGGCCCAACAATGTGGCATAGAGGCCTGGAAGGGAATAGTTTCTTTGTATTGTTTGCCATCCATGAAATAACATCAACTCCTTTCACAAAAGCACCTTCAAAAGGAGTACCAACTATGTTACTTGAATGGGAAGAGGATCTTCAAATGCTGCAAGAAGGGCCCAGATGGAACTCAACTCCAGCCTCTATAAATATAGCAAATATGTTACAGGATCTTGAGATAGAACTCAAATTGAAGCCATATAAAGAAAATGTATTGAGAGTTTCATAGATTTGGAACAAACCTTCATCTACTTCGCAATCAGTGGTAAACCAGATGAAGCGATCAAGCAATTTGCACATTTTCCTGTTGGGGGACAAAGCATTCAAATGATTGATGTCCTTAAATTAAACAAAACCACCTCCAACACATCTGATAATAACAACCAAGAACCAAACTAGGTAAACAGGAAAATAAGACCAAAAAGAATTAGCCAATCTTTAAATTTCGTTGAAATGAACTGAAGTAACATTAAACATGTAATATTTATGATAAGTGATAATGTTACCTTGACATATGTGGTGATTAAAGACCTTGGCAAACCCAACTTGTGCGGTAATATTGTGTTTAAAATTGATATGTCCAAAGTTTATGACAGATTGAGTGGAGGGATCTCTCTCTCTCTCTCTCTCATTCTTCGCAAATTTGGAATTATTGAGCACTCTTTGGAAGCAAAGAGCAGCTCTCTGCTTTGCCACAGAGCAATTTAGTCTGGAAATGTGCTTGGTTGTAAGTGTTCTTAGCTCTTTCGGAGAGTGAAAGAGCTGAATTTGGGTCTCTCTTTTAAAGAACAATTTAAACCTATTCTTTTAAACTTGTTCTCTGTAGCCTATGCACGACGGAAAAGAAACCCATTTCAAGGATTCTATTTGTTCAAAGCGGTAAAAACACTAGCCAGCTAGTCTCCTCTCACTGTGAAAATCTTCACAAGAAAAAGCACGGTACACGTCTACACGGGTGATGCTCCTCTCTCTCCTATCTTATTTTTTTTCCATGGATTCTCTATAAAATCTACTGATAAAAAAATTTGTGCACAGATTTTTGTGCTTAGAGAATCCATGAAACATGGTCTGGAATAGATATGGTTCACTACAAAAAAAAAGACTATTAGCGGCAGTTTTTGGCTGTAAAAAACTGCCGCTATTAAGACTATTAGCAACAGTTTTTTGTTAATAGCGGCAGTTTTTGGCTGCCACCAATAGTCTTATTTTTTGTAGTGGTTGGTCTCTCTTACGCATATTTCTGCATGTGCACAATTTTTTTTGGCTTTCTCTCTCTCTCTCTCTCTCTCTCTCTCTCTCTCTAATATGCACAAACTTTTGTCTCTAGATGATTTCAGATTTCTTGTTGTCTGTGTGGAAAATTTGTGTTCATATTTTGATGTTCAAAAACCTATATTCCCTTATATGCACAGATTTTTTTTAGTTGTCTACTGTCAGTGCAAAAATTTCTTTGGCTGTTCGTAGGCGATGTCCACAGATATTTTGTTTAATCTGCAATTCTGCATAGGGTTTTTTCTTATATTTTTGTGCACACTGCACATTTTTTTTTGTTATAATATTTTCAGCACCAAAGTGAAAGGTCGAAGCATACTTTTGCTGATTTTTGTGCTCACAAATAGATGTGCACCACCAGTGGGTTGACTATTTTGGCAGTGAATTGCTGTTGAGCACTTTTTTTAAGGAGTTGCACATTTTCTTTTATTTCACAATATTTTAGAAAAGTTATTAATTTACTTATTTATTTCACTATTCTAATCACACCAACTAATCCCTAACTGGAATTCAATGGTGGGGTACATATGGACTAAAAAGCATTGACCTAAGGGAGCTTGTTTTTTGTATCCTTGCCTCCTAGGTCTTACTTGCAGTGCCTCTAGTTGTAACTACAATCAGAGCACATTCAAGCATGTAAGTTTATGTTTTGTAATAAAAATTCTATAATTTTCAATTATGTATCTCCATTGTTATGTGCATTATATAAGCGAGTGTCCCACAAGGGGTGGGATTCTAACTTAGGACCTCCGCTTCTTGACGCCATATAGTTGTAAATTATAGCTATTACTGATTTATAGTTGTACATGTATCTGTTGAGTTTAATCCCTTTCTCTAAAACTGGTATAAGAACTGCTGAAGGGCTCATTTGAGTGCATTTATAACATGATCTTTATATAATCCCCAAGGTCTATAAGAAATTCCATTAAATTCTAACCAAACAAAGCCAAGTGACCATCATTAAATTTTGGAGTCTAATAAATCAAGAGTTCTCTTAGTTTATATTAGGACAGTAATTTCACTTCAAACATGTGCATGACAAATAAAATATAGACGAAGTCCTATATAAAACCAGAAAGTCGGCCGATACCAATACGTTGCAGTGATACGTATCGTTTTCGTTTTCACTAAAGGGACAATTATTTATCTAATATGTTCACACGTTTCAACTAGTTCCCTATGCAGTAAATATCTTAGAAGTTACAGGGTATATCCGTTCTCAGGTAATTATTTTGAATTGGTAATGGATATCCAAAATTGTGTATCCGTTCTTAGGTATATCCTCCTTTGTGAGAGAATGGTAATGGATACCCAAAACTTTGAGAAGTTTGAAGAGGTAGAAATATATCTCCATCTTCTTCTCTTGTAGATCCACCTGCTTTTAAGCCTTTTTTAGTAGTTCACTATATTATTCTTAATTATCTCACGGTTCTGCTATGCATTTTGGGAATCAGTGTCAAACTTCAACAAAGTCGGGCCCATGGAGAAAGGTAAGTGTTTTTTGGTTGTGAAGTAGTGGCCGGTGGCCTGCTTCGTTCAATTTACGTATTGCTCTCGGGAAATCTTCGTGGCAGGCGTATCTACGATATGAAATTTGAGTGAATTTTGAATTCAAATCTTTATGTAATAACCGGGTTTACTAAATTTAGATCAACTCCAGATTTGCCTACTTCATATCCTTTATAAAGAAGTTGAACATTATTGATATGTGAATCTCGATTTGCCTATTGATATGTGAATTTAGAACTTCTTTATAAAGGATATGTGTGCAACAAGCACTACTGTCACAAAGAATTGTATCTGTGATATTAGAAAACCATTTTCCTGTTTCCAGTTCCCCTTTATGCTTGAGAACTTAAATCTCTTCTTTTGTCTTGTATAATTGTCCAGGTATTTCGCCATCTCATTGAAAAAGTCAACTGTCGTTTGCTATTTGCCACCCATTACCATCCTCTCACAAAGGAGTTTGCCTACCACCCCCTTGTTAGCCTTCAACACATGGGCTGCAGGTTGTTGACACCATCATCTATGTGCATCATCAGCAAGGTCAAATTATTGAACTTGGATGTCAAATTTTTTTACATAGTTCTGCTCTTCTTTCAGAGATGTGCATTTTTTTTTGGATTTTGTGCATTTGAAGCTTCTTTCAATCATTTTTGAAGAGATCACTGTGATCAATGTCGTTCCCTTTTTCTGTGTTCTGGACCTATGTGGGATGCAAAAGGGGCTCAAAACTGGTTAGATTTTGGATCGAATTTGCATGAATAACATTCTCCAATAGTTACATTCATAGGTTAATGCAGTTTACTATGAGATTTTTCAATTTTTTCAAATCCAATTTTTTCAGTTGTTTTGTCTATTGTCGTATATGAATCTTTGTGGACTTGATTGATCGGTTCTCCCGCAACCGATGAATTAGAACACCCTCAGAAATAATATGTTTGTGGTCTCGTAGTTGTACAGAGAATTCAGTTTTCATGATTTCTTCCTATCAATTATTCAGTAATATCGTGTCATGCCAAGTATTGTTCTTAACATATAGTTACATTACTGATAACAAAAAATAGGAACTATATACTAGTCTTTATCTGATTTTTCTTTTTTCCCGCAATTAATATAAAAATTGTACTCTTTTTGTAGGTCTCATGAAGCATAATTTTTTTTTGCAGGACTATGTTGCTACAAGATGGTATAGGCTCCAGAGTTCTGTATCATTTTTTACATATTCTTTTTCTAATTTTAAGCTTCTAATGCAATTATAAAAATATTCTTATGCAAGTTGCTCTTATACACACTTTTTTTTTCTTGAACACATGCAAGCTTTGAGTATCATTTTATTATGAAATTTGTTGATGTGGCTGAGTTTGTTTTTATGACAGGAAAACTCGTAGTATGGGAGCTGGGCGCAAGCTGAAAACACACAAGACCCATATCAGAAGTGGGCGGACAAATCATAAAGGTGCTTAATCAAAGGTGTCAAGCAATGAGACATTAAAATTCTATGTCATTGGGTTTATTGGCAACTCGAGTCATGCTCGAATAAGGGTGCTATTGAATGTGCTTATAGGATATTGTTGAATATATTAATATAATATCTTTGAATATTTTAATGAGATGGTGTTGAATGTATTAATACGATGTTGCAGAATAATTTTATTTTTGTCTTATTATTTTTTTATTTAGGTGAATGGATTATGAATTTTTTTCTCTCGTAGAATGATATGTGGTTGATACAATATTTGTAACAGGTAAAATAGCTCTAATTACAGTAAAAAAAATGGAAGTTGTGTATTTAAAAAAAAAAATAGAAAAAACAACTGTCCATACCAGTTGTTTTCATATACTACTGATTTAGGCCGTGGTTTCGAAATAAAAATAGCAACCATTTTCCTGTTAGGAACAATGGCTCAGCATTGTTGTTATTTTACAACAGCCACAAGCAATGGTCTATAACCATTGTTTCTTGGAGGAAATTAACAACGGCCCGTCGGCGTTGTTTACATATACCACTGATTTAGACTGTGGTTTCTGAAGAAAAATAACAACCCTTTTTTCTGTTAAAACAACAGCTTAAAAATATTATTATTTTGCAACGGACGTGGGCCATAGTTTATCTGGTAAATAAACAACGATTTTTTGCCATTGTTTATGAAAATCATTGCTCTATAAACAACGGCCCTTGCATTGGATCAAAATCGTTGCTTATGAGATTTACAACGGTTTTGGGCCGTTGTTTTTTATCGATTTTCATGTAGTGAACTTTTATCATTGAAATTTACTTGTGTAAAACCCAAACCATAAGAAAGAACAATAGCATATTAATTTAATCATATTTCCTTAATAGAAGGCCATGAAAAATAGAGAATATTTCACTAAAATTTCTAGTTTAAATTAATGGATAAGTATCTTAATCTTGTAATGTAACAACAAATGGTTAACACCATCTCAATTAGGGCTTCCAATGAGTTGGGCTGGCAGTGGGCTAGGAGTGGGCTGATACATTAATTTACCTAAAACAATAACTGCAACCTTGTAGACACCCCATTTTCGTCGTCTCATAGAATAGAAACTTGTTCGGTCAAACCTTGACTTTGCCCATGACTTTTGGAAAGGGACCAATCCTCTCTAAGAGTCCTAAAACCCTAAACCCACGCAACTCGGAAATTATGCACCATAATAATAGTGTATAGTTAAGCCCCAGGTTCTGTTGATCGAAGGTCAAAGGTCGAACCAGAACCCTGACAATATATTCTCCATTTGGAAGCCCATATGTGAATTTTTTTTATCGAACTTTGGTATTTTAGCAATACTTTGATATGATAGAATCTATGGGCTTTGAAGTTTCGCAAAAAGGCTTACCATTGAAAGTTAGAAATTTGAGCAAATTGTAAAAAATCGGATTTTGTTCTTGAACTGGAAGGTTGACTTTTTATTCTTTAAAATTTTTTATTCGAGATTATTTTTATTGAATTCAAATAGGGTGTATTTCGTTATTTACATGAAATATCTTAAGTAAATGAAAAGGAAAGAGTTATGACATTTACTTAATTGGTATGACATGTAAATATGTATGTCTGTTTGTCCTAACCTACCTACCTAAAATTTATGTCTATCCTTAACCTGAAATTTCATAGACTCCTATGAAATACCAAAGTATGTCTATCCTTAACCTGACCTGCCTGCCTGAATTTCTGTCCATCCTTAACCTGAAATTTCATAGACTCTCCCGAATTATATGCATAACAGTATGCGCATAATTCAATTGCACGCAGGGATACCTGCGCACTATCAATCCCGAATTATGTACAGTATAGTTTGCGCGTAATTCGATTGCATGCAGGGATACATGCGCACAAGCAGTCCAAGTTAGGTTGGGGCTATGCTTCCGTGCATCACCCGTACTCCACGATTATGTGCATGGGTCCATGCGCATAATTGGATTATGTGCATGGCTTTATGCGCGTAGTTAGTTCTAAGTATATTGAAACTAGGATACTTTGGGCGTCGACCGATCATTCCCGATTGATGACCGACTTCCGGGAGTTCAATGCGCGGACCCATGCAATTCAATTTGTATAATTGGTTAATTATACACATGCCTCTATGTGCGCAATTAGCTCGATACCTATAAAAAGACACCTAACCCACATCCAAACTGACCAATTCAATAGTTCTTTCTTCTCTCTCTAGCTTAGTCTTTTTAGAAAATTCGAGGTTCTCTCTAGAAAGAAAGGAGTTGGGCTGCATTCTAGATTTCTTGAATTGCAGACTCTTCTCTAGGAACCTCATGGTAGTCACACTAGTGGTACTGGCCAACTAACCTTGACTCTTGAAGGAGTATTGAAAGAATGAGCGCTTAACCTTAGATCTTTGGGAAACCCCTACCCAAATTCTTAGGCTAAAGCCAATTAGGTTTCTAACCTCTTTCCGTTTTTAGCCTTAGCCACCCCGATTTGCACAAGGGAGCTTACGGAGGGTACCTGGGAATGAGACCGATCCTCCTTAGTATAGTGGGCCACCACCCCTTTTTTTAGATAGATCCCAATAGGAATTAGAAATCAAGCTAAATAGATCTTAGGCAGCTCGTAGCTGCTGAAGTTGATCGGCCGACATTCAGTAAAGGAGTCAACCCATATCACGTAGACCATGATCAGTGACGAGTTACAGTATCGATAAATATCTGTAGTTAGAGATCACATCAACCCAGGTATTCTCCATTTAGAATTCACCTTTTCCCTTTTAGTATTTAATATTCCTTAGTTTATTATTCTATCATCTTCCGCTAGAGTCCACGTGGACCAAATTGGGCCACTTGTTCCAGGACCCGAGAGGGACCTAGAAAAAGCGCATACCAACAAACCTGGCTAGTAATATTAATCATATATCATCTGCAATCAACATCTGGTAGCAAAACTCATAAAATCCACCAAACCCTTTTGTCGTTTGAGCAACATATACAAGATCAAAAATAACTATAAATCACTAACATAATGACAAATAAATAAATAAAATTTTAAAAATGCCTGATGTTTAGAGTCCAATCTATATTTACATTAAATACAAAAATAAGCATAGAATCCTATACTAATATTTTCAACCTGGCCAATAGTTTTAATCATATTTCATATACACCCAACATCTGGTAGCAAACATACCCACATAATTGAACAGAGCTTGTTGATATTTGAGCAGCATATACAAAATTAAATAACTACAAAAACCACTAACATATTATTTATTTTTATTTTTTAATTGTTAAAATTCCCATATAATACACCAAAGCCTTTTATGGTTTGAGCAGCATATACAAGATCAAATTAACTACAAATCAGTAAGATAGTGATTTTAAAAAACTAAATAAATAAATTAAACCACGATAGAGATGCATATACAAGATCAAATTAACCTACATTAATTTCAAAAACTAGCATAGAATCCTATAATCATATTTTCAACCTGACCAACAACTTTAATAATATTTCATATATACTCAACATCTGGAAGCAAAACCCACATAATTTAACAAAGCCTGTTAATGTTTGAGCAGCATATACAAAATTAATTACCTACAGAAAACATTTTAGAGGCTAGAAACAAACCAAAAACACTAACATGCTTCTAAAACAGATCAACCAAAATCAGCAACAAAAAATAAAAGAGCCCAAATTGACAAGTAAAACACAATACCTGATTAGCAAACCTCCAAAACAAGACATAAATTACCACACTCCCCCAAAGCTCAACCATGACATAAAAAGGCAGAAACTCCAAATCCTCAAATATAGCAACAAGACCAAGAAAGTTAGGTCGTAGAGCTGCAATAAGCCTATCACCAAGTGTTGTGGGGTGAATCAGACTGTTGAGTGGGTACAGAACAAAACCAAAGAGCCCAAAGAAGGCAATAAAAGGGAATATAATAGTATAAAAAAGATCCTCCTTTGACAAGACATTTGAGAGCTTTGAATATAGAAGCATGAACCCAATAGCCATAGGCAAATTCACCCAAGTACTCAGAAAATGATATTATTTCATCACTGCTCCCTTTAGCAGTCACAACCATCACATCTTTTCTATCTCTCATAATTGTGTACTTAAAAAGAATGCAAAGAAACATAAACCCAAGTGGTATAATCTTCTAAAATTGGTTAGAGCTACAATTGGGTGCAAATTAACACCTTCACTTCTACTTGAAAGTTTAAGTGTGTAATCAACCTATCCTACTCAGTCCCTAAAATAGAAGATAAAAATGTATCAATCAAGCTACAAAGGATTCATAAATAATAATCTGGTTTGGATGCACATACCACATACACAGAACTTGGGTGGCTTGATTGTAGAGGGGAGCTGTTGTATGAGAGCACTTGATCTGAAATACACATAGAAACCCAAAGAAAGCAAAGTTAATTGTAAATCTGCACCCACTCTATATGTACTTGAGTATCTTTATTAGAGTCAATGTGTAAGCAATCCATATTTCTAATCATGATGCCAATATAAATTGCATCATTCTAAGCATGATGCCATTAGAAATTGCATCATTCTAAACTCCATACCAGTTTTGTGTATGTATGATAGCCAATACACACATGCATCTTTTAAAATGCATCATTCTAAGCATGATGCCATTAGAAAATACATTATTATAAACTCTATACTAGTTATGTGTCTGTATAAGAGCCAATACACACAGAAACCTTTGCAACTGCGTCATTTTGAGTATGCCATCAGACACTCAAGTATAGCATGTGACCCCTTATGAAGCTCCTCTGTTATTTCTAAGCATGCCATCAGACTTGAGTGTCGGATTCTAAGCATGCAATCAAACACACAGTCCTTGATGAAGTAATTTTTAAACATATACCAACTCTAATACAAACACAGCCAATTCAAGTCATAGAAATCCAACTAGTTCATATTATATCAGCTATAACACCTACTAATTGGAAGGCATAGTAAGAACAAAGCCTTATCAAGTACTTCAAAGCTATGCCAACCAATTTGACAACATTGCAAAGAATTTATATGAAGCAGCCGTAAGGGCAATTTTTAAAATTAGCCCATCATAAATACCCTAGTTCTGTACATCCCCAAAGAAAAATACAGAAAATTGCTCTTGCAAAAAAATGGTTACCACTATAAATTTTTTGACAATTTTAATGGAATAGAAATTGTCATTATAATGGGAAAGATGTTTAATTCGGACCAAGATGACGTAAAGGGATAAAAAGCATCAAGAGGGGCTACCTGAGTAGTGAGATTGGGAGGATGTGAAGTCTCTGTAACGCACAAGGCATCCATTTATAGAGCGATCAACCCCTCCCCAGTTATCTTGTGAATCAATGTAGCTCTAATTTTTCAATATAGCTCTAATGGCTATGCACCTAAATTCTGCATAAAGCCACAACTTTACCATCTATATCTGAGCAAAAACCCATCGATTTCCGTCTCTAGATTGACATTTGCTACTATACAACATGTGATATTCAAAGGTGTTGGCATCTGAGATCATCCATGGGCATCAGCAGCATACCCTATGGCAGCATCATCTTTTCTCTTCAATGGAAAAGGCAACAGTATTAGAAGAGAGTATCAATGGCTATTTACTTTGTAACATAGGAGTTGGTTTACTCTTTCCACCATTTTAATGGTGTTTTAATGCTTCAAATGCAGTTAGCGGTTTCCTCAAGACGACGTTGGTTGTCGCACTTGGAGAAAACCTTCAGTGCATATATATGAGAGAAGTATACAAACCAGAGAGTTTTTCTACCCAGAAAGGGGAGAATTGGAGTTGTCGCTTTCACTCAGAAAGTGCTCTCTTCTCTGTGGGGCCCATCGGAACTTGCGAACAGAGGAAAACCTCAGAGTCCTCTTTTAGAGGCTTTCTGCACAGAAAGAGGGTTTCTGCTCTTTCCCTAGCTCTTGAACGAGCCCTAAGTTTATCTCCGAAAAGCTCAGAATTAGTTGAAATATTGGTTGTGCGATGGCCGTAGACATATTATTTAATCATCGGTATATGAGTCGAACTTGGATTTGATCCAAATTTTACGGGTTGTTCATCTATGCGAGGTAGAACATATTGGACACTGTTTTTTTTATAATACAACTTGTAGAAGGACAATACCAAAAACCTCATATATATATATATATATATATATATATATATATATATATATATATATAGCAAATAAATATTATAAACTAATTCAAGTTCTCGGGCCGAGAATATTAATGCCAAAATAAAACACCTTCATATATAAAAAATCTAAATAATAAACTTTATAAAATATCGTGTTTTGCTCCAATCTTATGTACTGGAAATCGATAGATCGTGAACTTTAAATCAGACGGCCCAGACCAGATTGCATTTTGACATGTCACATGTCCCTAAAATGTCAAATCTGTCTCTAAATTTGGTGCAACATGGCTCCCTTTCGATTATCAATGATTATATATGTATACTTAATGGTTGATATTCAAACTCGTCTATCGGATGGTTCACATCCACTTATGGAAATTATTCTTTGGCTATAACATTTTCAATGATGGATTGCTGCTTGAACCATTTAGATTGATCATAAATTGGTGCTACATGGCATGTTAGGAAACCACACTTCAATGATATGAGATAACAAATTCTAATTTAGTAGTGTTTAAAGTTTGGCATGAGCTATTATACTACATTAAAAAAAAAAAGGGAGCCAATACTTGCACACGCTTTTCAAGTGATTGCGCCGAATTTAAACAAAGACTTGGTATTTTAGGGACATATGATAAGTAAAAATGCAATATGGGTTGTCTGATTTGAAGTTCATGATCAATAGATCTCTGCAACATGAAATTGGAGCAAAACATGATACTTGTCATATGATATATTGTAGTCAACTATTGAATTATATAATAGCCTTTGACTCCATTTAATCAAATGATGAAAATTATATTTTGTTCTAACCTTTTGCAATCATTATCTTTAAATCATGAAAAAAAAAAAAAAAAAAAGGCTTAGATGGTGTTTTGACATGGTAGAGGTCGCCAAACTTGCAAGTCTTTCTTTTAAATTATGTGCAATCTGGTGCAATCACTTGAAAAGCGTGTGCAAGTAATGGCTCCCTAAAAAAAATTAATTTTTAACACAAATTAGTATAGTGTTATAGTGGTTAAGTAATTGCTTAGTGACACCTGGGCTCTAAGTTCAAATATCTTTAGGCACAATGTTAAGTCCATATAATAGCACAACCCATGTTGAGAGATTTCTCTCCGAAATATGGTGCGTGGAGTCGGTGGAAGTGTTCTGATGTTGTGACGACCCGACTTTTCCAATCCCTCAGGTATAGGAAAGGCCGGTTCGCCAACCTATCGAATAACGATAAGCCGGACAAACAGGGCACATATCAGAGTAAAGCGCAATAAATATCCATAGCTAAAATAAATGCGGAAGCAATTAAAAGTAAAGAACCACCGATGATGGCCGACCATCATCGAAACATGGCTCATAATAGAAATCAACGTCAAATATAAAACTATGGTATCAAACTAAAATGGGCCCACAAATTCAAGTCTAACTCTCACCACAAATAAGAAAATCAGTAAGTTCTATACTGGGAAAAACTCCTCAGGAGGAACCTCAAGCTCTTCCTCAGGCACGTAGTCAGGATCAGTCTCACAACCCTGAATAGTCACGTCAATACCTGAACCTGTGACGTATAGTCGGAGTGAGCTAACCAACAAAGCTCAGTAGAAGAAAGACATCTACGGCATTTTACTTTAACTAACATGGTTTCAAAACAAATATCGGAATATAGCTTGTCAAACATATAAGCAAATAATAAATTGAATTTAGGTGCGGAAATCATATGTAAGATTTATTTCTAAATGCGTGAAAACAGTTTCAAGAAACGAGTCACGTGTTTGATGTCTTAGTTTCTCTAACTTCTATATGCAAAGTTCAGTAATTCATGACTTAATCCTCAACTTAAAATACCTCCCGAGTAAACTATATCTCGAGAGCAGGAATATAGCCGATGGGAACCCCTACCTACCATCGTCGTTCATGAACCCTTTTTCAAGATGCAACAAGCCCCTGCGTAATGAGGGAAACTTGTGTGAAGTTGTTCAGAATTTTGAGGGGTCGTTCAGGTCAATCATAAAACAAATGCAGATACTAATATAATCAGATGGAAATCTCTTATACATAGTTCAGGTTCTTGATTTCAGATCTTCAGAGCTTAAGCAGATTCAGGTTTCAGGATTCAGGTAGATTTAGATTTTGTCATTCATATCAATTTCAATTTACAGATGTGATTTCAATGGCATATGCAAGTTCAAAGATTTTAATTCAAAATATCCATGCGAATTAAAATAAAATACTGTAAAGATGAGATTCTCCTACCTAAAACTCGGAGTTATGCGAAGTCAAGCAAGGTCCTATTGATGGCCTCTCGCCCTCAATCTACATCACAATATACGTTCATGCATTAAGATAAACTCTAATTACTAATAATATAGACCTATTTAAGCGTTTCCTCAAAAACAAGTCAAAACAGGCAAGTTGCGCCAATCCTAGAATTTGACATAACATTCTCATATTTTTTGACTTTCAAGACGATTGATTCATATATTGGTCAAAACATGAAAGTTGTAGATTTTTATATTAGCTTTCCAACGCAAAAAGAATCGTCTCAATCGGAGTTCGAGATAAAAAGTTATGACTAAAATACTAAGGCAATGCCGGAGTTCGGTGATACCTCGCTCGAGCGATGATAATAGCTCGCTCGAGCGATTTGATGTAACATTCTCATAATGTTTTGACCATCCAGACGATTGATTCATGAGTTGGTCAAAACATGAAAGTTGTAGATTTTTCTATTAGCTTTCCAACGCAAAAAGAATCGTCTTAATCGGAGTTCGGGATAAAAAGTTATGACTAAAATACTAAGGTAATGTCGGAGTTCGGTGATACCTCGCTCGAGCGATGATAAAAACCGACGGGTTTCCTCAACGATTCGCGCCGCGATCGATCCCACGAGTTCACAGAGACAACTCCAACACGCCCCCAATGATCTCAACCTCTCCCAATAGCCAACTACTAATCCAAGGTTGATTCAAGTTCTTTCTAAGGTTTAAGTGTTTTCAACAAAGAGGGTTCTAGAGAAGGAGGTTTTCTAAACCGATCTCCTACGATGATTGAAGAAGAGAGAAGGAGTTTCACACGGTTGGGTAACTATCCTCTCTTAACAAAACCTAGTATAATACGGGAATGCAATTCCTTCTTATAATAGGATTGCTCACAAAGTAAAACACACACACACATCTTATGTATTATACACTTCTAATTTTAAAACTCAAGTCCGGTGTTGGCGGCTACAAAGGTCGATGCACAACTTTCATACGAGGGTCCAAATGGGCTCTAAATTTAAATCTGTCACAATCACATCTAGATAAAATTCAAAACAAATGGTGCCGTCGGTTTGCAGAATACACACGGTGGTCTAACTCGGGTTCAAAATACGGGTCTTTACATTCTACCCTCCTTAGGAATTTTCGTCCTCGAAAATATACGGATAGCTAAACCGAACTGCAATAAGTCCTTATCCTAACACCAGTATAAAGCAAAATCGAAACAGTCTAAAGTCAAAGAACTTTGGTCGCGATGCGGTAGGCTTCACCAAGCACGCTTTCAAGGGTCGGGATCCGTAGTAACCTGGATGTACTGCGTGTGGCATCCCATACTGCTATAGAGGATTGCATCCGTACATGGATGCATACCTTCCCAAGTGTCACGTCGAAATATACTTCACCATGACACAAACCTAGCACACACACCTACCTCACCCTTTTGGTAATTATTTGAGCAGAAATTTCAGATGTCAGAATCGAACACTTATTCAAAAGCATGATCACGTGCCTGGTAACATGTTCTAACTGATGACACGGGTTCCAACAGACATACGGTTCTAACCGAGAATGAATAAATATGACATTTAAGATTTTATTGTGTGATTGTTATAGATATATATGTAAAGCATCGATGTTATGAACTAATTTAACATTGAAGAATTTGAAGAAATTCTCATTTTTTTTTTTTTTTAGAAGCAAATTCAAGAATTTAAAGGTACGTATGGTTTTCTTACATAACTATAGTTTACAATATACCTTCACTCGAAAAGTTGTGGAAATTGCTCGTGAATCTCCGCTTCACGCTCCCATGTGGCTTCCTCTGAAGAATGGTTCCACCACTTCACGAGTACTAAGGGAATGTTCTTTGTCCGTAAGATTTGTTCTTTACGATCCAAGATTCGTATCGGTTCCTCAACCAAGGATAGGTCTTCTTGGAGCTCAATGGGCTGGTAGTCCAATACGTGAGTCGGGTCCTTAACATATCTTCGTAACATGGACACATGAAACACGTTGTGCATTTCCGATAGCTACGGTGGCAAGGCTACTCGATAGGCAACCTCGCCGACTCGGCCCAATACCTCGAAAGGTCTAACATAGCTGGACTCACCTTCCCACGCTTCCCAAAACGCATCACGCCTTTTGTAGGAGAGATTTTGACAAATCGTTACCTCCCACCTTAAACTCAACATGGTTTCTTTTCAGATCAGCGTAGCTCTTCTGACGACTTTGAGCAATTCGTAGTCTCTCACGGATTAACCGAACTGTCTTGGTTTTATTCTCCACGATCTCGGGACCTAAAATGAGTTTCTCACCCACTTCTTCCCAATTAGCGGAGACCCGCACCGTCCGTCCATACAAAGCTTCAGAGGGTGCCATGCCGATGCTAGCCTAGTAACGCTATTATTGTAGGCGAACTTCGATCGGGTAAATGTTGGTCCCATGACCCCTGAAAATCCAACATGCAAGCACGTAACATATCTTCTATAGTCTGATTCACCCTCTCAGTCTGCCCATCGGTCTGAGGATGGAATGCTGTACTATAATCGAGCCTAGAGCCCATTCCTTCTTGAAATCGTTGCCAAAACTGAGATGTGTACATCGGAGTCTCTACGAGATCGACCGGTATACCATGCAACCTAACTATCTCCTTGATGTATAATTCTGCGAGCTTGTTGGCGGTATACAACGTATTATAAGGAAGGAAGTGTGCGGACTTAGTCAATCGATCCATAATGACCCAGACGGCATTGTATTTTCTTAATGTTCTTGGCAATTCCAAAATAAAGTCCATAGAAATAGCCTCCCATTTCCACTCAGGTATCGGTAGTGGTTGCAACAGTCCTGCCGGATTTCGATGATCCACCTTTACTTGTTGACACACAAGACATCTCGAGACATACACAGCGACATCTTTCTTTAAACCTCTCCACCAGAAGCTTTTCTTTCAGTCTTGGTACATCTTGGTACTGCCAGGGTGAATAGCGTACATAGACTTATGAGCCTCTTCCAAAATAGTGTCCCGAAGCTCAGTACTAGTTGGTACGCATACCCGGTTTCTAAACAACAAAGTGCCATCATCTTTGATAGAAAAATCTATTTTGCTTCCCCCAATCACATCCCGTCTGATAGCCATAAGTTCATCATCCGTCATCTGAAGTCTGCGAATGTTCTCATAGAGGGTCGAACGAATCACCAGCGTAGCCATTAATGCACCTGAACCTTTTACGTCAAATCTCATGCTACTTAGAGCCATATCTTCCAAAAGATGCCATCGTCGCACCCTTGTGGTGAGATGTGATAACTGAGCAGAGAACTTTCGACTTAACGCATCTGCCACTACGTTTGCTTTCCCGGGGTGGTACTGGATGGTACAATCATAATCTTTCAAGAACTCCATCCATCGACGCTGTCTCATATTCAACTCCTTTTGTGAGAAGAGATACTTGAGGCTCTTATGATCGGTAAATATATCGAAGGTCTCCCCATAAAGGTAATGCCTCCAGATCTTCAGAGCAAAAATCACTGCTGCCAACTCAAGATCATGCGTCAGTAATTCTTCTCATGGTCTTTCAAATTGCCTAGACCCATAAGGGATGACTCTCTCATTCTGGTTAAGCACACGACCTAAACCCCCATATGATGCATCCGTATATTGCAAAGCCTCCCGCACGATGGTATAGCAAGTAATCGCAGAGTCAATCGCTTTCTTGAGTTCCCGAAAACTTTGCTCACACCGCCTGGCCCAATCAAATTTAGTATTCTTCTTCGTAAGTTGTGTAAGAGGACTCGATATCTTGGAGAAGCCCTCCACAAACCTTCAGAGTATCTGTCAAACCGAGGAAACTACGAACCTCAGAACGGTCTTTGGTCGTTCCCAATTCATCACCGACTCAATCTTGGTGGGTCAAGCTGTAATACCGTCTCGAGAGATAACATGGCCTAGAAACTGACCGCTCAAGCCAAAACTCACACTTACTAAGTTTTGCATATATCGATGGTCTCTAAGGGTTTGTAGAGCCACTCACGAGATGTTGCTCATGTTCTTTCTTCGCGTCTTTGAATAGATGAGGATGTCATCTACAAAACTACTGAGACTTGTCCAAATGTGACTTGAATATCCGGTTCATCAAGTCCATAAATGGCAGTGCGTTTGTCAACCCAAATGGCATGACCAAGAACTTCGTAGTGCCCATATCGGGTTACGAGCAGCTGTCTTGAATGTCTTGGACTTAACTTTCAATGATGGTAGCGACCTCAAGTCGATCTTGAGAAGAACCTTGCTCCTTATGGCGGTCGAGCGGATCATCAATTCTTGGAAGTGGATAACGGTTCTTAATTGTCAACTTATTTAGCTGGCGGTAATCGATGCAAAGCCGCATTGAACCGTCTTTCTTCTTTACAAATAGAACCGGTGCTCCCCAGGGTGACACAAAAGCCCTTATCTAGCAGTTCTGCTGCTCCTTCAACTCTTTCAATTCTGCAGCGCCATTCGATCACGGAGTTTTGATCGTTCAAGACCGACACTAACTCAATCGCAAACTCAATCTCCCTGTCAGGTGGTAATCCAGGTAGATCTTCAGGAAAAACATCTGAATACTCGCAAGCAATCGTAATATCTGTAATATTTTTCTTCTCCTTATGATCTTGCAAGTAGGCCAGATAACCATAACACCCGTTCCTCATCATACGGTGCCTTTCGAATGGCGAGATAAATGGTATCACACAAGATTTGACTCATAAAATCGAAAAGATTTTCTCTTGTTGGTAGAATGTTACAATCTTTGAAGACAATCCACGCATGGTAAGTAGATAACCAATCCATCCCTAGTATCACGTCGAACCCTTCCATGCTCAAAATAATCAAATCACCAACGCCTCGTGGTCTTCGATCATCACAATCAGATTGACACATGGTATCGGTGCTCACCGAGTTGCCGTAGAGAATTGACACCGCCAAGATGAAATCAAGGGCCTTGAGAATGATTTCCAACTTCTCAAATAACAATGGAGTAACAAAAGAATGTGTAGACCTGTGGTCTATCAACACTCAGCGCTCGGTTTTGCTTACATCGCTCCCCGATGCATAAAAAAGGGTACCTTAGTTTAGACAAGCGTTTCAATTAAAAGTTTCTAAGCATGTGTATTCATCCATAACTTATTAACAAAATTTATTAAATATCAAGCAATTATATATAACACATAAAATAAGAAGACATCTCAACTTTTAATAATACCTTGGATCACGCTCGTTCGACGTTTCGACTTCTTGAGCCATCACGGCATAAGCTCGACCTTGAAACAGTGAGTCGGTCGATCTTTGAGTAGAAGCCGAACTAGTTCTTCCCTTGTCCTCCTGAGGACAATCCTTAACCATGTGTCCGATTGCGCCACACCGAAAACACGCTCCAGTGTTCCTCCTACAATCCTCGGTCTTGTGTGGTTTCCCGCAC
The DNA here is from genome assembly GCA_021018995.1 of Chloranthus sessilifolius. Lineage (NCBI taxonomy): Eukaryota > Viridiplantae > Streptophyta > Magnoliopsida > Chloranthales > Chloranthaceae > Chloranthus > Chloranthus sessilifolius. The sequence goes on along the minus strand of CM037587.1, from coordinate 17,177,513 downwards.
CTTAGGCACATAGTGACCGAAACAAAAGATAGTGCACGAGGATCCTGTCCCTCAAGCTCCACTAGCATTAGAACCCATTGTCGCGGATTTACAGTGATGATGATGCCAATCTACGATAAGGGTCGGTCCAGAAAATGTTGGTCTAGAAAATGCAGTTGAGTAAGGTTCACATGGCGGTTTTGTAAACTTGGCCTCTTATTTTCATAAGTAGCCCTTGTACAACCCTCCTTGTTAATTTGCTTCTCAAAAATAGCTTTTGAATTTCTTCCTCTGCTATGAGGGCCTTTGACAGTACTCCTCCATATGTTTCCATTTCCCACATAGCCATGCTCTCCTGTATACTCGGCCTAAGACCCAGCTGAAATTTTCTGGCCTTCATCATATCGGTGGCCACATGTTGAGGTGCAAACCTTGAAAGTCGCGTGAACTCATCTCCATACTCACGCACTGACATTGTCCCCTGCTTCAGCTCGATGAACTGAACTTCCATCTGATTCCTAACGATCTTGGGAAAGTACTGATCGTTGAACGCCTCGATAAACTCAGCCCATGTCCAAGGAGTATTGGGAAACTCCTGCTCGACTTCCACCATGGTCCAGCCTGTCCATCCAGTTTGAAGGTTGCCCATCTAACCTTCTCGACATCGAAGATCTTTTCCATCTCATCCAACCAACCTTCAGCTTCCATCGGGTCGATCTGTCCAGAAAATTTTGAAGGTCTCATCCTCCTAAATTCGGCAAATCCTGATGATTGTTGTTGTCCAGCAGAAATCAGCTCTGCTTGCTGGGCGATTGCAGCAGTCTGTTGAGCCATAGATGCGGTCTGCTGAGCAATGTTGGTGGCCAGACTTTCCAACACTTGTTCCATTCTTTCACCCTGACCTCTTTCAACTCCGGCTCCTATAGGGACTGCATTAGAACCGGATGCGAAGGCAACTCCCCTTGATGTACCGACACCTTCAGGAATGTCCTCTAAAGGCACCGTCCTATCTCTGCCTCTGCCTCTAAATCTTGGGGCCATATCGACCATATTGTGAACACCACAACATCTCAACATTGATTGTAAAGACAATTACAAAGATTAGTGATTCCGGACCTAACGACATGACTACGATCTGACATGCGGGTCACAGTTAATTCTCATGGGTCCTTAGAGAATCTAAAAACCATGTCTCTGATACCAACTGTGATGACCCGACTTTTCCAATCCCTCAGGAATAGGAAAGGCCGGTTCACCAACCTATCGAATAACGATAAGCCGGACAAACAGGGCACATATCAGAGTAAAGCGCAATAAATATCCATAGCTAAAATAAATGCGGAAGCAATTAAAAGTAAAGAACCACCGATGATGGCCGACCATCATCGAAACATGGCTCATAAATGTAAATCAACGTCAAATATAAAACTATGGTATCCAACTAAAATGGGCCCACAAATTCAAGTCTAACTCTCACCACAAATAAGAAAATCAAGTAAGTTCTATCGGAAAACTCCTCGAGGAACCTCAAGCTCTTCCTCGTGCACGTAGTCGGGATCACTCACAACCCCGAATAGCCACGTCAATACCGAACTGACGTATAGTCGAGTGAGCTAACCAACAAAGCTCGGAGAAGAAAGACATCTACGCATTTTACTTTAACTAACATGGTTTCAAAACAAATATCGAATATAGCTTGTCAAACATATAAGCGGATAATAAATGAATTTAGGTGCGGAAATCATATGTAAGATTTATTTCTAAATGTGTGAAAAACAGTTTCAAACAGTCAAGGTGTTTATGTCTTAGTTTCTCTAACTTCTATATGCAAAGTTCAGTAATACATGACTTAATCCTCAACTTAAAATACCTCCCGAGTAAACTATATCTCGAGAGCAGGAATATAGCCGATGGGAACCCCTACCTACCATCGTCGTTCATGAACCCTTTTTCAAGATGCAACAAGCCCCTGCGTAATGAGGGAAACTTGTGCCAGGAAGTTGTTCAGGAATTTTTGAGGGGTCGTTCAGGTCAATCATAAAACAAATGCAGATACTAATATAATCAGATGGAAGTCTCATATACATAGTTCAGGTTCTTGATTTCAGATCTTCAGAGCTTAAGCAGATTCAGGTTTCAGGATTCAGGTAGATTTAGATTTTTAGTCATTCATATCAATTTCAATTTACAGATGTGATTTCAATGGCATATGCAAGTTCAAAGATTTTAATTCAAAATATCCATACGAATTAAAATAAAATACTGTAAAGATGAGATTCTCCTACCTAAAACTCGGAGTTATGCGAAGTCAAGCAAGGTCCTATTGATGGCCTCTCGCCCTCAATCTACATCACAATATACGTTCATGCATTAAGATAAACTCTAATTACTAATAATATAGACCTATTTAAGCGTTTCCTCAAAAACAAGTCAAAACAGGCAAGTTGCGCCAATCCTAGAATTTGACGTAACATTCTCATATTTTTTGACTATCAAGACGATTGATTCATATATTGGTCAAAACATGAAAGTTGTAGATTTTTATATTAGCTTTCCAACGCAAAAAGAATCGTCTCAATCGGAGTTCGAGATAAAAAGTTATAACTAAAATACTAAGGCAATACCGGAGTTCAGTGATACCTCGCTCGAGCAATGATAATAGCTCGCTCGAGCGATTTGATGTAACATTCTCATAATTTGTTGACCATCCAGACGATTGATTCATGAGTTGGTCAAAACATGAAAGTTGTAGATTTTTCTATTAGCTTTTCAACGCAAAAAGAATCGTCTTAATCGGAGTTCGGGATAAAAAGTTATGACTAAAATACTAAGGTAATGTCGGAGTTCGGTGATACCTCGCTCGAGCGATGATAAAAACCGACGGGTTTCCTCAACGATTCGCGCCGCGATCGATCCCACGAGTTCACAGAGACAACTCCAACACGCCCCCAATGATCTCAACCTCTCCTAATAGCCAACTACTAATCCAAGGTTGATTCAAGTTCTTTCTAAGGTTTAAGTGTTTTCAACAAAAAGAGTTCTAGAGAAGGAGGTTTTCTAAACCGATCTCCTACGATGATTGAAGAAGAGAGAAGAAGGAGTTTCACACGGTTGGGTAACTATCCTCTCTTAACAAAACCTAGTATAATACGGGAATGCAATTCCTTCTTATAATAGGATTGCTCACAAAGTAAAACACACACACACATCTTATGTATTATACACTTCTAATTTTAAAACTCAAGTCCGGTGTTGAGCGGCTACACCGAGGTCGGTGCACAACTTTCGCACGAGGGTCCAAATGGGCTCTAAATTAAAATCTGTCCGCACAATCACATCTAGATAAAAATTCAAAACAAATGGTGACGTTGGTTGCCGAGCCGAATACACACACAGGGTCAGTCTAACTCGGGTTCAAAATACGGGTCTTTACAGATGTATATCCCAAAGACATATATAGCACGACTTACTCGGAATCCTGATCTTCCTTAGCAATTTCGCCCACAAGAGAGCTATCGCTTTCTCAAGGAAAGTGACCAAAAACATGTGAACCCCACCTAAACTCACTAGCGGCGGATTCGTTCAGAAACCATCTGAAAGGGGCTACTTTCCGAGTTCAAACTCTGAATCTTGATGATTCCGAACTCCCAAACAAGCCCTAAAATTTAAATTTAAAAAAAAAAAAAAAATTATTTAAACTTCCTTCCCTCTAAATCATAGGTTAAATATCACAGTTTTCATTCTAAATACGGTCCATTTGATTTTTTCAACTTTGACCTAATATTCAATCATGGAAAAAACACTTTTCTTAAAAAGGTACCTGATTGACCTTGGACGACTTCCTGGAGCATCTGATTCTGAGGTTGGGTGCCATGTGGCACGCAACTGTGTCGAAGGTAGCGCCAACATACTCCCCTCATGGGTAGCATCACATGTAGGGCTTCAACTGGTCGGATCGGGCCAAAACTTAGGCTGTTTAATGGGAAAATGGTCAAGTTTATGTGTCCAACCTGATAAAAACATCGGGTTGGGTCCGGTCAATGGGTCAACCCTCCCCGTTGACATCCCTAGTCTTCATATATTATATACTTTATAGGCTGCTGTTACTAGCACACCACTTTATGTTACAACATTTCACCTAAACAAACGAAAAATCAGTTGTCTGCTTTAAATCAAACGATGGAGATCATTTTTCATCCCAATCGTCCATTCAATAGGTCTTGAGGTCATTTTGTTACCATCAAATGGTCAGATGTTACACATCCGAAAGAGTGAAGGTGAACCACGTTTGATTGATGGTTTGTTGTTTACATTCACTTTTTGGGATGCATGCCTCATGGAATTAGCATCTGATTATAGGCCTATAATCTGAATATATGTTGTGTGGAAGATCGGGACAAAACGTCTCATTTAAAGCTTTTAGTAGATTTTTTTTTTGTTTAAGTAAGGTGACTGTAACATAAAGCGGTGTGGTAGTAACACCAGCCTATTTATATTACCTCTTGCAGCAAATTTAAAAAAGAATAATCTCTATGCTTAGTCAAACTTATATGTCACGTGATCTCGTGCTCATAAAAATCTGTGAGAGTAGAATGTGTGGCTTCTAAGTCCTAACTGGTACCATGTATATCTTTCTAAATAAATACGTTTTACAAGAAATTTTTAGGATCTCTGAAATTTGAAGCAACGCAGCTTGTGGCTGTCGTCCAAGAGAACCGACCTAATCCCTTTGTTTCTTCTACGAAATTTGGTAATCTCAACTCTTCTCTCCTCGAAAATTACTCCTGAAATTGTATAAATCTCTTGTTTTTTCTGTGGATTATTACTTAAATGTTCAACAATATGTTATTTCTACTTAAATTGGTCATAGTTCAGCTCAAAACCACACAATTCCATGGCTTAGAAACTTTGCTTCTTGATGAATTTCTTGCAATTTTTAGCATTTGGGTTGTAATGAAAAAGACCCATTTGATCAAAATCATAAAGGTTTCCAGTTACAGGAGAAATTTATCGAGGGTCTTGAAAAAATAATCGACTGTGTTTAGTTTTTTACTGTTGATGGAATTGCGGCAATTGTTGCTACAGGGTTGTTATGAAGAGAAGTCGTTTGTTAAAAAATAAAAATAAATAAATAAATAATATGTAGGGTAAGTCATTGGGTCTTAGAGATGTTCCTCATATTGGGTTTTAGGATTCTTCAATTAATAATCTATAACTTGAAAACATATCATAATCCCATTTGTTTGATATATTCTTTCATGAAATTTTGGCATTTTAAAAAAAAAAATTGGATTGTGAGTAAAAGTACCCTTTCAACAACAAAAGTAGTAATTGTTGTTGTTCTTCAATAAATTTACAGAAGGCAAGATAAATCTCCAATTGAAAACTGGTGAAAGGTTTTGTAGAAAAGATATATTTGACTTTGTTTTTTTCATGAGTGACAATTTTAATAAAAGAACTCAGCTTCATTTTATTGGTATTGGATAGTTTAAAGTAGTTGGAATATATTTGACTTTTTTTTTTACGAGTGACAATTTCAAAAAAGTAACTCAGCTTCATTTTATTGGTATTGGATAGGTTAAAGTGGTTGGAATATAATATGAAACCCATCTTCTAAGCCTTCAATAGTTCAATATAAGCACAAAGTGTTTATAACTTCAAGCTACTGTGATTGATCAGATTCCCTATATATATCACCATGAGCAATCAGATTCCTTCCAAATATAGCTCATATGTAGATGGAGTTCTTTTTTTATCTAGTAATCTTAATAGAGTTGGAACATTGTGTCCTTGAATTTGACAATTCTCCCCTCTTCATGTCCCTGTATGAGTAAGACTGTAAGAGGCATGTTTGCAAGTTGTTTGGGTGATATCTAAGTAGCATCTTGAATATGGTGTTGGCTTATTAATTGATAAATTTTGACATCCATCTTAAAACCAATTGGCATTGAGTGGAGGGGCCCAGAATCTTATAAGAGCAAAGACAAGGCTATGAATCCCCGATGTGGGACTAAACTTTAACATGCCCCTACCCACGTTGGCCAAACTAAGCCAAATCACGTGGACAATTCAACTGGGTGATGTGGAGTGGAGAAAGGCCTGCTCTGATACCATGATAAATTTGGGTATCCATCTCAAAACCAATTGGCAGTGAGTGGGGGGAGCTATGAATACCCGATGTGAGACTAAACTTCAACATTAATCAGGTTGCTAGTCGATCTGATTTGAATCTCATGAAATAGGATACTAGATCTTCTTTGGGCAATAGATGAGCATCAAACAAAATATGGAGGAAATGTAGTTGTTTTAGTGATACAAGAGAAATATTGATTACTCATCGATGGAAGGAAAAGCGAGTGGATCAACACAGAAGACAATATATTGATTGGTTGTTTATAAAAAGTGTAGGAGACTTCAAGACAACAAATTATAGATTTTCTGATGAGATATGATTAGGTGCTTTGTATTTGGAATTTATACACATTTTACAGTTCGAAATCAAGTGATTAGTACATAGAGGGAGATTTGAGTTATCTAAAAGATGGTTAGAAGTGTTTAGATCTGTCCAAAGGGTGGAAGGTTGTGAACAGGGTAAAATCCTCCAAAACAACTAGGCCAAATTTGCTGGAATTTGGAAAATACAAGGGAGAAGAAATAGGCAAGAGAGTTGGGTAAATTGATTAGGTTGCCCGGTTCTGTAAATTCAAAGGAAGCAACAAGTTGAAATCTTCATCTTCTATTGGTCTTTCTTGTTTTTTTTTCCCTCAGTTAAAGCATACTAATAATATGTGATTCAATACAACAAGTTGATCATAAGTAACTCTCAATGCATCTTAGAGTCTTCTCCTCCAATACCCAATTGATAACTATAGTTGGGGGCGAATAAACACTTAAAATAGTCTATGAACATCCCTCTAACCAATGTGTTGTAATTATTTATTTATTTTATTTTATAAATGGTAATCCAACCAACAATTTTAAGTCTCTATCTGCTATCATCCCTTCCACCCCCTAGCCTCATGTCTTAAAACCTTTCTAAACTTGAGTGCTTCAACAACACTATAAGAGGTGGCAAGTGGCAACCAAAAGTACAATTTCAATTGATTGTTGTGGCAACTAAAGTACACAAATAGAATTTAGCGTAGAAACAAGAGTAAAGGTGTCTTGATAATTGATTCCATAGGTTTTTATAAAGCCCTTAACTACCAATGCCTCCTAACTGTACCATCTAGCAGACACCTCACTGTGTAAACCCACATGCAACCATCCATTTTCTTTCCTTCTGGAAACACAGTCACATCCCAAATATCGATCTGCTCAGGTGCTTTGATTTCATGAATCATAACATCCTCCCACTGCGGTTGAGACAAAGCATCAAAGACACTAAAAGGAATCAAATTAATATCAAATGGTGAAATAATTGAGGGATGTAAAGTTGACAAAGCACGATAGAAATGAATTTACTGATCGTATGAGAAGTATAGGGCAACGTATCAAGTATCGGCCGAGACCGATACGTATCGGTATTTTGGCCACCTGATACCGATACCAGTATCAGGGTGGTATTGCTATCAGGTATCGGTATAGGACGATACTGGACAATATCGGTCGATACGTATTAGGTATCGGCTGATAGCTATCAAATTTGAATTTTAAAAAATATAAATATTTCCTTTTTATTAAAAAAAACATCTGATAGTTTAAATGTATGCCTTTATGATACTTTTAAGCCTATAAGTCTATAAAAATTTTCCAATTTTTTTCAATAAATAAATAAATAATTTCACCATACGTATCGGCCAATACCGATATGTATCAGTGATACATATCGATCGTCAGCAAACCAATACCCGATTTGATTCCTTGGTATAGGATCGAGAGTCCTTACACAATGCAATAGGTAAGTCCGTGTCAAATACAGAGAGAGTTTCACTTTCTTGTGGACTAGCCTCAGGGTTGAAGTTTGGTCCATAATCTATGAGAGTAGGCTTATTCTTCTTGCATGTTCCCTGAGTGACGATTTGACGAGATTTCCCTTTTTCTTGTACTCTTTTATTTTGACCATCTATTGGAATATTTGCATGAACATATTCTTCCACGTTTCTTTGCCCATCATTCAGCATGTTTACTTGTATATCTTCATTTCCTCTTAACAAACATTGATCTTCAATCTCAGATGATGCCTCATGTTTATTACATAGTAACGGCTGCGGGAAATTTCTCTGTTCCTTGCTGCTCTCCCCTGAAAGAGGGAACTGGTATGCATAGATGGAAAATAAGCAGTGGACTCAAAGGAAGTGACAACCATAGAAACAAACGTCTGTTAGATAAGGGATCATATCATGGAGGGTAACCGTTGAAAACCGACTGAATAGATTTAGCATCCAATTTATCACAAAGAGTTTCAGGAACATGGGCAAAAGCCAAACATCCACATACTCGAAGAGGAAGTGGAAAAGAGGGAATGAAGGAAATAACACACGAAAGGGATAGCTGTCTTGGAGAACATGGTTGGCATTTTGTTGATAGAAAATATGCAGTGAGATTCATTCCATAATTGTTTGGGATATTCCTTTCAATCAACAAGGCACGGGCCACCTTGAGAAGATGACATTTTTTTTCTTTCAGTCACTCGATTTTGTTGATGGGTGTATTGGGCAAGTAGTATGTCACTCAATACCATGGTCTCTAAGATAAGACTAAAGATGTTGAAAAGAATATTATCCTCCATTATCTAGCTACAACACCTTCAAAGATTCAAAGATGAATTATATTAGGTTTGTAACTAACTTATGGTACATAGGAAAAATGGGAGCAACTTCATCCTTCATTTGATATAAAGTACTGAAACATGCGCAATCATCAATGAATGAAACAAAATATCAAAGACTAAAAATAGAAGTAACGGGGGAAGGGAGTAGGACTTCTACTATGACTCACAGGGTAAGAAGCTCTATGGTGTTTCAACAACTGTCAGATCTCACATTTTAATTGAGAATCATCAAATGAGCTGAATTTCCTTGGGAACAATATACGTAGTCGAAGTAAAGGTAGGTGACCAAAGGAAGTGCCAGAGACAGTTTCCTATGATATATACTAGCAGTAGCAGCAGTGGAAACAGTCTTCGCAGAAGTTCCTTTGGCATCAAAGAGGTAGAGCCCTCTCTCACGATCATGAAAAAATAGATTCCCCGTCGACAGGTCTTGAAACATATAGTACAAAGAGTGTATTCCACAGGTATTTATTATCTTGAACCATCCCTTTCCCAGTTACCGGGACATGGGATCTATTAGCAATACGAATATTCCACTTTGGGACAAAAGAGAGGTATAGTTAAAAAGAGAAGACATACCGGACATTTGGTCACGTTTCTCCAGAATCAATGATCCATGGAGATCGGGCTGACATGGAAATATGAGTAGAACCGACAATACCTGTCTCACCAAAGTAGAATTCTGCAGCAAAACCCTGCTACAGGTTACCAACACCGTTAAACACTATTTCTGAATGTAGAGATTCCATGATGGTCACCTCAACCGAGATCAAATTCTTCGATCATCTATTGTAGCTGCACCCAAACTGATTTATTTCAATAATCAGACCAGAAGCATATTCATGAGCAGCTTATAAACCAAGTTGTACTGATCAGACATTCGGAAATCCTATAATCTGTGCAAACCAAGAGCTATATACCACATGGGAAAATCAACATAGAAACTTCAAATCAAATCCATATCATACGTGACCAGATCCTAATGAAAGAGAATAAGAAACTGATCCAATCCCTTACCAGTGCTTGAAGTTTTCCATCTCATACAATTCGAATGCACAGAAAAATGTGATTTGATAGTTTGTGATGTGATAGATATTTCTGACATTGTAGAAATTTTGTCAAAAACGCGTTTAGATATCTTCGAACTGCTAAAAACTCTTATTGCATAATACTTTGAGTAGATTTTTCGGTCGAGAGCAGTGGCAGCAACACCCTGTTTGTGATCTCATACAGATCAGAACCACAAAAAACCTTGAAACCCCTGATTTTTAAAGAAGCTTCTGAAAGTCTCCTAAGATCATCTCAAATCACAAAAGGCTCTTCATTGAACTTGTTTATCTTGAAAGATGATCAAACCCATACCCAGCTATTTGTCTTCATCTGAGGTCAAACTTTTGACCTTGTTGGACATCATGTCATGTTAATGTCAGCACTTACAAAGATGTGTAAGCTCTAGATGCGGCCTCACAAATTCCCGCTCTAATACGAAGTTGAGATTTGAGTATGTTAGGGTGTGTTAATGTTACGTTAGGTTAGGTTAGAGAATTTTTACCTACACTCATTTTTCATTAATATAAGCTACTTACATCATGAACTCATGTACATTATTAACACCTACTCCACATGTTATTGCAACTGCTGCCACACCCAATTTATATTAGAGACACACCAACAGTTGGTTCCACTTTCCCCTTTGGTCCTTCTCATCTTCTCACAAAAGGCTCTTCATCTGAGACCAAACTTTTGACCTTCCGAACGTCAGTATGACGTCATGCTGATATCAGTATTTAGAAAGATGATGTAGGCCCTAGATGCGGTCCAGCAAATTTCCACTCTGATACCAAGTTGAGATTTCAGAATGTTAGGGTGTGTTGATGTTAGGTTAGGGTTAGAGGGGAGAGAAGGAGAGAAGATGGGAGTAATTAGGGTCTAGTATCTTGTTACCCAGGGACGTAGCTAGGATATTTTTCAGTGCGAGCAAGCAATCTTTCTATATACAAAAAAGAAATTAGAAAAGAAGAATCAAGAAGCACCTTTAGTGCCTAAATTAGAAAAGAAATTTTCAAATTTTGAATGGGTACGACTATTCTCACCCATTTTCGGAGTAAGTACCACATAATTTTCACGGACGGAAACCATTGACTGATTTGAAATAGACGATGGAGATTGTTTTTTGTTCCAATCTTCCTCATGATAGATCTTAAGATCATGGCGCGCCTATCATACGGTCAGGTGTTGATTCTACATGGCACACATCCCTAAAAGTGAAGGTCAACTCCTTTGCCCTTGATCCAAGTCACTTTTGGGGATGTGTGCTATGTTGAATCAACATCTGACTGTATGATAGGCACACCATGATCTTAAGATCTATCGTGGAGAAGAGTGGAGCAAAAAACATCACTAGAGAGAAAGAAGGAATTGTTTTGGGAAGAGTCCATCTATGAGATGTTTTCTTCATAGAAAAGTAAGGAATGATTTTGGATAGAGTCTATCCTTGAGATGGACTCTACTAAAAGATTATAAGAGAGAGATGGGTCGCGCAGGATTAGGGTTGTTTTTTCTTTAAAAAAAATATAAGTTTTTCTTATTTGCAACCTACCAAAGAGGCTTAGTATAGGTATGGTATATAATTTTAATAGTGATATATATATATATATATATATATATATATATATATATATATATATATATATATTAAAAAATAAAAAAACCAAAGTTGAGTGTAAGCATCTGCCCACACCTGGCTACGTTCCTGTTGTTACCTACACCCACTTTTCACTAATGTATAAGCTACTTACATCATGATCTCATGAACACCTAACTACAAATGTTATTACCACTACTGCCACACCCAATTTATACTAGAGACACACCAGCAGTTCGTCCCACTTTCCCCTTTGGTCCTGCTCATCTTCATCGAAGCTATCTCAAGATATCTACGGAGTCTGCATTCTACCTTCCCCTTTTGGTTCATATGATCCCTTCTCTCGTCTTTACAACTGGTATTAGTGATGAATCTTCCCAAAATGTCGATAAGATAGATTAGAAAATATCAGTGAAGCCTTTCCTTAGTATTTTTTGCACACTAGAGGCAGGATCCTCTTCATGCTAGAAATCAGCAGTTTGGATCATAGTCACAAGTCTTCAACTTTTTCAAAAAATCAGCGACTTGCAGTTATCCCAACTTTATCGCCAATTAATCCGTCAAGTCGCAACTTGGCCAATTAATTGGTGATGTTTGTGATGTTGACTAATCGTTTTTTTTGTTTTTTCACTTATACTTAAAGGGAAAAAAACTTTTAGGTTTTGTACTATTTTATCCATTTTGTTTATGAAAAAAGTATTTAGGTTTTGCCTATTTTGTTTCACTAAAACCATTATTTTTGAACTTGAAATATATTATGATATATTTTAAAATTTTAAAATTTCCCAATTTTTTTCGATTTGACCTATTTTTCCAACTTAGACCCTTGCCAATTTATTTCCGAATCCTGACTTTGTGACAATGGTTTTGATTTGTCATTACTGTTATAATGTGTTTTTATGAAAAAGAAAAAAAGAAGAAGAAGAATTGCCTGCTATGTATGCAATTAATAGCACCTCAATCTTCCATGTTATGTGTAAGGATACTACTGTCCTTCCATGTTATGTGTAAGGATACTACTTTCCTTAGAATCACACTCCACTTCAAAAAAAGAAGTACACCTAACTACCTTAGGATATGATGAAAAAGAGACTTTCACGGATTTCAATTCTGAAAATTGTGTTCCGGATCAAATTCCATGGAAAAAATTTCACTGGGTTTTATGTCTAAAAGCTGTGCACTCCCTTTTTAAAACGGAGTACGACTCAGCCGGATTCCTGCTATACATAATTACTTAAGGCACATGTTAGTAGAGTCCCATCTTTCTTCCATCATCTGAAGTACTTTGTTGTACTAATGCTCACTAATTGTTATTGCAATACTGAATCTCCAATCAAGCCATAGGACTTCCAATTTTCTTTTTCATGATTCTTTGTTCTCTATTTTCAGCTAAATTTAATGGCTGCCACATTGTCTCTGTACACTTCAATCATAGTCCGTGGTTTAAGAAATCGTGATCTAAGCTACCTAAGATCAGGGCCGTCCATACAGTTGAAGAGTAAACAACACTGCGGTGAGCAGCAAAGGAGCGGATTGTTTCACAGATTTATGGTTTTAGCAGTAACCGAAGGATCAACAAAATCAAGCCAATCCGATGAAAAAATTCCCTCTTGGGCTAGACCAAATTCCGATGAGCCTCCTCCTTGGGCTCGCGGCGAAGGCAAGGACAACTCAGCTCAACAAACAATTGAGATCCCTTTCTATATTTATTTGCTTGCATCCACCGTGACAGCTATTGCAGCAGTAAATTTTCTTGTTTCTTTTCCCTGTTTTGTTTCTACCTGACTCATTCAAACTAACAAATAAAATATCATATGATCTAATTATGTGTTTGGGTTTTCAATCGACAATCCGAACGTAATTTAGTTTCGATCAACAATCCAAACTCAATTTAGGGCTGTGGCCCTGATCAGCCCGTCACCTGACCCACCCGACCTGGTTTTTGAACCTAGTTCAGGACATAAACTTTACCCGTTAGGTTGGGTTGTATCTAGGGATACAGATTCGGTCAACTGAACCGAACCGAAACCGAAAAATTTCGGTTTTTGGGTTCAGTTTTTTTTTCAATTTCTGAAACCGAACCAAACCCCGAAAAAATCATTTCAGTTCGGCTTTATTTGTTTAAAAGCATTGTTTTGATTTTTTTGGTTTTCCCTACCTAATCAGTTTTGGGTTTCTGCCACTCTAAACCGAACCGAACCGGAATCAGTTCGGTTCAGTTTCGGTTTTGGATCGGTTTCAGTCCAGTTTGAGCTGGTTCGGTTTGACTGGTTTTCAGGTCGGGTTTCGGGTCAAAACTTGCATCCCTAGTTGTACCCGATAATATATATCTTTTTTTAAATAAGTATATATCATCTTATCATTGTCATCATAGCCTTATACCATCTATTTGAGGTCATTTGTGCCACTCTTATTTCTCCACTCTTATCTGATTCGAACTGATGAAGGGCATTTACCAGACCAAACATAGCCTAGAAATTCGGACTTAATGGGGCTGGACCTGAGCTTAAACTTGGGTTGGGCAGGTTCAAATTCAGAGGGCCCAAATAGGGTTTAATAAGGGGATTTGTGGGCCTTAAACTGGGGGACTAAAAGAGGGATAAAAATGGTTTTAAATGGTTGCCCATGAGACCACTAAAAGTGGTCACAAGAACCACTTAATCTCAGATTTAATATATTTAAGATTTTGAGTTCAAAATAGTTAAGGATGTGCTGAATTTTCCTGAATTATACCGAAGTTAACTGAGATGAATCATGCATATACATTTATGTAGTTACATGGATTATGTAATTGTAGATAGGCCTTGCATCAAACAACATATAGCTTATTTGGTTCTTAAAAGCATTATTCCTAACTTGAAATATATATTAATGTATTTTTATAATTTCTATTACATTTTTATTTCCACAAATTTTGACGAATTTTACCAAAGTTTCCCATATATTTTCGAATTTTCCGGATTGATCCCTTGTCGAATTATTGCCGTATCCCGACTTTGTGACTATGTTCTCAAGTAGTCAAAGTTTTTATTTGTGATTATAGAGTCCTACAAATTAAGAAATTAAAAGGTAGTAATAGAATAGAAGTTTATTTCTTTATTTGGATTAGTACTTTGAGTCCTAGTTAGAATAGAAGTTTCATTTTCTTTATTTTCTTTATTTGTAACTGCGGAGACTTGGAAAAGTAACATGGATTATTTTTTTATTTTTTAAAAAAGTTTCATGAGAAAGAGAAAAATAGAGGACCAAGACTTTTGAACTATTACTGCTATTATTATGTGAATTTAGACTGCTGTTTTGAAGTGAATGATTTCTACAGAGTTACTACAATTTCTGCAAGTTTTCAGTTAATTAATACTGTTCTCGAACTGTGTTTTTACACGGGAGTTGGAGTTTAAGTGCTGTTTTTTAAATGTGCTGAACAACCCTCTTTAGGATTCTCATTGTTGATTAAATACCGAGTTAGAGGGCCTTTTGACTGAATTTTAATACGGTGACCACAGATTTTTTAAAGGGGTCTTTATCCCTTTAAAATATTGCAGGCTGCGGTCTACACCGAGGGGTATCAGAGTTGCACTTAAGTCGGGTACTGTTGCATTAATGGCGTCCAATTTTCATCAAGAATTAAGCTCTCTGCAATTCTTCTTGTCACTTTCTCAATTCTCACTGCTTCCCTCCTAGTCTTCATCTTCTCCTATTTATGCTTGTAGTGTCTCAGTTCTTCATACAAGGTCTACTTCTAACCTCCAATTCTGGATCAAAAACTCGGGCTAAACCGGTACGTTTCAGTTTCGGAGGTCACCAGTGCGATACTTTGAATGTATCGTACCGGTGCATTACATATTGGTAATGTATCGGGCAATACATACCAATGTATCGTCTGGAACTGGTACGTATCGTCCCATACATACCAGTTTTGGAGTTGGACGATATGTACCAGAAAACCGGTATTTTAAACCATGACTCCAATGGACATGTCCAAACTACCTCAAGCGACGGTCTATAATTTTCTCCTTTATCGGTGCCACTCTCAAATTTCCTCTTCCAAATATATATCTAATAATTTTAAAGAAGGTTTGCCTGACCTGACTTGACCTGACCCTGCTTTTTGGTTTGGGTTGGGCAATTACTCTTGACCCGTCCAATCAGGTTGAGGACACCAGCTGGTTGGTCGAGGGCCCAAAGGGTTGGGCCGATCTATGGTTTGGCCCGACCTGGCCTGTTGACAACTCTAACTGCAAAGTGGTCACCCAACCATAGTGCAAGGCAAAATTTGGGTTTATACTTGAAACCATGGTTTAAAATCTTGTCCGAAAACCTGCGCACCGGACAATACATATCGGCTTCAGACATCACCGGAACAATACTCTGAAATTATTGTACCAAGGATCAAAATATCGGTAAACCGATTCGTATTGTCCTAACCTCCAGGACGATACGTATCGGGTATCGGCCGATACATTCAATGTATCGGCGATACATTGAATGTATCGGTTTGATACATTGAATTTTATTTATTTATTTTCAAAAAATCCCAAAAAATACTTTAAAAATTAAGAAAAATAAATTTAATGATTTTCTATTTTTTTTTACTTTTTAAAAAATTTATTTAGCTTATTCGTGAAAAAAAAAAAAATCCTTTTTCCCGATTGTCTACAAAATCGATGGCAATTGTCTACACAGTCGCCATCGATTGTGTAGACGATTGAAATTTTTTTTTTTTTTTTTTCTGATTGTCTACACAATCGAGGGCGATTATCTACACAGTCGCCATCGATTGTGTAGACAATCAGAAAAAATTAAAATACATATTATCGGACGATACATTGAAATTATCGTCCAATACGGGCGATACATTGCCCGTGTCGGACGATAAGTACATTGTTTTTAAGGGGGTACGATACAATGCCTTTGTATTGTACCGCCCAGGTCCAAAACCGATACGTGTCGGACGATACGTATCGGTATCGGACGACCCATGTATTGTACCGGTGCATTACATATATATTGGTAATGTATCATCCGGAACCGGTACGTACCGGTTTGGAGCTGGACGATACGTGCTGGAAAACTGGTATTCTAAGCCATTCTTGAAACTCTCTTCAATTTTCATGAACTCAGGTTGGTTCCGTTTTTGAGTACATAAATCAAAAGCCCGTCTTTGGGGTACTGAATTCGGATAGCGTGTTTTATGCGCCGTTGCTGGGATTCTTTGTCTTCACCGGCATACCCACTTCTGTAAGTTGTTCTCTTGCAACTTTTTTATCTCCCTCATAACAGATTGATGCTTCAAATTTTTGTTTTCTACTAATTTACATTTTTTTACCAGGCATTCCTGTGGTTCAAATCTGTTGAAACTGCTAACAAGGAAGCAGAGGAGCAAGACCGCCGAGATGGTTATCGGTAGGATCAGATGGTGCAAACTGCTGCATCCAAATCGTCAATACATAGTAAATTATTATATGAATCAGCTTTGAGTGCTTGTATATCCAATTTTACTTTGTGCATTTGGCTAAAACTCTTCTGGTAGTAAATGATTCATTGTTAAAAATACTTAGCTACAGAAAAATTTGCAAAAATGTATGCCTTTGGGATGGATTCTGTACAGTATGTTATTGGGATTATACAGCAGTGTGGCTTCTCAGCCACTGCATTCCATGAAATTTTGACTGTGGAGGATCATGCAGGCCTAGAAATCCTAAGAAGTCTGCTTTCTTATGGGATATAGTGGTTCAAAAGCCATGCAAAGCACCAGCATTGGCACCAAGTCGGGGTTCGGGAAAGAGGAAAGTTCAGCAAACTTATGCCCACGAAGTAAAATGGTGGTGGGTGCCCTGTTTTCTAAAAGGGTTAAAAAATCCTCTCTTTATTCCCGTGATTTATGTGGGCGCTTTGAGTAAAGCTGTAGGCGCGAACAAAGGAATAATTTATTTATGCATGGTCTTATCCACCAGTCCCCATAGACTTCAGCGAGAATAAATACAACCCAAGAAAGAGATTGACTCATAAATTGTAGGCCTGAGCCCAACTTAGGAGATGGACTCATCAGTAAAGCTCCGAGAGCCGGGATGGGTCATAAGTCCTAGGCTCAAGTCCAACTCATTTGAGGCGAGATGGGTCATAAGTCCCAGGCTCAAGTCCAACTCATTTATCGGAAAAGAATTGCTTGGCACCATTTTGATGAAAAATAGAAAAATAGTGCGACAAGTACAAATTGTAGACCAGTTCAACTAGCATGATTTGGAAGAAAAATAGGGCAGTGTGAACTAAAATCGGTGACCGATTTTAGCACTGTGTGGCTCTCGAAGATTGATATTTCCCATTTCAATTGAAAGAGATTTACAAGAAATGAGCTTAGATGGTTTAATACTTAAAGATAATGAAGAGATGAACCCTAGAACCATTCCTCCTTAGTTATTATTGCTTCCCTTGAAAAGTAATAAATAAAGAATATGTATTTGGGCCTACTATCCTTTAGTCAGAGAAGGTTTTATGAGCAAATAAGGCAGGGAGTTGTGATACCAAACACGATAATAGGCTTTCCGCTGGAGCCTGAGAGTTGCTCTTTTGCCTGGAGAGCAGGGATTTAAAGACCGATTTATATCAACATATCGGGTGGGTCCTAGGCAGATACATATCGGCCAAATTGGCCTATATTTAAGCACCTTTTTTTATTTTTAATATATATATATATATATATGAAAACAAAAGAATTTGCAATGAGCCATATGCTCATTGTCCTCAATGAGCCATATGCTCATTGTAGATAATTCAATCACGGTTGAACCCGTTCAGACCCATATAGAAATTTGATGATATAAGGGCCATCACTGTGCGGCATTGGGCCAATATCCAGGTCGGCCCGATCCTTTGGGCTCTTTTCCCCCCTTCTGACTTTTGGTTTCACTGATCCAATCCAACATGCCGAACTTATAGAGCCGACCCAACCTAAAACCGGATAGAGTTAAGCCAACCGGTTCAAAATCCTATATATAATATTTTTTCCTCTATATAAACTGTCAATGGGTTGGTCAGGTCTTCCTTACCCGACCTGATCTTTGGGTCAGTGTTCAAGGCCCAACCCAACCCAAGCGTATGGGTTCTAGTTTCATATACCCAACACTGTTTAAGAACCTGGGTCCTGTGAACTGATCTAGTCAATGTAACCATTTTGACTATAAATCTGATTGTAACTTCCCATTATTAATACCTGGAAGAGGACTCCAATCACTGCCACCAATGGAAAATTTTGGAAAAAATTATGAATTATTCACGATTTTTTAGTTCACCAAATTTACCACGAATCATTGCAAATTTTGAAAAAATAATAGTTTATAATTTATAAAATTTGCAAGTAATCCCCTACTTTTTTAATAAATCGTGAATTTTGTATACTTCTTAATTTTTTTCTGATTTGTCCATTAACTTGACGAATTATTGCTGAACCCGACTTGGTGACTATGGACAAAACAATCTTGAGAGAGAGAGAGAAGGTTCATCCGATCTTTTCTTATAATCTCTATGTATTGAAGCAACAAATGAATCAAAATTGTCTTTTTATCCAAAATTAAAATGAAAACCCCTGTGAATTTATGAAAATGAAAAAAAAAAAAAAAAAAAAAAAACTAAACAGACCCCTTATATAAATGGCCTAAACTGTGCATGCACCTCTATAACAGAAAAAAAGTTGTAATAGTAAACCAATGAATGGCTGATAACTATGCAATCTCACAAGCTAAAACTAAAAGAAGAGCTGCTATAGTTTCCCACCAAAAAAATGACTAGAAGGAGAATAGCTGCAAGAAGGACCCACATCCATGGTTGCACCTTTCTTTTACCCTTGTTGCGTAGAGGCAGAGGGACAGGGAGCGGCTTTGTCTTGATCAGTTTTGATGGTACCAATGGTTTCTGGGACCTCTTTGTCGTCATGGTGGGTTTCTCGCTGATTCTACTCTCTCCACTAGTATCAATAAGGCTGTTTTCTGAATCCAGAGGAGATTCTCCTTCAATACGGCCAGTGGTTGCTTCGGCAGCGACCGCTTTCTTCCTATCCTTCTTCTTCTCCCTTCTCTCCCTTTCCTGAAGATGTGTCAGAGGTAGAAACACTTACTACATGAAATGTATCATTGCATCACCTGTATATGTCGATAACTGGGTGTCCAGGCCTCTTAGAGCAGCAGACTACGCCCAGAGGCACGTGTGGGCCCCAAGGTAGCACGCGCCGGGTCAGCACGGGATATAAACCCCGAGGGTGGCCCCAAGGGGGGATTCGAACTCAGGTCTCCCGCTTCCTGAGGCGGGTACCTGGCCATCACGCTAAACCCCTCGAGGTTTCAGTATTTATATGAGTTAGTAATAGGTACCCAACCTGAGTGTTAACCTTCACACTGGTAAATCTCTCTCTGATGGCCTTCAGGAATGCACAGATATTGTTGAGCATCAAATCTGTGAAAGTTCAAGAGTGTACTTTCACATATTTGCATGCTCAAAAATGACTAGGCACTTCCCGAGGCTTGACCATTTGATAAGGAGATTGAGCTAAGTGCCAAGGTTGGCACTCGGTGGACCCAAAAATACACTTGGGGATTTAATCTTCTGATCTATGTACTCAAATATGGACAGTTGTGCATATTTGAGTGATTAGATCAGATGGTTCTAATCTTCTCATGAGTGTGATTCTTTGGCTGAGACATTTCAAAATTTTGGGCTGCTAGTTGGACTACTTGGATTGATCAAAGATGTGCACCCACATGGTGTAAAACTAGGGGGTCATGGGCGGTGTACAGAATGTCAGTATAGTCAATCTCAACTAAAAATTTCTCCTTAATCTATTTACTTTCACAAGAGCAGTCTTAAATTTAATGCAGTTAAGAGTTAGAAACAGTGTTTACCTTTTCTTTGAACTCAGCTTCCTTTTGAGCTCTCAATTCAGCCTTAGCTTGGGCCTTCTCAGCTTGTCGCCTCTTCCTCTCCTCTGCTTCAATTGCTTTAGCTTTCTCCTCCATTCTGCGCTGTTCTTTCAACTTGAACGCGGCCTCTTCTTTTCTCAACTCCTCCGCTTTCCTCACCAACTCCTCTTCCTTCCTCGCCAACTCCTCTTCCTCCTTAGCTATCTTATTCTTGTTTTCAACCTCTTCTGCTGAATATTTTTTGGTTTCGACAGATGGGTTCTTCTTTCCCACCGGGGCACTTGATTCTAAAACCGAACCTGCTTTTTCAATGATGCATGGTTTTGCCTGAATTGTTTCTGAAGTTGAAAATGCCACTTTGGTATTATTTATCTTAACTGAGGCCACATGGACATTATTGACCTTTTCCTCTACTGGTTTGTGCAGTATGGGAGGCTCCTCATCGGGTCCGAGTGATCTTCCATCTAAGGTCTTAAATCTCCTCAGTGTGCTCATCAAATTGCTCTTTACATATTGATTCCGGAATTCAACGTTCTTGTTCCACAGTTCCATTATTCTCTCCACCTGAACCAAATGTCCATATGTTAGTAGCTTGACAATAAGAAGCCGTCTGATTGAAAGAAGAGGATCCCACCTCTCTTGACAAATGAGGCAGCCTCTGACTAAGGGTGGCAATGGGCTGGATAGCCCGCCCCACCCGGCTTTAAGGAGGGTTCGGGCTTGACATAAATCCCACGGGCCGAGCTTGGGCTTAAGCCCTTAGGCCCGTTTGGCTCTCGTATATGGTATGTATATTGAGTTTGACTTGTAAGATTTATAAAAAAATAAAAAGGAACCCTTAAAGAAGTATAGATTTTCGATTTTTAAACAATTATTTCTTGGAAATAGATATCAACTTTTTATAAGATATTTGCAATATATCAATGTTACTATTTTTATGAATATAGAGCTAATTTTTGTAAATCAATAAGCAATTTATAAATACATGGTCCAGGCCGGTCCGGGATTTGGCTTTGAAAGTTTATGGCTGGCTGGGCTTTGGCTTAGGGTCATAAGCCTTCCATGGGCTTGGGTTTACCTTAACCCGGCCCAAGCCCTGCCCATTGCCACCCCCACCTCTGACAATAACTATAACTACAGTTAGAGACGTTGGAACATATCACCTCCCTAACCAGTAATATTGACATTCTTAGGCCAAAATCTAGATTTGATAGTGTTTGTATTTTCACCTGATTAATACAATGTGTGCGGAGCCCCTCTCTATCTCTCGCAGATGCATAAGCCATAACTGCATTCTCGTCTTCCTTGAACATGCGGAAATACTTGTTCTGAAAAGAATAAAATTTTATAAGAATCCATGCTATTGTTAGAAGAAAATCATGAATCATAGTCTTCCTTGAACATGCGGAAATACTTGTTCTGAAAAGAATAAAATTTTATAAGAATCCATGCTATTGTTTGAAGAAAATCATGAATCATAGTCTTCCTTGAACATGCGGAAATACTTGTTCTGAAAAGAATAAAATTTTATAAGAATCCATGTTATTGTTAGAAGAAAATCATGAATCATACGTAAGAGCCAGGGAATTTTGTGACTCATTGGTAAATAAAACTTTCATTCTGTATCAAACAATACAGTGGGAACATTAAGATGGTTAAAACTAAACAGTTTGAAGTTTTTCACGACACGGAACTCTTTCTACCATTATGGATGTACAAAGATGGTTTCAACATGAAAAGTTGGCAATTTATCCGATATAGAACACTCATATTGATAAAACATTTAAAACCATTAATGACTAATGAGGGATAAGGAAAGAAAATATGTGCATTAGCCATCAAGTAATTGCGTCTAATTGATAACTTGAATCCTAGCCCAGCTATCCTCCGAAATTTCAATGCTACCCCAAGAAAAACATTCAACAATCAGGAAGGTTGTTGTATGGGAACTAAACACGTGCAAATTTCAAAGCAAACTAATCAACACGAAAAAATATCAAGACCAACACCCCAACTTGAGTGGGGATTGATTATATATATACATATATATATATATATATATATATATATATATATATATATATATGAAAAAGGGACTATGCATTCGAACGAGCAGCGTGATCCGTTCGTTAGAATGCTAGATCATATATATATATATATATATATATATATATATATATATATATATGAAAAAGGGACTATGCATTCGAACGAGCAGCGTGATCCGTTCGTTAGAATGCTAGATCAATTGCCACATGATCTACAAAACAACACTCGTTTTGGAGTGATCAGCCACATGGCAAGTGATTTAAAAAATACTCGCTTTTATGACCCATTTGCCCTTCAAACAATTGTCAAAGTTTCTCATCCGCATGCAAGAACCTTGTGCATGAAGTTTGCACCTTTGACCAGTTTTCGGACGGTAGATACACCACCCTTTTTTTCTGATGGACCTGATTGTCCTTGTATAAGTTGTCATGGCACCTGATTCCCTGGATGGGTGCCACATAGAGCCCAGCAGGTTCGAACGCACAAATGAACCGTATGTTCGAATGCACTCTCTCTCTCTCAATATATATATATATATATATATATGGAAAGAATCATATGACTCGAATCATGGGACATAAGCCCATGACTCGAGCTCCTATTGGTTGCATGTCACATCAAGCGACTTAAAAGGTCAACCTAATGAGACATGGAGCCAATGGTAGCTCAAGTCATGGGATTATGTCCCATGACTCGAGTGAGAGAATCATTACCCTATATATTATATATAAATATATAGGCCCAGGACTATGGGTTCAAACCCAACAAGGGTTTGAACCCATATCCATCCGAGGGATCGAGTTCTACGCAACTTTCCCAAGGGCGATCAAAGGCCACCCAAAAAATTTGGGTATGATCCAATGCATATCCACCGTCCAAAATGAGGTCAAAGGGGGGGAAATTCAAGGCACTAGGATGTGCGAGCAGTACCCCAACTTTGACCATAGTTTTGACCACCAAAAAAACTGTTTTTTTTTATTATTCTTTTTTGGTTAGATCACATGCCACATGATCCCAAAACAGGTGTTGCTTTGGAATCACGTTCCACATAGCCTGTGAGCTGGAGTTCGAACCCAACACCCCCAATATGGGTTCAAACCCACTGTCCCATTTTCCAGGTATATATATATATATATATATATATATATATATATATATATATATATATATATATATATATTATTTTTTATTTTTTTTTATTTTTTTTTGCAAGGGGTTTTTCTTTGTAAGAGGCAAATTAAAGAAGATGCTTTTTAACAGTTTAGTTTATGCAAACGTATGGGTGTGTGGACCAGTCTGGACCATGGTATTAAAACTCGACGAGTTGACTCGACTCGACCCAGTTTCGGGTCGACTCGTCGATGCACTCGATCTGGGCTTAGACTCAGTCAACTCGGCGAGTCACTTAAGTTACAAATATTATTAATGGCTGATGATTTGAAAGGGCATACTTGTAATCTGCCCCATTTTAGCCATATAAACGCTAACCCTCGACAGAAAGTCAACATTCTATCGACGAGAAATCTGAAAGAAGAAAGAAATCTGAAAGAAGAAAGAAGAAGAAGAAGAAAGATGAAGAAGAAAGAAGAAGACGAAGAAAGATGAAGAAGAAAGATGAAGAAGAAAGAAGAAGACGAAGAAAGCCCGGTAAGCCCTAAAATCTATTTTTTTTTTTCCTACTTTATTAGCCACGATGCCCTATAATATGTTTTTTTTTTTTTTTAGCCAAAAATGCCCTATAGAGTAGGGAAAAAAACAGATTTTAAGGCACAGATGCCCTAAAATTTGTATTCTTTTTTTTCCTACTTTATTAGCAACGATGCCCTATAATTTGTTTTGCTTTGTTTTTTTTAGCCATAGATGTCCTATAAGGTAGGGAAAAAAATAATAAAAAAATCAGATTTTAAGTCACAGATGTCCTAAAATTTACCTAAAATCTGTTTTCGTTTTTTTTCCTACTTTATTAGTCACAATGCCCTATAACTTTTTTTTTTTTCTTTTAGCCACAGATGCCCGATATATAGTGGAAAAAACACAAAACCAGATTTTAAGCCACATATGCCCTAAAATCTGTTTTCTTTTTTTTTCCCTACTTTATTAGCCACGATGCCCTATAATTTGTTTTTTGTTTTTTGTTTTTTTTTTAGCCACAGATGCCCTATATAAAGTGGAATAAAAAAACAGATTTTAAGCCCCAGGTGCCTTAAAATCTTTTTTTTTTTTTTCCCACATTATATATATATATATAAATATATTTTAAATAACCTGAGTCGGACCGAGTTTTCGAGTTACCTCTACTCAGATGATTTTCAAGTCGAGTCGAGTTTTTGTGTTTTAAAACCATGGTCAGGACATCTTGCATGGAAAAGTGCAATAGCATGAACTATATAAGAGCAAGGGCTTTAAGCAACATTAAAGGATTTATTTGTCTTTGATTCTTTCCTTTCTTTTTTCAAATTTAATTTATTGCTTTTAGCAATAAGTTCATTGAATGTATGGGTCTGTGGACCAGTTGGACGTCTTGTACTGAAAAGCGCAATTTTCGAATTTATAATTTTGAAATTTTTGGAGCATTATACAACAGGATATAGAGGGTTAGGGAGGAGAAGGCCCCTCCTATGCAGTCTTTATAAAATGTAACTTTTAAATTGTATATTGAAAATTGCAGTTTGCAATTTTATAATTTTGAAACTCTTGGAATTCTATATAACACATTTCCTTAGGGTTTGGGAGATGGAGAAGGGCTCTCTTGTGCTGTCTTTATAACACGAATTATTTGAAATTTTTACTCTAGGTAGAAATAAATAATAAAAATAAAAATAAAAATTTGTATTTTTTTTTTTTATCAGTATTTTCGTATTTTTAAAGATGTCCAATTTTACCGATCAAAAAAAAAAAACAAAAAAAGACAGTCCAATTTTTCTTCCAAACACAATGTTTGCAGTTTTGTAATTTTCTTTTTCCATACTCATCGAAAATATGATTAGATCATGATTTTGGGTCCATCCAAAGTATGCAAGATACATTTAGTAGAAGAGTACGTGTAATGTGGGTTTCCCTTAGACCATTACTACATGCATGTGAGAGAAAAATAAATATTATATTGTATGTGCATTGGCTAATTTAAGCCCTTCTATGTTGAGGAGTGAGAGCTGATTAGTTGTAAAATTGCAACTCACTTGATAGCTCAAGTGGTATAAGGCGTTCCACGTCCTTTAGAAGTTAAGGTTCAAGTCCCTTTAGCATCTCTTTTCAGTATGTAATAAGACATATATTAACTTTTTTGTATGCATTAGTAATTTAAGCCAATCTATTTATGTGGAGGCTGATAAACTGTAAAAAGCACTATTTTTTTATGCATTAGGTACTTTAAACTCTTTTATTTTTGTTGAGGATTGATAAGTTGAAAACACACATTTTTTTGTACCAAATTAATTATAGCATACTTTATAACGTGTACACGTCTTATATTTTTTTAAAGAAATGAATACTTTAGAAATAAAGTTTTTTTTTTATGAAATTCGTTTCAATAGTAAAAGCAATAAAGTTCCATTTTAAAAGAACCATGGTTCTAAAAAAGTTTCAGAAACACATCTGAATTGACCTCAATATGGGTATGCACGAGTACTAGTATAATTAGCCAAATAAGGCTTTTGAGTAGCTATGATCTGGACTAAGAACTGTTGTATTCCCAGACAATATGGCAAACATAAATGTTTTTTGCATCATCTAAGAATCGGAAATTCAAATGTTCAAACAAAACAGAATCGAGTACATTGCTTGTAAAGATCCATGCCTAATCTTCCTGAAACAGCCCAAAATATAATCAGAGACAAATATTGCAAAAAGCCCTCGTCTATTCCAGTCTTATATTATCAATACTCAAATATTGTTTCTTAATAGCTATTGCACAGTGAATCCTATGTGAAAAAAATAATAATAATAAATAAATAAAAATTGTGTACAGGCATCAAACTTATCTCTGGTCGGTGTTGAACTCTACGTGTGACGTCCCGAAAAATTTTGACTTCCAAACAAGTCCGATTTCGTGTGATGTTGACCGTTAGATAAGTGACCGTACACCGACACACGGTGTATCGGCTTAGCACCCAAAGAGGACCATGTGTATAAAAGTCAAGTGGAAAATTTTTTGCCATTTGCTTTGTTTGTTTTGTGAAAATAGGAAGGAAGGAGAGCCTAAGCTTACTCCTCCCAATCCTTAGTGCGAGTCAACTGTTTGATCGCGCCATACGCGATAAGTAGAGTGAAAAGTAGTGTGTGTTAGAGTGGAGATTCGACGTAGACTTCATTTCGATTCAATCGCAAGAGGAATCCACGAAATTCGCTCTGAACCCCTCTATGGCAAATGCTCTTGAAAAGCTTGTGATCGATCAAGGAAAGGTAAGCGAGGATGTGTTAACTTTGTGATTTGTGATTATGTTAAGCTTTAGTAAAAGTATGATTGAAAATCGTGAGGTATAGGATCAAATTTTGGGGAAAAACGAGTCAGGGAAGAAGAAGCCCGTATGGTTGAGAATCTGTCAAAACCGATCGATCGAAATCAATAACCGATAGATCGATTTTGACAGGGCAGAGGGGTGCAAAGTTTCTGGAGAAACCGATCGATCGAAATGAAATTCGATCCATCGATTTGAGAAACCGATCAATCAAAATGGGATTCGATCGATCGATTTTGGAAACTGATGAATCGATTGATCGGATTGTGACGACAGAGAAATGTGAATTTTCTGAAGAAACCAATCGATCGAACTGGGATTCAGTCGATCGATTTCGAAAACCGATCGATCGGTTTGGGATTCGACCTATCGATTTGGCTTGTTTCTGAGCTCTTTCTGTTTTTGGTAAAAGGACTCGAGGAGACTTTAGGACTTCCCGTTTTTCGTCACATTTAACGTATAGGATGAACTTTGTTGTGTTCTAGGTCAGGATCAAGGATGTGTGATGTGAAGGTTGCCTTGAAAAAGGAAATCTTTGTTTTGGCCTTGAGTTGAGGTAGAGAAAATTTCATACTATGTACATTTGATACAACTAGCATGAATATTGTGATATGATGTGTAAATAGCCAATTTTATTACTTGATAAGCACGAACTTTGTACATGGATTCAAAGTATGAAAGTTATATGTGTGTGTGTGTGTGTAGACTCCAAGACTTTGCTCATGTGTGTGTGTGAGAACTTCAAGACTTAAACTTCAAAACTAGTTATGAAATACCACATTTCATGGTGATAAACTATAAGTTAGAATTGCACGATGATTTAAGGTTCATGTGAAACGAACTCCTTGTGCTCCGGTACGGCGGGATATCCGTTCATTGTTACCGATCTGCGGTAACTTTCGTTCGGCACAAGTCTCCCTCATACGAAGGGGCTTGGGCATCATGAAAATGGTTCATTAAACGACGATGGTTGGGGTTCCCATCAGAATATGTCTGACTCTCAATGCTATATATGCTTGAAATTGTATTTAAGTGATCAGTTTAATTTTTCTTTGTGTTATGAGAAAAGATTTAGAATCATGTGATCAAAATTTGAAAATTTGCATTTAAGATAGTTTTGCTTAAATTCAAACACCTTTAAAATGTGAGTTTTTATTTGAAAAGCATGTTCGAATTATGTCATGAGATATGTGTGTGATGTGATATGCATGCTATTGATGATTCTTTATTGAGCTTAGACTATTAGCTCACCCTTCGACTATACGTCACAGGCACAGGTTTAGATGCTGATACTAAGAACCTTGAGCTTGAGGACTCAGAGTACGTTCCAGAGGAGGAGACTGAGGCCCTCCTGAGGAGTTCTTCTAGTGTGGACTGGGGTCGAGACGAATATAGCTTTTAGGTGATTTGTTTGTAGGGCTTAGTACGTCCAGCCACTTTTGTACTGTATATTGATTTCATTACATATAGTTTGTATTGTTTTGTGAACCACTGTTTAGGTGACGGTCGGCCGTCACCAGTGGTTTGTTTCAGTTCTTTTGTCCATGTGTTTTTGCATGGAATTAGAATCGTCTTTTGTCATGATCATTGATATAGTCATATATAGAATTGGAGATTTAAATTTCCTTATGATGACTCTATCTACTTAGTTAGAAATATCTACTTTGATTTCTGCTTTGTGTGGATGTACCAAGTGTTCCGTTCGGGGATCGCCAGATCGGCCTTATCAGCGATCTAATGACACGGGTTTCCAGGTTCAGAAATCCAAGCTGTCACACTACGCCTTGCAGTACGCTGCCTAGGCAGGCTTTAGTGTAGCATGCATCATAGTTCGTTATGTATAATATGTTAATGCATACGTATATATAACTAATATATATATATATATATATATATATATATATATGCATACATACCATACTTTATAGATAACTATATACGGTACATGTATATATAGTATGCTATATTACAGTATTCATATTTGGTATATTCAATATCTTATGATTAGAGCATGATTCATGAGGATAACTATAGGTAATGGTTTATATAAAATAAACGAGAAACAACCATGAACTGTCAGTATCATTACTTATACAGTATAGATAACCATGGACCATCACTAGTTGTAAAATCAATAATCACTAATTCAAAATGGGACGATTGATCCCCAAAGAAAGCATGGAAGCCCTTCAATAATCAAAAAAGAAGTTCTGAGAAGGGAAAAAAAAGCCAAAAGACGAAGATTCGGTTGATTTTACGGGAAAAAAAAAATCAGTTTTGAACAATATCCACAAATCTTGTACCAAACACTTCTACAGACTTGACATCTCAAGAAAACTTATTGTAAAGATGCTAAAAGCCAGGAACACCAATTACACCAGTTGCTTAACCTAATATCTAATCTAGGAATAAGATAACTGCACAAATGTGTCCTAGATAACCCATATGACAAACAGCAGAAGAAAACAAGCAGATTGGCCTACAAGCTACAGCCCAAAACACTTGCGTACAGTGTTTTATACATGTAAAGTTCTATGACTACCGTATTAGGAGAAAAAACCATAACAATAAGATATTTTGAATAAGAAAGTCCTTGGCTTTGGCCCAGACAAATTTGGAAACACCCAACACGAGCATTGGGATGATTGAAAATCATACAAAATAAGTCCCATAATAGAGTAGACCCATACTTCTAAGTTTCAAAATTCACTGGAAATAATATGAGACATAAATAAATTGATTTGGTAGAAGTTGAAGGTGAAGGAATATCTGAAGAAGAGGTATTGAGCAAGGAGAATTAGTCGAGGTGCAGAGCCAGAGAAGGGCCATGTGGGACCATAGCATAAGAAAGAAGAATGAAGCATAAGAGACAGTGGGACCCTAGAGAAGAAGATATAAGGATGAATATAGTATATATAAATATATATATAAAAGAAAAAAAGGATGTGAGGTTTAGAAGGATCGAATACCCATTAAATGATAGCAAGATTTTTCTACCTTATTTAGATAAATACCAAAGAAACAGTCCTTATATTAAGTAGCTTTTCAAGTCCTAAGCTTTTGCAAGCATGGTAGTTAAAAGCGCGCCTAGGTAAGAGATGTGATGAGCAGTGCCCCACCACGCCTCATCTGGAGGTGAGAGAAAACAATTATGGCACACGCATCATTGCACCTCCTTCCCTAGGCAAGATGCATCTGCATGCACCCTTGGATGAAATTATCTTTTGAAGGCACTTTCGTCCAAGGGTATGTTGGGTTTTTCCATCCCAATAAGAGGGGACAACAATGGGAGGGTTATATAACAGCTTCCATAAGTATTCTAGTCCTTTTATTTCTTCTTTCATCTTTTTTGAAAACTAATACCTAAACCCTATTCTTAAACACCACTTTAAACACTCGTAGCTCCATTTCTGCCATATTTTTTTACATAATATAAGCACGCTACATTTGGTAGATTTGTTGTATTGGTGTTGTATGCATGGGTCAAAATATCGTCCGATACGTATGGTCCTGGTTTGGGACCTCAGCGGTACGATACATGGGGTATGTATCGTACCCTATCGAAAATACCTAAATTATCGTCTGATACGGGCAAAGTATCGCCCGTATCGTCCGTATCGGACGATAATATGAAATTATCGGACGATAATTTGATATTATCGTTCGATAATATAAAAAAAAATTGAAAATTAAAAAATAACTGAAATTATCGTCCGTGGGACCCAAGCTTTGACTCAGCCGAATATAGGGTCGGTTTTGGGTGTATTTTTTCACTTTTTTCAGCCATTTTTTTGCTCCTCTCTTCTTCTTCCTCATTTGCACTCTTCCTTTTTGCTTATTTGCACCCTAAATCGCCGCTGAATCGCAAAAGAAAGCTCGGGATCAACGCCAAAGGTACGTGTTTTATCATTTTATTTCGTTTTAAATCTTAAGGGTAGATCTACCCTTAAATATAGTAGATCTGCCATAAATTTGGTATATCTACCATATTTAATGGTAGATCTACCCATAAATATGGAAGATCTACCATATTTAATGGTAGATATTAAAATAATTAAAATTATTAAAATTATGGGTTAAAAATGATTTAAATAATTAAATATGGTAGATCTATCCTTAAATATAGTAGATCTAGCCATAAATTTAGTAGATCTACCATATTTAATGGTAGATATTAAAATAATTAAAATTATGGGTCAAAAATAATTTAAATAATTAAAATTATGGGTCACATATAATTAAAATTATGGATCACAAAATAATTAATATAATTAATAATATAGGTCAATATGGGTCACATATACCCTTAAAATTATGGGTCACAAAATTATGGGTTACAAAATAATTTATATAATTAATAATATGGGTCAATATGGGTCAATATGGGTCACATATACCCTTAAAATTATGGGTCACAAAATAATTTAAATAATTAAAATTATGGGTCACATGTAATTAAAATTATGGATCACAAAATAATTAATATAATTAATAATATGGGTCAATATGGGTCATGGATCAAAATGCTTTTTCCTAAGACGTATCGTCGCCGAAACCGCAAATACGTGTACGACACGCATTTATCAGAATATAACATCGATATATTGAATGTATCGTCCGGTATTAGCCATATAAATGGGCGATACGGTACATTTAATGTACCGTATCGTCCACCTCCGATACCGATACATATCGGACGATACGTATCGGTATCGGACGATATTTTGATCCATGATATGGGTCAATATGGGTCACATATACCCTTAAAATTATAGGTCACAAAATAATTTAAATAATTAAAATTATGAGTCACATGTAATTAAAATTATGAGTCACAAAATAATTAATATAATTAATAATATGGGTCAATATGGGTCACATATACCCTTAAAATTATGGGTCACAAAATAATTAATATAATTAATAATATGGGTCAATATGAGTCACTATCAGTCACATATACCCTTAAAATTATGGGTCACATATAATTAAAATAATTAATATTATGGGTCACATGTAATTAAAATAATTAAAATAATGGGGTATATCCCATAATTATGGGATATGTCCCATAAAACATTAGAATAATATGAAATTAATATCAAATAAATATTCATAAATTATAATAATATCAAATAAATATTCAAAAATTAGAATAATATCAAATAAATTTGGTAAAATATAATCTAATCTTTTAAAAATTAGAATAATATCAAATAAAATTTTAAATGTAATCTAAATTTTATAAAAATTAGAATAATATCAAATAAATTTAATAAAATATAATCTAATATTTATAAAATAGCAATAATTAAAAAATAAAATTTATTTTCAAGTGTAAATTAGATGTTTAATTTAATCTAATCGTTTGCTCATTCATGCAAGTGAAATAAATAAATATGGTACGATCGTCAGATCCACATTGGCAATACGGTACAGCAATAAGATGGTGATAGACTCCGAATAAAGTGTAAGCTTCGTGAAAAAAAACTGCTGGGAGGAGGTATCACACGGTTAAAGGAGCATCTGGCTCACATAAAAGGAGAGACAAAAGGGTGTCCCAATGCACCCAGAGAAGTAAAAGAAAATGTCATAGCTAGTTTACAAACGGCAAAGGGAAAGAAAAATGCTGAAGCCGATCGTGATAAGGAAATATATGAGAGAATCAGGATGGCAAATCCAGAGTTTACATCACCTGGACCTGAGGATGATGAGGATGAGGATGAGAATAAGCAGATAGCGAGAGCTATGAGAGAGAGTGTCAGAGAAGCACAACAACGGCGAGATCAGGAAGAAGCCGATTATCGGTTTCGATCCAGGTTGAGGGGCCCATCCATGCCTGTTGCTAGTGATGGATCTACTCGTAGGCCAAATGTTGTTGATGTTGATGAGGATGTTGAGCAGACTGCCGGGTTGCGTAGGTTAGCATCCGAGAGGGATTATAGGTCGTCTACTAGAGGTCATACTACAAGCCCCATGGATTTATTCATGTATCGCACTGAAAGCTCCAAACAAACCAAATTGAGTGCAATCTCACTTTAAAAAATGGGGAAGAAGCTTGAAAAATCCATTGCCAAGTTTTTTATATACAACCACATTCCGACCCAAGTAGCAGAGTCGCTGTACTTCAAAAGCATGATTGATACAAGTGTAGAAGTTGGTCCAGGAGTTAAAAAGCCTTCTGCATACGAGATATCTGGGCCCTTACTACAAGATGAGTACGATGAGATAACTGCCTATGTACAAAGCTTTGAGGATGTATGGGATGAGAGAGGTTGCACAATTATGTGTGATGGATTGACTGGTCCCACAAAGAAGAGTTTGATCAACTTTTTGGTTTACAGCGATGCCGGGACAGTATTTTTGAATTCAGTTGATGCTTCTAGACACGCAAAGACTGCTGATTACCTCTGTCAACTAATGGATAAGGTAGTTCAAGAGGTTAGAGAGCAGTGGGTTGTGCAAGTGGTAACAGACAATGCGACAAATTACAAAGCCGCTGGATTAAAACTAATGATAAAGAGACGTCACCTATACTGAATCCCGTGTGCCGCTCATTGCGTGGACCTCATTTTTGAGAATTTATGAAAGAGAAGCAAGGCACAGGCAACTATTCAGAAGGGAAGAACGATTACTTCCTACCAGTACAACAGTGACAAGCTGGTCAATTTAATGAGAGCCTTCACGAACAATGAATTGCTCCGACCTGCGATTACACGTTTTGCAACACAGTTTTTAGCCCTACAGAGTTTGGCTAGATATAGACATGAGCTGAAAAGCATGGTGTCTTTGGAAGAATGGAATAAACATGAAATAGAACTCTCACGAGCAAAGAGACTAGTTTGCACTGAAGTTGCTGGCCTGATCTACAACATGCAGTTTTGGGCAGATGTTGACCACCTGATCGCCGTCACTACCCCGTTGGTGCAAGTGTTGAGATTGGTTGATAGTGATGAGAAACCAACGATGGGGTACGTTTATGAGTCAATGGATAAGGCAAAATTGGCTATCAAAACCAAATGCCCTACAAAATATAAACGATACTGGGAGATTATCGACAAGAGGTGGGATGCACAATTTCACCAGTACTTGCATGCAGCAAGTATAAAATGTTAAACTGCTTATATAGTGATTTTTATTTATTCTTTTATTATTTTCATATACTGATGAAATTGTTCATATTTGATGTGTAGCACACTACTTGAATCCGGCCTTCCAGTATACGCGACGCTTCGAGTTGAGTGACACTGATGAAGTGTATATTGATTTGCTCAATGTAATCCAACGGATGCTCCCTGAGTTGGCGGACCAAGGTCAAGCAAGCCATCAAAGATGTGAGTAATTATAGTATCATACCTTATAACTAATAAGTCAAATGTCATGTGATATGATGATATGTTTATTGATATGTGGCTTACTGTATTTCATCTTTATAGATTGACATGTTTCGCAAGAGACATGGGTCATTTGGGACCCCATTGGCGCAATCTCAAATTAAACACGACAAACCCGCTGATTGGTGGATGCATTATGGAGGTAATGGTCCGATATTGAGGCGGGTAGCAATGAGGGTATTGTCCCAAACGTGTTCCTCTTCCAACTGTGAGCGGAATTGGAGCACTCTCTCTCATTCATACTAAGACAAGGAATAGACTAACTATGGAACAATTGGAAAAGTTAGTCTACTGCCACTACAACATGCGATTAAGGGTCAGGAATATACAGAGGACCAACCGTGGTAAGCAATTATATGAAGTCTTAGTTCCTCAATTATATGAAATCTTACTTACATATTATACTAATTCATCTATCATATTCTACCTTGCAGACAGTAAATATTTTGATCTCATCCAATTGGATTATATATTCGAGGAGGATGACCCTTTGAATCAATGGATCGAAGAGAGAGAAGAGCCAGTCTTGAATCGAGAGCAACCTTTGAATGGTCGGACAATCTTTGAAAGAGAAGCGGAAAGAAGCTTCCCAACCATCGAGGCGGAAAAGAAGATTGAATCATCATTCAGTGGTTGGATCTGATGACGAAACGCAGCCCGGTAGTAATGATGGGAGTGGTGAGGATGATGGTAGAGGTCATGATGGTGGAGGGGACGTTGGCACTAGTGGTGGAGGGGAGGATGCTGGTACCTCTGATCCTTATAGAGATATGGGGGCATGGGACGATGGCTCGACACCGTTAACATTGTTCGACACTCCTACATTTAGAATGGGAGGGGTTGAAGGAAGAAGAGCGTCGAAATCATATCAAACACCACCACCACAAGGTCCACATGATGATACGGATATGGGTTATATAACTTTTAGCTTCGGGGGATTCAATTTGCAAAATATCGAAGATTCAACAACTAGTAACCCATACTACCAGCCACAACAAACCTACCCGGTGCCATATGACTTCGTTGGTCAGATTTTTGGAGGACCGTCCTTTACGTACTACACTGAGCCATATTCGTTGCTACAGCCTCAGTTTCAAGGGGGCACATATGATCATGGGTATCAATATGGCTAACATTATAGGCAAAGGCCGAAAAGCTCGCGCACCGATGATAATGATGATCATGAGGGCTAAGAACCACCACGAAATTCAATGTGGCTCTAAAGTAAGTTTTCCATGTACAATTAAATTTATTTTTATCAACATAACTATTAATTTTGACAATATATCATTTATTTTTATCAATATACATTGTAATTTAGTTTATGCGTGATTGCGTAGATCAAATTATGAAATATTGTTAATAAATAATCTATATATATATATATATATATATATATATATATATATATATATAAACAAACCCATATGCCAGGGTAAAACATTTAGTTAAGAGGATTTAATGGCAGTTAGAGCATATTCCTTCTAAATTTGTATAAGCTCTAAGAATATATATATGAAAGTGAAGTAATTTTGCATCAATCCTAATTTCTTCATTTCAGAGAATTCAAGAAGGGAAAGGGGAAACAAAATAGGCATATGATCAGCTGGTCAAAAATAATGTTAGAAGATCTATTGCATTAAGTCAAAAATGTGATCTTAAGTAAAAAATAAGTCACAAAATAGGTATGTGACTTGGGTTAAGTCACAAAATAGGTATGTTACTTATATATTCATCTAAATAATGCATTAAATAAGTCAAAAATATAAGCAAAAATAGTTGAAATAAATACAAAATAAATAAATATAATTTTTCAGATTTTATTGAGATTTTTTAATATTTTTTGGGGATTTTTTTTTTTTGAATGTATCGGACGATACCCGATACGTATCGTCCTGAGGGTCAGGACGATACGTATCGGAAATCCGATATTTTGACCCATGGTTGTATGAGAGATCAAGATGAATTTCTAACAAAATCAAAGATGGTTTTGAAGAAGATCAAAGAGGTTTTTTACGAAGATTAAAGAGGGCGGTTTTCCATTCAAGTTGGGTTTAAACTGAAAATTCTTTACATAATTATATAAGGATAATGGCTCCTGACTGACATTTAAACACTAGAATGGTGTTTAAATGATCTTATAGCACTAACGTTAGACTTTTAGTCTCAATATGTGATTATTATTATGCCACGTGGGGAACATCTGTGATCAATCTAAGCTGTCCAAGTGGCAATCTATCAATGAAACATGTCTTAGCCCAAAGAAACATGCCTATAAGTGGATGTGGACCATCTGATTGATGAGCTTTGAGATCAGCATTGAAACTGAAAACAACGGTTGATATCAAAGTCCACAAATCGGATGGTTTAGATCTCCATAAACACCATTTTTGGGCCTGTTGCATGTCAATCTATAATCTATCACTTTGACGGTACGGATCACCCACATCTTATACACTGGATGGTGTGCGATCATTTAAACACCATGTTGGTGTTTAAATGACGGTTAGGAGAGTCAAGCCCAATTATATATTATGTTCGTAAATTAGTGTCAACCATTAACATTATTGACAATTTATTATATATTATAAACAAAAAAAAACAAAGAAAAAAAATTAATATGCTTTGCCCAATAAGGCCTTGCCAACTAGTTCTTTAAAACTGTCTCTTCAAGTTTGAAACATACAGAAGTCCACCAACTGGTCAACTTTCATTGAAGCAAGTAGATCATATAGTTCTACAAAAGGCTTTATTTTTCAGAGGTACTCATTTAACTGTGGAGGAACTTCGGGAGACTTCCTCTGTAAGTGTCTATAATTAAAGAACCAAATGCTTTTGCAAAATAGCCTAAACCTTTTTTAGAACGACTCATTGATGTATTATGCTGGTTCCAAAGTTTATGTAAATAAATTTATATGCCATACAGTGACATGTCACGCGACCAAAATTCAAAACCTCTTTACTGCCTAGTAAAATTACTGTTAGCTAATACCTTCCAAGTAATCAATATAGAATGACCTAATTGAGGTTCTATTGTAATCAAACTATAGACATATAATGGAAATCAATGTCTATCACACTCGAAACTCCAATAAATTTGTAAAATATTTATTAGCCAAACAATCATTAAAGGCTTTACGGAACTTTTTTTTGTAAAATTATAGACATAATTAATCAAAAGAAAAAATAGCAGACCAACGCAGGGGCTGCGAGATCATACCTTTCTGTACAATTGATCCCTGAGATTCCTCAACTGTGTGTATGCGTTTTGCCGGATACCATCGGCATCTCTAAACTGAGCTTGCATTTCCCTTAAGTTTTCACACTCATCATGGTGTTTCTTCTTAGCAGCTGTAGTGATACCTTGAGTTCTCAAAACCTCTTTTCTGAGGGAATCAAGCTCCTGCTTCAAAAGCTAATTAGAAAGATCATATCAGTGTCACGAAAATAATTGTAACTGTAAAACAATGACAATATTTTTCATATATTAATACCTTCAGCCGCAATTCAATACCGTCCCTTTGTTCAAATGCCTCCTGAAGTTCGGCATGTGTAGCCATATTAGCTAAAAGCTGCTCACGAGCATTCTTCAATTGCTTGATCTCACGTATTAATTTTTTTTCTTCTTTCAAGGGCATAGTTTCATGCTGTATCATATGCTCCATATCATGCATCTGTTTCCAAGTCATAAAGTCAATAAAGTTTGGTCGTGTGTAAATATATCAAGAAAACACAATTACAGTAGACAAAAACCACAAAATCTTCTTTAAGAACAAAATCCCATATGGATTCTTACCCTGACAACTATCTCATCGATGGAAGTCACATTCTTCATTTTGTTAACCAAAGACAGAACAGAATCAATTTCACGCCGTTTGGTATTGACCGCATTTCTCGCTGCCCTTTCTTCAGATAATGAAGCTTCAAATTTCTCCCAATATGCATCACAAATAGCCTAAACAGTAAACAAAATAAACCAATCATAAAAGATAATACAACAAAAATATTATTCTCAAAGCCACAAATATATTGCATTCGGTAAAAAGTGGTTTTACCTTTTTCTCTTGGATTGCATGTTTTATAGAATCCCTATACCGAGTCTTCTCATCAACTTGTAACTGAGTAAGTCTAATCTGTTCCCTCATTTCCTCATCTGCAAATCTTGGGATTTTAATCATGAAACAAGGTACCCTTTTTACTGCATCTACTTCTTCCACCTTCTGTACATCCGAAGTATCGGCAGTAGAATCTGTTGGTGTTGATGGTAAGATCCCCTTCATTTGAAGATCTACAATTAATGCGTCTCCCGGAGATCTGTGTTTAGCAGCAGCATCATTAATCGGGAACTGATTGCCTTCATTTTCAACGTCAACTACACTGGAGATGCAACTAGCTGTGCTCTTAATGCTTTCAACAGAATCCTTGATATCTTCACCTTCGGTTTCTGATTTCGTATCGTCCATAGGAATCGTACGCACACATTCAGGAGTTTCAAAAGAGCAATTTCCATCTTTGGATTCTAATTCAACATTACTAACATGAAGAGTACCCACGCTTTGGCCGTTTTCAACAACTTCAGATTCTAATTTTGTATTGTCAATAGGACAAGTAGGCATGTTTGTTCTGTCTTTTATTGAACCATTTCTGATGTCAGCATCAGCAGCAGGACAACTGAGCAAGCTATCTACACTTCCGAAGGAGCCAAATATAATTTTGGTTTCAGATTCCATATCATAAACAGGAAAAGCAGTTATGTTTTTGCCTCTTTCAACATGACCATTTCCAACTTCTGTTCTTAATTTCTCATCGTCAATAGAACAAGTGAGCAAGCTTTTTCCGCTCTTGGCAACGCCATTTATAATGTCAGATTCTAATTCTATGCCATCAACAGGGTCAGTAGGCATGCTTTTCCCACTTCCAACAGACCCAAATCTGACTCCATTTTCTTGTTTGATATTATCAATAGGAGTACTAGGCACTTCAATTTCTAACTTGGTAACATCAACAGGACAAGTGGCCATACTTTCGCCATTTTCAACGTAACCATCTCTAACTTCAGATTCTGGCTTCATATCATCAACGGGACAAGCAGTGATGCTTTCACCATTTTCAATTTCTGATTTTGTATCACAAACAAGATAATGAAGGAAGCTTTGGACACTTTCAGCCAAGCAATTTTGAAGTTTGGCTCCTGATTTCATATCATCAACAAGACCACCTTGCATATAACCATTATCAGCTTCTAATTCTATTTCTGTGCCATAAACATGATAAGAAGTCACAGTATCAGAAGTTCGATCGGATGAGTCATCTATAGCATCATTTTCGAATTCAACATTATCAACAGGACAAGTAGGCAGGCTTTCACTGGTTTCAAAACTATGAATTCTAATTTCAGTTTTCTCATCATCAACAGGACAAATAGACTCAATCTCACGCTTTCCATCGTAATAACTTCCAACTACGGTTTCCAATTTCGCATCTCTAACAAGACATGTGACTACATTCGTAGAACTCTTGTTGGCGCCATAATTAAATTTGACTTCTACTTCTGTTTCATGCACACAAGTATCAAATTCCAACTTTAACTCGGGATCTATCCGGAGAACTGCAAATTGTTCCTCTGCTAGTATGTCAACATTATTAACAATTTTGGTTTTTAATTTTGTATTATCAACAGAACATATAAATGCCTCCTCACCCATTTGAACGTCATCGTTTCTAGCTTTGGTCTCTAATTTAGTATCACTAACAGGAGACATAATTACGCTTTCAACACTATCAACGGAACCATTACTAAGTTTGATTTCTAGTTCTGTTTCAGCTAAACAAATACGAATTTTGGAACTCACCTCGGAGGATTCCTGTGCTGGAATCTCATCAGCAACGGTTCCCTCTTCGGCCTCTTGTCCATGATCAATCTGATTCAACTCAACTTCAACAGCCTCAGCAACAGTAATCTGAGATTCCAGATTTTCTTCTACTGAATTGGAATTGAATCCCTTCTGATCCTCGACGGTCAAATTCTCCATTGCTTCATCCTGGCACAGTTTCGCAGTCCGATCATCGAAACAAACCTCCATAGTACTCCCGTGCATAACAAAACCATTCTCCACACAGCATTCTGCCTCCTCTCCTTTATCGCCATTAAAATCAATAGTTTCGAGCTGTTTCTCTACAGTGGACTCCATCTCGACCACTTCAGCCAGATCCACTGCAAGATCTGCATCAAAAGCCATTCTCGACGGATCGTACAAACGATCCTTGGCCTCTCTGCCAATCTCCACCGCCCGATTACACACAATGTCACTTAAACCACCTATGATCTAAACTCGCAAGCCAGATCTTAGATTCAAACCGCTCTTTTCCTCGAATTCGACTTCAGACCCTCCGAGGTTCCATTACACACGATCGGATCCGCCGTCATTGATCAAAGAGAAGGAAAAAAAACGCAGAGAAAAAATCGCTTTTCGTTCACAGATCGCGGATCAAACTAGCTCTAGATCGCGCAAAATCAAGCTAAAAAAAAAACAGATTTATTAAAAAAAAATAGAGAAACTCACAATTTCAACTGCAGCAATCGAATCAGAGTAAGAGATCAACGATCTCCGTCAGAAACCCTAATGGATTCTAATTCTCAGTCGAATTTTCTATATATATAAACTCACATACTAAATCCTACTAGTATACTCTTATGTAACGACGACGGGAGTTTGATTTGCTTTCGAACTCCATTTTTATAGTTCCTATGGTACGCACACGTGCCGTGTATCGGCACGGGTCAAAACAACGCCGCAAACAAATCTCTTATTCTCGCATTTGACTAGATTAGCCGTCCAAATTGATCCGCAATAATCCGTGTGCATGCACGGCACGTGCACCAAATTCAAGAGCCCAACTATGTTGAGCCCGATTTCGAGTCCAACTAAAAGTATGAACTTGAAATCCGGCTCAACCTTGTAGAAATAGCTTTATACAATTTCAGTCATCAAGATTTTAGTTTATGTGTTATACTAAGATAAAATAAAAAATTCCTTATCCCTTAACTCAAAATTTATAATTATTGAAAGATCTGAATCATCTTATCTATGTATTTTATTTTTTAATAATTAAAATTAAAATGCACCATGCGAATGATTAATTATTTTTTAATATGCATGCTATTTTGGGTGAGAGATGTGAAGAATTGCTTAGTTGACTTATTTGAGTTAATTAAGTATATGTGCCACATGGCATGCAAGTGGATGATGATGGGCTAAGCTATTTAAAGGTGGTCAAGGAAGTCAAACCTCTTTTGGATAATCTAGCATTCTTATCCATTTTATTTTCAAGACAAAGCTTACTTGTCTCATTAACCTAAAAACATAAGATTGTTTTGGATACCTCTGTTTGCGCTCACATGTTCTTTGAAAGCGCTCACGTCTTATATCGCTTTAAAATCGTTGATTGTTTCAGATAAAATGATGGAATTCGTTTTTATCCCGATCTTTCACATAATGGATCTTCAGACGATTAGTTTTATATTCCATGAATATCAAATCCTCAAAATATAGCCCTAAAATCACGTTTGAGATTAATGTGTGTCATATGATTGAAGAGTCAATTTTTAGAAATCTGTAACACATGAAATTAAAAAATAACAGTCTCCATCATTTGATATAAAACAATCAACATAAGCACTTTTAGAGAACGTATGGGCGCGAACAGAAATACCCTTATATTTTAATGAGTGAAATGTGAGCTCCGTCTTTTTTTTCATCGGAAAATTTAGGATTAATAGAGGTCCATGACCACCCCATTTACGTAGAGGGGGCATGATGGCCCAATTTTATGCCACTTGGGATGTTCTATAAGTTATACAAGTCATCAAAATAGTGATTTATAGGTCAAACTGAAGGGGGCTTGAGGCCCCAATCACCCCACTCCTTATGCTATATGTGGCCCCACCCTCATGCAGGTGTACATTTGTGATACTACTTAATGCAGTCAGAATAGATACTCTTTAATTTTTTATTAAAGAAAATCATTACTTTGCACCATATATTTTAATAGAAAGACTTAGTTCATTGAGACATGTGCCATGTGAAAATATCATCTATGCCATGTGATTTAAAGTATAAGATTCTAAAATCTTTGGTGCAAAAGATTGGCACCAAACACGATCTTTTTATATGATTTAATGCGGTAAATCGTTGAATTAAAGTATGGCCTTTGACTGTGTTGGATCTTATGATAGAGATTGTGTTTATTGCCAATTTTTTGTATTAAAAATTTTTAGATCATAGCCATCAAATCAATGGCTCAAATGATGTTCTCATATGAGACAAGTCTCTGTTGAATGGTTATTTTCCCTTGAATCAGGCAATGGAGAACATTTTTCATCTCAATCTTTACCATAATAGTTGTTGAGATCATGGTCATGTCATTAGACGATTAGATTTTGATTCCACATGGCACCTAGAAAAGTAATATGAGAACCCATTGGATGTACGCCATGATCCTACTTATTTTTTGTAAAGTAAGTCACGTGGAATCAAAATTCGAACGTCTGATAGTATGTGACAACCCGGATTTCCTTTCCCTAATACCTGTGTCGTCAGATCACGTGCAAGACCTGAAATACCGTATAACATGGCATCGAGGTGTTCACCTCGCTTCATAACAACTCGATCTTTCCCAAATTAAATAATTGGAAAGATCAAGCTATCAATTATTAGTAAGCATACAAGCGTGAAGAAACAAAATACGCAAGCAAATGACAGAGCGAAAGCAGAAATCAAAATGGCAACATGTACCCAAGGCTAACCATCCACAGAAACCAAAAAAAAGCTATACAAAAGGTCCACCGGTGAAGGTCGTCCTTCACCTAAACAGTGGAGACAAAAAATGAAATTGTATTCGTTTACAAGTCTCAAATACTATACCGTATAAGAAAAACCCAAAACATCCCAGCCATCGAGCTCTCAATACACCCCAGTTAGCGATAGAATTCCTTGGGCAATTCTTCCTTGCCTCTAGGAGTATAATCCGGATCTTCCTCTTTTCGGAATGGATAACTATAAGTAAAACCCCAATAATTGTTAGATTATAATTATTCTGGCGGTGCACTTTTCTTTTTATATAATTATATTATGTGTTTTTGGTAGCTAAGATTTATGAAACATTTGTTAAATAGATTATTTTTGTATCTTGTTTATTAAATTTTGTACAACTGACCCAGGAGGCTAACTTTGATCCCTTAATTAGAATTAAGCATGAGCCTATGAGGCGACACCTTTAGACCTAATTAAGTAACATCTAACCATCTATCAAATTGACAGTCAAATTTCTATCTCAACGAATGAAACTTGATTTTTGTACCATCTAAAAGTGATGCAAAGCTCACTTAAAAATAATGCATTTTTTTCGTGGCACCTAAGTTAGGGGTCAACATTGACCCTC
The DNA here is from genome assembly GCA_021018995.1 of Chloranthus sessilifolius. Lineage (NCBI taxonomy): Eukaryota > Viridiplantae > Streptophyta > Magnoliopsida > Chloranthales > Chloranthaceae > Chloranthus > Chloranthus sessilifolius. Next base: position 17,133,867 of record CM037587.1, on the reverse strand, counting down.
ATGATCTCAGATTTCGGGCCAAATTGGGCCAATGTCCATCAAAATCCTCCACTAAATTATGGGCCTCTTCTTATCCAACGGACATCATGACACAAAAAACTTATCAATCAAAGTTATTGATTGTTCACAATTTCTAAAAATCAAAATCCTTAGGAAACTAGAAAAGGGGCCAACTTTAACCCCCTATATGACTTTGAAAAAGACCAAACTATGGAGGAGTCTGAATGGAAACCCACCTTATTTTCTAGAACACAATATGGCTACCAAACCCGATGTCGCATGCCCGAGGTATTTAAGCTCTTAAATACACCTCAAATTTAGTTTAAGTATTGATGGAATTCGATCCTTGGGGCCGTCATTTCATGTGAATTTTTTCATATCTAAAAAAGTTACAGTACGTGAAAGACTTCTTTTTCACTAATTTAAGTCCACAAAAAATTTTGGATTAAATATCTTCACGGATTTCAAGATTCACAAAATGCTAGATTCATGGTCATGGGTTACTAATAGTAAATTTTAGATTTATGACTCCTTTGATAAAATTGGATCATCACCCATACACGTAAGGTCTAGTCCATCAACACATGGGCCATTCAAGACTCAGAGTGTGGGCCTGTCTAGTTTATGGACCCTTAATGGGCTCATATACCCAAAGTAGACAAAGGCGTGTTTTGAGAAATCACGGACCAATCTTTAAAGATGGGTCCAACCCACCTTCTAAGTCTTAGTGGACTCATTAAATGTATCATCTATACATGTTATGAGGCATGTGATAAGCCGATAATCATACGATAGGATGATCGTGATCATGAATTAATGACCATTCAGTTAATGGTCTAGTCAAACCCATAGTGGAAATCATGGGAGACACGAACACCCATTACAGTGATGATATCGGCATAATTAGATCAATCTGAACTCGATATATTTAGCTCCAGAATCCGTAAAATTAAATCTGATGGTTTATCCTTAATTAGGTTATGTAGGGTGCGATTCTCATCAGAATCACACATATGAGTAACCCATTCTCATCAGATCGAGATGATCTATCTGATTAAATTAATTCAACATTGCTTTATAACACATATCTCAAGGTTATTTTTGAATCATGATGCCTAATCCTTAAACTATCTACAAACAATGAAACCTTCAAATCGTTGATGTTGATTATTCATGTCTTTTTCTAAATAATTTAAACAGTTCTTATGCTCCAAATTTACTCAATGCTCTATGTAAGGAATCAAAATCAGCCGATATCGATACGTATTAGTGATACAGACCGATACGTATAATCTATCCCATAGCTGCAATTGGCGTTTTAAGTAAATAAGTGGGTGCAAACAAAGTTACCCCTAGTCCCCATTGGTTCCTTAGGCACTTGCAGCAAATGCAAATATGCAATAAACGTGTCTGAGTCTCTAAGTTGCTTTCAGTAAATGCCATAAATGCGTCTGAGGCGCTTTCAGTCAAGAGTTGAGCTGCAGTGACTTATCAGTTGTCACTTATCACATCCCATAAAAGCTTGCTGACCATTGAGCTGGCGGAGACCGAATTGTACCTATTTCTATATATGTAAATATGTAATAAGTACCGAGTTGTATCCGTATCGGCTGAGTCGTATTGGTCCATGGAGGACCGATACCAATTCTGATTTTGACACCTTGGCTCTATGTTCTATACTCCATATTGATTTTGTCATGAACACACAATGCTTAGGGTGCATGTAATAGTTTCACTTTCTGTGATATGCTTCATCTTCATCATACGACATTCATCATGTAGAAAATATGATAGGACATATATAATAGGGTAAAGTAATAAGATAAGACACTCGGCTTTTAAGCCTTCGTCATGGTGGGGTTCCTTTCAAGGTCACGTGAAATTTGGAATATAAACATCTATATACAGATGTAACACCTCTATGGGAGTATGGGTTGTCACATGAAGTATATCTAGATTACTACGGGCCTCGTCCCTTGAAAAGCGTGATTTAGTGAAACTTATTGCACCATGGATCACTCTAATTTAAGTGGTATGTAAATAATAAGAAAGTGTAAGTAGGATAAGATACGGATATGATAAGATACGTTATGAAGGCCAGCTGAATATGAAATCAAGTTCTACACGTGTCATACCTTATGAACCACTGCAGGAGTACAACGTTTACAGCCAAGACAGGTTTAAGGACAACACGATAGGACACTGTATCGAACGTAAGGGAACACTGATTTATATGTGTCCAACCTCATCGGATTGGATGGTAGTTTACGATATAATATGATACGGAGGTTAGGTGATTATCTACACATGGGCCTCGAGTGATAAACTTGAGCAACGGCCCTGACACAGGTCATGTACGTAAGATATGTATGATGCGAAGTACGTTGTAGACGCTATGATAAGACTTAAGATATGCCACGTAAGTTAAGTTAACGAGACAAGTAAGAAAAGTGATAAGTATTAGAAGCATCATATGCACAGAAATCTGTTACGTCCTTTCATATTTATAATTATGAAATGTTTATGAGAATTTCATTATGTTCTTTATATAAAATTATAAAAGATTCACTTCCACTCATGAGGTTGCACCCACGACCACCTGCGTAAATTGTAGTGGATCAGTTGTGTAACTCATTGAGTTCACATGATTGAGTAAACTCATCCTATGAAAAAACTAACAGCTACAAGTGAAAATATGAATTACACTACCCCGGTGGACTTGATGCATCGGTAAATGATATGGTTTATGAGGGTGATGACGTGAATGATTAGCTAGACGATGTCAGATATTCACTAGATATTTAGAAAGACTTTCCAGTAATTGGCCATTCCTTTATTTCTGGTCATTTAATATAATGGACTCAAAATTCAATGTAAGTTTAATGAATGAAATTTTAAAGTGAGAAAAAAAATTTAGCTCACGATTTTTGGGAGTCCAGTTTTAAGCATGATCTCATTACAAAAAATATGTTTATTAGAGACAGCTTTTGGTCGTCTCAACAAATGTCTAAGCAGTCTCCAACACTATTGGAGACGGCTTCCATGTAGTCTTTGATACCGCCGTCTCCAATGTCTTTAGAGACCAAACATTGGAGACGGCTTTTGGCCGTCCTCAATATTTGAGCTTATTAGAGACCACAATAAGCCGTCTCCATTGTCATATCAATGCATGTTGGAGACGACTTTTAGTTGTCCCAAAAAAAAATCTTCTACTATTGGAGACGGCTTGAAGCCATTTCTAATAAGTTTTCTTTTGTTATTGGAGACGGCTGAAAATCGTCTCCAATAAGTTTTCTTGTGTTATGGAGACGGCTTTCAGCCGTCTCTAATAAAAATTTTATTTTTTTTAATGCTATTTTTTTTTTCAAGAATCATATTGCCTAACAGTACACATCCATAACCTGTAAATAATATAAAAGAAATAATTATTCTATTTTATATTTAGCACATCCAAAATATTCAAAAAATTAGATAAAAATATAAATTGCATTTAGATGGGAAGCATAATTATTTATAAAAAAATCAAAAAAATAGTAACAGATTTTTTGCTTAGCACCAACCGGAACCTTAATTTTCAACTGTTTTCATAGAAAGAAAGGGAAAAAGAAAAAGGAAAATAACAACTACACATTCACATGTTCCAGATATACAAAACAGTTAATTGGTCTCTTCTGAGGTTCAAGCTCATATATTTCCCTTGGCATGCCAAGTAATGATCAAACAAAATATAATTTATTTTATTATAGTTCTACTTCTGAATTCGAATGCAAGCAAAAAAAGATTGTCAGAATTCACTGCCAAGCACTGAGATCCCACCATGCAACAAGAGCATCTCCATCATCTGGTTCAAGATTTTTTGAATTAATACTTGAAATGGGAAAGCAAAAAATCTCAAATGGGCAGAGTACTAGCAAATCATAATAGTATATTGTGCATGTCAAATAGATATTAGTTAAATTTACCTGCCAATCTGTTTAAGCTATACCCATTAGCAACATCTAATCCATTCCCTGGATTACATGTTCAATACTCACTATAACAAGTATTCAAACTTCTTTATAGAACATCAGAACTACCTGATCAACAAAACATACAAAAATTATCAAGTAAAATTGCAAAATCCTCACTCCAACAACATCAAAACAAGCTGATCAATAGTACCAAATCAGAAAATTGTGTTAAAAATACATAGAAAAAAAATAAAATGAAAAATTAAAATATCAGAAAATGCAATTTTTCTCAATCAATACTGCATCAAAATCACCATATCATCCTAAATCCATGAACCAACATATAAGAAAGATCCTCTCATTACTGCATCATCAAACCTATTTTTAAAAGAAGAAAAAAATGCAAAAATACAAAGATCCACGACATCAAAATTGTAAAACTAATGATGCCCACATCATGCAATTGATTGACACAAAAAGTTTCATAAATCAGTAAGAACCCAAAAAAAGTGGTCGTCCTACGTAACTCAATCAACAATTCAAAAGCATAACATAGTTGTTTTCTGCAACTGGGTCTCGATAAAAACAAACAACTAAAAATAGACTCTAATGCAAGAATAATAACAATAATCTACCGGGAAAAAATATGGAGATGAAGTCAAATTTAATATAGTAAGATGGTGATGTAGATGGTGGGTAGAAATTTGATATATAGTAAGATGCTGATGTAGAAAAAATAGGATTAAAATTATGAACGGTTGGCTGGAAATTTAATAATATTTAGATGGTGGGTAGAAACCCAAGTTATATAATTAGAGTTTCCTTGATAAGTAATTGGGTTATTTGTATTTGCAGTAAGATGGTGATGTAGGGTTGATAGAGGTTGCTTGAATTTGATGTCTAATTTTTGGAATTCTCTTTAATTAATGGATGACAAAGACATTGACATGTGTATGCTAGGAGACATGTTAGCTTATCTTCCAAATGCATTTATGGATCTTTTTCATTAGGGAAGTATTCGGTGTGAAGCAGCAGATGCAGTTTTATGTATTGACATTAACCACGAAATGTAAAATTGTTTGCGTGGCCCATTTGATGGGTAAGTGAGCAGCCAATGCTTGACCCATGTCATGTGCAGTGCAGACTCTGAGATTGACTTAATGAGGATGAAAGGCCCACAATGTGCGAGTCATGACAGCTAATAGAAATTACTGGCACACAAACAGCAATGAAACTATTAACTGGTACCTATATGCATCGCCAATAGGCAATATGCCAACCAGGAACATATACAGTATGATTATTATTATCATCATCATCTAAATCATAGGAACCTATACAATATAATGGATCTTGGGAACATAATGATACCATTGATATTATCTATTTAATTAATGAATATAGTGATGTGTATCAAATTGCCTACCAAAAGAGATGGCACCTCCAATTCAGATATTCATAAAATGGATTTGTAGTTGAATTTCAACCCGTCGGAGCTTTGTAGCAGATATCAAATACTTCATCTAAAGGTGCATGATCTCCCATTCCGTCATCTTTCCTTGCATACAACAACTGCTTCCCTTTGAACACAAACATCCCTCCCTGATCAAAAGGAAATAACAGTGAGCAAATTGGTTTAGTAGTTACATGACTTGAAGTTAGTTGAGTTTCAAAACAAATGGTTTTCAAATTGGGAGGAGGGAAAGAACAAGCCTGTTTCAAGACACTACTCTTATCATCAGGAGTGGCGCCAATGATATAGTTCTTTAAAGCTTTCTGCAAAGACTCAAATCTTAAAAACACTTTGGCCTGTCATATGGCAGTTGAAAAGAAAAAAGAACTAATGGCTCAGATAGTATCTAGATATAACAATTACTTCACAGAAACTGTATACAGAAACATAAAAGAACTTACACTGGCTGGGTTGAAGAATGTACGGGCAAGACCGTTATATAAACCCAAAACGTCATAGGCCTGAAAAGAGTTAGTCCATAAGACCTCACTGTTACAAAAGAAATTATACTCACCAGCTGACCAATATAATAATCGTTGCCTTGCGTTCCGGGTCTGCATAAAGGCAATCTAGTGGAAATAGAAACTGCCCCAGATAACATCAAAGACAATTGAATTAGCTTCAAAGAACAAGTACATTTATGAGAAAAAAATCTAGTAGATAAGAAACCTATTTTCTAAAAGTTTCACGATCGATTCTAAGTAGGAAAGAGCCATCAATGCATAGCTTTTAAAATTTCTAGTCCATAAATTTTTTAGGGTAATGATCTGCTATAAGGAAAGAAATCGTACCTACGATTATATTTCGAGCCATCCGATATAGGGATTCAATTCAAACTCTAAATTGATCCTAGTAATGGGAATAATATATCTTAATTAAATTAAATCTAAGCACAAAATCCATAATATAATCAAAGATGAGTATAATCTAACCTAACTACGCTAGATTAAGGTAGATTTAGAAGGTATCCACCTCAACGCTAATGTTGAAGGTTGAACGGTGGATCCGTCTTTGACCGTTCACTGCCCTGATATTCATCTCCAAAAAAGATCATTAACTTAATGCTTAGGGAAAAGGTCCGAACGGGTTTCTTAGGGATTTTGGGAGAACTCAGAGTCAAACAGGTGGACCAAAAGTAAATAATGGTCGATATTCTTAGCTCTGGTCATATAGAGATCTAACAAATGATGTTAGAAATTGGTGTCTGAATTTCAAACTCTGTGTGCCAATTAAACCAACTCACAAAGTTGAAGCAAATAGAAGTGTCTCAATTGAAGGATATAGTACCTCTACTGGGGTTGGGGTGTCTACTCCCACAAATTAGTATTGAAGCCCAATTTGCTGAATGGGTTCTGCTCTATAATGCGTCTGCATGATAAAAGATGGATGGAGGTTGAATTTCAGATTCTAAATTCCACCACCTACAGATGTGATCAACCTGTGTTTTTTCGGGTGCTGCATCCACAACTCTGGTTCAGCAAGGTAGCGCTTTTAGTATTGTTTTTGTTGGCAAAGCGGGCGTGAGCACGTTGCAGGCTTAGTGACTGGTTTGAGGAGGCCCTTGGTTCAATTCCATCAGGTTCGAGCTCCATATCTCTTTTCCCTCTGTGAAGCGAAGCGGACAATCTAGCTAAAGAGGGAGCTATGTAAATGGGTTTTTTATTTGGTAGAATTTATCTTATATTATAATTATGTTTTGCCTTGTGGTTGAGCTCCTTATATAACCAATCATTTTCTGTTTTATTTGCCTCATTTAATTGAATTTACGGTTCTAATAATTAAAAAAATATCGCAACTATGTGATAGATTCCTTAGCCACAAGATGTGGTTTATAGTGATTCTCTTGTTATAACTGATTTACAAGTGATCAAGAAATACAAGAATAAGAACAGTCCCGACCATAGTATCATTGTAATTAAACTTGCCATGACCTTCAACCTGTGAATTTGCACCATCAACTGCTCTATGGAACAACTTATTTCCCGTACGTGCTACTTACGTATTGATAGACTTCCGCACATGTCTTCATACCACTCAAAAGGTTTCTAGCAATTAGACAACTATTAAGAAAAGATAAGAACCTTTATTACATGCAATAACAATACATTTTTATCTACAAATGAATTCAGCCAATTAATTGGCAAATGGGCAAGGTAGAAGCAAAATATTTGTTGTACATTATATATCATATTTCAGCCATAGACTAATGTTAGTCATGATCCTCTTGAAAGCTTCCTTAAGATTCAGAGAGAACAAAAAATCCAACAATATGGAGACACAAAAAAGCACCTTTTTGAAAGTTAGCAGTGCTGCAGTAAAATGGTACCATTTATCACTACTCGTGCAACCAATTAGTCTTGAGGTTCAATATAATTCTTGCATGCATTAAGTCAGTGACCACATTATATTACTTGATGACCATATCATGCCACAGTTACCAGCAAAAGAGTAATGAAATATTGCATATTATTTAACAAATCATTTTTTTTGTTAATGACCACAATACAAAATCTAATTGGCCATTTTAAACCTGTAGCATTTAAATTGTGCTTTGCAAAACCTGATTAATTAGGGTCACATCTCAATCTAATATCAACTATGCATGCTTACATCTCAGCTCTCTAATCTCTTGAAGAGGAAACTGACTTCACAAATATCATAATAAATGAAATAATATTAATAACAATACTAACAAATAGCAAATACCGCAAATAGAGATTTACCTTGACAAAGCCAATCTCCTTGGTGTTGCTGCGGAAGCACTGCCTACAACACATAAGTCCGTATTTTTTGATCAATCTATGTGGGTTATCGCAAACTCGGCTGAAATAACCAACAAGTTTATTGAAAGCAAAATTAGTAATAATGAACTTTAAACCTTTACCCTTGCAAGGTACAATTAAAAAAAAGCAATTTCATTCATATATTAATCGATAAATGATAGGAAATTGAGGGACAGAGTAGAGATTTCTCCTAGCTTCGGCTTCATCACCCAGGCAGGCAAATAGCTGAGTGCTATGTTTATGAACTGCCAGCAGCCAACAAAAAGATGTTCAGTTCACTCGGCTCTTAACTGAACATGAACCTAACTCTATAAACTATCATATATATAATTCCAATTATCTATAGCTCCTAGCTCCTAGCTCCAACATTTTGCTCTTAACACAAGAGCAGAATTTAAGGTCTAAAATTTTGCTCTTAACAACTCTGATAAGCCCAGATTACAAATGCAAGCAAAGCCCAGACTATCTTCACTTACTTGGCGTTGCAATTTAGGGGAACTATTTTCCACTATGGGCAGGTTGTATGTAGAGAAGAAGAGGCTACTGCAGTGACGCGAGACAACAACCCTAAAATCCGTGAAGATGCATGAAATGCTAATATGTCGAAAATAAACTAATTAATTGAGCAAATTGATCACAAATTATAGCGATACCTTAGGGTTTCGTGAGATTCCACTTAAGTGCCTATGCTTTGGTTAACGTAGGGTCCAATCCGACGCACGAGAACTCTTAGGAAATGCGGTAGGGCCCTTCCTCGGTGGTTCTTGATGTTCCTTGGCCCTTCCGTCGCTGATATACCATGTATGGCCTAAAACCTAAGCCCTTGTTGGTGGCGTCCCCGTCAATTCTCCCAGACTGAAAGGGCTTCATCACCGATGAAGGACGGTCATGGTAGCGATCAAGCACATCGAGGTTTAGGCGGTGAACCTCATCTTCAGTGACTCACATATTTTTTGGATTCTTTCTTATGGATCCACTTCACTAGGTATCTTTGAAACCCCCTATCATGGGTGGAGACTATATGGTCATCTACGATCTTCTCAATCACATCTCTTTTAGGTTCTTTTGGAGGAGGAAGTGGAATAGGCTGTAAGGTTTGAGTTGGTTCTTGAATAGAGGACGTTTGGAAATGATTACAAGGGGGTGGGGTTGAGCCTAGGAAAGGAACTAGGTCTTCCATATTGAACGTTGAACTAACTCCCACATCCTAAGGAAGCTCAAGAACATATGCATTCGGATCACTCCTTGTCACAATCCTAGAAAGTCCGACACCTCGAACTTGGAGCTTCTTCACGATTCCCGATGGGAATCGTTCAGGCCTAACCCGAACCATCACATGCTCACCAATTTAGAATTTCTTGAAACTCCGTCGATAACTTGTAATTACCATTGCTAGAATTAATTTTATGTCTAATTTCGGTATGCAAGTTATGAAGATGTTGTACAAATGTATGTGCGGACTCGGATGTGTGGTGAGATGCGGACATGGGGATCAAATCTAGGGGTGTCCTTGGTTTGTGACCATGCACAACTTCAAATGGACTCTTACCTGTAGACCTATTGACGGAGTTATTGTATGTAAACTCGGCTAATGGTAGAATGGGGTCCCAAGTCCTAATATGATCACCCACAAGACAAAGAAGGAGCTTTCCTAAACTCCTATTGGTAGCCTCCGTTTGACCATCAGTTTGAGGATGATACGTCGATGAAAACTGGAGTATCGTACCCATCATGTGCCATAGGGTTTTCTAAAAATAACTTATAAACTTGACATCCCTATCCGACACAATGGTCTTGGGTAATCCATGGAGGCGTACTACCTCACTGAAAAATAACTTCGCAACATGGGTTGCATCGGCGGTCTTATTGCACGGTATGAAGTGGGCCATTTTGAAAAATCAGTCCACAACGAAAAAAATGGAGTCGTGCTTTCTCAATGTCTTGGGGAGCCCAAGCACGAAGTCCATTAAAACGTCTTGCCAAGGCGTGTGTGGTACCGGCAAAGGAGTGTACAAACCGATATTTTGCCTCCTTTGCTTGGAGACTTGGCAAGTGCGACATTGTCGCACAATTTGGGTGACATCTCATATAAGATCAGGCCAAAAGAATCTATCTTCAAAGAGCGCAATAGTCTTGTTGCACCCAAAATGATCGGCAATCCCTCCGACATGCAATTCCCAAATGAGGAAATCACACAATAAAGTGCAAGGGATGCATATGCGATGGCCCATAAACAAATACTCGTTTTGCACGGTATACTTGGAGTTAGCGTTGGGTGAATTTTCTAGTAAAGCAATGTATTCCACCCCAAAATATGGGCACTCGCGATAGTCTTGGATTAATTGCTCAAACCCCATGACCTCAGTGCTCATGGTTTGTAAAGTCGCTACCCGACAATTAAGTGCATCAGCTGCTTTGTTCTCAGCACTAACCTTGTGCTTCAATACGAATGTGAACCCTTGAAGGTACTCGACCCACGTCACGTGCCTTGGGTTCAACTTCTCTTAGGAAGTAAGAAAGCGTAAGGCTTCTTGGTTAGAAAATAGCACAAATTCCTACGGTCTAAGATAATGGTTCTAATACCAAAGAGATCAGAAGACTGCATAGAATTTCTTATCATAGGTGGAGTATTTCTGCTTTGTCTCGTTTAGTTTTTCACTAAAGTAGGCCACGAGATGGCCTTCTTGGCTAAGCACTCCACCTATGCCTACACCTGAAGCGTTACAAGCGACCTCAAAGACTTTAGAAAAGTCTGGTCGGTGCATGACAAGTGCACTCGTCATACTCTCTTTGATCTCGGCAAAGGCCCTTATCGCTGCTTTGCTCCATTGAAACTCCCCTTTATTCATACAATCGGTGATGAGAGTCATAATGGTGCTAAAACTTCGAATGAAGCGACGATAAAATATAGTCGATCCATGGAAGCTACGGACCTCGTGGATGTTCTTAGTACAACAGTTCGTTGCACAAACCAAAAGAAGGTGGATCAAGTGTTGCTTCTTGTTGTGACTATAGATCAAAATGTCATCAAAATACACCACAAGGAACTTCCCGATAAAGGTTCACAACACTTGGGTCATGAACCTCATAAAGGTGTTTGGGGCATTTGAAAGCTCAACAGGCATGACCATCTACTCATAAAAACTTTGGTCTTAAAGGCGATTTTTTATTCATCACCAGGGCGGATTCGGACTTGATGGTAGCCACTCTTGAGATCTATCTTAGAGAAGATAGTGGCACCAACCATCATATCTAACATATTGTCAAGTCTCGGTATAGGGAACCGATACTTGACCGTAATCTTATTAATGGTCTGACTATCCACACACATCCGTCACGTGCCATCTTTCTTGGGTGTGAGTAATGCGGGTACGACATATGGGCTCAAGCTCTCTTGGATGAACCCCTTCCAAAGGAGCTCATCGACTTGTCGAGTTAACTTGGCGTGTTCAACCAGATTCAACCTATAGTGAGGTAGGTTCGGTAGGATAGATCCGTGAACCAAGTCCATTGCGTGTTGAATGTCACGCATGGAAAAGAGTTCATTGGGTAAGTCTTCCGGAAAGACATCTACAAACTCTTTTAGAATTGATTCATCCTAAATCTTTAAGGTACTCACCCATAGACTCAAGAGCATGCTCAACGGTGATGACCACATACACCACGCTCTCATCTAAAGACGCTCTCTCAAACTCCGAAGGGCTCACGATATTGATGGTCTTAGATTGACTGCCCTTCTTCACAACATTCTTGTCCGATGGTGTCTTAGGAGGCAAGGGGTTTAATTTTATCTTCTTGCCCTCATGTATGAACGTGCACACATTTGACCGCATGATCGACTTACTATGTATGTCTAATTAAGTCTTAAGCTATTGCAAGCGCATAATAGAAATTGTAGAGCTAGTATAGGATCATTCCCACGAAGAAGTTTATCCTCTTTATATATATATATATATATATATATATATGTATATATATATTTTAAAGTTTTATTTATCTTTAAAGGTTCTAAACTACTTGAGAAATATGAATAAAAGAATGGTTTCTTAATTTAAAGTAAAGAAAATAAATCCTAATCCTCCTTCTTCAAATTGAGGTTGTTAATCCCAATCTTCTGCTATCGGATATTTATAAAAATAAATAGTACTGTTACACTATATTGCAGCTTTTTAGAATTTGGGCATTAATCAAAAACTAAAATTCTTTAACACAGATTTAATCTAATCAACAATCTCCTAAAATTTGGGCATCAATCAAACTCTAAAACATTGAAGATGAAAAAATAAAAACCGTTACACTAATCTGCAAATTCCAATCTGAGTCGTCAATTCAAATTAAAACTTGAAGATGCTTACAAAGCATATAAATAAAGCAAATAAAATTTAAACTAGAAAGCAAATAAGTATATCTTTTACCCCTCAGCAGTAGTCGTCAATTGCTTCTGAGAAACTAGGATATCTACACTAATCTTCAGCACCCAATAGCAGTCGTCAATTGCTCTTGAGAAACCTCTGATATCTAATCTATTCTTACTATTTTACACTATTGATCGGAAGAAAATCCAACCTCAGTTGTTAATTGATGCTAAATTTCTTCGATGCTTATTTCTATGTCAAGCTCTCTTATATATAGATCATAAGGAGTCGATTTATAAAGACTTCTAATTCTAATAAAAGAAACTACTAAAATAAAATATTTTTAATATAATTCTAATTCCTAATTTTATTCCTCCTTGCTTTCAATGGTATATGTGCTTCTAGATTGTTCTCCTTTATTTCAGCAATTGAGATTTCTTAAGAGCTTATCTTCATCAATCTTCTCAGATCCGTGATTCACCAAACTTCTAATTTCAGATATCTTTTAATTCTGTTCTTGGCAGTGATAATCTTCATTCACGTGATCAGCAGCAATAACAGTAGGAAAGCTTCTTTTTTGGATGATCGTAAATCACGATTTTCTATCTTTTACAGTTTCCTAGTTGGACGATTCTCTGGAGTACGATTTTTCGCTTTTCTCCTTTTGTCTTTTTTTACAGAATCGTAAATTACGATTTTCTGACTTTTAGTAGGCAAAAATCGTCTTTTTCGCTCAATCGTCTTTCTTACTACTTTTTGAGTTCATTTTGATGAATATTAACACTTTGGCTCTCTTTTACTGATTTTTCTTAATATCTATACATCGTTAGCTTGTTAGTAGCAAACTAAGTCCTAGCATCACTAAGCTAAGGGTGATAAAATGATAAATTATGTGACTGATAATACCCCCAAACTTAAGTTTTGCTAGTCCCTAGCAAACAAGGAAATATAAAATATCTAAACTATAAATTTAAATGCCACTTTCGTAGGGAGCACAATTGCATTTAGCGAATACAACAAGCCTTTAAACCCCTAAGTGATCCCTATTGGAGGAGTTATAGTCTCCTAAAGATTTTCAGTGAAGTTGCCTACAAACTTCAAATATTTTTGAATTTTTTAAAAATAATTTTTCTTTTAAAATCTAAAAAATATTAAACTAATTTTGTACACTAATTAAAATAACTAAGTCACCTAAATTACCTAAGTTGTCAATTTGGTCAATACATAGTTTGTTACGATTTTATAAAATTACCAATCTTTATCCTTACTGTTCATTGTAATAGTTATCCTTAATTTGAACTCCAACAATTTCAATTCACAATAAGCACAAAGTGTATATGCACTAATGAACAGTTTATTCTTCATAAATTTTTTTTAACTGCAAATTTAGAAAATATTTTCATTTAAAAACTTACTATTGACATACTCTCAAAAAGATATCGAAACTTTTGGGTTCTCTCAGTATATTTTTCAGAATAGTTCAATCAAAGATTTTAGTAAAAAATAAATCTCATAGAAAAGATAATTTTATCATATTCTTATGATTCTCTATGCAATCCATAATATCTATTATCCTTATCTCTACTAGGCTTATACTTTTGTAAATCGTAAATTGGAAAGGTCTTTTCTTCAGCTTGTTAATGAGGTTTTGGATTTCAGAAGGTATCAAGGAAAGGTAGAAAAAGATTCAAAGTTTTTCTGAACATTCAGCTCTTCCTTTTCCTATCTTCTTCTCTTTTGTTTCAGTAAGTATCCATTATTAGATAACTTCTTCCCATATTATTTTTTATTCTTCAGTAAATCTCAGTTCTTCAACTATAAAATCGTCTTTTACGATTTTTTTTTTTCTTTTCACAACTTCTTTTAAAGAATCATTCTTCTTTTTCACTCTTGTCCCATATTTTTTTTTATTCTTCTTTTGTACCTCTTTTCTAACATTCCTTCGTTGTTTCATTCTTACTCCTTTCACTCCCTCTTCTTCCTTTCTTTGCGTTCTAAACTCTCAGAAATTATAAGGGTTAAAGGTAGAAAGCTTTGGGTAGTACATATGGTTAAAGGTTTATATAATTTTGGTACAAAGAAATTCGATTTTAAGCTTCTAATATAGGTTCAAAGGATAAAATGTTTTGGGATTTTGGCTTTTATGCTCTAGTTTAAACAAAAGATGGCCTTAAATCATCTTTACAATTTACTAGCATAGATGTCTTATTGCTTTGATATTTTTAATAGATAGTTCTAGACAAAAAATCAGTTTATCATATTCATAGAATAATTCGATTCTAAATTCAACAATATAAGATTTTACAACAGTATAGAAGTTCAAAGAAATTTTCATAATTTGAATAGAAACAATCTCTCTCAGAATAAAAGGAAATATGGCTCAAAATCTCATTGGTTTATAATTTTGAAACTATAGTCTAAGTTTTTGCAGTTTAGATCAATCTATTGTTTCAAACATTCATTCTAATATAGTGTTTCAATGAGCTAAACATGAATTATAACTGTTCTAAATTCTAATTATTAAACTTCTATTATAATGAATCGTAAGTTTTCAGAATTTATAAATTTTTTTCTATCATAATTCCTATGTACCGATCAAAAAAATAAAAATAAAATTCAAAATTTTAAAATAAAATCAAATAAAATTACTAGTAAACACAAAAATTGTGTATCCCCCCAAACTTAAATCGGATAATGCCCTCATTGGTACAAAAATAGGGAACAAATTAAAATTATTATTGATATACTAATTATTTACCGAAAAAAAAAATCTAGAATCTGTTACCAGATACATACTCTCCCCCAAACTTGAGAGAAAATACCCGCAGCGTAT
This sequence comes from Chloranthus sessilifolius, assembly GCA_021018995.1. Classification (NCBI taxonomy): domain Eukaryota; kingdom Viridiplantae; phylum Streptophyta; class Magnoliopsida; order Chloranthales; family Chloranthaceae; genus Chloranthus; species Chloranthus sessilifolius. The sequence continues at coordinate 17,118,433 of CM037587.1, read as the reverse complement.
TCTTGGAGTATCAATAAAAAAAATGGTAGTAAAAAAATTGTTAGTAATGCTAGTAACACACACTGTTAGTAAAAATAAAGAAAATTTCATATATTACTGAATATTTACAATGATATGAAGGGGCACGTAAAATCTAAAATCTATTTAAAGAACTAATTACATAAAGGAGTACAAACCTAGGAAAATTCTAGACACACACTAAACTAAGACACTGGCAGCAACGCCTGAGAACGAAGTTTGTCTACAATGAAGATCGATCCTCAGTGTCTAACCACCTTCAATAAAAAAAAATCACCGTCCGGCGGTAGGTGCATCCAATAGAAAAGGGAAAAGGACGGTTTAAGAGGATGAAGGAGGTGGCGGTGGGGAATGAGGTGTACGAGGAGAAGATGGTGGTTCCGCTGTATGATTTTGAATAGGGAGGGAGGAGAAGAGAGCTATGATTTCGTTTATTATCCGCCTCCTTTCATCAGGATTGAGGCGAGTTCCTCCTCATGGCGTCGGATGAAGCGAAGAAAGGCCTCTAGTTTTTCAGACCAATCTGGTGGCTTCGTCATGGCAAAGATATTGGTAGTGAAGATGGAAGCAAAAGGAATGTTATGATGACGGACGGTAGGAATGCTTATTTATAAGCAGTTTGAAATGGGAAAAATGAAAAGTTGTCATAACTGAGAAGTATGACTGGCGTTGAAGAATGCAAACCGATTGGTACTTCTTATTCATGCTGGAAGACGTGTCTGGTCAGCGTGAAACGAGGCGACGCCACTAATATCGGAAGTCATGCCCTTCTGATAACAACGTATAAAGTCCTAATAAATTGTATTCCCAGCAATCATGAGTATCACGCTTGTATATGAAAAATATATGGCCGAAAAATCGCAATCACTACGATATTTCGTACCCTCGGGACATATATTGAAACATTTAGTCACCTAATATTGTTGAACTAAAATTAGGGAAATTTTTTACATAAAATCGCTACGGGTGAGTCGGTAGCACGACAGTGCCCAAGAGCATATCAGACATACTCTGGGTCTTTTAGTGACATAGTGGTCACTATCCATTTCTCTTGTAAAGAGACCATAGGTTTAAATCTCTGCCTATTAACCTTGAATGTACGATTATCGTTGGGATCCTGAATAATGACAGCCCCATGAGGGAATGTTTCGATCACATTGTAAGGTTTGTCCCAACGACTTTGTAGTTTCCCAGGAAACAATTTTTACCGTGAATTGTATAACCAAACTTGTTGGCCTGGCTCAAAACTCTTCCTCAAAATGTGTTTATCATGAAATGCTTTAGTTTTGACCTTGTAAATTCACGTATTTTGATAGGCATCATTGCGAATTTCTTCCAATTCATTAAGCTCAAGCTTCATTTGTTCTCTGGATGCGTCTAGTTCAAAATTTAATGTTTTGATAGCCCACAGGGCTCTATGCTCTAATTCCACAGGTAGATGGTAGGCCTTACCGTACACTAGTCGAAAAAGAGACATGCCAATAGCTGTTTTATATTATGTACGCCCATAAGGCATCATTTAGTCTCAGGGACCAGTCTTTTCTATCAGGTCGGACAGTTCTTTCCATTATTTTCTTTATTTCTCGATTGGAAACTTCAACTTGCCCACTTGTTTGCGGGTGGTAGAGGGTTGCGATTTTATGAGTGACACCATATTTCTTGAGTAAGCTCTCGAAATGCCTGTTACAAAAATAGCTTCCTCTATCACTTATAATGGTGTGTGGGGTTCCAAATCGCGAAAATATGTTTTCCCTGATAAAAGAGACTACTACCTTATGGTAAATTGTTCTTGTAGCTATTGCTTCTACCCATTTTGATACATAGTCAACGGCTACAAGTATATACGTGAATCTGAATGAAGGTGGAAATGGGCCCATGAAATCTATGCCCTAGACATCAAAAGGCTCTGTGATCAAAATCGGTTTAAGGGGCATCATGTTCCTTCAGGACATAGCTCCTGACTTCTAGCGTCAATCGCAGGCCTGACAAAAATTTTGTGCATCTGTAAACAATGATGGCCAATAAAATCTTGATTGCAGTACTTTGGCAGCCATTTTCCTGCCTCCAAAGTGGGCCCCACAAGCATATGTGTGGAAAAATTATAAAATATTATGGGTGTCACTATCGGGCACACATTTTTGAATTATTTAGTCTGAGCATTTTTTGAATAGGTCAGGATCCTCCCAAATATAATATTTTACATTAGAAAAGAAAGTGTACCTGTCCTGATTGGACCAGGTCGGGGGAATCTTACCTGTTGCCAAATAATTTACGATGTTTGCGTACTATGGCACCATTGCTTGGATGGCAAAGAGTTGCTCGTCTGGGAAGGTATCGTGCAAAGACTCTCTACTGCTGGTTCCAGGTAGTTCGATTTTAGATAAGTGATCAACTACCAAATTTTCAACGCCCTTTTTATCCTTGATTTCAAAATTGAATTCCTGCAAAAATA